>OZ010579.1:7429582-7472082 GCA_963932145.1 Acanthosepion lycidas
AAAAAAAAAAAATCTATTTTTTTTTTTTTTTTTTTTTCTCAATTCGTTGTTGGAAGTTTTACCTGATGATCCTGAATCCTTAAAAAAGGATTTAGGTGAAATAAATTATCGTAATGGTACATTAAAGTGGTTTGTTTTTCATTACATATATATATATATATATATATATATATATATATATATATATATATGAAGAAATATAGTTTTAAGGTAGACTATATTTTTAGGATTAAATGCTCAATATCAGAGATAGAGCATGTATAAATATAAAAGTGAACATTGAAGTCAACACTCAGAGATGACAGACTGCTTCATGCTAAACGCAATCATCAGGCCACATGCATATATATATATATATATATATATATATATATATATATATATATTTATATATACATATATATATATATATATATTTGATAGTTGTATATTTAGGCAGCAATCCTTCCTTTATGTATGTTTCATTAAAAATGAGAGACAAGGTAGTACGGTTAAGCTTTTTATTTGATTTTTCTTGTGTTTGAACAAGAGCTTTCTTTTCTGGACAAAGGGTGTGTAAGAACTGTCCAAATGTTTCATAGTGAAAACACACTCAAAAATCACATACACATTTATTACAAAAACCAAATGCATATTAATTACAAACGAGACGAATCTTCACTAAGACACATTATAAAGAAATACACTACTCCAATTGACGCGAATAAAAAAATCAAATTAATTATCCATTGTAAAAAAAAATTAAGACAGCCAACCTTATCCTCAAAAATAACAACACACCAACTAAGTCAAAATTACAAAGAACGAACATTATCTATGAGTTCAAATGCCCCTTAAGGAACTGTGTTTCTGATCAAACCGGACTCATAAATAATTACATCGGATGCACAACCACATGCTTATCCAGGCGTCTTACGTTACACACCAATTTGATCACAGCTCCATTAGAACCCATTTAAACACACACACAAATTTACCAGAATCCATTAGGAACATACTAGTAGAAAACACAAATATATTAACTGCATCCACCTGAAAAAAAAAGAAAAAGCCAACTCTTAACAATATTAACTATGGACAAAGCCACAATGTGCTAACTGTATTCAGAAATTAAAAACACCGCTATCACACACTAAGACATACATATAACGCACACACTCAATTAAGCTGAAAAACTGAATCATCCTTGATAATGGCTAAAGGTATAGCCGAAAGCGCTCGGAAATATAAAACATTTGGACAGTTTTTACACACCCTTTGTCCAGAAAATGTATGGCACATCTATTGAGCGTGTGAGTAGTTATGTTGCTTTCAGCAGTACTTTCTTCATAATGACCATTCATTGTTTTGGGATAATTTTTTCTTCATCATTTTACTCAATATTGTCAAGTAGGTTTTTCTTGTCCTGTGAGTGTTAAATTCTCCAAGCCTTTCTTTTACATAATGTGTCTAAAATTTCTGATTGCCATCAACAGTTTCTCCTAAGAATTTCTACATTTGTCACATGCTCTTTTCATTGTATTCTTATCATTTCTAGATCAGAATTCATCTCAGCTGCTCCAAGATATTTATTTATTTTTAATGAAATTGTTTAGCATAAAGAATAAAAAAGTGGAGGCAAGCTATAAAGTAAAATTTCCATTTTCTTGTGAAAGATCTTTTTTATTCTTTAGGCTAAGAATTAGTAATAATGTTCATTTTAGTTTCTAAATTCCTTGATGTTGTATTTCAATTCATTTTTCTGCAGATTCTATCAGAGATTTTTTGCTTTTAAGAATTTGGAATACAAAGGCATTAAAAAGAAATTGTCATCGTCAAATAGAAAAACCAAAAATATTTATAATATTTTGATTCTCCGACCACAATCTGACTTTTCATAATTTGAATAATCAATATTTTTCAAGACAAACAATTCCTCAGATAATAATTGTCATTTTATGAGTTGAGTTTTTTCTTTCCTCATTTGCTTTGGTGGTTAATATTAACCAGATTAAACTTGTTCCTTAGAGATTTTGGTCTCTTTTATAAACTTTCACAAAATAAATAAAATTTTTGAAAGTTAAATTGCCAATAAAGAAATAAATTTTCAAACTGAGAAACTGGAAAATACAATCTGCATAAATCTGATCATTTTATAAACAAAGCCGAGAACGAAAGACAATTTTCTTTGCACTTTCCCCCAAAAAATAAAATCTTCTTAAAAGTGATTTTTTTTTTAAATCCTTAGAAGCTCTTGAATAAAAATTCAAAAACAAGTTGTTCAGAAAAGATTTTATCTGTTGAATGTATTTTTATTTCCCTTTTTTTATGACATTTGTCATGGTTGCACCTTGACAATTACGTTCTCTTCTTTTATGCAAACACCTGGACGTGATTAATATGGAGAAATGATTTATCAGAGTTTTCATTCAACTGTTCTTGTTACAGAATGTGAAAACTATAAAAAAAAAAAAAATCAAAATCTGCTTGCCATCTACACAGGTTCTTTAAATGACATGCAACCCCCATATCATCATGAATAACTTTGGAAATTTATTTATTGTCTTCAGGTACTTATCTTTACATGTTTCATTTGAATGGCACCAGACAAAAGTTCTAACATCATCTCCTTGGCTAATGCAGATTCTGGATTACATACTGAATATTACTTTCATCCAATTGTATTGTTGCAGCTCACACCAGACACGAAGTTCATTATCAGGATGCAACTTCTTCCCGTCAAACACTTGTGTCTTAAAAAGTAATTCTTTGACCAGATTGTTACTTACAAAATAAAACTCTGAAACGAAGTTGTAGCATTTTATTTACATTGTTCATACTGTTGTTCTCATCTTTACTGTCACATTCACAACGTTTTGGCCATTGTACGCTCGAGCCTTCTTCAAGGAGATAACTGAGACATCTGAAAGAGGCATGGAGCGTGGAACTAGAACAATTTACCCCCATGGACGAAATAAAGGGTTCAAATCAAAATCCTAATCACCTGAAGAAGACCAGAATGTACAATGGCCAAATCATCGTGAATATGGCAATAAAGATGAGAACAAACAGTCCAAACAATGTAAATAATTACAATACCTCATCTCAGAATATATATAGACAGATATTGAAGTTGTACCTGTATCTGTCTATATTTCTGAGATGAGGTATTATGTACATTATTTACATTATTCGGACTATTGTCCTCATCTTTGTCGCCATATTTATTACAACGTTTCAGCCTTTCAGTATCTGTCTATATTTCTGAGATGAGGTATAATGTACACTATTTACATTACATTACTATTGTCCTCATCTTTGTTGCCATATTTATTACAACGTTTCGGCCGTTGTATGCTCCGGCCTTTTTCAGGTGGTTGGAATGTCGAACTTAACCCTTTATTTCGCTCACTGGGGTAGACTGTTCTAGTTCCACGTGTCATGTTTAATGGATGTCGGTTATCTGTTATCTCCTGTTAATTTTCCCCCTGGAAGTTCTCCACTGCCTTAACTGGGTATTGAACTCACACTCTTTGGGTTCTGTCACTGGATCTAACCAACGCCTTTATCCACTGTGCCACATGTCCTTGAGGAATGTAAAATCATTCCATAATCTTCTCTCAACATTGGGTTGTTCCATAATATTTCCCTCTAATTACCTCAGCCTCACCTGCACTGAGAAGGTGGGACTGCTTAAGAACACCATGTATTGTTAGTGGCCTCCTACAATCCAAAATAAGTTTGGGCTTTAAATAACCGACAAAAGGTTGATATACCATCAGAAACAAATCAATCAACTCCATGCCTTGGAAAGACGATATGCATTTATTATGTAGGCAAATAATTGTTGCTTTGCTGTAATGACTTCCAGTCACTTAATGGTAAAGCTTGCTTGTCTTGAAAGCTGTTTCCCAGATTAAAAAAAAATGAATATAAACAGGATATTTCCCTCGGTAGGCATATTTTCTTTAATAAGACTTTCGATCTCTAGGCTGGTAGACATGAATTTCTCTGTTTAAAAAACAGGGATATCTACTCAAACATGTGTATCTACTAAATATAATGTTTAGAGTAATTAGAAATAAGGTTTATTTAAAAAAAAATATAGCTTAAGAATTAATATTTATCTTAGCCTCTTCATATCTATCTGTTTGAAAGACTTGATCTCAACATATCTATCTATCTATCTATCTGTGTTTGAAAGTCTTAAGCTCTTCATACCTATCTATTTGAATGTCTTAAGCTCTTCATATCTATCTATCTGTTTGAAAGACTTAAGCTCAACATATCTATCTATCTATCTATCTGTGTTTGAAAGTCTTAAGCTCTTCATTAATATCTATCTATCTATCTATCTATCTATCTGTCTGTCTGTCTGTCTGTCTGTGGAGCATAATTGGTGTTCATGTCGCTGTTACGTTCTCATTGAACGTTTGTTGCTGGTGATAGTGATTTCCTTTTAGTGAAATGGTTACCTACTAACTGCCCCTTGTGTATTTGCACTAACCCCTCCTTTTGGTGAAAGTGTTACATACCATTGACCCCTATTATCCTTTTAGCCTACACAATCAACCCCAGTCCATTCATATCTACCTGTGTATCTATCTCATTCTCCAACCCTGTCATCATGATAAGGGGTGCAATAATTTGCAACTGTTGTTCACTTCCACAGTGCCCTGGATATTTAGAACATTGTTTAAGACGTTCGGCTACTGTTCCTGCAACAGAAATCCAGTGTACTCTTTCGACGATAATGTTCACCGATATGTTATTTGTGCTATTCAAAAGGATTTGCAAAATATTTCACAAAGTTTGCCTTCAAAACTTGAATGACATGATCGGTTGTGGAGATGTGCCAGAGGTTTTTTGGTATTATTTTATCAGAAAATTTGGAAATAACACTAACAAATAATATATATATATATATATATATATATATATATATATATATATATATATATATATATATTTGATTTAGATTGGAGTGAATCCTTTGTAATTCGGGGTAGCGATAGTTCGTATATAAGTCAGATCTTGGTAACAGTTGTCATCTTAGAAGTAGATCGACGTCAATCTACTGTCTTTTCTCGGCTCTAAGAAGGGCGGAATGACGTCTTAATCACATGACAGCTTACTTTTTCACGCGATATGCATAGCTGGTTTCTCTGGTGGTTCCTTCTCCTGTTCTGCCTCAGAGCTGACAGTTTATATCCTTTTGACCAGGATCCGTGACAACTGGCACGAACCTTGGTTTCGGTTAACATGAAAAGTCTGCAGCTTTGTGTTCATCTTTTTTTTTTTTGATTGCTCATAATTATTTTATTTTCCGACGTACTTCTTATTTTTGCTATTTTTTGGTAACAAATGGTTTGACTCTGATCCAGAAAACTTCTGTCGTTTTGCGGCCGGGATCATTCTTTTTCCTCTTTATTTGAGGTTTGCCTTCTCGTTAGTTGAGAAAGGATAGAGAAAGGAGTTTAGAGAGAGAGAGAGAGAAAGAGAAAGAAAGACATAGGGATTTTAAAGGAAAGCGCAAATGCCTTATTTCAGTTTTTTGTTGTTTATATATATTATTTTTATTTTTTAATTCATTTTTTTATATCAGGACTTGCTACACGCTCATACAATTTGCTAATTTAGAGAGTGTTATTTTTGTGTTCTCATTTGAGGCAAGAAGGTGTTGTCTGCTGACGAACAAAAATTACAGACGTTGAATTGGTTAAAAGAAATAGACAAAGAAAAGAATAAAGAAAATGAAATGGGAAGTTTTACTCTATTTAAACCTTTCAGTCTAGAGATTGTTCAAGAATAGTTCCTGAAACAATGCATAAATTCAAGAATTATCCTTATGTTATCTTTGTAAAAAGGATGAAAAATGGGTGGTTGAACTTACTCTGTTGGCGAATGAAACAGTGCATCAGGTAAAGTTTCTAAGGCGTCCGTTTGTTCTAGGAACGGGGAATTTTGTATTCTACTGCGTCTTTGGCACTGTTTTGAAAGAGGGTTAGCCATTTGGGATTCGCACTACACATGTTCCCAGTTATTTTTTTATCTATGCCCAAAAGCTTAAATTGGTCACTGCTACTAATAGGGTTTTCAATGCATTCGTATATGGGCAAAACACGGGTAGCATCTGCTACAAGACCATTGAAGACTGAAAGAATTTTACCATGCATCAATGATAGCTTGTTTCAGGTCCACAAAAATGGGATATTGAGTGTTACCGATGGACACGTTTGCTATCATCCCAGGTGTAAAGTAGTCACAGGTACGCCAACGTTCTTCTTTTTCCATTTATTGGTAGTTTGTTAACTGAGTGATGTCAAAGTTCTGTTCGCAATATTTAGAAAGCATAGACCACAGACAGCCAGTAAATGCATTCCTAATTATATTTCCTCCACTACCAAAGCTACGAGCCATCCATATTGGTGTTTTCGTCGTAAAATCAGGGCTCTCATCATTAAAGCGTATTACGTCTGTCTAAATAAAATTCTGCTCTTTGAGGCTAATTTCTTGCCACTGGCACCCGTCAGGCTCCTATGTCGAGTTTTCACAGATGCCGTTTCTGTTGAGCAACTTTGCCGAGTCATCCGGAATAAAAAAAACAAGAGTTGCCCCCCGCTTAGTTTGTATAAGAACAGACACAGTGTTTAATTAACTTGATGTAGACCACTGAGTTACAATAGGGATCAGGCCTTGTGTGTAGGACAGGAGAAAGCGATGCGATGCTGACTGGGTGTGTATATTAAGTAGTGGTCATTTCTGTCTATATTTCTGAGATGAGGTATTATGTACACTATTTACATTATTCGGACTATTGTCCTCATCTTTGTCGACATGTTGTAATAAATATGGCGACAAAGGCGAGGACAATAGTCCGAATAATGTAAATAGTGTACATAATACCTCATCTCAGAAATATAGACAGATACTGAAAGGCCGAAACGTTGTAATAAATATGGCGACAAAGATGAGGACAATAGTCCGAATAATGTAAATAGTGTACATAATACCTCATCTCAGAAATATAGACAGATACTGAAAGGCCGAAACGTTGTAATAAATATGGCGACAAAGATGAGGACAATAGTCCGAATAATGTAAATAGTGTACATAATACCTCATCTCAGAAATATAGACAGATACTGAAAGGCCGAAACGTTGTAATAAATATGGCGACAAAGATGAGGACAATAGTCCGAATAATGTAAATAATGTACATAATACCTCATCTCAGAAATATAGACAGATAATGAAAGGTCGAAACGTTGAAATAGATAAATCATCATTTTATATTTTACTGAAAAGTTTTGTTGATATGTGAAGATACCATATAAATTTGCAAAGAAAATTGAAAAATAGAAACCCAAGATTATTCTGACGTGGCGAGTGGGTAGTGAATGTTTTCTGTTCGTTTAACTATTATCCACCACTGATGTTATTGATTGGTGAGCACGAGGTGTGTGTCCTTTATTCTTAAGAAATAGCGTGGCTTGGCAGAATTGAGAAGTTTGACGTAGAAAACGGCAGCTGGACAGACTATCAGGAATAATGAATGTAATATTTCCAGTTTCTCATTTTGAGCCGCTATCCATTACACCACCCACACATCCACACCTGTGGTGGAGATAAAATCGATCCAGACCGTGTTCGATACTGGTACTGCTGTTTTGACTGTGCCAGAAAATCTTCCCAAAACTTTTTGCTTCATATGAAACTCGATTTCGGCACTTCGACGTGGTGTAATTGTTCGCAAGTTTGTCTTAAGACTAAATAGGTGCCCCATTTTTTCGACCTTGTGCCACATCTAAGCTTAGCTTAGAAAATCACCAAAGATAGCGGCACTTCGATGTGGAGCAATGGTTAGTAAGCTTCTCTCGCTATATCAATCACTACTGGATAGTGAATTCGATCCTCACTCAGTGCCCCATACCTTTGGCCTTGTGTCACATCTAAGCTACACTTAGAAAATCACCATAGGAAGCTCGATTAAAAAGATCATAGAAGGGACAAATGGTGTCCGCAGTTGGAGAACTCATGGTGCAAGGAGGCTTCAGCAGAATTGACACTTACCATGTATCATTTTGTGATATCAAGGAACACTCGGTGTCACTTGCCTGTTATAGTAGAGACTATGTAATCGCAGATACAACTATAGTAACGCCGTTGAACAACACTGGTGTCAGATGCCTTCGAATACCACTCACACTAATAGTACTTGCTCGATAATATTCGCTCGAATAGTAATCCGTATATTGAAATAGTATAGAGAAACAGTATAGTGAATAGAGTAGAGAACAGCGGTCCTTACAGTAATAGAGGATAGAGTAGAAATACAGATCATTTAGACGTCACGCGACTTTCTATATATGCGTTTCCTCTATGGTCACATGACCTAATTAATTCAATAATGGGATCGCCTATGTTTGCTCACTGGCGATCTGTGTTCAAACTCAAGCGTCGGCAGTGACACTTTATTCGTATATAACAGTTCAGGACATTGATTCAGATGTCAATTCACAAGTGCATCATGTTGCGGAACCACTGTAGACAAAGACTTGCGAAACTGGAAGCCGAAACGATTACAGATACAACAAAAGCCTTACACTACGATCAACACCCATCGTGAAATGTTTCTCAATAATTGATGAGCATTTGAGATTTCAAATGCACCAGCGATGTTTCAACAAATAATGGAAATATTTTACAAGGCATCCCCGATGTAGCTGCGAGTCTGGAGGATATACTTTTGACTGGTTGGAATGATACTGAACACAGAATAACCGAATACAAAAAAGTGGGATAAATTTAAATTGGTATAAATTTATGCAGTCGAAGATAAATTACATTTTGACATCAAGTATCTGCAAAAGGATTGAGACACAAGCTCCAGTTCCAATAATAAAGCATTTCTAGGTGCAGTGAATTCTTATGGTAGGTCCGTACCAAATCTGGCGCATGTTTTGGAACCATTAAGTACGTAAAGACACTCAGCAGGAACGGGCTATATTTCAAGATAATGATTTCCTAAAAATCAAACATAAGTCACCAGTGTGAGGGCACTACGACCTTTCTTGCCTGCTAAGTTTTGCCTTGGGAAATGTGATCGTACGGCTTGAGAGATGTCATTTCCCAAGTGGTAGATAGACAAAAACAAAAGAAATAGATTTCGTGCCTGACAGTAACAGAATGAAATTATCCCAAATTAACAAGGAGACTTTGACAATTGTGTTTGCGGTGACAAAATTCACTTTTCATTTTACACAGACCCCGATCTCTTGTGATTATTTCAAAACAAGAAGTCCGTCAGAAACGGTATTTGCATAATTATGTTTATATTGCCAGGATGGTTTTTGGTATTTATTTTTCGGAAACTTTTGAATAAACGAACTTCGTATAAAATAAATAGTATATTTTTCTTTATTTGTTTTAGAGTGAGACATCTGGTATTCGATGTAGCAAAATGTTCGTTTATAACGCGGATATTGGTAGCAGTCTGGAAAAGTGCCTGTTCCGTCTCAGAAGTAGTAGTTTTTAATTCAAACCGTGTTAGTGGTAGTAATCTTAGAAATAGGTCAGTGTTAATCTACTGTGTTTTCATCGACCCTAAGGAGGGCAGAAATATGATTAGCAGATGACCTCTTAACTATTTCTTCACGCGTCATGCATGGCTTGTTTCTCCGGCGGTCGCGTTCTCTTGTTACATGGTTTCTCTTGCCATCTGTTCACCTCGTCTCGTTCAGAGGTGTGAGCTTATTTCCTTTTGACCAGAGACTCTGGCGCTGTAGTTGTAAAGAAAATAAAAAGAAAAAACTGCCAACTTATAGTAGCAACAAACGTCTGCAATAGATTTCTTCTGTCTCGTAACCGCAACACTTGTAGCCAAATCACAGTTCAAACAATAGTCCGTCGTAACAGTCCAACAGGCAACGTAGAAAACGACAAAATGGGGTCACAAATCCAACCTTCACTTTCTCACCAGCAAAAACGTGTGTTCGCCCACCAAGATCAGAAAATCCAATCTGCCCACATAAGCGTAAAACAACTGCTTGTGTTCACCGAGTGATCTTTCTGATTGGTCACGCCATTCAGGGGAAGGAAGAACATTATCATAGATTCTGGTCCTTAAAGTAAATTTTTGCTAACTACTTTTTGGTAATTTTTCTTCGGTAAATCGCACACAAAACATAAACACTTTTTCGAGGTAGCTGATTATTTCTTTCACAACAGGCGCAAAATTTGGTTTCGGCTAACATCAAAAATCTCTTTTTGATTGGCCAAATTTATTTTATTTTTCAGCGACCTCTCCGATTTTGATAGTTTTCAGCCACAAATTAGTACGCTCTGGTCTCACAAACCTCAGGCGTTTTTCGGCCAAGTTCAGTCTTTTCTTCCTTTTTGTTTTTGAGGGTTGCCTTCTCGTTAGTTTAGAAAGAAGTATAGAGACAGAGAGAAAGCGAGAGTGAGAAGGGTTTTAAAGGAAAGTGCGAATGCTTTATTTTAATTTGAATTCTTTTTAATTTTGTTTATATCTTTTAGTTTTATATTTTATATTTATCGGGACTCACGGCAATTACAATGGCAATCTTAACCAGTCTGCATATGAGTATGCATGAAGTAGAAATCGGATATCAATGCCTTAGTCGTCTACCCTGATTTGAGATTGCAAAAAAAAAAAAGAGGAGGGGTTTCAGTTTGTGCATTTCTTGGACTAATTCCTGCCATCTCAAAATATTAAAAATAGACATTCTCTCATGAATTAAAATATTTGTCCAAGTCAATCGGCCTTGATGATTAACTTACCCTCTAACAACATAGGCACCATAAATCATCTTTTTGCTATGAACGAGGGCCACGTGAAAGCACATGAACGGGAAATCGGGGTCCGAATTTTTTGGCGTCTCTTCTAAGCGGAAACCAGCCTTTAACCTTTTGAGCTTTGCGTTCCTGAAAAATTTTAACCCTTTTTTCTCAGCTCCTGAGTCAATTCGCAAATAATTGGTATGCAATGTTTCACGGTAGATATAAACATAGTTACAAGTGTTTACCTACAGTTCAACCGGTGACTGAGCAATAAGTCAATTTTCTCTACCACTGTTCAACCGGTGGCTGGGCATTACATCATTTTTCTCTACCACCGGTAAAGCGGTGGTTAGGGCTGAAAAGTGTAATATAGGCACCGAGTCCATAGACATGGTCATTTTTTTTACCATTGGGGATGAAGAACCTGGGATTGTGAAAACCTTCACCGGGATAGATAGGCTAAGACTACTTTCTTTCTTCTCTTCCTTCCTTTTTTTTTTTTTTTTTTTTTGATTGATTGATTCGTTTTCTACGGCTTGTCAACCCTTTGCAGGTTATTTAAAGCCAGACAATTTTTAGATTCCAAGAATTTTTTTAGTGATACAAATTTTACTAATAAACTCATACAAATTAACTCATGGGGTGCGGAGAAGGGGTGGATTCATTACTTTCCAAAGAGTATTTGCACGTGTAGTGAATATAACGAACCCCACTGGAATTGGAACTCAGTTCTCCGATTAACAATTCCAAGTCATTATTCATTACACCACCCGCACATCCAAGCTTACAGCAGCTGGTATTCCCAAGAGGGAACCCATCTAGGTACTAACCAAGCTCGACGTTGCTTAACTTCATTGATCGTACGGGAATCAGTGTTTCAACGTGATATGACCGTATACTCCTCACACTGGTGTAGCAACCGACTCTCTTTGTGGGGTTGGGTCTGTCGTCAGACTCCTCAGATGTTGATTATTCCCAAGCAGAAATGATGAAGAATACATATTGCATATTTGGCTGTATCGTATTTTCCAAGATCAGGGAGGTACATCTACAATAGAAACGAGACTATGATAAACGTACTAATTAGTGAATCTTCCAATGAGAATGTGTTTTTTATATTACAAGAAAGAAAAATTAAATAGCTACCATGTGTAGTGAAAGACAAATTGGGTCTTATATCCCGTAACCTATGATGGTCGGACATATAGATCATATAAGAGCCAGATCTGATGTTGCTACGAATGTCCCTTCGGTGAAGTGGGGTGAATATCAGACAGACCCGTCAGCATCCGCGATAAATTTACTTCGGTCGGAAAAATCAGTCTGTTCTTCAGCTGTGAAGTCAGTTTTTTCCGTTTCAACGAGAAGATCCAAAAAATTTTGTGTATCTACATACTGGTTTCAATCAAAAAGGTTCACGCTTCCTACTCAGATGTTTTATTCTTTATTGACAAATCAACGTATAATGAACACCGTGAAAACTAGAAATACAAAACTATAACTCTCAAAGGGAAATGGAGAAACAAAATACGTTTCAAAAGAAATACGCAAAGATAACAATTTTCTCTGAGAAACAATGAAGAATTTAGAAGAGACCTTAAGAAACGATAAAGGGACACTTCGTGTTTTCGAGAGAAATAATTTCAGACGTAGCAGAGAGAGCTGAAAAGTCTTTTGATAAACCATTTGCAGAGACATTGCTTCTTCCAGCCGATTATTACGTCATTGACAAACGGAGTCAAAGACAAATCTCGGAAAGAATTCCCATAGCGAAGACAAGAAAATGAGCAAAAAATTGATTTTTGGTAAAATCTTATTTAAATTAATTTGAAATTTGATAACTGGCTTGTTGTACAGTTTGATAAACAGAGATTCAACAAATGCAAATAAACACAAAATCGATTTTGCTTGCGATATGACAGAAAAATCTTACCTTTTTAATTCAAGCAAAAATATAAAAATCATTTTGAGACATGCCTGAACACACATACTCCTATAAAACTGCTGGCCTTTCCAGAAAGGGAAAAGGATCTGTTATCCAGAAAGGGAAAAGGATCTGTTATCCGTATTTCATGCAAGTGAATTTGCATCCATCTTGTTCTTCTTGATACAAGTCGCCAGATTCTTTCTTTTTTTTCTTTTTTTCTTACAGAATAGCCACTGAATTGTCATTTTATGTATAGATTTTTGACACACAGATTTCAAACGATTTGTAAAAGAGAAAAGAAAAAAAGCAATTCTGGAATATATCCCTGAAGAAAGCTGAAGAATGTATTTATAATATAAAGAATAGAATATTAGTCCAAACAATTTGTGAAATAATAATGACAGCTGATAATGTCCGAATTTTGAACACTTATTCAGTAATAAGTTTAGATGTCAATACACATATACATGTATTTATATTTACATATAAGGTAAGGCTGGAAAGTATACACTATTTAATATTAATGAAAATAACTTATGACCTACCTAGGGCAATGGCATCTTAATCCCTTTCAATATGTTCATTTGAGACCTCACACACTGTGTCCATTTCATCTTTTGAAATAGTCAGCCTGTTCACATTCTCCTTATTCTCGTCCATCGCATTTCTACAGTTTGAAAAATGTCAGAGGTCCCACTGAGCTAAATCCTTATTATAGTTGGGAGTCAGGGCTGGCATGTATAGGTGATGTAATCTTATTCTTTTATGTGCCGAGTCCCTTCAGAACGTAGGCGATAATGGTCCTCCACATCCTCCTTTTCCTTGTAGCTCTTAATAAGTGTTATCTTTGTGTTATTTCTCCCAAATCCTGTTCTACCATCCATTTGCTCAAGCCCATCAAGTATGTTTCACGCTGCTTTCCTCTGTCCCTCTTTCCTTCAAACTGTCCTGTGAGTATCAAATGTTCGAACCCTCCTTCCTCATTACGTGCACCAACTGTCTCTTCCTGATGTTACATATAAGCTTCCTTTTTGTTTCTATTCTGCCAAAAACTTCATTGTTGCTCACATGTTCGGCGCATTCTATCCTCAGCATCCCTCTGTAGAACTACATTCCTGTTGCTTCAACTCTTCGAGGAGACCGCCCAGCCTTCACCGCCATAAAGGAGGACAGATATCACGTAACAGTCCAATGCTCATTTTTTGGTTTCCAAATTCTACTGTCTCTTAGTACCCGGCTTAGCTTTTGGAAAGCATCTTTGGTCATCCCAATAAGTCTTCGGACAATGTTGCCAAAAACCCTGTATCAGTGAGAGAGTATCTGTTCACGCATGGATAGTAAAGTCCCATTGACTTATTACCAAGTTATATCAAGTTTACATAATCAGTTCTTGAGAGGCTGAAAAGGATTTGATACATACGAGACAAATTTCCTACTTTTACAAACTGATATAAATGCTAATAAACTCGGCTTTACTGAGTGGTTAATGTAAATCATTAGTTAACCATCTTTTCTGGTCATTACGAGTGAAACCATCCTTCCCTCAGTGCACCATTTTTATGACCTTGAGCCAGATGCGAATAAGCTTACTAATCATCTGCATATATATATATATATATACATGTTTCAATCGATAAATCATTCATTTTAGGAATTTTTCTCGTGAACGATAATCCATTTATATACACTCTTTGTATGCAATCGTTCCAACGCATGGGCTAGATTTAGTAATTGGACATGCCACAGAAATATTTTGATGTTTGTTTATTTAGCGGCATGCCAACTCCTCATGGGTCATTCTAATGCCGAAATTTAACTTTCTTGGGAACATTAGTAATTTCATTTACAAAAATGTCTTGCTGGTATTTTTTTTTCAAAAATGTATTACTAGTAATATTTTTTACTATGAAAATGTCTTGCTGGTATTTTTACTATAAAAACACATTTCTACGTTTTCATAGAGTTTTGACTCTAGTTTGGCGGTTAACTATTTGCCCGTAGCTGGGAACCTAACAGGTTCTACCACCCAGTGGACCTGGGAACAATCCTACAAAAACACGTACTGTATAATGTATGGACTATATGATTAATATTCACCACTTAATGAAGTGCATTGACACGGACATTAGGTTTTTTTTTCTGCTGATATATTTTCTTCTTTGAGCCTATATTATCAATATTATTAACCGCCCTGACAAAGAGACCACAATGAGATTCGAACCCGCATCTCATAACGAGAATACTGGCCAGACAGCTTGGCGGCTATATTGTACGTATTTATCGGTTAATAAACACATCATCCAACAAAGTTTTTTTAAGCTTTTCACCCCAAGCAAGGCGGGAGTGCCACTAGCACGCAAGGGGTTACAGAGTGTGGGAGCAAGAGTAAAGAGGCGTGAAAGAGGAAAGGATGAAGAGAAGGGCGGGGAATTAGATCAAGGCAATTGGAGATGTCGATTGACATTGCATTTGAATAGATGGAGATTATGGCTATCAAGGAAGCAAGTAAGAGGAAGGGAGTTCCACAGACAGGAAGTGCGAGATATGAAGCTATTGGAGTAGAAGAGACTGCTATATTTAACCGTTTCGACAGTGAAAGGGTGGGACTGAGATGCCAACCTAGTAGCACGTTTAAATTCTTGCATTTTATTTAGCATTCCATTCTGTAGTAGATAAATGTGGTCATTTCAAAGTAAATTATGTACATTAAAATTTAAACGTAGAAGATTTTGTTTTTATTTATTTATTAGTGTTTTGAAAATCACTGCATAAAATTTGTAAATTCAACTAATGTAATGATTTATTTATGATCTTGATAGTTATAAATCCAACTTTACGCAAACTGAATTCATTTATTTCCGATAAAATTTAATCTGGCAAAAATTATAACATGCAACACATTTTTTTTTTCAACTAAGATGTTATATAAAGCAACGATTGGAGGGAAACCAATTATGAATTTAAATGAGTTTCTTATCTTTCTAACTCTCAGACTACACACAACACCTACACATACAAATACATACATGCACATACATTCATGTAGACACGCAACACATACTTGTATACGCATATGCACGCGCTTACATACACATACAGGCCAAGAAATGTCTTCACACTTTGTTAACAGAATTTATCCCTATAAGTTGGAAGTTAATTAAACATTTTCCGAATAAAGAATGCTGTAAAGGAAATAAGAAGAGCACTATCGAATGCAGAAAGACAGAATGTGTATAGACGTCAGCGAAATTTGTCAATAAATGACAAATGTTTCCTTATAAGGAAATGGCTAATATTACAATCGTTAAATTTCGGTACTTGCTTGATTTTGACAATGTATGATCTACGAATTGTGGATGTTAAAATCACGCAAGTACCGAAATTTAACGATTGTAATATTAGCCATTTCCTTATAAGGAAACATTTGTCATTTATTGACCGAGTAGCCAATACTGCTTTCGGCTGAATATAAATTAACTAATTTTTACGACCCATTTTTGAAACGATTATTTTGTATAAATTTCGATAACTAATCTTAGTTATCAAGTTTTGGGTAAAAAGTTCGTACTTATTACAACTTACAATTTTACTCAATTTCGGTTTTGATCAAATCTGAGTAATATTTATACAATTCTTATAAGTATTTTAATTCTTTTAGATATCTACGGGACTTGTACAGGGTGCGATGGATAAACTGTCGTCTGAATTACGCAAAACTGATGTCTAATTTTAACAGATATATTTACCAAAATTACACAAATATACTAAAGTGTAAATTTATTCAATAAAATCACCATTGGCTTCAACTACAGTTTCCAGATTACTTCGGAATCTCCTGCAACTCTTCTGGATGGTCTCCTTGTTTAAGTTGGTGAATACTGTCATAATCCTTACCTTCAGTTCATCTTTGGTCTCTTGCCCAACTAAGCCTCGCATTACACCAGACATAGGGTTTTCCAGTGGCCACCCTCTTGATCCAAGGCAGCACTACATCCTTAAGGCGCTTGATGTAGGCTTCTGTGTTGAGTCTCAGATCCTGTGGGAAAATGAATGGAGGCATAACGTCGCCATCCCGCGTGATCACACCAAAAACCTTCGTAATAGCCATTAGACCCATCCAACTCTTTCCGGATCCTCTGCGCTGTCCTCAGATTGACACCCAAACACTGAAATGTTCCTATTGGATCTTCCAGCGCGAATGCCAAGCAGTTCAGCATGCCATTTCCAAATTTCTGACGGAGTGAATTGTGTCATGGTGCTTTTTTTTTGCTAACAGACGGTGCTCAACTGATCCTACTACACTGTGCGGTCGACAAAATCAAAAAGAAACAATGCGCATGCGTGAAATTAATTTTTATAATATTTTTTCCGGATTCAAATCTTTTGATAAAATTTTATATTTACATGGGTACATTTAACAAGTAAACAATTTTTAGTGGACTCGTATAAGTCCAAAGGAAAAATAAGACATAGAATTTGAACAAAGAAATATCAACAAATATATTAATAGGACATTTTACAAAATGAGAAATGAAATGAAATGTGAAGAGTTCAAAGAAAACTTTAGTGTCTGTAGTTGAATAATTACATTTTTCAGGAGCGAAAAGAATGCGCCTCATGTAATTATCACCAGGGGTTGGTAATTCCAAAATATTGCCGCCTGTGATTATCATCAGGGGACGGTAATCCAATATAATTCAATATTCAGTAAGAAACTATATGGAATGCATTACATGCCCTGCATTGACTGATCTGCTTAACAGCAATAATGCTGAACATGGGATGTGATTTCATACAATTTTCACGATTGTTGAGTGGTTAACATCATTTTTAGGAATCTGTTGTTCAGTTTTTTGTAAAACCCGTAGGTGCCTGCAGTTACCTCATACTGTATGGAATTCCTATATTCATCCAATACCTAGAGTAGTTGCCACATTAGAGATAACGTGCACTATCTTTCTCGCTTCAAAAATTATTTCATGTTCAAATGATATTTAATCCTGTTCGCATACCTCAGTTACCACAACTACACTACCTTCTTTACATATTACATCACACATCCATTCTGTTATTTAGGAAGGATTCTAATTTTTCACAAACACCGATGAAACTACGCTACCCAGGGGATACATACGGGGACTAAAAACAACTTATCCACGAAAAAAAAAGGCATCCTCTTAACCTAATCTGAGAAAGGAAGCGGAATCGTTATAATGGACACCAACATCTACATTGAACAATTAGAATCCCTCTTGAATAACGACAACACCTACACAAAAACCAATGAACAAACAATAAACACAGACACACAAAGGTTCAACAAAACAGTTAAGAAAATACTAAAAAACTGAAAACAAATCCTGGCCTAGATTAATAGAATACCATCCCATCACACCCACGTTATATGGCTTACCCAAAACACTCAAACCCAACAAGCCCATCAGACCCTTTGTGACCAGTATACAGCCGACAGATTAACTAGAGCCATTGCAAAATTCTTAACTCGATTCCTAGGAACCATCAGCGCAATACATCAAACACTCTAGTGCCTTAAGAGAATACGAAACGTAAATATAGAAATCATGATCATGGCGAGCTTAAACATCAACTCACTATACACCAACATAACCATTACAAAATGCCTCAACATACTGAGAAACCACCTGAAATGTCCAAAGAAAAGCTTCCTCTATCCGTTCACAAAATTATAAAAATATGCCAATCACTAACCACTGCTTCTTCTCTTTCAACAATATTCTCTATAAGCAAAAATTCGGATTGACTATGGGATCATTTAAACACATCATACCAAACAGCTCTACTTACTTAGGATATATAGATGACATCCTCTTATTATATCCTCAAGATAAAAACCTATTAGATTGATATGCGTTTCCTATTTGTTCTTTATTTTCTCATCCTGTCAGATTCCGGTCCCTATTTGAGCTGAATTTGATTTTTAACTTATATATATATATTTACCGGCCTAAATTTCCGAGAAATTTTCATAGAAAATATTCATCCTCCGACAGGAATCGAACCTGTATCCTATACTATTTTCTATGAAAATTTATCGGACATTCGAGCCGGTAAATGTTGTTTAATACTGTTTATTATAAACAAAGCGCATATATATATATATATATATATATATATATATATATATATATATATATATATATATATATATATATATATATTGTGTGTGTATTTAGGCAGCATTTTTTCATTCATACATGTTTCATTAAATAATATAGACAAGTGTTGTCTATTTTATGTAAATTCTTTTCATAACGTCTGATAAGCTTAATAACTCGCGTGGTCATGTGTGACGTCATGAGCTGCGGCGCGATTTTCGCTTCTAGCGTCTTATATGCACGTGTTTATCTTTGCTTGGAAATCATCCATGTAAACAACCACAGACTATCATCACTGTCTTGTCTGTCTATTGCTTAATATGATGTAATGTAATTGTCAGCTTTGATAATGGCTTATGTAAGCCGAAAGCTTAGATTGGATTAAAAAATATGTATCAATATGGTGATTTTCTTTCTTCGTTTAATGATAATGTTAATAAGCTTATCAGACGATATTAAAGGAATTTACATAATATAAATACACAACACTTGTCTATATTATTTAATGAAACATGTATGAATATATAGATAGATAGATAGATAGATAGATAGATATAGAGAGAGACAGAGAGAGAGAGAGAGAGAGGAAATGATGCAATTTCCCCGTCAAGGAAGGTTCGAAAAAAATCGGATCACCTTTGGCGCAATTCTTAATATATAAGATACCCCATACGCACGTTTTCTAAAAAAATAAAACACCCGACCACATTTTTTGACCAATCGGGTGCACAAAAAATACGCATTAATTTCGTAAGAAATTTGTGGAGCTAACACGCATGTGCGTGAGTCCATCAGAACAATATAAAAATGAGAATATTTTCAAATTACCTTAGAACAGTTCGCTTGCTCGACAAGATGAATACAACTCAACGCAACTGGCTCCTTTGTCTGCTAAACGAACCGTATCAAATTACGATTCTCAACTTGGCGATAATGATTTTAACGCCACGCGGCCGCTGATACTTCTTTACAACTTGAAAATACTTTAAAGAAAAACAAAACACGAAATATTCAATTTTTGTTTTCAGATTTTTCCACAAGTTCTTTTGTTGTAAAAAGAAAAGGAAATAAAAACTTCTTTATTTCGCAGCACTCATGGTAATTGTTTCATTGTATTAACATTAGTACCCTACAAATAATAGTGACCTCGTGGCTACACACAGCCAACTACACCACAAATAATGGTGATCTCTCGACTACAACACAGCGCCAATAATACCATAAATAATTTTTGTTTTCTCAAAATGAGTTTTCTTTTAGCGATAACAGTCCAACACAAGATATGAAGACACCTATTCCTTATCACCAGCACAAGTTTTCGACGACAGCCAATTTTTCAAACTCGACTACAGCAATACATTTACGATGGAAACCGAAAAGAATTCCCAGTCACCAGAATATCAAAACTCCATAAGTCTTCGCGAACCACCTTTCAACGTAAACAGACCAAGAGCATGGTTCCACCGGCTCGAAGCCATCTTCATCAATGGAAGTATGACTCCAAAACGAAATATGTACATCCACGTTGTAGAGGCCCACCCGAACGAAAACGCGGAGGAAATAGGAAACTTCCTGGAAAATCCGCCTACAGAAAAGCAATTCGACTTGATGAAAGAAACAATTTTCCAAAGACTTGAAAGATCGGATAATGCAAAGTTGAGAGAACTCAATGAGTCTCAATGGGACACAGGACGCCTTCTCAACTTCTGTGATTCAAGAAAACTCTTCTGAGCCGCAGACACATGGATGAGAGCATCATGAGCCAGGTATTGTTCGAGAAGTTACCACAAACGATGACGCACATCCTAATGGCTTTTTCCGAGGAGAAGACACTTCATCAGCTCGCTGAACTTGCCGATAGGATCGCAGACACTTATCATCAGAAACCAACAGTTTCTAAAGTCTCAGCAGAAAACAACAAAAAAGACAAAGAAGTTTCACACCTATGCGAAAGATGTAGCAAGGACATAAAGAGTCAATCGAGTCCTGACGATCACAGACCGGCACAAAGTAGGAACTCCAGCAAGAGACAATCGCCTGCAAGGAAATACCTAAGCTATTATCACTTCATGTTCCGTTAAAAGACACGCAAGACACGCAAGTATATCAAACCATGTTTCTTTTTGAAGAAGGATTTAAAAGACCACACCAGCAAGTAAAGGCGATTACTCCAGCTGGTAACACCAAATCAGGTCGCCTACTTTACATTCAAGACCTAAAATCATTTTTAATTGACACAGGAGCAGAAATAAATGTTATTCCCTCGGCGTCAACTCAAAGATCCTCCTTGGATAACAAAACGTTACTAGCTGCAAATGGCACTACTATCTAAATTTTCAGCACATTTGCAGTAAACATAAATTTTGGAATGAAACGATACTTTCCTTGGATATTTGTGATTGCAGATGTGAAATCACCCATCATCGGTGCTGCTTCAATCTTCCGTTGGACTTAAAGAACGGCCGTTTGATTGATAACAACACAAACACATCTGTCGTGGGAAGTATCAGAAGTAGTGACACAATAGGAATTCATTCTGCCTTGCCTACATGGGATTCAACTTATTTGGATATTTTTTTTTAATTCCAAATCTGATTAAGCCAATTTGTTATAATGGTGAAATCAAACATCACGTCACACATCACACCACCATTCGCGGATAACCATTGTACTCGAAATCGCGTCGTCAATCCAGACAAACTCAAAATTGCAAAAGCGGAATTCCAAAACATGCTACACCTTGGCATCATTCGTCTGTACAACAACCCATAATCATCCCCTCTTCACATGGTTCCTAAAAGGCCAAATAATTACTAGTGACCTTGTGGAGAATACAGAACGCTGAATGCTGCGGCTATACCAGACAGCTATCCTATCCCACATATCCATGACTTTTGTTCTTCCTTATATGGAGCATCAGTATTTCCTGACTCGTCTTAGTTCGAGCATACCACCAAATTCCCATCGCTGAAGAAGACAAGCTGAATACAGCTATCTGCATCCCGTTCGGACTTTTCGAATTCAATGTTCTTTCGTTTGGCCTACGAACTTCTGCACAGGCTGTACAAAGATTCATAGACGAAGTTATTTGTGGTCTTCCTTTCGCCTTTGCATACATTGACGACATACTGATAGCAAGAAGCTCACCCAAGGAACATTAACAATACATCCAAGAGACATTGAGACGACTTGATTACTTTGGTTTGAAAATCAATGTTCATAAATGCATTTCCGGTGTGCCCTCAGTCGAATTTTTAGAACATCTAATTGATGAAACAGGCATCACTACTCTGCCCTCCTAGAATTGAGGCCATCAAAAATTTTCTTTCTCCTACTAAAAAAAAACAACTAAGAAGATTTGACGGGGTATCGTCAATTCTTACAAACGCTTCATCGCAAAGTATTCATAAATACTGAGGGAATTAACAGACATCCTCAACTCGAAGGACAAGGACATGAATTTGAATGAAAAAGCTGTAGAAGCTTTCAACAATACTAAACAATCAACTGCAAATTACACAAAATTAAACTACATTAGCAGTGACCACTCTTCAAAGCTGATTTTGTCAACAGATGCATCTGATTCTGCCGTTAGTGCTGTATTACAGCAATCGATAAAAGGTAATGTCACACATATTTGCTTTTCCTCCGTGATACTAAAAGATACTGAAAAGAGATACAGTACTTTTGGACGCGAACTTTTGGCTTTTTATCTCTCCATCGGGCATTTTCGACATTTTTTTTTCGACAGAGGCCAATAATTTCAATCAGAACTTTTTCAAAAGCTAATGCAAACCTCGGGAACTACCCACATCAAAACTACTGCATACTGCCTTGCGCTAATGGCTTAGTGGAAAGATTCCACCGTCAATTAAAAACTGCACTTGCTGCTCAACCTGATCCAACCAAAAGGAGTGAATATTTGCCGATAGTTCTTCTTGCACTTCGGTCCACTATTAAAGAAGACATAAAAGCACTGCAGCTTAGATTGTATATGATACAACCTTACGGCTACCTAGAGAATTTTTCATATAAAATTCCACTTCAGCTTCAAATTATGTCTCCCTTAAGACAATACATGGGAAAACTTTCCTTTACAGCGACACGTGTACATTCCAACATGGCGTATTTACCTCCTGATATAAATGTTAGTGAGTTTGTTTTTGTGCGTCGGGACACGCTTAAGAAATTGCTGCTACCCAATTTCGATGGACCTTACAAAGTATTAGAACGATCAGATAAATTTTTCATAATCGAAAAAAAAAAAATCAATAAAATGGACTCTGTCTCAATTGAGAGATTCAAGCCAGCCTACATAGAGAAATCATCTGATCAGCCTACAGAAAATGAACCCGTTGTACATGGAAATAAAGACGAGAAAGTCTCGTCAACATACGAAAAAGATAATTCAATCAGAAAAACTAAATCTGGTAGACATATTTACCGGCCTACCAACCCCAGAAATTATGTATCATAATACATACATACATACATAAATAAAAGAAATATTAAAAGACAAACCACAAATTCTTCTCCTTCGATATATTCTATATCGATCCAGAAAGGAGAGTATTTATAGGAAATGATGCAATTTCCCCGTCAAGGAAGGTTCGAGAAAAATCGGATCAACTTTGGCGCAATTTTTAATATATAAAAAACGCCTACGCATGTTTTCTAAAAAACAAAAAAAATAAAACACTCAACCACATTTTTTGACCAATTGGGTGTACAAAAAATACGCGATCACTTCGTAATTAATTTCTGGAGCTAACACCCGTGTGCGTAAGCCTATCGGAACAATGTAAAAATGAGTATATTTTCAAACTACATCAGAACAGTTTACTTTCCTGTCCAGATGAATACAACTGTGTCTGACAGTAGCCCGCTCCTTTGACCGCTGAAAGAACAGTATCAAATTGCGACTTTCAACTTCGGCATAATGCATTTAACGCCACGCGGCCGCTGATACTTCTTTACAAATAGCAGAGGCTTAAAAAAAAGATACAAAACACGAAAGATTCAATTTTTGTTTTCAGATTTTTCCATAAGTTCTTTTGTTGTAAAAAGAAAAGGAAATAAAACTCTTTTATTTTGTGGCATTGATGTTAATCATTTTCTATCAACATTAGTACAACTACACACACACACACACACACGCACACACACATATATATATATATATATATATATATATATATATATATATATATATATATATATATATATATCATAATAAAAAGAAATAACAGAAGATATATAATCCGGTGTTCTTATTGATGTTTGATATTTTTATTTTTACAAAAGAGTGCTCAACTTACAGCGCATAAATATTATAAATTAACTGATGCAAGATATTGTTTCTTCGCTACACAGGAATTACCATGTTTCAAAACCGAAGCTAAAAACTTCAAATTTAATTATATAATTAAATTAAAAGCATTAGTTCTGTTTCATCTTCAAGCGAATTTTGGAATTATATAATTAAATTTGAAGTTTTTAGCTTCGGTTTTTGAAACATGGTAATTCCTGTGTAGCGAAGAAACCATATTTTAAATCAGTTAATTTATAATATATATATATATATATATATATATATATATATATATATATATATAGAGAGAGAGAGAGAGATAAAATGTTACAGTTGTTCCAACGAGAGAAAAATGTAAAAAGAGAGAAATCGAAAAGGTTTTGGTTATAATGTGGATTTGGTTTAGTATATATACTATATTTTATTCTTCATATTGAAGATGATATGAAGAATAGAATATATATATTAACACAAATCCACATTATAACCAAAAATGTTTGCGGTTTATCTCTTTTTTAATATATATATATATATATATATATATATATATATATTTATACATATATATATATATATATATATATATATATATATATATATATATATATATATATATATAAGAGTTCTGAAAATAATTACGTTTTGCCAGAAAGTATATAATAGCAAATATATGTTAAATTTATTTAAACATTATTCATCAAAAATATAATCATCTTCATTTTCAACGACTACAACCCAATGGGATGTCAATTTTTCGATTCTACACTTGAATAAATCTTGGATTTTCATAGAAAAATGTTTGAAAGCCTCGCGTCAGCTTGGTTTGTTTCTAGATGTTTTACAACTTATGAAATGTTCCAGTGGTCGAAACAAATCGATTTTTTTATGCTAAATCTGGTGAGTATGGAGGTTATAAAAGAAGTTCCAAACCTAACGATTTTATTTTTGCAGCGTGAGCTCGTGCATTGTCATAATGGAGAATAACACCCGTTTCTGTTTACCATGGTATGAGATTTTAGACACAATATTTCGTTTACCCGACCAAATAGCTGACAATAAACGTCTGCTATGATGATCATTCAATGTACCATAATCTCGTAATGGACGATATTTTTCATATTCTCCTAGACTTCTTCGGTCTCCTGGTTTTGCTGCTGCAATTGGTTTCTCATCTTGTAATAACCACTGTCTGTTTCATTTTCTCATGATATATAAAACCAATTTTTTCTCATCTGTAACAAAGCAAAAATGAAATGCTAATATTAGCCATTTACTCATGAGGAAAGATTTGGCATTCATTGAGCGAGCTTTCGGCTAAAATTTATAAAACTGAAATGAAAAATTTCGGCTTAAAAGACTGTGGCAGATGATGGAACGGTGTATTCGATTCTCAAACGAAATCACACGAGGAACGCAAATTCGGTCTTTGCAACTTTTCTCAATTAAAGTCTAATATTCTTTCGGACAGAAGAGATAATGAATTAATAATATAATAAATGCAGTTTCACACCGTCTAACCTTGGTTCAGCCTTGGTTCAGCCTTGGTTGGTTGACTCATAATTATTAGCGTTACAATACGTAATTATTTTCTAAACGCTGTTGTATATATATATATATATATATATATATATATATATATAAATGGTAATACTCGTATTCTATTACCATTTATATATATAAATATATTATATATATATATATATATATATATATATATATATATATATATATATATATTATGTTCCAAAATTATGGAATTATGATGATATTTCATCATTCTAAAACAACCTTTCTACCAGTGATGATGGATAAGGATATTTCATCATTCTGTAAATATTTCATCATTTTAAAAATCTGAAACTCCATCATTATAAAATCGGCCATTCCACCACAAGGAAAGTCAGTAGAATAGAATAGTAGCAGTAGCAGTAGTAAAAAGGAACAACACATGCGTTTCACCATCGCTCCGTGAATATCGACAGTTGACGGTCTCAAAGGGTACTCTTAACAACGAAATTCTCGAAACAACAAAATCAAGCACAAACTATTTTAAAGAAACAAAAAAGACAAAAAACACGGAGAACTTTTTAACGTGCACAATACCAATATTCATTAACATCACGAAAAGAAAAATACACACTCTTGTCATTAATGTCAACACGTCTCTCAAAGTCTTACTGTTTATGGTATTGTTGTACGTTCTATTCATTTCATTTTCAGTGTAAAAAAAAAAGGGAAAAGGAATCCTCTGTCAACTACAAATGCATATAACAACGGGCTAATTTACATTAACACAACTCCACACAAGCGCGCGCGCGTCTACACACACACACACACACACACACACACACACACACACACACACACACACATACACACATAGAAATTTCTTAAAATAATTGTCGGACTTTGTCAATTTCATAATGTGTGATGTCATTTGTTTACATTTGGATGCGCATCGAGCAGATATGAATGTACGAAAGAAAATCATGGAGAATTGTAGTTTAAAAACAGTAAAACCGATGCTTCTTTGTGCCTAAACCGGTAAAGCACGTCAGGCTATATGATGGTTCCGTATAGGATACAGGTTCGATTCCTGTCGGAGAGCGCATATTTTCTATGACAATTTCTCGGGCACTCAGGTCGGTAAATGTCGTTAATACTGTTTATTATAAACAGAGCATTTAGTTAAATATTTGTATCTATATAAAAAAAGAACGTATAAACATAAAAAATGTCTTAATATATATAAACATAAAAATGTCTTTATATATATATATATATATATATATATATATATATATATATATATATATATACACACACACACACATACACATACTTTTTGAAGGGCCGAATACAAAGACCTGCTGCACAAAGTGCCAAATCTGCCTCCAACCCCAACAACTTACAAGCACATGGTGCCGTTTTGGGAATATGTCTTTTCCAGCTATAGAAAGAAGCTCGCAATCCTTAATTAAGGAAAACCAAAGACTCGCTGTTTCGAGTTCGTGGAATATGCCCTCAACTGGGACATACATGAATCCAGTCCGTTTGAGTCTAGTGTCTTAAACATGGCTCCCTCAGACACAGGAGTATCTCCATATTGTATTGTACCTTTCTTTTTTATTTCTCCTTACACTGTGCTTTGCTATGTAGATATTTGTGATGTATTTTTTTCTGCATGGTACATTTGCATATATGTATATATAGCTTTGTGTATGTCATGGTAGTATAAAAGCCTCTCTGAAAAAAAAGTATTTTTGTCATTCTTTATTCAGCTCGAAGTCTGGCGACCGGCTGATCGACTGATCGGCTGATCTGTTGAACTCTCTGCCTTCGGGCAGGGAGGAACCCGAACGAGGCTACGCCGAAGGGCGGAGTCTCTTTCGGGGAGGTAAACCGACCCTGAACCCGTTTATACGGGTTCAAAGGGCATATTTTAGGCCGAGCCCACGGGCTTGGTGATCCCACGTTAAACCGGCCTTGTGCCACATGATGCCCACGTGGGTGGGTGACTAAATATAGTCATTCTTTATTCATTTCAGCTATTCCGTTCAGTCAGTGAAGTACGGATATCACGGATATGATAATGCTCATAACTGGGGAAATAAAATAGGAAAATAAATGCTTCTTCCATGGCTTCTCTCCCCTTACAGAAGCATGTTCTCTAGTAATTCGCAGTACACAACACTATTCAGTGTTCTTTCAATGGTTTGGACTGCGCTTGGGTCACGGGAAGTAAAAACAAGCCGAAATTATTCCACCGCCGTAATTTACTTTCAAGATTTTTTTTTTTTTTTTTGATACTTATCTCGATTTTAGTTTCGTCTGACAATAATATTTTAACTTAGAGCGAAACAAGTTGTTCGAGATGTTGAAAAGCAAACTTTAAAGGAGGCCTCCCGTACTTAATATAGAGGGGGTATCTAAGAATCCGAGAGTGCACTCTTACCTGCCAGACTAATTGTATCTTTGCTAATTTCTGTGCCAACTGCCTGCAGATCTTTCTGAAGTTCGGGTTGTAATGGCTTTGTTCATTACTTTCTGACAAATGGATCTAGCTGCCTACTTTACGAGGATATCCACTTCAAGACATATCCGTAAGCCAGCTTATATTTCTGTTATTTTCGAATTGTAATCCTAATCGTACAGACTAGCATCTTGAGTCCATTGGAGATCTGTGGATATCCCATTCCACGATGGTCAATTATTATCTCACAAAATTCTTGAGAGAGTTTCTTCGTCTTTGTGATGTATTAATAAAAACAGAGTTAATTCCCTTGTAACTATCGGAATGAATCACATTTCAATAAGGTGTGATGCCTGCCACTGTTAATAGTTAGAGTTAGTCACGCCACGGGTTGCTATAGATAAGCAGACAATATATTTTGTCGCTTGCATTATTTATATTATTCGGACTGTTATCCTCACCTTCATTGCCATATTCACAACGTTTCGACCGTTGTATGCTCCGGCCTTCTTCAGGTGATTAGAATTTCGAACCGAGCCCTTTATTTAGTCCACCGGGGTATATTGTTCTAGTTCGACGTGCCATGCCTCTTAAGGGTGTCTCAGTTATTTCCTTTTAACTCAACGGCCGAAACGTTGTGAATATGGCAATGAAGTTGAGAATAACAGTCCGAATGATGTAAAGAATTCAAGTAATAATAATACCTCATCTCAGAGATATAGACAGATATTTTGTCGCGTCATTCACTGTTACTCACAGTTGTCCAGCAGAGTACATTAACATGATGCATAACATGGTGGCCTTTGTAAAAAGCAGGTCTTCAAGGATTGTTCAAATTTTTGTTTCTTTTTGAAAAGATGAAGATTTAAATGAATTTTTTTTAAGTTGATTAACCAAACGGTTTCGTTTTTTTTTTTGTTTTTTTTTTTTTTTGTAAAAGTGAAGCATTAATAAATACATTTTTAAATTGGTTTAAATTATTTAGAAAAACAATTGAAAACTTTTCTAAATAAATATAATGCCATGGTGAACCTTTTTTCCAAAAAAAAAAAAAAAAAAAAAAATGGAAATAATGATAATGTTATCATAATGATAATGATAGTGTAAGAATTCTTTTGGTTTAAATTTTGATTAATTTAAGACATTTAATTATTCAGAAAATCAATGGAAAATACTCTTAAGACAACGGACCGTGCGCTAGAGAAAAAAATCTAATCGCCCGACACACCGGAATGAACACCGGACACTTATTTCTTAATCCCGTCGCAAATTTATGTGGCAACTTAACATTTTTTACTTGAACAAATTCAGATTGTAGTAATCAGGAAAGCATCCTTCTGTGAGTCGATTCAAACCATTCGTGAGAAGAAGCTGTTCAAGTGGAACTTACATCTAACCAATGGAATACGAAGGGAATGAGGGTGGCTCGATGCAATGGGCGTGGCAGGGCGGGTCTTAGGCGTGAAGGTTAGAACTGGTAGAACTAAGGACTGTAATTTGTTTCTACATTTTCTATGAAAATAGCGAGATGCTTGCAATGGTTCGTCTGTGGTGAGGGGGTTGTAGGTTGGAAAATAATTCATCAACCAAAAGGACGCGGAGTCGCTTATGGACTCTCCATCAAGACTGGAAAGTGATGATTGGGCAGCTCCTGCCCATATATAGCGGCAGTATTCCATTTTCGGCTTGATCTAGCTCTTGCAATAGTCTAGGATAGCAGGAAGAGTCAGGTACTTACTGGAACGGCACAGGGAGCCGATCACTTTAGTCTCTTTAGGAATAGATCGTATGTAAGAGTTCCACTTGGGGTCTGGGTTAGGTTTTACCCTCAACAGTGCAGAAAATCCGTTCATCGCGATAGGTGAAAATTCAAGGTCCGCTCGACATACTAAGAAAGAGCTCTCGGCAGAATATAAATAGTTATTTATTCGGATGAGAATTGCCATTTAATATACACAACCAACGAAATTTTTTTGTTAAGGATTTTCGGAGTTTATTGTTTTTATATTCCGTACGGCTTTCTTTGTTTCCGGTGAAAGTTTGAATTTAAATTGTCCGATGTCTCAGTACTTTTAGCGTTCACAAATCATTATGTATGTATTGTGTTTTTTGCACTATGTCAGTTTCATCTTTTTCAAATATATCGCGTCTTCACATGTCATATCGCATCTTCTTTCGCATAAAGTGTAAAAAAAAATACAAATATTAAAATCATTAAAAAAAAAACAATCCAAAATCAATAAAATTTTATTAAATATAGGATAAAACACATTAAATATATTTCACACCTGATATTGATTGATTTGATTATTACGGTTTATCAACCTTCTTTGGGTTATTTAAAGCCGAATTATATTTTAGAGTGTAAGAATTTTTTTTTGCGAGGGAATATTGCATAAAAAAATTTGGGGGACATAACAATGATCTTTTTGAAGATACAGCTCATAAAATTTAATTCAGAGATGGTGTAAGAAAAGTCTGTCCTGTTATTTAACACGTAGCTGGGGGAAGAGCAAATAGATTCATACCTAAACCAAGGGTATTTACTCGTAAGTGAATGTAATGAACTCGACTGGAATTCGATCTCGCATATCCAATTTCTCATTCTTGAACAGTTAGCCATTGCACCACCCGCACATCTTTCGCAACTAATAAAAAGAAACTGACACAATATATTAAAAGCCGACATGACGTATGGTTAAGCAATATTTGTAAAAAAGTTTAAATTCGACGCAAAAAAAAAAGAATACATGTTTTCTCTATGTACCGGTTTGAGAGATGTAAAGACACATTCCAAAAGCTAGGCAGAATATTACAAGACGGCAGGATTTCTTTGGTAACAAAGAAAAGAGTACTGAGCTGTTACGTGATATCTGTCCTCCTTTACGGCAATGAATGTTGGACGGTCTCCTCAAACATGAAGAAGAGACTCGAGGCAACGGAGGTATGCTTCTACAAAAAGATGCGAAGAATATCATGAATAGAGCGTGTAAGCAACGATGAGGTTTTTCAAGAGGACAGATAATGAGAAAGGAGGGCCGGGGGAATCTGATACTCACAGGTTGAATAGAGGGAAAGAGAGACAAGGGAAAGCAACTCATGACATACCTGGCAGGTTTAAGCAAGTGGATGAAAGAACATGGCCTGGGGAAAGTAGCAAAGAGACAAAACTTACTGAGAGCTACAACGGATAGGAGGAAGTGGAGAGCCATGATCGCCTACGTCCTAAAGGGACACGGCACATAAAAAGAAAATATCCACCTGCTATCCCGATAATCGTATAAACTGTCTGTATTCGTTTTTCTTTTTCTTTTTTTTTCTTTTTTTGTATGTGTGTGTCGGCCCTGAAGCGTAAAGACTGTTTGGTTATGAAAACATTCTATTATACAATAACTTGAACCTATAATAAAAATCGAAAACTGTCTCAGTTTAAGAATTGGAAATTGTAGCAAGCTTACAAGTGAGACACAATGTCGTTTCTTTTTTTCTTTCGTTTTTTTAATCTTTATCCATTTACGTACGTTAGGCAACGATAAGTCGCTTCTTACATGTTTTTTTATTTATTTTTAGATCTACTTTCATTCTTTCAAAGTTCGTGCTTTTATCTTAATTTGATTGACGTTAACTGATTTTCCTAGATTTTCTTTTCTTTTCAAAATTCATGTTTTACTGCTAAAATCCTGGTTTACTTACGCACGTTGTCCCCAACGCTCAGTAGATTGGAATTGCAAAATAAAAATTTCAAAAATTGAATAGAAAAAGGGGAGATAACAAAAGATTTTACCTTTTCTTTTTTTAAAAGCCTAAACGAAAGACTATGAAATAAAAATTCCATTAATTTATCTTTAAAGCTAAATTCGAAGTATGTGGCTAAAAAATGATACGTTATCAAAAACCGAAAATATTTTGAGGCTTGGAAAATTATGATTCATTCATCCTTCCGTAGACTGAATTTCCCGTTGGTGTCAATAATGTTCTGAATAAATCCCTCTCAATCCATAGTGGCTAAAAACTGCGGTGTTTTTGTTTCCCAGGCATAGTATCTGCACCCAATGCCTAACCATATTTTGTATAGGCTGAGTGGCTCAGTTTTTGAATTCAGAGTTTTCCTTCTCCTAGACTGATTGCCAACCACAGCGAGCCCAGTCTTTCTTGTCATTTAAGTCAGACGTGAACAGAGCAAGTTGAATTCGTACCTTTCCCAATTGTATTAGTACTAAACAGAGAGTAATGAACTCGAGCGCAATTTGAACTCATCTCGCTGATTTCTCGTTACTCGCCGCTAACTCTAACTCCATCTATACATCCAAGATATGTTGTGAATTTGAATCAACCCACAACAAAAAAGGTGTAAAAGGATTTTTATTTTCGTGTTTTTTACTTCTGAATTTTTCTTACCGTGTATGAGTGCTAAAGTCCTACAGCCCTTGTTTTTACTTGTTTGTTAAGATGAAAAGAAATGTGATTTCTCCGCGTGTATGCGTGAGAAAGAACAGGCAACTGAGAATCTGAGGAGGAAAGTCTAAGTGCCACGTAGCATAGTGAAGAAGACGGGTGAATGAGTAAGGTGTCGAAGTTAGCTCCTCCTTAATTCCCAAATTGTCACTAAGGGCCATTCTCCCTATACTATAAATACTGGGCGACTTCTCGCCTCGTTCTCTTTTTCATTTCTTCATTTCAGCGACTACAATGTAAGCTCTCTTAGAAGATCCGCGTCTTCCCATTTGTGGGTGACGCCATGAACAATATATACACATACACGTACGTACGAACATTCACCAAAGAACAGACACCAATATTTACACACACACAAATGTTATTGTGCATTGTAAAATTGTTTTGTTTAATACATATATTTGTTTATATATATATATATATATATATATATATATATATATATATATCAGTCTTGTTAGTCTTCTTTATCTTCAGTTCGACTTAATTCAAGTCCAGCCATTTTCTTGTAGTTGGACCTTTTAATATTCTGCCAGGAGTTACACACGTGTTTCTAATACAACAACACGCAAACACACACGATCCTCTACAAAGGGAATTTCTTTTAAGCCGGGTGTCGTGAACTGTTGTCATCTGTTGTCTGCCTCTCTTTACTGGTTTATCCGTCTAGAAATTTTGCTTAAATACCCTTCAAAGGGATCACTAAACATGTTTTTGCTTTTTTTATATATATATCATTGGCAGGAAAGTATTAATTTATTAACAGGAAGAATGCGCAACCCTCCAACTCAGAAACCATTTTTTTGCCATTTGGTGTTTGACTCGCTTGGTGTTTATTTCCGTCTTCGCTCCACATATATATATATGCATATATGCCTATACATAGATGAAGAAATTCACACACAATTGAATAATATATGCTTGTCATAAAGAGTTTCACCTACTTGATATTGTGGAATAGATAAAAAACATAAGTCAAGTATAATTTAAATCTAATAAGTTTCAGGAAAACATTACAGATTAGTCAACGCATTTGAAAGAGGAGGAATAAAACCGAAAGAAAATGTCTAACACGTTTTATAACAAATCAGACATTGAAGTGCGATGGTTAAGTACGGCTCTATTTCTTTCCGCGAAGATGTCTGTTGTATAATGAAATAAAGCAACATTTGTTAACCATTGAAAATGATCATCCTTTATTTAAAAATGTTTGCAGTAGTACTTGTCATACCAATCGAGTTGATAGATTATCTCCCTTGAAGGGAAGTCTTAGTAAATAGCAAACGCTACACAGAAAAGAAAACAAACCTGATCGTCGCGTAACAATGTAGACATGTTATATTTAGTTAGAATATTTCTTCGAGCTAATTCATACATTGCCATAACCCCTGGCTACGGACTAGTACGTGCCTTATGAAGATTACATTTCAATGTTCTATCAAACAAAATGTCTAGCTTTTTTATGAGTTTCCCTGGGGTAGAATAAAGCTCTTTATTCTAACTTGAAATCAGTAAGAAAAAAAACTTAGAGGAATTAAATGTAAAAATCCAAGAACTTTAGTCTATCATTGTGCTTTTTCAATAGTATATAAAGTTATTTTCTAAGCGTAGCTTAGATGTGGCACAAAGCCGAAAGTATGGGGCAACTAGTAAGGATTGAATTCACTTTTCAGTCATAAATGATCTAGCGAGACAAGCTTGCTAACCATTACAGCACGCCGAGGTGCCCTTTCAATAGCATATATAGTGATATACTAGTATAGCGGTTGTTACGTTTTTCATACGCATATACACTCCAAGTCATTTTATTCGCCTGCGATTGGCTAATAAATTACTACTACCTTTGTATAGGACAATTTAGCCATCGCACTCGTTCATTTGAATCTTTTAGTTCTGCGCATACTTTACTCTTACCTATTCTATCAAACTCTCCTGTAGAAATGCCGATATAAACATTATGGTTTGTCGTCTTTAGGGGTAATGGTTGCTTGGTATACTACCCTAGTGGATCTGCACTTACCCTCTACTGGGCAGTTTTCCTTAATTCTACACTTACAGGGGTTTCCATGTTAGATTTATTTTTTTCGCATGGAATTTACTTAAAATGTAATTGTTATGGGAGTTAATAATTTGGTGCATATTATCAGTGCAGGAGCAGCTAATTTTGACTGATTTCCTGTTGAATATCTTAAAGGGTTTTTTTTTGTTGAAATGTTAATAACTAAGTTTAGGAAGTACAGTCCGATGTTGATACTTGACAGTTTGCAGATGGTAGGGAGTTGAATCAAGTGATTTTTCTTTTCCTATTTTTACACCTACATTCCGTGTGTCGGTATTACTAATGCGTAAGACAACCACCATTAGTAATATCGATACACCAATATATATATATATATATATATATATATATATATATATATATATATATATTGAGACATTTCTTGAGGAATCTACTTAAAGAATCCGCCGTTAGCATTGATTGACTGCTTCAGTACAGAGCCCGAATCAAATGACCTTAATCTATTTTAGACATTATGGTTAATATAGTGGACTTCGAAGGCTTTATAATCTTATGGGAACGTTGATTGCCTTCAATCTCGACTACGCCCCATATGTAGCAGTCCAACAGATTCAGGTCTGGAGAGCTAAGGGGGCCTTATGTTGGATGTGACGTAATCGTGAAGATTGTAACGCATCTATCCTTGGGTCGTCTTGGCCTTATGAGACGACAAAGAGTCTTGGCGGTAGGCGCACCGGTCTTCGTTTGTTCACAGTCTCTAGTCAAGTTGTCACTACCCTCTTTAACATCTTAGATGCATTGACCCTTAATCCCTGAGAAAAGAAGTGAGGAGGCATGACATTTCGTCGTTCGTTCCTCACGACCGACTCCCAGAACCACTGTGGGTTTACAGCTCTTTAGCTCTAGCCTTCAGATGTAGTCGCACGTGGGTAAAAAGTGTCTCGCAATGGGACATGTTCACTTTCATAGATTTCTCTCTTAACTTTTGTACTCACTCTCTCCCCGCCTCTCTCTCTCTCTCTCTCTCTCTCTCTCTCTCTCTCTCTCTCTCTCTCTTGCTAACACACACACACACATTCTTATTATAGCTAGTTTCATGTGTTTTTTTCTTTCGTCACATGTAATTCCTTTTGTAAATACATGCATTGTCGTTTGTTTTATATTCGTTGTTTTGTGTTATTCATTTTTACTTGGACTCACATTGAGTCCGACAATATTGTTTGTGGACTAAATTTGTGGGATTATAATAATAATTGATGGATATTCGTTTTCAGAGCCCACCCTTCTGTTGGGACGGTTAGCTAATCCTTGTTAAAGAAGCTTTTCCACACACATTCGTTTCTTTCAATATTCCCAGTACCTACCCGTGCTTTTTTTTTTTAAATTTAATCGGTATCACCCCATGCAAGGCAGTAAAGCCACTAAGACACAAGGGGTTACAGGGTGTGGAAGAATTAGGAACAGAAAGATTAATAATATGCGGGATGGGAAAAGAGTAATCAGAATGACAGTAGATAGCGATTGACATTGCATTTAAAATTTTGCAGATTAAAGTTGGGTGGAAAGCATGGAGCCGGGTGGAAAGCATGGAGCCGGAAGGAAGTTCCACAAGCAAGAAGTGTGAGAAAAGAAACTGCTAGCAAAGAATTTACAGTAACTAAATTTAGTCGATTTACTAATTTACTTTTTGTATGAATGATTCATTGTAATATAAATTAAACTGCACCACAAATTTGATATATATATATATATATATATATATATATATATATATATATATATATATATGGAAAGAGAGAGAGTTTTAAGGTATGCTATATTCAACTGCTCAATATCACAGACATTGCGATTAGCACGAAGCGGCACCAATTTGTTTTATGCGCGAACGCAAGTTTTATGGCCGGAAAACTGTGTTCAAGCATGAAACAGACTATCGGCGCTCGGTACTGACTTCATTGTCCACTTTATATATATATATATATATATATATATATATATATATATATATATAGTCTGAGTGCATATATGTATTGAGCTGGTGTGTGTTTGTCTTGTCTACTAAGAAAACTGTCAAACCAAATTTTGCCTATTTATTTAATAAAAAAATCAGGCATTTTTTTGCCAGATTCACTGGCAACTTTAATCAAAAGATGAATCGATTTACACTATAAAAATAGAAAAATCAAATAAATCTTCTATGGTATGAAATTTATATCCCGTTTTTATCATTAAATCCGAAATCGAATTCTCTATTTGATTTCAGATTTGGTTTTAAAGCTAAAAACGAATGTGTCACTGAAAATAACATTAAAATTAGTTAGTATATCCTCTTTATTTGTGCCATCTTCTAAATAAATCGATCCTAGGCTGCGTAACACAATTTCTAGAGGGAACCCTTTACCAAATGAAATCTACAGTAAACTTCCAATAAGATGTCGAAGAAATAAAATAAGGACCAAAGGAAGCAAAAGAAAAATCAACTCAAAAGAAAATATTTCTATAAAGAGATTTAGTTTAGTTTTAATTTTTTTAGTATAGCAACCGACAAACATTTTTATAAGGGGGCTGGCCAGACTGAAAAACTGAAGTACTTCTCCATATGTAAGGCATAAACTGTAAGCAAATACATAATAAAGATTGAACCTGGCCTGGTGAACCATCATTTTTAGGATGAAACTTGAGTTGCCTCTGTTTTATTTTGATTTTTTAGCTTACAATTTCTCGGATCTACTTTTAATTGCTAATTTTATCATAGTTAGTGTTTACTATGACTGTGTTTCTTTATTTATATACTACCCGATGTACCCGCCGTTGCCAGGATGTACATGGCTGTAATTGTTTAACTGCAAACTTTCTGTCTAGAAATGTCTGCCTAAGTCTTCGCATGCATGCATCCGTTGGTATACTTAGCTGCTACCCCACATCTTATCTTTCTTATGGTATGTCCTTCGCAAGTGTCTGATTGTTCTTAATAAAGGAATTGCATCGATAAAACGTTCTTGTATGGTCGATGCTTGGGGTTGAATTGTTTCAATTTTTTAGATATTCAGTAAATTTCCTATAGCTGTAATCACTTTTAAATAGTACAGTATTGTTCACAAATTTAATATTTAAACAAAAACGGGGATGAAGCATCAGAGCTTGATTCAACTGCAAGTGCAGACGTATGACCCCCTCCATCTTTCGCACGTTTACTGTAAAGCCGGGGTTAATACAAGGTTCTTCGCAAAATTTTTATACCTTTTAACGTTTCAGTAATCCTTTTCAAACAATATTTGCATCAAAGGTTCTTCGAATGCCAATTTAGGATGGAATCATATGAAGAATCAATTGGTTAAATGGCAAAAGCCGGTTTGGAACCTCGTTTGTCGCAGATTTCGTCCACTTAAACGAAATAATCTTAACCAAACATTCACGCAAGACAACTTGTGTGTCATATGTAATTTACATGTTGGAAAACATTGAATGATCAACCAAGACATGTTTGAAGAAAACCGGATAAAAAATGAGGAAGTTATTCAAGTTTTTATTTTAAATAGTATCAAAACCAGAATTTTTGACATTTTTTTTTTTTTTTTTTGAGTGAAGCCAATATCGCAGGAAAACTATCAAACACTCTACATAAACCTCGTAACATGAGCTAATGTTTTGCATTAAGTGCAAAGAGTAGCAGATCATCCAATAAAAATTTTGTTCGCATGTAACTTTGCCTGGGTGTTTTTAAAAAGTCGGTAACTATCTTCAGTTTTATCGATTTTTCTGCCAAACGAGGAGGCCTGGAAATTGAAAAGTTGTTCTTCACATAATTTAATAAAGTTGCAATATATGTGTACAATTTCATTGAAATCGGTCGCGAAATGTGGACCTGCATAAATAGCATAGGCACACGCACAGATCTTCTGTTTTATTGATATATAGCAATCATACCTAACTGATCGATCAGAAAAAGCGTTCACTTAGTAAGGAGCAAAAACGGCATTATGTTTAGATGTAACAGAGTCTATCTTCTTCAATTACTTTAAAGTACTTTCATTAAAAAACATCTTGAATTAATGCAGTTACTGATATAACAGTAGTCTGTATTTTTCAATCAAAGTTAGCCGAAGACATGAAGGGGTAAAACAGGGAACATGGAAACTCATTTCGCCGTTTTTCGATATATACGCGGGTTTTCACTATATGAGTGGACTCAGTTATCAAGTTAAATGACTGTTAAACAATCAACTTATTGCTGGCTACAATTGAGTGAAGTTTGTATTAGATTGCTTGAAAATTAAAGGGAGTTTTTAGTTTAAAATTTGTGTTGAAAGCGATTGCAGCTGAAATCGATTTTTCGTTTTTCGCGAATTTTCGCTAAACACAATGGCGTAGAAATAAAAATGAGGAATCGTTGAGCTCGTCATGATGTAAGTAACCTAAATACCGAGTTTGAACGAAATTGGAGGAAAAAAGGTGAATTTATCGATTTTTGATCGGCTTTATCGATTATTGATTTTTTAAAAAATATCGACATTTTTACGCTAAGAACCTATCTGCCAAGTCAAAATCGGTTGGATGAATCTCGAGTCAAAATGTATTACACAGACACAGGCATTTTCTGTTTTACATATATATATATATATATATATATATATATATATATACAAGGGTTGGACAAAATAAATGGAACAGGTGCAAATTCCATTCCATCATTTCAAAGACCTATTATATTAAGAACTTTAACTAAAACTTCGTAATTGCAGGTTATATCTATTGTAAATATGTTTATTTATCTAATTTACTGTATTTGTCTTATTTATTTTTAGAATTTAGTAAAATTTAAGCTAAATGCGTGACCACTCCAAATTATTGGAGCTCGCATGGCAGGTACCTCGATCACTAAGATTGCTGAACTGTTTGGTTTTTCACGAGCTACCATATCAAGAACTATGATGCAATTCAAGAAAAAGGGCAAAACCTCTAGCGACCGTAGCAATTCGGGCCGGACTTGCAAACGTACTGACGGGGACCGCCATGCATTGAAACGCAATGTGACTAAAAATCATCGGGCTACTGCGGCCAAAGTGACTGCTGAGTTGAATAATCATCTGAATAATCCAGTTTCTACTAAAACTGTTCGTCGTGAGCTCCATAAGGCTGGATATCATGGAAGAGCCGCCGTAAGGAAACCACTCCTTTCCACTCGCAATATTCAGAAGAGGTTGAAGTGGTACAGAGATCACAATGCCTGGTCTGCAGACCAATGGAAGCAGGTTATATTCTCAGACAAGTCCAGTTTTTCTCTTTTCCCAAATTCAGGACGAGTTTATGTGTAGAGGCAACCCAAATAAGTTTACAAGCCTGATTGCCTTCTTCCAACAGTGAAGCATGGAAGTGGATCAGTGATAGTTTGGGCCGCCATATTATGGAAATGTCTCAGTCCAATAGTTGCCCTGAATGGTAGAATCAACAGCAAAGATTACCGGAACATTTTGGGAGATCATGTTCATCTAATGGCCAAGACTTTATTCCCTAATGGTGACTGCATCTTCCAAGACGATAATACTCCAATACATACCGCTTGAGCGGTTAAGAATTGGTATGAAGAGCATGAAAGTGAGATAGAACACCAATCTCCAGATATCAATATTATTGAACATTTGTGGTGCATTTTGGAGCGACAAGTTAAAGAGCTGGAGCAGGTGTTAATGGCAGAAAATTCCTCTGGATGAAGTCAGGAAGCTGTATGATTCCAGTCCTAGACGTATTAAAGCTGTATGTGAGGCTAAAGGAGGTCCAACTCCATATTAAATAAATTTTCTTTGAATTTAACAAGTGTTTCAATTATTTTGTCCAACCCCTGGATGTATATATATATATATATATATATATATATATATATATATATATAATATATATATATATATATATATATATATATATATATATATATATATATATATATATATATATATAATTATTTATTTAAAAAAATTAGAAAACATAAATATGTTATAAAATCACTACAAAAATAGCCATTTTGTTTCAACACCTCCGGTGTCTTATCAAGTGATGATGTTGAATGTAAAATGTTGAATGTAAAATAAAGGGTTTTAAAAGTTTCAAATTAATTAACGATCCTTCGCAAGGGGAAAACGCTGTTACAAAAGCTAGAATGACCAATCAAAATACAAGTATAGGAAAATTCAAAAAGCTTGATAACGAAGTCATGTTATAATAGCCATTCAGATCTTTAAAATAGAGGTAATATTAAAAAAGAATTTATTCTAACCAATAATTAAATTATATGATAAAATTTGATATTAAAATTAAAAGTAAAAATTACCAATTTTAAAATCCAAATTTAATCTCTATTAAGTTTAAAATTATAAAATTACTGAGGAGAAAAAAAATACATATGTTATTCAATTTATTTCTTCATTGAAATTACGTTAGAAGAGACGCTGATATGTCATCCGGTCCTCTGACAATATGTATACATTTTAATCCCAAGTGTGTGAATGGGGTTCTAACCTCACGCGTAAAATAACCCAAACACACTCAGATTATAATACATAAGCACTCAAACATATTTAGATATATATACACACAAAAAGTGACGAGACAGGGAACATCTCCACAGCCCTTTAAAATAAAAAGAAAAGAAAAAGGGAAAGAAACACATGCATACATACACAATTAAAAGTGAATGCACTTTCTATTAGGGGTTCCACCCTTTTCTGATATAAATGGACTCGTCCTGCTGCCATAAAATAACCATAGTCAGTCAGTCAGGGAGTCTGAAGGTAGAGGAACAGGGTGGAGGAACAGGGTGGAGAAACAAAATGGAAAGTACATTGACTCTGTGATTGAGTTGACGTTAGAAGTCAGTTACAAGGACGCCCGACTCTAAGGAAGTTTACTCCGAGACTGTATATAGCGATCTTTGATTAATACTAACCGGCGTTCCTGGATTTTACTAGCAGCATTACCTTTTGTATTTTGTGTAATACATTTAATTTCTTAGCTTAAATACTTGCGTTTGTCATTTATTGGAGACCGATTTTTCACGCGGAATCCACAACACTTTCCATACACATAGACACCGATAAATACATGTACACACATCCACATACATTGACTTAGACAATCAGATACCACATCCAAAAATATTTAAGACTGAAAGTGTCATTAAACAAATGCTAACCATTTATTAAAATATAACTTAAGCGAGCAAATATACAAAGATAAAAATGGTTAAAAATAATATTATTTAATTTTAATATATTAAAAAACGAAAATTCCAAACCCACAAATATCTATAAAAACATATATTTTAATCATATAAGCTGATATATGTTTCATGTGAAAGAAAATAAGATAAAAAGAACCACCTACAGAAATAAGTGTACAGTCACACGTATATATACATATATACACATACACGTATACACAGAAATATGTCTACATACATCCACACATGTACATATACATACATACACACACACGTATACACAGAAATATGTCTACATACATCCACACATGTACATATACATACATACACACACACACACACACATATATATATATATATATATATATATATATATATATATATATATATATATATACGCATACACATACGCACATACACATACAGAAGCAAGTATAAATATATCAACCCGCACAGCGTCGTAAAAAAAAAACGCCAGATATAAATATATATACATACATGCACATAAATACAAATTCACATATACACAAATACATACATGCACATACATGCATATTTAAACATACATATACATGTATACACATGCGCATAAAACTAAGTACACAAACATATATATACCAATGCATACAAACATATGCATACACATAAAAGAAAAAAAAAACATACAAACGTAAATTCACCT
>OZ010579.1:7474582-7605840 GCA_963932145.1 Acanthosepion lycidas
GGATTAATGCAAATATAAAAATTGTCACTTATCTAATTGATGTTATATTCAACACTCCGACTCCAGTTTCGTAGATGAACCTTTTTACAATCGTTCAATCCACTCGTCAGGAGATATCAACAATTGTCTGCGATAAAAGAGTTTTGTAACCATTTATCTGGGAAAAAATTAAATATAATTTTCTATTACAAGCCTACAGAAACCCTAATGCAATTCTTTTAGCAAAAATGCCAAAGATGAACTATTATTGACGATTATGACTTTCTTTCTTGTTTCCCATCAGCCAAATTGTAGATTTTCATCATTTCCAAATGTAGCAAATTTTATCTATGAAAATATCTTCACGCATGAATAAGTTGTGCGAAATCCTGGACTGAATTATCGACTAAAAGACTTTCAAATAAAATATCCTCCTTCTGAGCGGCATTTCTAAAATGCAGATAACTTTATCCTCTTTTTATTTGCCTTTCAACATATTATTATTAGACTGCAGGTTGATGTCACCTTTAATGAATGGAAAAGACTCAGCGGTAAGGAAATGAAATGTGTTTCGCCTTCTGTGCATAATAATATTAACGCAAAATCAATATAAAACTGGTTAATTAAGAATAATAGCACATTCCATACACAGGTCGTAATTTGCTAACCCCTGTAAATGGGTACCGAGTGTGAACTAAATTCAGTATATGTCTCATGTGCCCTCTGTTAACGGTCGCCGAGGGCGCGGTATATGTGATTCCCGGCTTAGAGGCATTGATACTTAGTATGCATGCAGTAATAACAGGATTACAATTATGAAAACATTTTTTTTTTTTTAATTTTCCATAAGATAAAAAAAATTAACATTTATCTCTTATAGGAACATATATGCATATTTGTATTTTTAGCCGTAATGTTCTGTAAGTCTGATACTACTGAACATTTAGGGATATTGAAGGTCCACCATGTTTCCTCTTTTTAGCTATTGCTAATCTCAGAGGCATCACGCTCAATATCTGCTCCCTACTAAGTCTGAAATTCTTCTCTAATACATCAAGTATTGCTTTATTATTTCTTTGGGTTTGTTTCAAATTATTGTTGTTATTTCTCCGTGAGAAAAGTTTTTTTTTCCTTCTGTATTTCTTTGTTCATTTCCCATATAAAAGTTATAGTTATTTTTTTTTTTTATAATTTTCGCAGTGTCTTTCTTAAATAAAATGATACCATAAGTATAAAGCGTGGGCCTTACTCGTTGGAACCAGCGTGTAGTTACATCCTTAGTTGTACAATCATGGATATATGTGGATATGTGTGAACAATTTGAATATTAGATGAGTTTAAACGATATACAAATTGTTTTTTTTACAATTTTAAGCCATCTTTGGGCCATGTGACTATGGCCGATTACATTATTATAATGATGGAATAAACCGTCACTTCCAGAAAACATAGGTAAGTATAAATAGGTACAAATGTTCTACAACAAGGTTTGTATATATTACATCTGTTAAAATAAACCACTAATTTCACTTGTATCCTTGTGAACTCCAAAACATTTCTTTTATGTGACATGTCCTCTCAGGACGTAGGCAATCACGGCTCTCCACGCTGCCCTTTGCAGCTATTAATAAACTTTATCTATTTGTTATTTTCCTTAAACCTTTTTTCCACCGTCGATTGACTCAAGCTCACTATGTTATGCGTGATTTACCTCTGTCCTTCTTGCCGTCAATCTGTCCTGTGAGTATCAGATTTTCCAAGCCCTCTTTTCTCATTATTTTCCCTGGAAATTACAATTGTCCCTATGTTAAGTAGAAGTTTTCTTTATGTTTCCATTTTCTCTAAAACTTGCCATTGCTCACATGTTCGGCGCATGACATCCTCAGCATCCTCCTGCAGAATCACATTTCTGATGCCGCGAATCTCCTCTTCATCTGAGAGGAGATTGCCCAGCATTCACTGCCATATAGAATGACAGATATACGTAACAGTTAAGTATTCTTTTCTTTATTTCTAATGATATTTTCCTACTTCTTAATAATTTGCTTAGCTTTTGGAAAGCATCTTTCGCTATCCCAATACGCCTTCAGATTTCAGTGTTGCACTTTCCGTTCTCTGTTAAAGCACTTCCCAAATATTTAAATGTTTGTATTTGTTTGATTTTGGTAGCTCCATTTTATAATTTGCATGATGAGCTGTTTCATTTGCTAACAACTTTGCCTTCTATCACCTTGCAATAGTCCTTTCTTCTCGCTTTCCCTATTTCGTTTCTGTCGGAGTTCCTGTAGATCCCTTTCTGTTCCTGCCATCAACACTGTGTCATCTGCATATCTTATGCTGTTAAGCATGTGGCAGCCAATCCCTCATAATTACAAAACGCCAACGAGTTTGCACAATACCCCGCTGAAATGCCAGATCCATAGGCTTATAACGGGTATGTAACCGCGTTTGTTGTGGGGGGTTTGTGTTGGTGGATATATATATATATATATATATATATATATATATATATATATATATTCGTGATGTCAACAAACACTCGTTGCCACTTTTGTGATTCCAACGAATATTTGTTGTAACTTTCATAATGCACGTTGTAGTAGAGACTTTGCAAACGCAGATACAGCTATAGTAACGTCGTTGAACAATACTGGCGTCAGACGCCTTCGAATAACACACGCACTAATAGTACTTGCTCGATAATACTCGCTCGAATAGCAATCACCGCATAGTGATCTGAATAGAGAAATAGTATACTGAATAAAGTAGAGAATATCGGTCCGTATATAGTGATAGAGGATAGAGGAGAAATAGCGATCAATCTAGATGTCACGCGACTTCCTATATATTCGTTTCCTCTATGGTCACATGATCCACTTAATTCATTAATTTTTGCACACTGGCGATCTATGTTCAAACTTAAGTGTTGGCAGCGACACTTTATTCCTATATATGTGATAGGGCACATAATGTGATAGGTTGTAGTAAAGATATTATTGTCGACATATGAATTTCTTTTTTTTTTTTTAATAGTAATTTGATAGAGTTGCCTTTTATGCAATGCTAGACAAGAGGTTCATTGGGAATTAAGAAGATCACCGGAAGTAAAACAAGCCATGGCATCCTGTGGTTGAAAAGCGAGAGAAGACAGAAAGGATTTTTATGACCTCCCTTTTTATACTGCTTTATGCAACGCCACAACGCCATCTAACGATAATTAGTAGTCATTTGGCTGACAAAGTGGTATAATCCCACAACCATCCATCATAAGCATAAACATGAGTATGCAACTCATGTTTATGCTTATGATGGATGGTTGTGGGATGAAAGTCACTCGTCAAACGATGCGCCCGCTTGTCGAGTGTATTCCCTGTCGAAAGTAAAAATTCGTGCTCGATTGTTAAAATAGCTAATAGTAGGCTTCTCGATGGTCTATATAAATGGCTAAGAATTGAGTGCTAGGTCGAGCTACTACGAAGGCGGTTGCATGTTGACGACCGGTGGTGTGTTGGCGATTGGTTGTGTATCGATCATCGGTTGTGTTCTAGTGACTGGTTAGGTGTGTTGGTGGCCAGTTATGTGTTGATGGCCAGTTATGTGTTGATGATCGGTGGTGTGTGCTGACGACTGGTTGTGTGTTGACAGCCAGTGGTGTGCTAGTGGCCGGTTGTGTAATGCCGACCGGTTGTGCGTTGACGGTCGGTTGTGTGTTGACGACCGACAGGTGGTGCGTTGGTGACCGGTTGTCTGTTGACGATCGGCTTTCTATCGACAACTGATGGTGTGTTGATGACCCTTAGTTTTTAAATTTCATTGGTTTTACACGAATGTTTAGCAATTCTCTTAATCAGTTGGGGATCCAATGACATGTGTTGGCAGTAGTATCCGTATTAATAGTACAGTTATTAATCCCAGGAATGCAATGGAAGCTGTATAATTCATTGGCTGTATTGGAATATAATTTGATTAAACATTCATCCGTGTTGGTTGGTTAACATCCTTCTCAATTACGCATGCCCGATGTCTGAATGGAATTTATATATTACTTCATAACCTTAGAGAGACAGTATCCACATTATTATGGTCACAAGTACCGTTTTATGGACAAATAATTTTAAATTTTATTTGCCTCATTTATTTGTTACACCTGCACCACCACAGCTTTACTACCTTCTTTACCTATTGTTATAAATAATCAAGAGTTACTCTTGTTACTCTCCTCTTTGAGAGAGCTATTTCTGTTTACTGGGACTATAAAAGGACACTATATGCAAACCTTGTATTCTAAGTTGAATAAAGCTTTCTTAAAGCCTACACCTGCGTACTTTTGCCATTACATCTATTATGTCACACACGCGTAGTTAATTCAGTTTCTGCGTGTGTGTGGGGAAGTGAATGCAATTTCGGACCTCTATGTCATATTTTCATCGTCTGTTAAAACACTTCCCAGATAATTAAATCAAACGAGTACAGAAATTTGACTATATGGAAAGTGTTTTAACATTCAACGAAAAATCTGATAACAAAATTCGAAGCGACATTGGAATAGCAAAAGACTTTACAAAAGCTAAACAATGTATTAAGAAACAGGGAAATGATGTTAAAAACAAAGAAAAGAATGCTGAACTGCTATGTAATATCAATCATGCCATATGGTAGGAAAATTTCCTTACAGATGAAGAGGAGACTTGAGGCAACAGAAGATGTCATTCTGCAGAAGGATGCTGAGTATGACATGGATACAACATGGGAGCCACGAAGAAAATTGAAACAAAAATATGCTTCTCCTTAGGATCATAAAAGCATATTGAAATTTCTGGGACATATAATGAGGAAAGAATGCTTAGAAAATTTGACACTCACAGGACATATTAAAGGCAAGAGAGGCAAACCTACTGATGAGTTTGTATAAATGGATGGCAGAATATAGACTGGTAGGTATAGTAAGGAAATGATCTTACAAACCTACGAAAAAGAAGTTGTGGAGAGCCAGAATTACCCACATACTCAAGGGACATGGTACATGAAAGAAGAAGTATTGATGTCTTTAATATTTGTGTCTTTCTATTTCATTTTGTGTCTTTTTATAGTGTTTTTTTTTTATCTTTAACATCTGCTCTAATTGCATTTTCCCCTTCCATGTGCAATGGTTGGCGACAGGATTAATTATATGGTAATCATCGAAGGTGATTTTTACACAGGTCAGGAATTTATGGCTGTACATATAATGGTATTGCAGTGTTATTTAAGACTGGTTTTCTACATCGGATATTGTATATGCAGTTCTTTGCACCTATTTTATCAAGAGCAAATGGACTATAATGGAAAATATTGATACGATATTGAGAGTATCCCCCCTTTGGACATTATTGGCAACCACTTTCCTATAGCAGGAGTGGAGAGTGGGAGATTTTTTATTATATAGCTGATATCTTATATATTAATATTAGTGTTTTTATCAGATGTGAAATTTAATTGAGATTATGGAGAATTATATTTTAAAGTGTAGAGTGTCTTTAGGACAGAATTCAAGGTGTAAATTGTCAGAATCATTTTTATGAGTAACACAAAAATGGTACTTGAAAAAATATTTGTGTATAGTCTTCATTTAGTCTGCTGAATTCCTGACCATCAAAAAAATCAAGTGTCTTTTAGCCATGTTGAATTTTCTAAATAGTTAGAGACAATTTTTCGCCATGTTGGATTCAGTTCAAATTTAAGACCAATTCTTTTAACATGTAGAATTCTTTTCATACTTAAAGCCATGTAGAATTCTGTACATATACATTAAGAACAATTCTTTTAACATGTAGAATTCTTTTCATACTTAAAGCCATGTAGAATTCTGTACATATACATTAAGACCAATTCTTTTAACATGTAAAATTCTTTTCATACTTAAAGCCATGTAGAATTCTGTACATATACATTAAGACCAATTCTTTTAACATGTAGAATTCTGTTCATACTTAAAGCCATGTAGAATTCTGTACATATACATTAAGACCAATTCTTTTAACATGTAGAATTCTTTTCATTCTTAAAGCCATGTAGAATTCTGTACATATACATTAAGACCAATTCTTTTAACATGTAGAATTCTTTTCATACTTAAAGCCATGTAGAATTCTGTACATATACATTAGGACCAATTCTTTTGCCATGTTGGATTCAGTTCAAATTTAAGACCAATTCTTTTAACATGTAGAATTCTTTTCATTCTTAAAGCCATGTAGAATTCTGTACATATACATTAAGACCAATTCTTTTAACATGTAGAATTCTTTTCATTCTTAAAGCCATGTAGATTTCTGTACATATACATTAAGACCAATTCTTTTAACATGTAGAATTCTTTTCATACTTAAAGCCATGTAGAATTCTGTACATATACATTAAGACCAATGCTTTTACCATGTTGGATTCAGTTCAAATTTAAGACCAATTCTTTTAACATGTAGAATTCTTTTCATTCTTAAAGCCATGTAGAATTCTGTACATATACATTAAGACCAATTCTTTTAACATGTAGAATTCTTTTCATACTTAAAGCCATGTAGAATTCTGTACATATACATTAAGACCAATTCTTTTAACATGTAAAATTCTTTTCATACTTAAAGCCATGTAGAATTCTGTACATATACATTAAGACCAATTCTTTTAACATGTAGAATTCTGTTCATACTTAAAGCCATGTAGAATTCTGTACATATACATTAAGACCAATTCTTTTAACATGTAGAATTCTTTTCATTCTTAAAGCCATGTAGAATTCTGTACATATACATTAAGACCAATTCTTTTAACATGTAGAATTCTTTTCATACTTAAAGCCATGTAGAATTCTGTACATATACATTAGGACCAATTCTTTTGCCATGTTGGATTCAGTTCAAATTTAAGACCAATTCTTTTAACATGTAGAATTCTTTTCATTCTTAAAGCCATGTAGAATTCTGTACATATACATTAAGACCAATTCTTTTAACATGTAGAATTCTTTTCATTCTTAAAGCCATGTAGATTTCTGTACATATACATTAAGACCAATTCTTTTAACATGTAGAATTCTTTTCATACTTAAAGCCATGTAGAATTCTGTACATATACATTAAGACCAATGCTTTTACCATGTTGGATTCAGTTCAAATTTAAGACCAATTCTTTTAACATGTAGAATTCTTTTCATTCTTAAAGCCATGTAGAATTCTGTACATATACATTAAGACCAATTCTTTTAACATGTAGAATTCTTTTCATACTTAAAGCCATGTAGAATTCTGTACATATACATTAAGACCAATTCTTTTGCCATGTTGGATTCAGTTCAAATTTAAGACCAATTCTTTTAACATGTAGAATTCTTTTCATTCTTAAAGCCATGTAGAATTCTGTACATATACATTAAGACCAATTCTTTTAACATGTAGAATTCTTTTCATACTTAAAGCCATGTAGAATTTTGTACATATACATTAAGACCAATTCTTTTGCCATGTTGGATTCAGTTCAAATTTAAGACCAATTCTTTTAACATGTAGAATTCTTTTCATTCTTAAAGCCATGTAGAATTCTGTACATATACATTAAGACCAATTCTTTTAACATGTAGAATTCTTTTCATACTTAAAGCCATGTAGAATTCTGTACATATACATTAAGACCAATGCTTTTGCCATGTTGGATTCAGTTCAAATTTAAGACCAATTCTTTTAACATGTAGAATTCTTTTCATTCTTAAAGCCATGTAGAATTCTGTACATATACATTAAGACCAATTCTTTTAACATGTAGAATTCTTTTCATACTTAAAGCCATGTAGAATTCTGTACATATACATTAAGACCAATTCTTTTAACATGTAGAATTCTTTTCATTCTTAAAGCCATGTAGAATTCTGTACATATACATTAAGACCAATTCTTTTAACATGTAGAATTCTTTTCAGTCTTAAAGCCATGTAGAATTCTGTACATATGCATTAGGACCATTTCTTTTGCCATGTTGGATTTAGTTCAAATTTAAGACCAATTCTTTTAACATGTAGAATTCTTTTCATTCTTAAAGCCATGTAGAATTCTGTACATATACATTAAGACCAATTCTTTTAACATGTAGTATTCTTTTCATACTTAAAGCCATGTAGAATTCTGTACATATACATTAAGACCAATTCTTTTAACATGTAGAATTCTTTTCATACTTAAAGCCATGTAGAATTCTGTACATATACATTAGGACCAATTCTTTTGCCATGTTGGATTTAGTTCAAATTTAAGACCAATTCTTTTAACATGTAGAATTCTTTTCATTCTTAAAGCCATGTAGATTTCTGTACATATACATTAAGACCAATTCTTTTAACATGTAGAATTCTTTTCATACTTAAAGCCATGTAGAATTCTGTACATATACATTAAGACCAATGCTTTTGCCATGTTGGATTCAGTTCAAATTTAAGACCAATTCTTTTAACATGTAGAATTCTTTTCATTCTTAAAGCCATGTAGAATTCTGTACATATACATTAAGACCAATTCTTTTAACATGTAGAATTCTTTTCATACTTAAAGCCATGTAGAATTCTGTACATATACATTAAGACCAATTCTTTTAACATGTAGAATTCATTTCATTCTTAAAGCCATGTAGAATTCTGTACATATACATTAAGACCAATTCGTTTAACATGTAGAATTCTTTTCAGTCTTAAAGCCATGTAGAATTCTGTACATATACATTAGGACCATTTCTTTTGCCATGTTGGATTTAGTTCAAATTTAAGACCAATTCTTTTAACATGTAGAATTCTTTTCATTCTTAAAGACATGTAGAATTCTGTACATATACATTAAGACCAATTCTTTTAACATGTAGTATTCTTTTCATACTTAAAGCCATGTAGAATTCTGTACATATACATTAAGACCAATTCTTTTAACATGTAGAATTCTTTTCATACTTAAAGCCATGTAGAATTCTGTACATATACATTAAGACCAATTCTTTTAACATGTAGAATTCTTTTCATACTTAAAGCCATGTAGAATTCTGTACATATACATTAAGACCAATGCTTTTGCCATGTTGGATTCAGTTCAAATTTAAGACCAATTCTTTTAACATGTAGAATTCTTTTCATTCTTAAAGCCATGTAGATTTCTGTACATATACATTAAGACCAATTCTTTTAACATGTAGAAATCTTTTCATACTTAAAGCCATGTAGAATTCTGTACATATACATTAAGACCAATGCTTTTGCCATGTTGGATTCAGTTCAAATTTAAGACCAATTCTTTTAACATGTAGAATTCTTTTCATTCTTAAAGCCATGTAGAATTCTGTACATATACATTAAGACCAATTCTTTTAACATGTAGAATTCTTTTCATACTTAAAGCCATGTAGAATTCTGTACATATACATTAAGACCAATTCTTTTGCCATGTTGGATTCAGTTCAAATTTAAGACCAATTCTTTTAACATGTAGAATTCTTTTCATTCTTAAAGCCATGTAGAATTCTGTACATATACATTAAGACCAATTCTTTTAACATGTAGAATTCTTTTCATACTTAAAGCCATGTAGAATTCTGTACATATACATTAAGACCAATTCTTTTGCCATGTTGGATTCAGTTAAAATTTAAGACCAATTCTTTTAACATGTAGAATTCTTTTCATTCTTAAAGCCATGTAGAATTCTGTACATATACATTAAGACCAATTCTTTTAACATGTAGAATTCTTTTCATACTTAAATCCATGTAGAATTCTGTACATATACATTAAGACCAATTCTTTTAACATGTAGAATTCTTTTCATTCTTAAAGCCATGTAGAATTCTGTACATATACATTAAGACCAATTCTTTTAACATGTAGAATTCTTTTCATACTTAAAGCCATGTAGAATTCTGTACATATACATTAAGACCAATTCGTTTAACATGTAGAATTCTTTTCAGTCTTAAAGCCATGTAGAATTCTGTACATATACATTAGGACCATTTCTTTTGCCATGTTGGATTTAGTTCAAATTTAAGACCAATTCTTTTAACATGTAGAATTCTTTTCATTCTTAAAGCCATGTAGAATTCTGTACATATACATTAAGACCAATTCTTTTAACATGTAGTATTCTTTTCATACTTAAAGCCATGTAGAATTCTGTACATATACATTAAGACCAATTCTTTTAACATGTAGAATTCTTTTCATACTTGAAGCCATGTAGAATTCTGTACATATACATTAAGACCAATTCTTTTAACATGTAGAATTCTTTTCATACTTAAAGCCATGTAGAATTCTGTACATATACATTAAGACCAATGCTTTTGCCATGTTGGATTCAGTTCAAATTTAAGACCAATTCTTTTAACATGTAGAATTCTTTTCATTCTTAAAGCCATGTAGATTTCTGTACATATACATTAAGACCAATTCTTTTAACATGTAGAATTCTTTTCATACTTAAAGCCATGTAGAATTCTGTACATATACATTAAGACCAATGCTTTTGCCATGTTGGATTCAGTTCAAATTTAAGACCAATTCTTTTAACATGTAGAATTCTTTTCATTCTTAAAGCCATGTAGAATTCTGTACATATACATTAAGACCAATTCTTTTAACATGTAGAATTCTTTTCATACTTAAAGCCATGTAGAATTCTGTACATATACATTAAGACCAATTCTTTTGCCATGTTGGATTCAGTTCAAATTTAAGACCAATTCTTTTAACATGTAGAATTCTTTTCATTCTTAAAGCCATGTAGAATTCTGTACATATACATTAAGACCAATTCTTTTAACATGTAGAATTCTTTTCATACTTAAAGCCATGTAGAATTCTGTACATATACATTAAGACCAATTCTTTTAACATGTAGAATTCTTTTCATACTTAAAGCCATGTAGAATTCTGTACATATACATTAAGACCAATTCTTTTAACATGTAGAATTCTTTTCATACTTAAAGCCATGTAGAATTCTGTACATATACATTAAGACCAATTCTTTTAACATGTAGAATTCTTTTCATACCTAAAGCCATGTAGAATTCTGTACATATACATTAAGACCAATTCTTTTAACATGTAAAATTCTTTTCATACTTAAAGCCATGTAGAATTCTGTACATATACATTAAGACCAATTCTTTTAACATGTAGAATTCTTTTCATTCTTAAAGCCATGTAGAATTCTGTACATATACATTAAGACCAATTCTTTTAACATGTAGAATTCTTTTCATTCTTAAAGCCATGTAGAATTCTGTACATATATATTAAGACCAATTCTTTTAACATGTAGAATTCTTTTCATACTTAAAGCCATGTAGAATTCTGTACATATACATTAGGACCAATTCTTTTGCCATGTTGGATTCAGTTCAAATTTAAGACCAATTCTTTTAACATGTAGAATTCTTTTCATTCTTAAAGCCATGTAGAATTCTGTACATATACATTAAGACCAATTCTTTTAACATGTAGAATTCTTTTCATACTTAAAGCCATGTAGAATTCTGTACATATAGATTAAGACCAATTCTTTTAACATGTAGAATTCTTTTCATACTTAAAGCCATGTAGAATTCTGTACATATACATTAGGACCAATTCTTTAGCCATGTTGGATTTAGTTCAAATTTAAGACCAATTCTTTTAACATGTAGAATTCTTTTCATTCTTAAAGCCATGTAGATTTCTGTACATATACATTAAGACCAATTCTTTTAACATGTAGAATTCTTTTCATACTTAAAGCCATGTAGAATTCTGTACATATACATTAAGACCAATGCTTTTGCCATGTTGGATTCAGTTCAAATTTAAGACCAATTCTTTTAACATGTAGAATTCTTTTCATTCTTAAAGCCATGTAGAATTCTGTACATATACATTAAGACCAATTCTTTTAACATGTAGAATTCTTTTCATACTTAAAGCCATGTAGAATTCTGTACATATACATTAAGACCAATTCTTTTGCCATGTTGGATTCAGTTCAAATTTAAGACCAATTCTTTTAACATGTAGAATTCTTTTCATTCTTAAAGCCATGTAGAATTCTGTACATATACATTAAGACCAATTCTTTTAACATGTAGAATTCTTTTCATACTTAAAGCCATGTAGAATTTTGTACATATACATTAAGACCAATTCTTTTGCCATGTTGGATTCAGTTCAAATTTAAGACCAATTCTTTTAACATGTAGAATTCTTTTCATTCTTAAAGCCATGTAGAATTCTGTACATATACATTAAGACCAATTCTTTTAACATGTAGAATTCTTTTCATACTTAAAGCCATGTAGAATTCTGTACATATACATTAAGACCAATGCTTTTGCCATGTTGGATTCAGTTCAAATTTAAGACCAATTCTTTTAACATGTAGAATTCTTTTCATTCTTAAAGCCATGTAGAATTCTGTACATATACATTAAGACCAATTCTTTTAACATGTAGAATTCTTTTCATACTTAAAGCCATGTAGAATTCTGTACATATACATTAAGACCAATTCTTTTGCCATGTTGGATTCAGTTCAAATTTAAGACCAATTCTTTTAACATGTAGAATTCTTTTCATTCTTAAAGCCATGTAGAATTCTGTACATATACATTAAGACCAATTCTTTTAACATGTAGAATTCTTTTCATACTTAAACCCATGTAGAATTCTGTACATATACATTAAGACCAATTCTTTTGCCATGTTGGATTCAGTTCAAATTTAAGACCAATTCTTTTAACATGTAGAATTCTTTTCATTCTTAAAGCCATGTAGAATTCTGTACATATACATTAAGACCAATTCTTTTAACATGTAGAATTCTTTTCATACTTAAAGCCATGTAGAATTCTGTACATATACATTAAGACCAATTCTTTTAACATGTAGAATTCTTTTCATTCTTAAAGCCATGTAGAATTCTGTACATATACATTAAGACCAATTCTTTTAACATGTAGAATTCTTTTCAGTCTTAAAGCCATGTAGAATTCTGTACATATGCATTAGGACCATTTCTTTTGCCATGTTGGATTTAGTTCAAATTTAAGACCAATTCTTTTAACATGTAGAATTCTTTTCATTCTTAAAGCCATGTAGAATTCTGTACATATACATTAAGACCAATTCTTTTAACATGTAGTATTCTTTTCATACTTAAAGCCATGTAGAATTCTGTACATATACATTAAGACCAATTCTTTTAACATGTAGAATTCTTTTCATACTTAAAGCCATGTAGAATTCTGTACATATACATTAGGACCAATTCTTTTGCCATGTTGGATTTAGTTCAAATTTAAGACCAATTCTTTTAACATGTAGAATTCTTTTCATTCTTAAAGCCATGTAGATTTCTGTACATATACATTAAGACCAATTCTTTTAACATGTAGAATTCTTTTCATACTTAAAGCCATGTAGAATTCTGTACATATACATTAAGACCAATGCTTTTGCCATGTTGGATTCAGTTCAAATTTAAGACCAATTCTTTTAACATGTAGAATTCTTTTCATTCTTAAAGCCATGTAGAATTCTGTACATATACATTAAGACCAATTCTTTTAACATGTAGAATTCTTTTCATACTTAAAGCCATGTAGAATTCTGTACATATAGATTAAGACCAATTCTTTTGCCATGTTGGATTCAGTTCAAATTTAAGACCAATTCTTTTAACATGTAGAATTCTTTTCATTCTTAAAGCCATGTAGAATTCTGTACATATACATTAAGACCAATTCTTTTAACATGTAGGATTCTTTTCATACTTAAAGCCATGTAGAATTCTGTACATATACATTAAGACCAATTCTTTTAACATGTAGAATTCTTTTCATTCTTAAAGCCATGTAGAATTCTGTACATATACATTAAGACCAATTCGTTTAACATGTAGAATTCTTTTCAGTCTTAAAGCCATGTAGAATCCTGTACATATACATTAGGACCATTTCTTTTGCCATGTTGGATTTAGTTCAAATTTAAGACCAATTCTTTTAACATGTAGAATTCTTTTCATTCTTAAAGCCATGTAGAATTCTGTACATATACATTAAGACCAATTCTTTTAACATGTAGTATTCTTTTCATACTTAAAGCCATGTAGAATTCTGTACATATACATTAAGACCAATTCTTTTAACATGTAGAATTCTTTTCATACTTAAAGCCATGTAGAATTCTGTACATATACATTAAGACCAATTCTTTTAACATGTAGAATTCTTTTCATACTTAAAGCCATGTAGAATTCTGTACATATACATTAAGACCAATGCTTTTGCCATGTTGGATTCAGTTCAAATTTAAGACCAATTCTTTTAACATGTAGAATTCTTTTCATTCTTAAAGCCATGTAGATTTCTGTACATATACATTAAGACCAATTCTTTTAACATGTAGAATTTTTTTCATACTTAAAGCCATGTAGAATTCTGTACATATACATTAAGACCAATGCTTTTGCCATGTTGGATTCAGTTCAAATTTAAGACCAATTCTTTTAACATGTAGAATTCTTTTCATTCTTAAAGCCATGTAGAATTCTGTACATATACATTAAGACCAATTCTTTTAACATGTAGAATTCTTTTCATACTTAAAGCCATGTAGAATTCTGTACATATACATTAAGACCAATGCTTTTGCCATGTTGGATTCAGTTCAAATTTAAGACCAATTCTTTTAACATGTAGAATTCTTTTCATTCTTAAAGCCATGTAGAATTCTGTACATATACATTAAGACCAATTCTTTTAACATGTAGAATTCTTTTCATACTTAAAGCCATGTAGAATTCTGTACATATACATTAAGACCAATTCTTTTGCCATGTTGGATTCAGTTCAAATTTAAGACCAATTCTTTTAACATGTAGAATTCTTTTCATTCTTAAAGCCATGTAGAATTCTGTACATATACATTAAGACCAATTCTTTTAACATGTAGAATTCTTTTCATACTTAAACCCATGTAGAATTCTGTACATATACATTAAGACCAATTCTTTTGCCATGTTGGATTCAGTTCAAATTTAAGACCAATTCTTTTAACATGTAGAATTCTTTTCATTCTTAAAGCCATGTAGAATTCTGTACATATACATTAAGACCAATTCTTTTAACATGTAGAATTCTTTTCATACTTAAAGCCATGTAGAATTCTGTACATATACATTAAGACCAATTCTTTTAACATGTAGAATTCTTTTCATTCTTAAAGCCATGTAGAATTCTGTACATATACATTAAGACCAATTCTTTTAACATGTAGAATTCTTTTCAGTCTTAAAGCCATGTAGAATTCTGTACATATGCATTAGGACCATTTCTTTTGCCATGTTGGATTTAGTTCAAATTTAAGACCAATTCTTTTAACATGTAGAATTCTTTTCATTCTTAAAGCCATGTAGAATTCTGTACATATACATTAAGACCAATTCTTTTAACATGTAGTATTCTTTTCATACTTAAAGCCATGTAGAATTCTGTACATATACATTAAGACCAATTCTTTTAACATGTAGAATTCTTTTCATACTTAAAGCCATGTAGAATTCTGTACATATACATTAGGACCAATTCTTTTGCCATGTTGGATTTAGTTCAAATTTAAGACCAATTCTTTTAACATGTAGAATTCTTTTCATTCTTAAAGCCATGTAGATTTCTGTACATATACATTAAGACCAATTCTTTTAACATGTAGAATTCTTTTCATACTTAAAGCCATGTAGAATTCTGTACATATACATTAAGACCAATGCTTTTGCCATGTTGGATTCAGTTCAAATTTAAGACCAATTCTTTTAACATGTAGAATTCTTTTCATTCTTAAAGCCATGTAGAATTCTGTACATATACATTAAGACCAATTCTTTTAACATGTAGAATTCTTTTCATACTTAAAGCCATGTAGAATTCTGTACATATAGATTAAGACCAATTCTTTTGCCATGTTGGATTCAGTTCAAATTTAAGACCAATTCTTTTAACATGTAGAATTCTTTTCATTCTTAAAGCCATGTAGAATTCTGTACATATACATTAAGACCAATTCTTTTAACATGTAGAATTCTTTTCATACTTAAAGCCATGTAGAATTCTGTACATATACATTAAGACCAATTCTTTTAACATGTAGAATTCTTTTCATTCTTAAAGCCATGTAGAATTCTGTACATATACATTAAGACCAATTCGTTTAACATGTAGAATTCTTTTCAGTCTTAAAGCCATGTAGAATCCTGTACATATACATTAGGACCATTTCTTTTGCCATGTTGGATTTAGTTCAAATTTAAGACCAATTCTTTTAACATGTAGAATTCTTTTCATTCTTAAAGCCATGTAGAATTCTGTACATATACATTAAGACCAATTCTTTTAACATGTAGTATTCTTTTCATACTTAAAGCCATGTAGAATTCTGTACATATACATTAAGACCAATTCTTTTAACATGTAGAATTCTTTTCATACTTAAAGCCATGTAGAATTCTGTACATATACATTAAGACCAATTCTTTTAACATGTAGAATTCTTTTCATACTTAAAGCCATGTAGAATTCTGTACATATACATTAAGACCAATGCTTTTGCCATGTTGGATTCAGTTCAAATTTAAGACCAATTCTTTTAACATGTAGAATTCTTTTCATTCTTAAAGCCATGTAGATTTCTGTACATATACATTAAGACCAATTCTTTTAACATGTAGAATTTTTTTCATACTTAAAGCCATGTAGAATTCTGTACATATACATTAAGACCAATGCTTTTGCCATGTTGGATTCAGTTCAAATTTAAGACCAATTCTTTTAACATGTAGAATTCTTTTCATTCTTAAAGCCATGTAGAATTCTGTACATATACATTAAGACCAATTCTTTTAACATGTAGAATTCTTTTCATACTTAAAGCCATGTAGAATTCTGTACATATACATTAAGACCAATTCTTTTGCCATGTTGGATTCAGTTCAAATTTAAGACCAATTCTTTTAACATGTAGAATTCTTTTCATACTTAAAGCCATGTAGAATTCTGTACATATACATTAAGACCAATTCTTTTAACATGTAGAATTCTTTTCATACTTAAATCCATGTAGAATTCTGTACATATACATTAGGACCAATTCTTTTGCCATGTTGGATTTAGTTCAAATTTAAGACCAATTCTTTTAACATGTAAAATTCTTTTCATACTTAAAGCCATGTAGAATTCTGTACATATACATTAAGACCAATTCTTTTAACATGTAGAATTCTGTTCATACTTAAAGCCATGTAGAATTCTGTACATATACATTAAGACCAATTCTTTTAACATGTAGAATTCTTTTCATACTTAAAGCCATGTAGAATTATGTACATATACATTAAGACCAATTTTTTTAACATGTAGAATTCTTTTCATACTTAAAGCCATGTAGAATTCTGTACATATACATTAAGACCAATTCTTTTAACATGTAGAATTCTTTTCATACTTTAAGCCATGTAGAATTCTGTACATATACATTAAGACCAATTCTTTTAACATGTAGAATTCTTTTCATACTTAAAGCCATGTAGAATTCCGTACATATACATTAGGACGAATTCTTTTGCCATGTTGGATTTAGTTCAAATTTAAGACCAATTCTTTTAACATGTAGAATTCTTTTCATTCTTAAAGCCATGTAGATTTCTGTACATATACATTAAGACCAATTCTTTTAACATGTAGAATTCTTTTCATACTTAAAGCCATGTAGAATTCTGTACATATACATTAAGACCAATGCTTTTGCCATGTTGGATTCAGTTCAAATTTAAGACCAATTCTTTTAACATGTAGAATTCTTTTCATTCTTAAAGCCATGTAGAATTCTGTACATATACATTAAGACCAATTCTTTTAACATGTAGAATTCTTTTCATACTTAAAGCCATGTAGAATTCTGTACATATACATTAATACCAATTCTTTTGCCATGTTGGATTCAGTTCAAATTTAAGACCAATTCTTTTAACATGTAGAATTCTTTTCATTCTTAAAGCCATGTAGAATTCTGTACATATACATTAAGACCAATTCTTTTAACATGTAGAATTCTTTTCATACTTAAAGCCATGTAGAATTCTGTACATATACATTAAGACCAATTCTTTTGCCATGTTGGATTCAGTTCAAATTTAAGACAAATTCTTTTAACATGTAGAATTCTTTTCATTCTTAAAGCCATGTAGAATTCTGTACATATACATTAAGACCAATTCTTTTAACATGTAGAATTCTTTTCATACTTAAAGCCATGTAGAATTCTGTACATATACATTAAGACCAATTCTTTTAACATGTAGAATTCTTTTCATTCTTAAAGCCATGTAGAATTCTGTACATATACATTAAGACTAATTCTTTTAACATGTAGAATTCTTTTCATACTTAAAGCCATGTAGAATTCTGTACATATACATTAAGACCAATTCTTTTGCCATGTTGGATTCAGTTCAAATTTAAGACCAATTCTTTTAACATGTAGAATTCTTTTCATTCTTAAAGCCATGTAGAATTCTGTACATATACATTAGGACCAATTCTTTTGCCATGTTGGATTTAGTTCAAATTTAAGACCAATTCTTTTAACATGTAGAATTCTTTTCTTTCTTAAAGCCATGTAGAATTCTGTACATATAAATTAAGACCAATTCTTTTAACATGTAGAATTCTTTTCATACTTAAAGCCTTGTAGAATTCTGTACATATACATTAAGACCAATTCTTTTAACATGTAGAATTCTTTTCATACTTAAAGCCATGTAGAATTCTGTACATATACATTAAGACCAATTCTTTTAACATGTAGAATTCTTTTCATACTTAAAGCCATGTAGAATTCTGTACATATACATTAAGACCAATTCTTTTAACATGTAAAATTCTTTTCATACTTAAAGCCATGTAGAATTCTGTACGTATACATTAAGACCAATTCTTTTAACATGTAGAATTCTGTTCATACTTAAAGCCATGTAGAATTCTGTACATATACATTAAGACCAATTCTTTTAACATGTAGAATTCTTTTCATACTTAAAGCCATGTAGAATTCTGTACATATACATTAAGACCAATTCTTTTAACATGTAGAATTCTTTTCATACTTAAAGCCATGTAGAATTATGTACATATACATTAAGACCAATTCTTTTAACATGTAGAATTCTTTTCATACTTAAAGCCATGTAGAATTCTGTACATATACATTAAGACCAATTCTTTTAACATGTAGAATTCTTTTCATACTTTAAGCCATGTAGAATTCTGTACATATACATTAAGACCAATTCTTTTAACATGTAGAATTCTTTTCATACTTAAAGCCATGTAGAATTCTGTACATATACATTAGGACCAATTCTTTTCCCATGTTGGATTTAGTTCAAATTTAAGACCAATTCTTTAACATGTAGAATTCTTTTCATTCTTAAAGCCATGTAGAATTCTGTACATATACATTAAGACCAATTCTTTTAACATGTAGAATTCTTTTCATACTTAAAGCCATGTAGAATTCTGTACATATACATTAAGACCAATTCTTTTTCCATGTTGGATTCAGTTCAAATTTAAGACCAATTCTTTTAACATGTAGAATTCTTTTCATTCTTAAAGCCATGTAGAATTCTGTACATATACATTAAGACCAATTCTTTTAACATGTAGAATTCTTTTCATTCTTAAAGCCATGTAGAATTCTGTACATATACATTAAGACCAATTCTTTTAACATGTAGAATTCTTTTCAGTCTTAAATCCATGTAGAATTCTGTACATATACATTAGGACCATTTCTTTTGCCATGTTGGATTTAGTTCAAATTTAAGACCAATTCTTTTAACATGTCGAATTCTTTTCATTCTTAAAGCCATGTAGAATTCTGTACATATACATTAAGACCAATTCTTTTAACATGTAGAATTCTTTTCATACTTAAAGCCATGTAGAATTCTGTACATATACATTAAGACCAATTCTTTTAACATGTAGAATTCTTTTCATACTTAAAGCCATGTAGAATTCTGTACATATACATTAGGACCAATTCTTTTGCCATGTTGGATTTAGTTCAAATTTAAGACCAATTCTCTTAACATGTAGAATACTTTTCATTCTTAAAGCCATGTAGATTTCTGTACATATACATTAAGACCAATTCTTTTAACATGTAGAATTCTTTTCATACTTAAAGCCATGTAGAATTCTGTACATATACATTAAGACCAATTCTTTTAACATGTAGAATTCTTTTCATTCTTAAAGCCATGTAGAATTCTGTACATATACATTAAGACCAATTCTTTTAACATGTAGAATTCTTTTCAGTCTTAAAGCCATGTAGAATTCTGTACATATGCATTAGGACCATTTCTTTTGCCATGTTGGATTTAGTTCAAATTTAAGACCAATTCTTTTAACATGTAGAATTCTTTTCATTCTTAAAGCCATGTAGAATTCTGTACATATACATTAAGACCAATTCTTTTAACATGTAGTATTCTTTTCATACTTAAAGCCATGTAGAATTCTGTACATATACATTAAGACCAATTCTTTTAACATGTAGAATTCTTTTCATACTTAAAGCCATGTAGAATTCTGTACATATACATTAGGACCAATTCTTTTGCCATGTTGGATTTAGTTCAAATTTAAGACCAATTCTTTTAACATGTAGAATTCTTTTCATTCTTAAAGCCATGTAGATTTCTGTACATATACATTAAGACCAATTCTTTTAACATGTAGAATTCTTTTCATACTTAAAGCCATGTAGAATTCTGTACATATACATTAAGACCAATGCTTTTGCCATGTTGGATTCAGTTCAAATTTAAGACCAATTCTTTTAACATGTAGAATTCTTTTCATTCTTAAAGCCATGTAGAATTCTGTACATATACATTAAGACCAATTCTTTTAACATGTAGAATTCTTTTCATACTTAAAGCCATGTAGAATTCTGTACATATACATTAAGACCAATTCTTTTCCCATGTTGGATTCAGTTCAAATTTAAGACCAATTCTTTTAATATGTAGAATTCTTTTCATTCTTAAAGCCATGTAGAATTCTGTACATATACATTAAGACCAATTCTTTTAACATGTAGAATTCTTTTCATACTTAAAGCCATGTAGAATTCTGTACATATACATTAAGACCAATTCTTTTAACATGTAGAATTCTTTTCATTCTTAAAGCCATGTAGAATTCTGTACATATACATTAAGACCAATTCTTTTAACATGTAGAATTCTTTTCATACTTAAAGCCATGTAGAATTCTGTACATATACATTAGGACCAATTCTTTTGCCATGGTGGATTTAGTTCAAATTTAAGACCAATTCTTTTAACATGTAGAATTCTTTTCTTTCTTAAAGCCATGTAGAATTCTGTACATATAAATTAAGACCAATTCTTTTAACATGTAGAATTCTTTTCATACTTAAAGCCATGTAGAATTCTGTACATATACATTAAGACCAATTCTTTTAACATGTAGAATTCTTTTCATACTTAAAGCCATGTAGAATTCTGTACATATACATTAAGACCAATTCTTTTGCCATGTTGGATTCAGTTCAAATTTAAGACCAATTCTTTTAACATGTAGAATTCTTTTCATACTTAAAGCCATGTAGAATTCTGTACATATACATTAAGACCAATTCTTTTAACATGTAGAATTCTTTTCATACTTAAAGCCATGTAGAATTCTGTACATATACATTAAGACCAATTCTTTTGCCATGTTGGATTCAGTTCAAATTTAAGACCAATTCTTTTAACATGTAGAATTCTTTTCATTCTTAAAGCCATGTAGAATTCTGTACATATACATTAAGACCAATTCTTTTAACATGTAGAATTCTTTTCATACTTAAAGCCATGTAGAATTCTGTACATATACATTAAGACCAATTCTTTTGCCATGTTGGATTCAGTTCAAATTTAAGACCAATTCTTTTAACATGTAGAATTCTTTTCATTCTTAAAGCCATGTAGAATTCTGTACATATACATTAAGACCAATTCTTTTAACATGTTGGATTAACAGTCAAGGCAGATTCTTCAGTAATGATGAATTTTGTTTGTGCTTAAGTTCAATTCGCTTGTCATGTTAAAATCCATTCATGATTAAATCCAATTTCTTTAGACTCAATAACTTCATCTACCACAAGGAAAGTTGATTCTCTGTGTCATGCCAGAAGAAATTTTCCCAACTAAGTCCATCCTTCAAATCTATAAATCAACCATTCATCCTTGAATTGAATATTGATGTCATATATGGTCTGGGGCCCCCACTGTCAGCTTCGAGGTCCTCAACAAAATCCATAGACACATATGCAATGTGTTAAGTTCTGATCTGGCATCTATCTATGGTCAATTTCTCACAGATGTGTCTTGGCTTCCCTCTGTCTCTTCTATAAATATTTTCACAGCAACTGTTCCAATGAGTTGCTTTCTCTGGTTCCCAGACTGCATGAATTTAAGCATCTTGGTGCCACCCTTTCACTGTCAAAATGGTTAAAAGTAACTGTCTCTTTTACTTAAACAGCTTCTTCTCTCACACTTCCCGACAGTCAAATTCTCTTCCTCTTACTTGCTTCCCTGGTAACTATAATCTTCAAATATTCAAATGTAATGTCAATTGACATCTTCTGATACCTTGATCTGGTTCCCCATCCTTCTCTTTATCCTCTCCCCAAGCACACCTTTTTACTCTTGTTCTCTACCCTCTGTAACCCTTGCATGATAGTGGCTCTCCTGCGTTGCTTGGAGTGAAATGCTTAAAAAAAAATGATGTTGATTTTTGTTAATGGTCAAGTCTGATTCCTTAAGAATAGTTCAACTTCCACTCTTGTCTTTTCTCAAATAAATGTTATTAATATTATAACGCTATTATGATTCTGCTGAAAGGTGATACTTTAATTTGGAAAATCAAAAAGAAGGAAAAAAAAGGTACTGAGTAATTTGTAAAAGTCATCAAATGTAATATAGACTTGAGAAAGAGCAAAGAATACTTCATCAACAATGCTGGCTAGACGAATCAAATTGAAGTCATCAGTCTGAAGCAAAGACATTCATGAAAAATGAATCTGAGAAATTCACAAATTGGTGGGTTATATTTTGATATATTTATTTTTCAGAATTAAGAATATTTAGACAAATTATTGACAAAGTTAATTTGGTTTTGTAAATTTAAACAAAAAGCCAAGCTTCTTTCATTTTGAATCTGGGTAAAAGCAATCAGTGTAACAAGATGATGAAAATAGCCTTTGTCTTTTGTTTTGGCTGTGAGCCAATGTAAAAAAAAATCTACTTGTCTTTCATTTCTCTTTAGTTTTCTCAAAAAATGTTTGATCAATTTACTTTGCATGAAGTTTGTTTGAGCAGGAGATGAAAAAAACATTGCAAAAATATTGGAAACAAATCAGTTTTTGTTTTGACTTTCAATTTGCTGTTGATTAAAAATAAAAAAAATGAATCCTAAAAATAAATTTCTTGTTCTTTATGAAATTTTTGTCAGAAACAATTTTTTGCTGATGGGTGAGTTCTGGTGGTAAAAAATGCTTTGGTATGAAATATGTGTGCATATGTGTATGTTAATTTGCATACATATGCAAATATGAGGAGGCACGGTAGAGCAATGGATAGCAGCTTGGATTGATGAATCAGAGAACCAAGTTCAATCTCCAGTCAATTCCATTGCATGCACTTACTTGCTAATTCCCTTGAGAAAGGTATGAATCCTCTTCTTCTTCCCCTAGCTATGGGTAAATAGCATTTCAAACTGGGTTCTATAGCCTTGCATGGTATCTAGTCTACTGCAGAAAGAAATGACAACCTACTGTGGTAAAAAATCTGCCTCATCAGTCATGTATCAAATGATATATGATTGCATGGTACATAACTGACTGATGCAAATATGTATATGTTTATATCTTTGTATATATATAAACTATCTGTTAACCCCTCTCTTTAAAACTTCTCTCTGTCAAATTTTAATCCCCACCTTCACTTTTAAGCATTCCTGTTCTTATCTCATCTATTATCCCCTCTCTAGAGCTTTCATTTTAATTCTCACATTTGTCCCCCACTCTCATTCATACATACATTCTCACTAAATTTTATTTTTTATTCTCGGAGTTATTTTTTCTGATTTTTTTTTGAATTTGTAGCTCTGATGAATTGGATCATAATTACGATTGCAATGTAATAAATTATAACCATGGAATATTGGTGTTTAAACCTTTTTATGATATTCTTACTCTGTCCTGGACATTGAGTTCTACCTGGATTCTATCCTCTTGGGAATTTATATATATATATATATATATATATATATATATATATATATGTATGTATGTATGTATGTGTATGTATGTATGTATATATATTGATATATATATATATATATATATATATATATATATATATATATATATATATATATATATACATATACATATATACATATATATATATATATATATATATGCAACTTTGTGTGTACATACTTATATGTGTGTATGCCTGTCTGAGCATATGTTGGGTAAGGACAAAAGTCAATAGCATCTTTGAATAGGCAGCATTTGAATTCGTGATTTTTTTTCATACATGATTGTTTCAATCATGTATGAAAAAAAATCACGAATTATGACATTAATATTCAGAAAGATGATATTTCATTGAGCGTTTCTATATAATTCATGTGTATACTGTTAAATTTTTTTATGTTAAAGATGAGACTAAAGACAATTGAGATGCATTTTCATCATTTGATTGAAAAAAAATCCGTACAAACAGCAAAAAAAAAAAAAAATTAATGTGTAAAGCTGGGAACATTAAAAATACACCAAGTCACAGAACTGGGCATCACTCGGATACTCCACATATCTCATCTGGGTGTTATAAGACTTTGATAAAACTGGGATACATGAAGTGCTACCATGTTTGAGGGTCTCAGGATTTAATGGAAAAAATTACTGGACCATACATGTTCTGTTCAAAAATGACCCATTTTTTTTAAATGAATAACCACAAATAAATATATTGTTTACAACAATGTGAAATAAAAAAAAACATGCTGGGAAAATGGTTTGCATCTGAGGGAGATAATGGTGCATATCTGGTCAGACTGGAAGGACATTTTATATTAGTTCCTTTTGAAAAATCGGACATTGAATTCAGCCAAGTAGTGTTCTCAGTTCAGCCATTAAAGATAGCAATTGTTGAAAATCATCCAAAATTAGCCATTAGTATCATCTTCCATCTTGACAATGTCAGCTCTGATGTCTCTTTGAAGATCTGTCAGAAATTGATACAGCTTGATTGGGATGTTCTACACTTGCGATACACATCTGACTGATAGGGTTCAATTCATTAAAAGATCTTTGCAATATTAGCAGCAATAGTCATTGTTTACAAATTTACACTTTTCTTCCAAGGGTGCTCAGCAGAATTGATTTTTTGGGGGGTATATATATTGTATAGATATATAGTCAGCCACAGATAGCCTGTTTTGCTGCATCACAGCTCATCAGGGTGGCTAGACATCTGATTGCAAAATTCTACAAATTTGACATCAGTCACAGACTCTTATGCCTAGGCTATCGATGCACGTCAGAGAAAGGGAATTTTTTGGGAATTATATACATGAAATATAAACACCATATTGTCTGCCATAGTGCTCAATTCTTACTAAGAGCAATACATTAAAGCAGCAGCAGCAGCCATTAAAAATTCTTTTTCTCCATAGTGTATATATATAGTGATTTTCCAAGCATAGCTTAGATGTGACACAAGGCTGAAAGTATGGGGCACCCAGTGAGGATCAAACTCACTACTCATTCATAATTATTCTAGCAAGACAAGCTTGCTAACTATTACACTGCCTCAAGGTGCCAAAATAGTGCATATATATATCATGTATATATACGGAGTAAATTTCACTCAGACAACTTATTTATCAAAACTGTCGTAATGTGGAATGGCCTCTTGTGGAGATGTTTCCTACATCACGATTACATTAACAATTTGCCTTACAACATCCCCATTCAATAACCTTTTACCTTGAGTGGTTCTTAGGCTTTATATTAAATGAATAAGAATATAAAAAATATTCATGATATATATATATATATAAATATACAGTGTGGTCCGAAAGTCTTGTCACCCTTACATAATATAATTTTTTTATTTCAACGCTCTTTGGGGTATTATCAAGGAGAGAGTTTCACATGAACGATACCAGAATAGCCATTATTTGAATGATGCCATTCAGAGAGTCTTTGCAACAATCAGCAAAGCTTCATAAAATATCACAGAGGACATAGCACCACAACATTTTGTGGCATGATAATGACGGTGTTCATACAGACCTTCTTGATGTGTGACAGTGTCAATAAAAGTGAATGAAATGAATGCAGTACATGTGCTTTCTATTACTGTATTACTTGTTCTATTGTTCTCATTACTTTTTTATTTTTTGGGGGGGGGAACCACCCTGTCGATTTCATAAAATGAAGAAAAATAAATATTTATTACTTTAACTTTTAGAACTCTGCATTATTAATATTACTTCCTTTTCCTCTGCATTCTTTTTCAAGGGCTCTCAATCACAGTATCCTTATTGTTAATTTCACTCAAAGGTGTTTTCTGTTGCCATAGTAGGATATGAAAACACAACTATGAAATTCAAACACACTATTGTTCAGGGGTCGAAGTCACCTTCAGTGGCAGCGCAAACTTTTTGTGCAGCTAATGAAGTCACATACAAAGTGATAAAAGTTAATAAAAATATAATTGAAAACTATCATCTCACAATACAGTATTTTAGATGTAAGAAGTTGCAATGTGGAATGATCTCCCTAGGGAATACTTCCCTAATAACTACAATCTTAACTTCTTCATTATCTATCCTATATATCCTTATGCAATCCTTGCTCCCTCCCTATACAACCCAATCAATAACACTCTACCTTGATTGGCACTTTAGGTTTTGTATTGGCCAATGGTAAAAAAAAATAAATATTTATTTATTTACTAGTTTTGCCTATGTTTTGTACATTGCTATTTGTTTCTATATGTTAGGAAGAAAATAGAAATAGGTTATGTATAGAGTATACAGTTGCAAGTAGAGAAAAAGGCACACACGCATATATATTTATGTCACATACATGTGTATATGCGTGCATGTATATATATTTATGTGTGCACATGTGTAAATGCCTCTGAACCAGTTGGAGGTCCTTTCTTCTGCATTCTTCAAATTTAGGTCTGAGAATTAAAATCATGAATCCTTGCTAATGTATTTCATTTAGGAATCACATGAGGCTCAATGCTGGTCTGCTAACCATTAGTTTCAATTTATCTCCAATTCCAGATCATATTATCAGCTGCACATCCCCGCTTTCTTTCTTTCTTTCTTTCTTTCTTTCTTCATGTCCTCTGGCAAATAAGAAAGATTTTAAGAAAATGGGAAGGAACCAAAATCCTAGAAAAAAAATTATCTCAACTTCATGCAGTTTTTTTTGCCTTGTAGCCACAAAATTGCAGCAAAATTTGCTTCAGCAAAATCTGCTTCAGCAAGACCCATTTCAGCAAAATCAGTTTAAGCAAAACCCACTTCAGCAAAATCTGCATCAGCAAAGCCCACTTCAGTAAAATCCGCTACAGCAAAATCACAGCAAATGTTCTATCTGTCAAACATGGTTTACAGTCTCTACATATGTTTATCGAGAATATACTCAGTTACTTAGAGTTTATTAAATTCTCAGAAACTAGTTACCAGTTTTCTTAAAAAATATGTGATGCTTTAAAGTGTATTCATTGGTAATGAGGTGGTTGGGAGGACATGTGAAATAGATTGGTCTTCTCCAGCATCCACTATAGGCATTAGTGCATCCAGGATATAAAAACACCTTAACATGACAGAAAGAAGGACTAAAGTAACCAAAAAAATAATAAATACCAAAAATGAGTAATACATGAAAAGATTTTATATACACCTTAGAAAAGCACGAATCTAAACCATAGAAAGATGCAATGCATAAATGTACACACACACGCACATACACAGACCCACATACTCACACAACACACACATATATATATACTTATATATATATATAAATATATAAATGGACATTGAAGTCAACACCCAGAGGGAAGGGTCTGTTTCATGTTTAACTTAATTGTCAGGCCATGCTCAAACAAAACCACAACAAACATGGCCTGATGATTACCTTTAGCATGACAAAGACTGTTGCCTCTCGGTGTGACTTCAGTGTTCACTTTTATATTTCTGTTTAGATATGCTATATATATATATATATATATATATATATATATATATATATATATATATATAGTTTTATATATATATATATATATATATATATATATATATATATATAGTTTTATATATATATAGTTTTATATATATATATATATATATATATATATATATAGTTTTATATATATATATATATATATATATATAGTTTTATATATATATATATATATATACAGTAGTGAGCATAAAGATCAGAACAATGTTAAGAAAAAGTTTAAATGTGAAATAACTTTTTATTTTAAAGCTTGAAAGAACATTTTATCAAGGAAAAATAAGGATATAAAGGTAAATTATATAATTCCAAAATATAAAGCTCAATAAACTTATTTTCATAAAGTTATAAGAATAAATATACAACATTCGAAAAAAAATAGATGATCAAAAACATCAGAACGATTAACAAAATCATCCTATTATAATGGATACATCATATCCAAATGAAAATAGCGTTCATAATTCATTAGTACTTGATGTGTAGACCTTTACTTGCAATAACATCTTTTGCTACATGAGTGAATTAATGTCTTGCATTCATTAACAGATATTTTCTCCCATTCTCCTTTCAAATTAGTCCATTGTTCTTCAACGTTTGTTAGATTCTTTTCCTTAGCTCTTTCATTTAGTAACTTCCAAACATTCTCAATAGGATTCCTGTCTGGCCTTTGAGCAGGCCACTCCATAACAGTAACATCCTCCTCAGAAAGAAATGACTTAACAGACTTAGCTGTGTGACAGGGTGCATTATCTTGTACAAACACAGCTGGTTGATTAATTGCAGTTCTCAAATTAGGTACAACATGTTTCGTCAATATCTCTTGGTACGTAGTTGCATTAATTTTATTGTGTAACCTGACAAGAGATCCTGTAACAGCAGCTGAAATCATGCCAAACAACCATCACACTTCTTCCTCCAGATTTAATGCTGCTTTTCGTGCACTGAGGCAAATATCGTTCCTTAGGACTGCATCAAATAAAGGTTCTCCCATCACAACCGAACAGGTTAAACTTTGACTCATCACTGAAATGAACACAATCCCACTGAACTTCAGTCAATATGATGTGTTCAGTAGCAAATTCACTTGAACTGCACAGTATTAGGGTCAATTGGTCACCATCTGTGAGAAAAAGAGCACATGACAATTCACTCTGCTAGAAATTTACAATACGGCATGCTGTACTTCTTGGCATTCATGTTGGATGCTCCACTGCAAACATTTCAGAGTATTTGGGTGTCAATCTGAGGACAGTGCAAAGGATTCAGAAAGAATTGGATGAGTTTAATTGTAATTACAAAGGTAAGACAGTTTGAAAAACCCACTCTGATCATTCTAATAAGGAAAGAACTCTCGAATGTGTTAGTGAGAGCCTCAAACTTTACATCAAGTGCTGCCCTAGGTCAAGAGGGTAGCTTGCTGGAAGACCCTATGTCTTGCAACAGGACTCTGCACCATGTCACACAAGCAGGAGAACCCAATCATGACTGTCAGACAATTTCTGCAACCACATCACTCTTTACATCTGGCTACCTAACTCCCCAGACTACAACCCCCTTTCTTATAATGTTTGGGGTGCAGTTGAGCTAAAGACTAACAAAACTCCTCATAATACCAAAGATGAACTGAAGGCAAGGATTATAGCAGCATTCACCAACTTAAACAAGGAGACTATCTAGAAGAGATGCAGGAAATTCCAAAGTCAGCTGGAGTCGTGGTTAAAACCAATGGTGATTTTATTGAATAAATTCACTCTTTAGTATTTCAAGATATTTTTGTATAATTTTGGTAAATATATCTGTTAAAATGAGATGTCAGTGTTATTTTCATTTTTGCATCATTTAGATGACAATTTATCCATCGCACCTGTATATCTGTTAAAATGAGATGTCAGTGTTATTTTCATTTTTGCATCATTTAGATGACAATTAATCCATTGCACCTATATATCTGTTAAATTGAGATGTCAGTGTTATTTTCATTTTTGCATCATTTAGATGACAGTTTATCCATCGCACCTGTATATCTGTTAAAATGAGATGTCAGTGTTATTTTCATTTTTGCATCATTTAGATGACAATTTATCCATCGTACCTGTATATCTGTTAAAATAAGATGTCAGTGTTATTTTCATTTTTGCATCATTTAGATGACAATTTATCCATCGCACCTGTATATCTGTTAAAATGAGATGTCAGTGTTATTTTCATTTTTGCATCATTTAGATGACAGTTTATCCATTGCATCTTGTACTTATATCAGAAAGAGACAGTTAAAATTTCTAGAACATATAATGATGAAAGAAGTTTTAAAGTTTTCATCAGTGGGGTTATTATATATAATGCAATGAGGTCTTAAATACCTTATTGTTGAATTCTATGTAAACATCTAAGAATAGAATTTTGTTGCTATCACAGATTTCATATGTTGATTTTAGTGCCGAATTTTGTTCAAAGGTGGATTTTAAGTTTTTAATTACTTTAAGATTTATTGTCTACATAGCGTGTACATTTTCAGTTTTGATATTCTATGAAATTCAGTGTTTCAACATCTTAGATAAAATAGTTGGAGAAGACAGAATTAAAGAGATTATCCATACAAATGTCATTGGTTTGAGTGTAGATAATCCCATTATAGCCATAGGTTAAATAATAATTTCAGACTATTATTTTTAGTGGCAGTGTATTTGGCTCAGACCTTCAGAAGCCGACCTTTAAGGTCAGATGATAGACAAAATATAGGTATGTTGATTTTGATTGGCTGAGTTGAATGTGGGAATGTTAGAGAGATAGAAAGTTTTTTCAAGGAGTTAAGTTTTAAATATCATACACATTAGACATGGTTATCTCATGTTTCAGGGAACTTGCTCCCCAGTGGGGCTGATAGAGTAACCTCAATGGCTACTTCAAAATGTACACATCAACATGTTAATAAAATAGATGTTTAAAATCCCTTTTGTTGAAGTTGTCATTTTACCTCCAAAGCCAAAACCATTTTGATATCTGTCTGGAAGATGACAGAGAGAAGAATTCAATATATGTGTGAATCAAGACTGTCACCCCCCCCCAACACTACTCCCAACATGAAGGGGCTATACAGAGAAAGGAACTTTTTCTAATGTATGCATTTATTTTTCTTAATCATTTCACCTCTAAGTAAGACAATAAAGCCACTAAGGAGGTTATTGAGTGTTAGAGAATATAAGAAAAGAAAACAGTATTAAGGAGAGAGTGAACAATAAAAGAACAGGAATTGAGAAAATAATGATAGACATTGCAGATAAATTTTTGAAGATCAAAGTTAAGTGGGAAGTAACAAACCATATATAAGTTCCAGAAGCGAAAAGTGTGAGAGAAGAAACTATAAGCATAGAACTTATGGTCACATCTAGTCATTTCAACTGTAAAATTATGAAATCTTGCTGCTAATCTAGTACTTTTTTTAGGCATTTCACCCCAAAACGGGAGTGCCATTAGTACACAAGGGGCTACAGAGAGTGAAAATAAGAGAAAAATCTGGTTATGGGGGTGGGATTTGAAGAAAGGATAAAAAGAAGAATGGAGATCAAGGCATCAGAAGATGTGAATTGATGTTACATTTAAATTTTTGAAGATTATAGTTATTAGGGAAACAAGTACTGAGCTTAATTTCATAAAGTCTAGGTTCCCTAGAACAATGTTCATCAGAATAATTACCATAAAAGTGTTTATAGAAAAAACAAAGGGAAGCTAGATGCCAGGTCAGGACTAATAACATTGCAGATTCTTCTTTGAATTTTATCAAAGATTTCTAAATATATAGCTGAAGAACAGGCCCATATGTGACAGCAATATTCAAAACAAGTATGAATGGTAAACTTTTAAATATGTAAGATAGATCCCGGCAAGAAACATTATTTACAACAACTCACTGAACCAACTTTCCTAGCAGCAAACATCGCAATTGATTCAATGTAATCTCCCCACTTCATGTGAATGGAAGATGTTAGTCCGATAATTTCGAATTTTAGTTTGTGGTGGTGATGGCAGTATTGGGTGGGTGCTTGCAGAGATTGATAAACTGGATATCCATAAACAAGTATTTTATATTTATTTACTTTTACAAGTCTAAAAATTTCTGTTTTTTTTTTTTTTTTTTTTTACTCTTACAAAGGCAATAAAACTGCTGCTGACACATGGGCTTAGTGAGTGGGAAAAGAATCTGAGGAAAAAATAAAAACATTATTGAGGAGAGAAGACAATAAAAGAAGAGGATTTAAGGAAACAGAAAATAACGATTAACACTGCATTTAAATTTTTGAAGATCAAAGTTGAGTGGAAAGCAAGAAACTGAAAGAAAGTTCCACAGGGGAGAAGTGTGAGATGAAAATATTAGCATAGAACTTATGCTTATATTTTAGCCATTTCAACTATTAAATGATGAGATTTAGCAGCTAATCTTGTACAGCACAATTTCTATGGAAATATTTATAGAAAAAGCACAAGAAAGCTACCGAAGCTGAGATACAAGAGTAGGACTGATAACATTGCAGATTCTTCTTTGGATTTTGTCAAGAATCTTTAAATACATAGCAGAAGCACCAGATTAGATGTGGCAGCAATATTCAGTGCATGGATGAATGGTAGACTTATAAAGATTTCTGGCAAGAAAAATTGTCTAGCACAACACAGTGAACCAAGTTTCATAGCAGCAGACCGGGCAATTGATTCAATATAACCATTCAACTTCATGTCAGTAGAAAACAGGAGAAGAAGAAGGAGCAATGAGTTGTTCTTTTGGTGGTTAGCATCAGCCACGCTGATAAAAATCAAAAAGGAGTTCTTTCAGATAATTAAAAGAGAGCAGTTTAATTTTGAAATTGTTAAAATTAACAAACCATTCCTTGCCCCAGTTAACAACAGACAGAGTTACTTTTTAGATCAGCTACTGATTTGACCGTACCAAACTGAATACACTTATTATCAAGTTATATATATTGTTATATATACACATACATACATACACACACACATATATATATTGTTATATATACATATACATACACACATACACAAACATATGTATTGTTATATACATACACATGCATATGCACACTTATATATTGTTATATATACACATACATACACACATACACACACACATATATATATATATATATATTGTTATATATACACATACACACACATATATATTAATATATTTATTGTTTATTCAATATTTTTATAGATACAAATATTTAAGTAAATGCTCTGTATAAACAATAAATATATTAAAATAATTGTTGAACTTCCTCCATATATATATATATATATATATATATATATATATATATATATATATATATATATATATACAATTTAAATGCTGCAAACATCCTTGTAGAGGAGTTCAAACTTGCTGCCGAAAACCGAGCAAACTGGAGAAACACCTGCTACTGCATTATAACTAACTTTGAAAGGAATCGTCTCAACCATCTGAGAGAATTAAGAACCGACACTAAATCTCGGGCTAATACATCAACCCATATGACAGTTAACCCTTCAGCATGTCCCTCATGTGGACTTGTTTGCAAATTCCATGCAGGATTGTTGTTTTATTTGAAAGATAAACATAAAAACTGAACTGAAAGACACTCATACATTGAAAACAATGGAAAAGTTCATCATATATATCTATATCTATATCTATATATATATGTGTGGTGTGTGTGTGTGTGTTTGTATAAAGTAGTAATGGACTTGATTATAATCTAAGATATTTATTATTTCAAACATTATTTTTGATAGATATTCATATTTAGAATAGATATGCCATTTTAATTTTTACTTTAATCAGTGTGTATTACGTTTATTGGCTTCCAGATTTGAGAAATCTTAATAAATAGAATGAAATAATAAAAATCTTGGATTAAAAATAAATGCATTAATTCTTTAGAAATTTCTTTGTTTACATTTCAAATGCAAAACTGAGCAGATATTGGCTTTTGAGAAAAAATATTTTAATGAGGAGGTATGCTCTCCTTGGAAAATCAAGCCTTGCTGAACTGTGACGCACTTCATAGCCAAGTATTAGAGCTCACCAGATCAAATGGTAGTTTCTCCTAAAAAGGGAGATTCAGGTTCAATCTCTGTTAAAGAGTAACATGATTTTATTAAGATTTCTTGTATACACAGTTTGACAGAAATAATACATGCTGTTTAAAATAAAAATGACGTGTTTATTTCAAATGTAAGTATCCACTACAATAACATTTGAAATAAAAAACTATATATATATATATATATATGTACTTTAAGGCTCCATTTGTAATTATTTATTTCACCAGAAAATTTTATTTTTCTCTGGATCTTCAGACTTCACTTTCAAAAGGTGAAACGAAAAATGAATTTGAAATTTACACTTTTGAAGGACAGTATTAAGCTTATATAAGTTGACATGGAGGGTGGTATGAGAGACATGGTCGACTTTAGAGAGGGAAGGGAAAGTTTTAAAATTTATTTTTATATTTCTTTTTATTATAATACTTAATATTGAGGAAGGTGGGAGTAAGGATCAGATACTGACCTATTTAATCAGTCAACTCAACGGAAATGATATGGGAAAAGGTAAAGGAGAAAAAAAGGGAAAAGAAAAAAGGGGGAAGTAAAGAGATAAGAGATGTACATAGGGTTTTTGGAAGAAGAAGAGGGGTCATATAGCTTTAGTAATTTAGATAAAAACAGATTTTAACATTTGATAGTAATTTAAATGTTTAAAAAATCCACAAAGAAAATAAAATTAATGCTTGTTAGCAAATTAAATATTCAACTTCTCCACAAATAAATTAGGGATTTAATATAAGTTGAATACTATATTAATAAACAACAATAATAAAAAAATAAAAATTTACTGATACTAATATTTTAATATTGTGAATGACTGTTATGGTAAAATCTTTATCAGTTCGAGTCTAATTCATGAATTTAATTTGTAGCTATTTTTAGATGGGTAATATTTATGATTAAAGTTTAGGTTTCAAATCAAGATGGAGTAAGATTTGAAGGTAATGGTAAAAAATTACTGTTTTTTCATACATACACCACATACATATTTACATAAAAAATACATAGACATACATTCATGTACATGTGCAATTACACATAATCACATACACATGTATCGATATACATTGGTATATATGCTTATAGATATACAAATACTTACATATACATTTACATGTCTCCACATGCATCCATATTTATACATATTTAAATTTTTACTTAAATTTTACTGTTAATGTTAGGTGGTGAATTAAGTGTTTAAATTTCAAAAAATATTTTTAATTTTAATATTTTTAACATCATGAATAATGGTTAAGGAGTAACATATTTTAATTTAAATCTAAGGGATTAATTTAAATTGAGATTATCTCCAATCTTTCAGGATTTATATATATATATATATATATATATATATATATATATATATATATATATATATATATATAAATATAAATCATAAAAGATGAGTTCAAATAAAGACTTAACTGGCCATAGATTCAGTAATAGGTTAATATTTATAAATAAATTAAAATCGAATTATTATAAAAATTCAATAAGTTAAGAAATGTTTATCATGATCAATAGCTAGATTGGTGACTTCTTGGGAATACCAGGTACTTTAAGCATGGATGTGATGGTGACAGAATGGAATGAGAAATTGGAGAGCAGAGTTCAATTCCAATTACATTCACTTATGCGCAAATACCCTTGGGAAATGTATGAATTCATCACTTCTCCCCAGCTATCGGTTAAATAGCAAGACAGAATGGTTTCTATAACCTTGGTTGGTAACCAGTCTACTGCAGTAAGTAATGGCAACCTACAGTGGGGATTTTTCTGTCAAGTCAATCATGAACTGAAATGAGACATGTTTGCCTATCTGTGCTTCATGCATGCCACTGAAGGAAAGACAATCAAAAGAATAAACATTGAAAATTCTTTCAATTTCATCTACAATCAAAATAAACAAGAAAAAAAGTTAATCCATACAAAAAGAGTTCATTGCAAGTAAAAACTATTTTACTGAAGGAATCAATCTGAAATCTCGTTGCCAAGTTCTCAAAAATTGCCAAATCTATTATTATTATTATAATTATTATTATTATTATTATTATTATTATTGGTTATATGTGGAATGCATAATATTTTCTTATTGTTTGTTTCAAAACTCAGGAAATGGAAAGGAAATAAAAAAAATATCCAGAAAAAAAAAAAACTCAACTCTTGACACAAAGAGAGAATAAAAATCCTGAAAAATCCTTTCAAATCTGTCTTGGAGCTTATTACAAATTCTGACATTTTAAAAGAAACGGTTTTATTTGTGATATTTTGGGAGTTGTGCTCATTCAAAAGAGAAAAGATTTATTCTAAAAATACTTTTTCCACATAAACTTTTGCTTTTAGTTTAATTTATTATGTTTTATCTCAAGACAATATGTTTCAAAGTTTTATTAAAAAAATCAGGTTATTTATTAATGGATGAAATTGTTTCAATTATTCTTAATTTTTTGATGAGCATTTCATCGGAATTTTATTTGTAATAAAAAGTAACCAAAATTTAGATAAAGGAATTACTACACAAAATGTTTTAATAATTTTCTTAAAAAATTTAATATTTTTATGATTAACATGTAGAAAATTTTAGGAAATTTTAAAATGTGGAAATAACTTACTCCAAAATGGTTTCAGAAATATTCCAGTTTTTGTGATTTTTTAGAAAATTAAATTTTAAAGAAGAAATTATTAAATAATGATTTGGATTTACAAAGAATTCACAAAACTGTCATCAAAATAAAAATGAAACAAAATATTATGTAAATTCAAATATGGCTTCATCATTCTTGTTATTATCACGTTTCAACCATTGTGCCCACTGGCCTTCTTCAGGTGTCTGTCAATCTGCATAACCTTAAGGGAATTTTGAACTAAATCCTTTATTTGATCTATCAGATATAGACATTTCTTATTCCATTATCCTTCTCGAGAGATAACTCATCATTCTTTGTAGTACTGTCCAGTTACTGCTAGCCCTGTTTCCACTAAGTCTGAGTAAGAAAACAATGGATAAGCTTCCTAACAAGTCTATGTAAATGGTTGGCAGAACAGGGATTAAGAGAGATAATAAAAAGATAAACTTTACTAAGATCTACAAAGGATGGGACGTTTTCAAGAACCATGATCGCACAAATTCATAAACCAATACTTTTATCCAGTATGTTATTATTTCAAATAAGAGTTGATAGCCTCTCGTCTGGTTCACACTCCGCCCCTGTCTTTTTGAACAGGAGTACAGGTTTATCCCTTGTTTCCACTTTAGGACTAGGAATCCAGTTCCTTCTAAAGTCGTCTCATTATCTTTCACTCCATGTAGCCTGTTGTGTCTTATTGGCATTATCACTGCTTGGGGTGAATTTATTTAAAAAACAAAAAAATCATGTTAAAAATGATAGCTCTAAACATCCCTATAGAGGAGTTTGAACTTGCTGTTGAAAACCGAGCAAACTGGAGAAACACCTGCTACCGAGGTATAACTATCTTTGAAAAGAATCGTCTCAACCATCTGAGAGAATTAAGAACCAACACAAAATCTCGGGCTAATACATCAACCCATATGACAGTTAACCCTTCAGCATGTCCCTCATGTGGACTTGTTTGCAAATCCCGTGCAGGTCTGTTGTCTCATACGAGACTTAAACATAAAAACTGAACTGAAAGACACTCATACGTCGAAGTCGACTGGAGAGTTCATCATATATATTATTGAATATAACAGACAAAGAATATTTGATGAATTTTTTATTGACTTTTTCTAGTATTCTTAAATTTTTACATTTGGTGCGGGTAAGGAATTGTAAAAATTGTCTGTAATTTCTGTTGTCCTAAGCTGTTAATTTCTTTTCGTGGTTGTTCTTTTAAGATCTACATGTATGATTCCTATTGAATGGTAGCTTCATTTAGTTGGAGCCCTGTAAAAGGAATGTGGCTGGAATTTGAATGGACATCTTTCTATTTTAAAAAAAAAACTTTAGCACATTGTTTGTGTTGTTAAATATGGTGAGATTAATACTAGGTTTATTTGTTTTGTTTTGTTTTAAGGCTACATGTTGAACAATAAAAGATTTATTTATCATAATTCAAACAAGATATTCAAAGGGATATAGATTTTATAACAAAGCTTCACATATGTTCAATGTGTGCACCACCTGTTTCATGACACACGTCAAGTTGGTAGTCCATCTCCTGCCAAACATGCTGTAGCATGTCTCATGTAACATTCACTGGTGCCTCAGTGACTCTCTGCTTAAGTTCCTCTTGGCTTTGTAAGAAGAGTGGGGGGATATAGCTCTGTTCTTTCACATTGCCCCAAAGAAAAAAATCACAAGGTCAGGTGAATGTTGTGGTCATTTCAACAGCAGATTGCCATTACCACTGGCACATCTGATGCATCTTCCCAGTAGATTCTGACTGAGATAACTTAGTTTTTACATATTTTGTTAAAATCTGCAATAATTTGAGTGAAAATTGGCTATGTTATTACACTACAAAATGATGTCAATTTTTGGGACCCTCTCACTTTCTCTCTCTCTCTCTCTCTCTCTCTCTATATATATATATATATATATATATATATATATATATATATATATATATATATATGTATGTATGTATGCAGGGTGTCTGTAAAGTTTGTGTGCACTTTAAAAAATTTATAACTTTATTTGTATTTGCGATAGTAATAATCTGTAAAAAATGTTATAAAGTTTAATGTACCTAGATTTAAGTACAGCTAAAATAACTAATATGATTTCAGGCATTACTGTAAATCAGTTGGCAAATGTTTTCCGTGAACTGCAAAATCGTATTACCCTTTCTATTGCTTATGATGGAGGACATGTGGAAACTTAAATAAAATTTCAATAGAACCTTAAAAAAATATAAATTTACCTCTTTCTAGTCCTTTTTACAAATTATTTCTATCTCAAATACAAATAAAGCTATAAATTTTTTAAAGTTCACACGAACTTTATGGACACCCAGTATATATATATATATATATATATATATATATATATATATATATATATATATAATAATAATAATAATAATAATAATAATAAAAAAGCTTAAACATTAATATTCCACAGTTATAGTTTATTCCATTGGAATCGTAAATACGATCCAATTCATCAGACCTACAAATTCAAAATTCATTAAGTTCTACTTGGAGTCTATCCTCTTGGAATTATTTTTTATACAAATATATATGTATGTGTATGTATGTATGTATATATATTTATACATTTTAGATATATGATTGCATATATATGTGTATATTTACCACTAATATTATATATATATATATATATATATATATATATATATATATATATATATATATATATATATATATATGTATGTATGTATGTATGTATTACTGGTAATAGATCCATTGATATATAATCCAGGTGGATCCTAATAATATCAAATATTAAAACTGATGTATGCTCAATGTATTTATTATAACAGAGCATATAAATTACACAGTAAAAAACCCAAAATTCCTTGATATTCCCTCAAATAGCTATTTTCTACCTTAGTGGGCATTTACTTTTAAAGTTAAGGGTGGCAAGAGTTTCTGCTCGTGTGTTTTTTATAATATGAGGTGGTAAAAGTGTTGTTACTATATTCAACAAAAACATCAAAGAATGGGAGTTTATTTTTTTGGGGACTGTTTGTAGGTGAAGTTAAGGGCAGAGTTTTTTTTTCAAATATGGTCTTGAGAGTATCTATTTCTTTTGTGTTACTTCCTAAAATAAAAATATTGTTTACATAGCAGATATTTATTTTAGGTTTACAGACCTGTTTAAATATCATGTTTTCTACATGGGGCATGTACCACTAAATTAGACTATTTCTCTCCAAAGTAAATAGCAATGATAGCAAACACACAGTCAAAAATAGCATAAATGTTTTCTACAAAAACCAAATGCACATCAACTACCAACATGATGAATCTTCACTTAGAAATATCAGACACCTTACATTACCCCTATCTGACCACAGCTCTATTAGAACCCATTTAAATACACACATACAAACTTACCAGACTCCATCTGAAACATAATAGTAGAAAATACAAGCATAATAACCTCATCCACCTGTAAAAAAAGATTAAAAATAATGGAAGCCTTAATAATAAAAAGAATAAGCCAACACTTAATAATATTAACTATGAACATGGCCACAATATGATGACTGTGTTCAGAAAATAAAACATTCTTATAAGTCTAGAAACATACACACAACCCATACATCCAATTAAAAAGCAAAAATAAAATCATTCTTGATAATGGCTAAAAGTCCCACCCCTTGAAATGGGATATGGCCCACTTCCTCCTCCTGCAGAGTACAAAACCTAGTACCAATTCTAATTGAAGGGTTATCCAAATTTTGGAGACAAGCAAGCTGAGAAGTTACCTGTGACTAGCTAATTTAATGCACTGTTCAAATGGAGCAAGATTTCTGGCACTGAATAGAAATTCTACCCCCCAAGGACATTGATGGTTAATGAAGTGGATCTATCAATATGGCCATGTCTGTGAAAAGCCAAGAAGGATGGAAGCCACAAGCAAATATTTTGGCTTTAAAAGACGTTTTTACTTTTGAGACTAAAGTAAAAGCTTCTGGGAAATTATAGCTTTGTTAAGCGTACGAATATTGGCAAAGGTTCATACAGTAAGAATGTCAGATGCATGTCTATCAGCATTAAATGTGCTGGCAACGATGAATAAGTGTTGGCCCTGGAAAAAAAAAACATTGACTTTGTGACCATTTAAACTATATCTAAACATTCATTCTCTTTCATTCATTACTTTGTGTGGGTGTCTGTCTGTGTCTGTGTATGTATCTGTGTCTGTCTGTGTCTGTGTATGTATCTGTGTTTGTCTGTGTCTGTCTGTGTATCTGTGTCTGTCTGTGTGTTTTCAATGTATGCAGATAACACAGAGCAACAATGCGAGTTTTATTGAGATACAAGCACAGCATGCTTATGTTAAAGAAAATGTTTTTTACAATGATATTCACCCTGTACAAGGCTCAAGAGCCACTCAAGTTAGTGGGTTACAGTATAAGAGGCACCACCCCAAGCAAGATGAGAATGCCACCAAGATGCAAGAGATGTTGCCTTGATAAAAACACCCAAACTCCAGCAGCCTGACCACTGTATTTGCACAATGGCTGAAATTCTTAATAAAGAAAGATAAGTTGTATGAGTTTACAAGACTGGATAACATGGGAAATAACCAGATAGTTATAAAAATGTTTATATTTTCAGAAATATATTGTGACATTTGCTTTTGAACTTGAGTACAGAGCTTGGTTGAACTAAATTGGCTGATGTATCAATCCTATCTTAGGTATATCCTTGTGGAAATTCAAATCTGGCTCCTAACCCAGATTTATTGGTGGGGAGAGGCAGAGATAAAGATGAAGATGCAAGAATTTTATTTTAAGACATATCCCAAATGCCATTCTTTGATATGCTTTTAGCATGCCGTTTATTAAATCAGCCTCGTTTTCAGCTCAATGAACCAAAGAAGCTTCCGTACAAGAAACCTAAATGATTCCCATGCTGTCAAGACAACGTCTCATCAATCATTTGAATATGATTTATTTTATATTTCAATATTTATTTGCATCATCATTAGGATATTATGATATTGTTTAACAACAATTTCTTGTTTCAAAATAAATATTGATCATTTAGAATTGCTTTCTAATAAAAAATCTTTTGAATTTTTTTTTTACCCTAATGATAGAAAATATGAATTTTTACAAATTTTTTGGCTAATTTAATATGAAATGAGAAAAAAAGTAGCATCCCAAATAATTGAACTACTTAACCAGGTTGGTTTATATGAATGATGAGTTAACTACTTCAGCCTAATAGGCTTTGCTTATTATGGTGATGATGGTGATGATGGTGATGATGATGATGATAAAAATAATGATAATCATATGATGATGATTGTATTTCTTTCTTATGATGATAATGATGTCTAAATTTATTTTTATGATGATGAAGCTTTCCCTTCTTATTTCTTATAATGATGATGATGATGCTTTAACATATTTGTTATGATGCTGATTATGCTTAATAATGAAGCCTTACCTTTCTCATATGATAATTATAATCATGTTTTATCATCTTGATGATGATGATGATTTACATTCTTCCTTATAATGATGATGCTGATAATGCTTTAGCTTCTTTTTATTATAATATTGATGATGATTGGGCTTCTTTCATATTACACTTCAGCTTCATTCTTATAATTCTTTTTTATTAATGATCACAATGAACTTACATTCTTATAATGGTGATAATGATTGGGTCTTTTTTATAATGATGATAATACTTTAAATTTATGGCAATTATGATGCTTTCATTTCCTTCCTTATAATGATGACGATGATGTTTTACCTTCTTATGATAATGATGATAATGATATAGTTTACGCCCTGTAATGATGATGATGTTTTAGCTTCTTTCTTAATGATAATGATGATGATCATGATATTGAAGGCAACTATCTCTCTTTGCAAATTTTCTTTTTCTTTCTTGGTTTGTTGTTTCTCACGGTTTCTCTCTCTCTCTCTCTCTCTCTCTATATATATATATATATATATATATATATATATATATGAGGGATGAATATTTTCAAATGCTTAATAAAGATTTACTTAGCAGAATTAATTTCCTCACTTAATTTCACTTTAAGGCTTCATTTCATCAACTTTCAATAGTAATGACTAAATCAGATAGATAGATAGATAGATAGATAGATAGATAGATAGATAGATAGATAATGAAGAGTCTTTGATGGCTAACTCGTAGATAGATAGATAGATAGATAGATAGATAGATAGATAGATAGATAGATAGATAGATATTAGTTTAAATGTATATATGTCTGTGGCCATAGAATATAATACTTCAGCTTTTCTTGAAAGTTGATTGAAATTCATTTTGATTTGGAATTAGAATTACCATCAATGTTAATGTCATTCATTTTCTTGTGACTTTTTTTGCACCCATTGTATCTGATTCTTGTTGTTGGAGATCAAGTGAAACATTATTATTATTATTATTATTGCTTTTATCCTGACTGTTCTTCCTTGGATTTGTCTCTGTCCAAAACTTAACATCATGCTGCTTTAACTTCACTTTGCAAAGATGGAAGTGTCAGTTGTTTTCCAAGTTTCCAGATGTGAAAGACCAAAATGCCAAGAGACGATGCTGGCCGTTTTCAAGATATTCTCTCAATGACCATTTAGATTCTTGTCAATAACAGATCCATTTTACAATATCTTCAGAATTCCAAAACTGGCACAGTGCCAATATTGACAGTCAGTTTGTTTGGCAGGAAGCCATTTTCCTTATTCTTCAAGATTTCTGCAGAGACCATCACTTGAGTTCAGATAATGGTGACACCAGGCATTTGGCTAATGCTTCACTTCTGGTCAACAGATGACCTGAAGACAAAAAAAAAAAAACTTGCTTAAATCTCTGTTTATAACAATGTTATGAAATTGGATTTTAAAATGAGCAAAAATTGTCTTATATTTATTTTTTTGGCTGGTAGATAGATTGTTGACATAAAGGTCTTGAGGTCTATAGACATGGCAAATTAGAGATGTTCATTTTTAGTGACATTCATTCTCATCATCTTAAATAAAAATCTTAGTAGAAATTTGAGTAAAATCAGAGACGTTCATTTTTATAAAGTTAAAAAATTTAGGCTTACAGCCACATCATGTTCAAACACTGGTTGCCGTATGATCACTGAAGTTAAACAACATTGAGCTTGGTTAGTATCTAGATGGGTGACCGCTTGAGATGGGTGACCGCTTGAGGATATCAGGTGCTGTAAGGCTGGATGTATGGGTGGTGTAATGAATAATGGCACAGAATTTTTAATCAGAAACCCGAGTTCCAATTCCTGTTGGGTTCTTTATATTAACTTATGCACCAATACTCTGAGGGAAGGTATGGATCCGCCTCTTCTCCTTCCACTTCTGGTTTAATTAGTAAGACTTGTATTGCTAACAAATTATTACTTCCCAAAAATAATTCTTACCATCTAAAAAAATATATATTTTTTGGCTTTAAATAACCTGTAATGGGTTGATAAGCCATAAAAAACAAATTTAAGAAAATTTTTAGAAAAGTCAGAATTAAAAAGATACTTATTTCTTTGTGATCAGTTTTGGTCTTTTAAAATTTTCCACTATTCAAAAATTATAATAAAAAAATTTCCTTTTGATTTCATAAGCCAGATTTAATTGTTACTCTATCTAATGTTTTTCTCAAACTTGATTTAGAGAAGTGAGTGTGTGGTTTATTTAAATTTTCTATTACTACATATATGCAGTGATCCTATGAAATGAATTCAAAAGACCAGACTTAAATCTGGAGAAAGGCAAAGAAAGAATCAGCCAACCTGCTGCATTAATGACAAGCAGTGATGTGCAGAGGTTTGGTGATGCTCCGTGCCAACACCTTGATTGTATTCCCCTAAGACTCAATATAGGGTGACCTATAGGGCCTAGTATTGAGATACATGAGAAAGGAAGACATTTTAGATATGTAAAAACAGATGAAATATGAAATAAACACTTTATTCAAATTAAATATAAACTAAATTTTAGTTTCACTCTTTGATTGGATGCCCTCCCAATAGGGCCATTGCAACCTCTGACCCTCACCTTCTGCACACTACTGATGAAAACAAAAAATAAGACAATAGTGTGAAAAATGTCTTCAGTCTATATATAAAATTCTGTAACTTCCATTAGTCTATCCACTTGTTCATCCATTCATCCATCACACCCTCTAAAGTAACCATACACTGATCAAATTTTGGGAAGGAGTCCAAACAGATAAGGGAGTACAAAGTACAGTTAGTTTTACCAGAGTACAACAGCTTAGTACAATAAATTTTCATTGATTTTGGGGGAAAAAATTAAAAGTTTTATTATTTAACATAGAAAATAAATTCATCATGGCTTCATTATCCTTCTTCCCAATACAACACTGGTGGGAGACAGACATCAAATGACTTAGCCACAGCAACAAACTTCAGTCAGACACCCTTTTACACACCTTTCAACAGAGATTGACCTTTGTAAAGCATTTCCTAAGCCACTTTTATTTTACTTAACTGGTTGTACTTTCAGTAATATCATAAACAAAACCAAATGTTTCAAAAAGTTGGAATTTGGCTTCAGAAAGAAAATATTTACATATGTATGTTGAATACTCAAGTGTAAGAAATCCTAGGAATTTATTCTTCATTGTTAAAATGGAAAAAAAGAAATTTTCTTAAAAATATTCTTTATCATGAAGTCCTATAAAATTAAATTAATTATTTGTTGTGGTAAGAGCCAATTATCCTCTTTACTATCATGAATGGATTGATCTATTCATGATAAGTAATCCTGGGTTATTGTCCAGAAATGGAAGATGATAATACTATTGCAGTGACTTGTCTAGCTGAGTATTGCATACTATTATCATGACTGACTCTGTCGAGTTAAGTGTTGTTGTCTTGCCAGACCCCACATCACAACATTATTAAATCCTGAAGTAGAGTTTTGGCCAAGTATTTCTCAAAAAATATCAGTTTATTCAAATTTTATCAATTGGTTTGTGAAATTGAATGAAGCATAGTGTTTGTACATCTCAACAAAAAATGTTAGTGATAACTTCAACAATGTTGTGAGGAAAATATTTTAGTATGAAATAACGCAAATAGAATTTGAGAAGAGAATTGATCAATGACAAATCTACAAGTTTGCATTTTCTTAATGTTTCTTGGCATCTTATATAAACATTTTGCACCCTTCCAGCTACATTTTTAAATCATTTTAAAATCATTTTTTAAAATGTGAAATTAAATGAGATACTTTTTTTTTCCTTCTGATTAGATTATTTATAAAATGTAAAGGTTCACATCTAAATCGTTTAATTAAAACACTTTCTGAGAATTTGTTTCAGAAATGAGAAAATGGTGTCCAATGAATCTAACTCATTTTTACTTTGTCAAAATGACCTTCAGATTCAAAGTGACAAGACATCGCTTGAATAAAGACTAACAACACCATACGACTAAATCTCTTACGTTTAACATTATTCTTTATTGAACTTTGGACTTCATCAATTACTGAAAGCAAATGGAGGTTTTCTCTGAGCATGGTTTTGACATTGGAAGTAATTTGTCTCTAACTGAAGTATTTTGTTATTGACTAAACTTAGTTTGGTCAGGCACAAGGGCAAGTGCTGGAAAATGGAGTGGGTAGGAAGATTTTTTTGCAACTATCACCCAATCAACGTATGCAATGTTGTCTTAGTGATTTATTAAGCATAGTTAAGATGTGGCACAAGGCTGAAAGTATGGAGCACCCAATGAGGATTGAAATCATTATTCATTCGTAATTGAGCTAGTAAAAGCTCGCTAACCATTACACGATGTTGAAATACCCAAATGCAATGTTATCTTAAACTCAAACATCAACCATTGATGCCTGTGAAAAAAATATAACTATCTTGACCATCTGAAGCATTTTTATTAACATTGGTCATGTAGTCAAGATTAATTAATTAAGTTATTAAATATGGATGATTCATTTGAAAATATTTGTTCTTCTTTTTCATGGCCATGTTGATGCCTGGAATCTTCCTTTTCAGTCAACAAAGATTTTGAGTCGTTTTTTTATTTGGTCTGTTATCGCTGCCAAAATATGTTTCTCATAAACTTCAACAAAAGCTGTTTAGTCTGAAAAGTTTTATCCAAATAAACCTGAAATCTCTTTACAGAATTTCAGATTATTTTACAAGAAATGCAAAAACAGAAAATTATCTGAATGCATTTATAGGTATATATATATGGTGGACTCTCCCATCATATTCAATGTATGAGCGTCAAGCAACTCATTTCCTTAGGAACCAACAGCCCAGACATCAGCACATATGATTTGATTATAGTGGTGAAGGGCTTGTGCAGAACCAACTACACTTTCTAAAGGGGCAAATACAGAGACCAGATGCACAACATGCCACCAGTTACCCAAACCTTCCACAGGTTTTGAATTCAGAGTGGTCCTTTTCCTAGACCAGTTACCATCCAAGGCTATAGAACCCAGTCTGTTCTACTATTTACCCAGAGCTAGAGAGAGAAGAAGAGGATTTATACTAGGCTCTCCGATTCCTCAATTCAAGCCTCCATCCACTACCCCACCATGCCTCCTAAGTATATATATATATATATATATATATATATATATATATATATAAGTGATGACATTGATTGCAAAATAAAGCCAAAATTCAAAGCCAAATCAAAACCCCTCAATAGGGGAAACATTGTTACATGACCTATAACAACCAATCAGAATACAAGTATATGATAGCTGAAAAGACATGGCAGTATATTTTAAATGCAAACCATTAGTGTATCAAAGGTAATGTTAGATTAAACTAGAAATCAATATGTATTGTATTGAGCACTTCTTTAAAAATAGTGTTTTTGGTTATCAGAATTTTATTCCATCAATAACAACCTGGTACTCATATATATATATATATATATATATATATATATAGGGTGCAATAAATAGATTGTCATCTAAATGATGCAAAAATGAAAATAACACTGACAACACATTTTAACAGATATATTTACCAAAATTACACAAAAATATCTTGAAACACTAAAGATTTTCCAGACAACTTCAACTCTTCCTGTACAGTCTCTCTGTTTAAGTTGGTGAATGCTGCTATCATCGTTGCCTTCAGTTCATCTTTGCTATTACAAGGAGTTTTGTTGGTCTCTCACTCAACTATGCCCCACACATAATAATCAAAGGGGTTGCGGTCTGGGGAGTTAGGTGGTCAGATGTAAGCAGTGATGTGGTCATAGAAATTGTCTGACTGCCATGACTGGGCTATCCTGGTTGTGTGGCAGAGTCCTGTTTCCAGACATGGGGTCTTCTATCAGCGACCCTCTTGATCCAGGTCAGCGCTACCTCTGCAAGGCACTTGATGTAGGCCTCCATGTTGATTCTGAGGCCCTCACCAGCAAATTCAGGAGTTCTTTTCTTATCAGAATGATCAGTGTGTGTTTTCTGAGCTGCCGTGCCTTCATAATCATATGTGGTCAGCCACACCTGATTTTTTGGCTTCCTCTTATGTTACAGATTTTTGGTATTCTTGAAGCCTTACCTTAAGGGGGCAGCCTGTCTCCCCTTTATATTTCTTTCTGCAGCTGCATGGGATAGAGTACATACAGGCGTAACTGACCAGATATGGAGAGAGAAGGGAGATCACCACCCTCTGTGGGATCAAGTTGAGATCATAGACAAAGAACATCATTGAAAAATTCGTAAACTTAAGGAATCAGCACATATGCTAGGCCACAAAAATCTCCTGAGCCAACCAAGCATAGAAATGAATACAATATGGGAACCACTAATAAGGAGTACCAGAGAAAAGCAATAATAATAACAAAAATTGCAATATGAGCTCTGGTAAAAAACATGCAATGATAAAAGCAAAAATTGCAATATGAGCACTGGTAAAAATGATTGCTGAGGACATTAGGTTTATAATACCCAGAAATTCATACACAGATGGCACAGTGGATAAAGGCGTTAGTTAGTTCCAGTAACAGGACCCAAAGAGTGTGAGTTCAATACCTGGTTAAGGTGCTGGAGAACTTTGAGAGGGGGATTACCAGGAGATAACTGACATCCATTAGACATGGCATGTGGAACTAGAACATCGTATGTGGAACTAGAAGTGAAATAAAGGGTTCAGTTTGACATTCCAACCACCTGAAGAAGGCCGGAGCATACAACAACCAAAACATTGTGATAAACATGGCAAGAAAGATGCGAGCAATAATCCGAATAATGTAAATAGTATATATATATATATATATATATATATATATATATATATATATATATATATTATTTCCCCCCAAGCAAGGCAGGAATGCCACTGGTATACAGGTGGTTACAGAGAGTGAAGGTGGGAGAAAAAGACTTGGTATATAGGGGACTGAGGAAAGGACAAAAGCTGAAGGTAGTTCAAGAAGATAGAAGATGGCAATTGATGTTGCTTTTAAATTTTTTAAGATTGTATTTATCAAGGAAACAAGGTGAGAAGTGCGAGAAAAGAAACTGTTGGAGTAGAAGTGGCAGTTATATTTAACTAATTCAACGGTAAAAGGGTGGGACCTAGAGGCCAATCTAGTAGCACACTTAAATTCATGTAGTCAGGACACCAGGGGAAAAAGCTCATCAGAGCCATTGCCATGAAATTATTTGTAGAAAAGACAGAGGGAAACCACATTACATCGATGAGAAGTTGAGATGCCAGGTCAGGATCGATTACATTGCAGATCCTTCTTTGGATTTTGTCAAGAACCTTGAGATGAATAGAAAGAGTGCCAGACCAGATATGGCAACAGTATTCAATGCATGGATGAATAATAGATTTGTGAATGTGCAAAATGGACTCAGATGATAAAAACCTACTGGCATGACACAGTAACACAAATGTCCTTGCAGTAGATGAAGCTATCAATTCAATGTAGTCGATCCACTTCAAGTCAGTTTAAAAGGTGAGGCCAAGAAGATGCAATGTGTTTCTCTCTATGAGTCTAGCATCAGCCATGCTGGTGGTGGGCAAGAAAGTTTCTCTATGCTGGTTAAATGAGATCAGTTTCATTTAGGAGGCATTAAAATTTACAAGCCATTTCCTGCCCCAGTTAACCACTCACTAGAGGTCTTTTTCAAGAGCAGCAGCCAGGTTAACTTTGTCAGCTCTGGCAAACAGGAGTAAATGGTTGTGTCATCAGCATAAATGCCTACATGGGAATTGATAACATCAGGGAAAACAGTGGTGAAGATCAGAAACAGCATATGACCCAGGATAGAGCCTTGGGGGAAATCCACATTTGTATGAAAGGATCTGGAAGTGAGCCCATTCAAAATGTCCTCCATTTCATGATTTGATAGGAATGATTGGATTAAATCAAACAATCTTCCAGTAATATGATAGCCCTTTGAGGTAAAGCTTGCACTCATTATGAGCAGAGACAAAGAGAGAATGGTTGCAATTAGACATGTCTTTCTAGTATAGCTGGACGAAGTGATTCCTGTGCACTATAGCGGCTAAGCATGCAGTTGAGAATCGAGGAGATGAACGCAGTTTAATTTGATATTTCCTTTCTAGAATGAAAGCATCGATGCCAGCTTTCACCCAGGAGACCTCAGATGTGCATTTTTGAACAGGATCTTTAAAAGAGGAGGGGATGGAAGGGTTAAGATTAGTTTCACAGAGAGCTAGAATGTCTGGAGACTTTTCAAAATGAAAAGGATTACACACACACACACACACACACACACATATATATATATATATATATATATATATATATATATATATATATATATATATATATATAATATCGCACATTGAGTGCTGGTATTAATAAAATAGTGCTCAATGTAATATAACAGAGCTATAAATTATATATTAATAATAGATATACACTTTTTTCCTCCCCAGTAGCACAACTTAATATTATTAGTTTATTTATTTTAAATACATTTTTTAACAAGAATCACCTTGTGATATATGGACAGCCCCATCATTGTGATAGCCCCCAATGTATTTAACAAAATTTAAATTAAACCATTAATCTAAACATTGTGTTGTGCATGAAACTCCAAGTTGTGCAACTGGTGAGGAAAAAGTGTATATTTATTAATATATATATATATATATATATATATATATATATATAAAGTAATGTTTTATTTACAAAAATTAGTAAGAAACATGTCACTGAAAGTATCATCCATTGCTAGCCACTACTTTTTCCCATCTTTCTGGCAGCATTTAAATTTCATGTCGGAAAACAACACATCTTTTGAGGCTAACCATGAGTCAACCCATTTTGGGGCATCTTCATATGAATGAAAGTGCTGCTCAGCCAAGCCATGTGCCATCATTCAAAACAAGTGATAATCATACGGGACAATGTCTGGTGAATATGGCAGGTGGGGTAGGAATTCTCATGTAAGCATTTCCAAGTAGGTTTTCATTCATTTTGCAACATGTGGCCTAGCGTTGTCATATTGCAAAATCATTTTGTCATGTCTCTGTTTGTATAGTGGACATTTTTTTTCTTTAATGCTCAGCTCAAACGCATCAGTTTTAATCAATAGCGATCTCCCGTGATTGTTTTGGTCAGTTAGAGCAGCTCATAATGAACCACACCCAGCTGATCCCACCAAATGCAGAGCAGAAGCTTCAAACCATGGATATTCAGCTTTGACGCCAATGTTAATGCATGGCCAGTCTTACTCCACAATCTTCTACACTTTGAGTTATCATTGTATACCCTCTTTTCATCACCTGTTATGATATTGCTGTTGAAAAAGCTGTTCACACATGACAAGATGTCTCTTGGCTTCGACTCTTTTGAATCATTCCTAATGCTTTCAAACATTTTGAAACTGTTGCATGATCAACTCCTAATGATTCTGAAAGTTCAGTTTGCAAATGACATGAGTCTTCATAAAGTAATGCCTCCAATTCTTTGTCTTCAAACTTTTTCGGTGCACCAGAGCGTTCTTTATCTTCAACATCAAAATCATTATTTTTGAAGCCTCTCAACCAATCTCTGCATGTTGTTTCCAACAGAGCATGGTCACCATAAGTCTCAACAAGAATTCTGTGTGTTTCAGCTGCAGATTTCTTTTGAATAAAGTAGTGCAGTAAAATACAATTTCTTTGGCATAAAATCTGACATGTTTAACATGAAAAACAAAGTTGTTTACACTTCAGTGAAACGAAATACAATGAATTTCAAGCTTTCTGACACTGATGAGCGGTGTTCCACAACATTTTTAAGTCAGTTCACACATAAATCTCTTTTATTAATCAATTATATATATATATATATATATATATATATATATATGTGTGTGTGTGTGTGTGTGTGTGTGTGTGTGTGTGTGTGTGTGCATGCATGTGTGCATACGTGTGTGCGCGTGTGTGTGTTATATGATAAAGAAAAAATAGGAAATGTTTATCAACCAACATGTTTCACTATTATTAAAGCTTTATCAGAGAATGAGATATATATTTTTTTCACCATATCTCATACTCTGACAAAGCTTTAATAAAAGTGTTAGAGTGATAAACATTTTATATTTGTTTTTATCATATTCTATTGGATTCCAATTCATACTTGATCTCTATTTGAGCCTAATTTATATATATATGTTATAAAGAAGCAAAGAATTAATCAGTGAAGTTAATGTAATTAATGGTGAATTCACTTCACTAACAGATTTTTATCTGCAGTACAAAAATTCTGGAAAAACCACTAAGACATTACTCTAATAATTGGATCATTTTGTCCGTATCATGTTAACTGAAAAACACTTACAATAAAAATTTTGTGGACTTGCCACATTACTATATTAAAAAAATGTTCTTACTTGAAATATTTAAAATATAACTCTAGCATTGTGACACTGGATGTTCCAAAATTATGTAACTGTTAATAAATAACGCACTCTTAAAAAAAATATCTTTCAGCCTGCAATACATTTATTTTCATCTTGGAAGCTACCTGAAAGGCAAGAAATACTAATGCCTGATGAGGAAAAAAATGTTGATATTTTGAAAGTACTAGCATTGCTGGAACATCTAAACCATCTTACAATTTTAAACATAAGGATCACATCATTCAACGAGTGGTTAGTAAGTTAATGCTTTATTAAATCTGTTAGTGAAGTGAATTCAACAATAATTACAATAGCCTTACTGATTAATTCTTTATACGATTACTTTATAAAATTATTTCTACTGCACTATTTTATATATACATATACATATACATATATATATATATATATATATATATATATATATATATATATATATATATATGTATATATTGCCAGGGTGTATCAAAAATACTTTTACAAGCTTTTGTGGGCATATATATATATATATATATATATATATATATATATATATATATAGTCACCCACAGACATGCTCATCATTATGGCTAGACATCCAATCACTTTAAGCCGGGACTGAAAACCGACCAATTTGTCATCAGTCAGAGATGGCAATGGCAGTATATTGTAACCCCTAAGATATTGATGCCTGGCAGAGAAAAAGGCAAATATTTTTATGTATCTATTTTTTCATAAACATGCCAGTGACCTAGAAAACTCAATCCATGCAGAGTCTTGCATTATCAACAGTAGTGGTGACTGTTTACAAGTTTGCGCTTATCTCCCCACAGTGCTCAACCAATTTAATCATTTTTTGGGGAGCTAATAAAACCATTTATTTTACATTCAACATCATCACTTGATAAGACACCGAGGTTGTTGAAACAAAATGGCTATTTTTGTAGTGATTTTATAACATATTTATGTTATAATTTTTTGTAAATAAATAATTATATCTGTTCTATTTTGTATTTAGCACTCTTTTAAGAATAGTAATTGTTGGTTATTGGAATTCATTCCGTATACACCAATTATATACTTGTATATATATATATATATATATATATATATATATATATATATATATATATGAGTTGATGATCAAATGCAGATTGGGTATGCATAAGAATCCAACAAGTTGCTAAAATAAAATAAAGAACAAGTCGAAAACGCATCCCAATCTAACATATTTCACTTTTATTATTTATTATGGTACATATCCAAGCCAGCAGAATTGTCACTGTTGCAGAAGGGTGTATAGTCTGGGTAACTGGGCACAGGTGAGAAGTATGACATTAATGCCACAGTCAAACCAATTGATGGCCAGAATGTAGCCCAAACAGTGAACATGAAATGTGTTGAGGCATTACTCTTGTTTGGAATAGAGTCTCTAAGTCTCACTGCTGTGACGTCCCCCTGGTGTCGCTACACCAAATGTGACATCTGCCTGGCTGCATCCATCGTGCTATCCTGTCCTGTGACGACCAACTGGCTTTGTATTGGTCGCAGCACCAAATGTGACATTCTAACCTTTTGGCAGTTCCGATGGGAATCTGGTTAGAATCGGTATCAGCCTTGTCATTCCCAGCTCACCTCCAATGTCTGGTTACCGAAGTAACTGTTTTGATTTCCAGTCTAATCTACCCACATTGTGATTTGATCTTAGGCAGAAGAAATCAATCAGTCACCAGGCCGTAATGCAAGCCGAGTTCAAACAAGGGTGATATCGCACAAGTATATGTAAAAGAAAATAAAATAATAACTCGAAAAGTTCAAATGTGTTAAAAAAGGATAACATATTTTATATATGGTTGCTGAATACAGGACTGCGTCTTCTTCCCAACCCACTATATGGATTCATGACACTTTGCATTTGTTAGGCAAGTCTTAACATCCTAAGTTGTTTATTCTTTAAGAAAATGGTTCTTGGTGTATCTTCAGGCGATATTCGTAAAACTTGTTTTGGTGGTGTGAGTCTAAGTCGTTCTTCAAAAAATAAATTGTTCTTGGCTAGAAGTTGAGTTCGGAATTGCGTGAATCTTAGTCAACTTCTGCAAGGCGGGTCTTCAGAGCTCTCAGCTCACTTCAACTGCTTGCCTGTCTGTCTCCAACCCCAACTGCAAACTTCACTCAACTTAACTGGAACTCGAACTGGTACTGAACTCACTGCGACTCTGCTTATATGGACACCGACCAAAACCGGGGTGGACTTGTCGGGGTTTGAGGTTCCTTGATAATTCTAAACCCACAATCCACTTCTTTGTTTTCGGTCAGGAAAATTTTATTATTTTCCATTTTTGGAAGTCTTTCGTCTTCCCACCTTCTTCTGTTCTCATATTGGTACCTCACCATACCCTCAGAGTGTGTCAACGGGTTTCCCCTCTCTCTCCCAGTGGCATCTCACACCTATCCGTTCAGGGGGGCGCTACTGGCCTCCCCTCCTTCTTCACATGATTACCTCTGCCTAACACTCATGCCACCATTCAGTCAATGGGCGCTCAGCAGTGTGGGTGTGGCCAGACTAGCCTAGGTTTGAAAAATCTTGCTCAAAGAAAAAAAAAATTATCTTCCCTTTTTTTTCTTTTCTTTCTTTTCTTCGAGGAGACCTCACACCCTAGACTCTTATCTTAACTGAATCACCTGGAATTCGTCAATCAGATTTTTGCCAGCATCAAGTGGGTGGCCATTTGGACGTATTTGCATTCTTGGTGCCAATTACTGATCTGATAAAATAGTTTTGCTATCATAGCCAGCCCTGACGATAAACAGATGCTCTTCTCAATGATATTCTGCATATAGACAAAGGCTTAACCTTTCCTTCATGGTGGTCAGCAGACACTTTTGTTTTTCTCGGACAGTGCGTGCTTAATTAATTTTAATTTTTATCTCTTTAGAATTCTGCGGGAGGTAACTTGTCCAACTTGAAAATTCCCTTTACCATTGCCATGGGCAGATTGGACATATCTTACTCTCTGCCCCGTAACATAAATCAGATTAAATTCTGTGTTTTACTTTCTCGACAATGGAAATAAAAATCTTACCACTTTTCCTTGTCAGAAAAATAACACCGCTTAGTGTCCTTTTTGTGATGGCTTCTTATCACCTAAATTTAATTCTCGCCTTTCTTTTTTTCTTCTTTCTTTCTAGCGACGTAAATAGTGTCACACTGCCATAGAGCAGCATGCTGACAATCTGTCTTCTCCAAAGTGCAGGCCTGAGGCAGAGGTTGGCAGTTTCCCATGCAGCATATCTTCCCTCTCCACATTAGACAGCTTGGCACTGGTATCATTGCAGGAGTTGCTGGAATGAAGTTGAACATAACATAGGGACCCTGGCTTTGGATTTGTCCTCAGAGTTTACTCCCAAAGCCTTTCCCATCATTGGGTATGACCACAAAGCAGCAGAGGTTTAAATTCAGAGTTTTCCTTCTCTTACCCTTCCTGAGCTAATGAGTTTCATCTACTCAAAGTGAATATATATATATACGCATAAACATAGATATATATTTTACACTGGATGTTGGAGTGAACATTACATGTACCACTTTAAGAAATAGTATTATAGATATTTTAAATGATAATCAAAATCAATAAATAAATAAGAAAAGACTAAGAGTATAAAATTGTCATCAAATATATGAAAATATTTTTGTTTTTTAAATAGCACTAAAAGCAAAAAAATAAAAGTATTCGAAAAGCAAATGAGATTAACCGAGCTGTGCATCGACACACCAGAATTTGAAAATTTAAAATCTGGCATTCCTACATCCTCAGTGTTTCCTCTTGGAAAATGTTAATAAAAATTGTTAGGAGGTTGTCTGTTTCTTCTGCACTTAGAACCCCACAAAGAATGAAGTAGTTCAGAAACTGATGATGATGATGATGATGATGATTAGTTACGCTAACAGGTTCTTTTCTTGCACTTCTCATATGTGGAACTCCCTTCCAGCTCTATGCTTTCTAGCCAACTTTAATCTGCAAAAATTTAAATGCAATGTCAGTGGTTATCTACTGTCCTCCTGATTACTCTTTTCTCTTCTTGCTCATTATTAATGTTGCTGTTGCTAATTCTTACACACCTTCTGTGTCTTAGTGGCTGTACAGACTTGCTTGGGGTGAAACTGATAAAAAATGTCTAATAGATCATTGGAACAAAATATCAACAGATACTATAGCATGATTTGAGTTGCCTAGATAACAATGTTGTGAAGCACAATAAGATCTGGGAGAGGAGGTAATGAACAAATCAAGTAAAGAAGCATGTTTCTTAAATTCTAAGACACCAATATCGCTGTCAAATATGGTTCAGTGCTCCTGGTATTTATTTAGAGATTCTTGATAAAATCTAAAGGAGAATCAGCAATATTATTGGCCCTGACCTGGCATCTCAGTTTTAGACATAAAGTTGCTTCCCTGTGCCTTTTCTATAAATCTTTTCATGCTAATTATTTGGGTGAACTCTTCACTATGGTACCTAGACTTTATGAATTTAAGTGCAGTATTAGAATGGTAACAAGGTCTCATCAATTTACAATTAAATTGGCTAGACGTAAGTTCTATGCTAACAGTTTCTCTTCTTGCATTTTTCACTTGTGAAACTCTTTTCCAGCTGCATGCTTTCAGGCCAACTTTGATATTCAAAAATTTAAATGCAAAATGTCTGTTGTGTTCCTGATTACTCTTCTAATGTTTTCACTCATCAATAATGCTTCTGTTTTCTAATTCTTTCATGCCCAGTAACACTTTGTGCCTTAGTGGCTTTACTGCCTTGTTTGAGGTAAATTCAATGAAAAAAAACACTCAGTACTTACCAATAAATGGAAAAGTGCAAACAAGAAGAAAAGTGATGAGTAACAGATTAGGAATAAGTATTCTGGATATTGCAGCATTATTGATTGCATTTAATAGATGTTGCTACATGACATAACAAGCTCTAGTAGAATGAGTTATCATGAATTTCTTTAGATTTGAATTGTCACTCAATCAAAAATTAGTGATAAAAACAATAAAAAAGATGATGAAGGTCATCCTCGTTAAAAAAAAAATTGTAGAAATGCAAATTTTCCATTTCAGGAACTCCAAAACTACTACTACTACTATTAGTAGATAATAAACTATAGGAATACAAAAGATGAAGATACTATTCCAAAATGGATGAAAGTACCTTATATCAGAAGCTTTGTCATTTCAACTCCTCCACATTCTCCTCTTCCTCCTCCTCATCTTCCTCCTACTAATAGTAGGAGTAAAAAAAAGCAGTAAAGTAAAAGTGATCTTAGCAAAAGCAGCAAGAGGAAATAGGGATAAAAACACATCTAGCAAGTCATTGAGATATGAAATATACATGTGAATTTTATCTAAAACTATTTCTTCACTCCAATTTATGCCAGTTAACTTGAAGGCTGAAGAATATTTCAAATGGATCTGTTGCAAAAAAAAGAAAACCTAAATAAACAAAACATTAATCTTCAAAATCTGAGGAACAACAAAGAAAAGCATTCCCAGTGGAATTTTTTAAAATAAAAAACTTGTCTAATGGTCCAAAAAATAATCTATATCTCAGGAATGACAGTAAATGTACTGAAAATAAAAATTCAAACATATATGGAAAAAGAATATTACATTTACCATTTTTCTTTTTTATAATCTCTTGTGGAAATGCGAAATCAAGCAAAAATTTGTTTTGTTGTGAAAGAAACTGGAGAAACAGATGAGTAGGAAAGAAGAATTTTGATCTTGGGAATATGGCATAGATTTACCAGTTGTATACATGAGTGCTCTTTCCTGAGGGGAAATTATTTCCCATGATCCTCTTTGGTTTTCTCAGAAATTGTTGAAGCTGAGATAAGCTAGAATAGAACAAAACTGATACAAACAAAATGTACATTTATGAAAAATGCAGATTCAAAATGACTTTAATAATAATAACATCAATAAAGACATTCGAAGATAACAATAACTATATTAAAGAAAATAAAAAACAAATAAATGTTATTTCAAACTTTTTTTCAATTTTTAATCAGGGAAAATATCTCGAGTGCTCCTGTATATTTTTGAATCTTACATATTGCATATTGTATCTTTTGATGGTATTTCCTTGTAGTATATAGAGATTAAGGTTGGAAGATTAAGATTAAGATTAAGGTTTACATAAGTAAAGGCCAAGTTTACTGTCTATAGTACCATTTTTATTATTGACTCCATGTGGTTACAGTGGTTAAAGTAGGTGACTATCGTCTTACTCCTTTTGTGATTTAAGAGTTCATACAGGGTCATTGTGTTTTTCGTTGGCAGAAATTAATTTGTTGAATTCATCCTTTCTTCTTTTTCTTCTGGAGTTGTACGTCTGGTCAAACTCACATCCAATGAATCTCCAACTCTTGCAGCTCGAAATGCAAATTTTGAACAAATTTCATACTTCTCCTTGCACACATGGTTTTTCTCTTCTCTTTATTTGGCCTGACATATCCATGTTTTCTGTTTGATTTTTGGCAGGATGTACCATTGTTGGTTTATTGCTTTATGATGTTCACTGACCCACATAAGCTATGTCTGGGTTCTGTCAGTTACCAAGGATAGGAACAATAGAAGGAAAGGAAGTATGTGTATAAGAGAAGAACAAGAGAGAGTTTTCTTTGTTATTCTCTTAGTGAAAAGGAAAGTGTATATTTCCATAAGGTGTGTTACTAGTACCTAATCCTACTGCACCCTCTTCTGTGAGATTTCAAATGCTGGTGGGAGGATCATCCTCAACTTTGTATTTCAAAACATCATAATCTTCACATTCTAACAATAGAACTTCTCATACTTAAGATTCCAATGGAAATAAGCAATTTAAGATTTATCCTGATGATGCATCTGAGAATTGCAACAAAATTTACAAACAAAACATCAGCGTTACCATAAGTTCTATTGGCATAATTTCTTCTATCATACTTCCCCTTTGTGGAACTCTCTTCCAGCTTCTTGCTTTCCTGTCAAATGCAATGTCAATTCTGACTCTTTGAACCCTGTTCTTTTTATTGTCCTCTTTCCTCAATAATGTTTTCTCAGTTTATTTCATTCTTAGTAACCTTTTACATCTTAGTGGCTTTATTCCCTTACTTGAGGTGAAATGATTTTTTTAAAAAAATTACTAATTAATACATATAGCCATTATAAAATTAGGATGTACTAAAATTATTATTATTTTTTTAATCAACTTTTTTATTTCTTGGAGCTTATATAATACCTACATAAGGCAATTTCAGGTGGTCTTAGCTTATAAAAAGCTTTTGAATGTTTCTGCTTAGTTTTCTGACTCATATTTTCAAATGGCACAATCAACAACTGGTGACTGTTCAATTTTGGGTTTTATTTCAATGAACAAGTGACTGCCTTTAAAAATGCTTAACCCAGCTACGGACAGTCAGATACTCTTTTATTTCCTTCTTCTTCCCAAATTCTATGTGCAACTTCAGTGGCTTTGATGCCGAGTTTAAAATGCTGCCTCAAAAAAGTCAGATCATCAATAACTGTATCCACCATTATAACATCTGAAAGTAAATGTTTAGTTGCATAACACTGATAAAGATATGGAATAATAATAAGAAAAAGAACAAGCAGAGGGTGGGGTGGAGAATGAGGAAGAAGAGGAGGGGAGGAGATGAAGAAGAGGAAGAAAGAAGAGAAAGAAGAGGTGGAGTAGGAGGAAAAAGAAGAAGAAGAAGAATAACAGCAACAACAACAACTAAACATTATCAAAGAATATGAAGATGGTATTTGTGCAAATTATCATTGGCGTGCTAGCAATCTTCTTCATTCTTTGATGTGCTTATGTCCCTTGAGGACATAAGCGATTATGGCCCTCCTCATTTTCCTGTGCCTTGTAGCTCTTTATAAGTCTTGTCTTTTTGTTATTTCTCCCAAACTCTGTCCTGCCGTCCATTTTGTTTCCATTTTCTCCAAAACCTTGTTGTTGTTCACATCTTCAGTCCTCATCATCTTTCTGTAGAACCACATTTCTGTTACTTCAAGTCTCTTCTTTATCTTTCAGGAAATTGTCCAGCATTCACTGCTATACAGGAGGACTGATATCATGTAACAGTCCAGTACTCTTTTCTTTGTTTCTAACACAATTTTCCTGTCTCTTAATACTCTGCTTAGTTTTTTCTATACATCTTCAGATCTCAGTGTCTCACATTCCATCCTCTGTTAGAACACTTCCCAGATAATTAAATTTCTGTATTTGTTTGATTTTAATGTCCCCAATTTGTAATATGCATTTTGAGTTCATCCTTTTGCTAATAATATTCTGTTTTCTTTTAGTTTATACTTAGTATTTGCTTCTCGCTTTCCTACACAACCTTCTGTAGGAGCTTTTGTAATTTCCTTTTCGTGTCTGCTATCAACACTGTGTCATCTGCATATCTTATATTGTTAAGATTGTGGTCGCCAATAATGAAATCCGGTAGGACTTCTAGAAATAGAAAGAATAAAAGAATGAAGCTATCTAGGCAATAACAAAAATACTGACAAGATTTGCTGTCACTTTATTCCAAATGTGTTGTGAAATGCAAAATTAATAACAATATTAAGAGTATAAAATTTTAGCAATAAAAGAAAATTAAAAATATAAAGACCAAATCAAATACAGAAAAAAAAAAAAAAATTAATAATTTAAAAAAATCTGAAGAATATGATGTCTGAATTAAAAGAAAATTTTTCAATGTGTTGCCTTAGGATTTATTTACTCTTAGCTCAACAGCAGACAAGATTCAAAGAAAAAGCAAGAAGAATAGTAATGCTAGTGGCATTGATTATAGCTTGGTAGTCAATGTACACAGTATTTGCTAAGATTAGCACTGGATCAAAAAAGAGTAAGAAGATGGTGTTGTGTCATTCTTCTAAATGGGGTGGGCCTCTTTGATTTTTTTTTTAAATTTGGCTTTGGAAATTATAGATTTTATAAGGGTTAGTACTGATTGAAAATAGACAACTACCTTAGCCACCAAGTAAACTTCATGCAGAGATAGATATTAAACTTATTTTAATCTGACTTTGGTTTGGTTTATTTTGTTTTAAGGCATATCAGCCACAATGGATTATATAATGACGACAACATTTTTGGATAGATTTGTATGAATAGAGTATGTATTCTTTGGCTTAGATTGGTTTGGTTTATTTTGTTTTAAAGCATACCAACCTCAATGGGTTATTTAATGCCGACAACATTTTGAGGATAGATTCGTATGAATAGAATATGTATTCTTTGGCTTAGATTGGTTTGATTTATTTTGTCTAACGGCATATCAACCTCAATGGGTTATTTAATGCTGACAACATTTTAAGGATACATTCGTATGAATAGAGTATGTATTCTTCGGCTTAGATCAGTTTGGTTTATTTTGGTTAACAGCACATCAACCTCAATGAGTCATTTAATGCCGACAACATTTTTAGGATAGATTTGTATGAATAGAGAATGTATTCTTTGGCTTAGATTGGTAGGGTTTATTTCGTTTAACGGCATGTCAACCTCAATGGGTTAATTAATGCCGACATTTTTAGGATAGATTTGTATGAATACAGTAGGTATTCTTTGGCTTAGATTGGTTTGGTTTATTTTGTTTAACAGCATATCAACCTCAATGGGTTATTTAATGCTGACAACATTTTTAGGATAGATTCATAAGAATAGAGTATGTATTCATTCGCTTAGATTGGTTTTGTTTATTTTGTTTTACAGCATATCAACCTCAGTGGGTTATTTAATGCCGACAACATTTTTCAGATAGATTTGTATGAATAGAATATGTATTCTTTGGCTTAGATTAGTTTGGTTTATTTTGGTCAACGGCATATCAACCTCAATCGGTAATTTAATGCTGACAACATTTTTAAGATAGATTCGTATGAATAGAATATGTATTCTTTGGCTTAGATTAGTTTGGTTTATTTTGGTTAACGGCATATCAACCACACTGGGTTATTTAATGCTGACAACATTTTTAGGATAGATTCATAAGAATAGAGTATGTATTCATTCGCTTAGATTGGTTTGGTTTATTTTGTTTTACAGCATATCAACCTCAATGGGTTATTTAATGCCGACAACATTTTTCAGATAGATTTGTATGAATAGAATATGTATTCTTAGGATTAGATTCGTTTGATTTATTTTGTTTCACGACATATCAACCTCAATGGGTTATTTAATGCTGACAACATTTTTAGGATAGATTCGTATGAATAGAATATGTATTCTTAGGTTTAGATTATTTTGGTTTATTTTGGTTAACGGCATATCAACCTCAATGGGTTATTTAATGCTGACAACATTTTTAGGATAGATTCGTAAGAATAGAGTATGTATTCATTCGCTTAGATTGGTTTGGTTTATTTTGTTTAACAGCATATCAACCTTAATGGGTTATATAATGCCGACAGAATTTTAAGGATAGATTCGCATGGATAGAATATGTATTCTTTGGTTTAGATTGGTTTGGTTTATTTTGTTTAATGGCATATCAACCTCAATGGGTTATTTAATGCCGACAACTTTTTTAGGATAGATTCCTATGAATAGAATATGTATTCTTAGGCTTAGATTCGTTTGGTTTATTTTGTTTAATGGCATATGAACCTCCATGGGTTATTTAATACCGACAACAATTTTAGGATAGGTTCCTATGAATACAATATGTATTCTTAGGCTTAGATTGGTTTGGTTTATTTTGTTTAACGGTATATCAACCTCAGTGGGTTATTTAAAGCCGACAACATTTTTAGGATAGATTCATATGAATAGAGTATGTATTCTTTGGCTTAGATTCGTTTGGCTTATTTTGTTTTACGGCATATCAACCTCAATGTGTTATTTAATGCCGACAACATTTTTAGGATAGATTCGTAAGAATAGAGTATGTATGATTTGGCTTAACTTGGTTTGGTTTATTTTGTTTAACGGCATATTAGCCTCAATGGCTTATTTAATGCTGACATTTTTAGGATAGATTTGTATGAATAGAATATATATTCTTTGGTTTAGATTGGTTTGGTTTATTTTGTTTTACGGCATATCAACCTCGATGGGTTATTTAATGCCGACAACATTTTTAGGATAGATTCGTATGAATAGATAATGTATTTTTTGGTTTACATTGGTTTGGTTTATTTCGTTTAATGGCATATTAGCCTCAATGGGTTATTTAATGCCGACAACCTTTTAAGGATAGATTCATATGAACAGAGTATGTATTCTTTGGCTTAGATTGGTATGGTTTATTTTGTTTAACGGCATATCAACCTCAATGGGTTATTTAATGCTGACAACATTTTTAGGATACATTCGTATGAATATAGTATTTATTCTTTGGCTTTGATTGGTTTGCTTTATTTTGTTTAACAGCATATCAACCTCAATGGGTTATTTAAGCCAACAACATTTTTAGGATAGATTCGTATGAATGGAATATGTATTCTTTGGTTTAGATTGGTTTGGTTTATTTTGTTTAACAGCATATCAACCTCAATGGGTTATTTAATGTCAACAACATTTTTAGGATAGATTCGTATGAATAGAATATGTATTGTTTGGTTTAGATTGGTTTGGTTTATTTTGTTTTATAGCTTATCAACCTCAATGTTTATCTAATGCCAACAACATTTTTAGGATAGATTTGTATGAATAGAATATGTATTCTTTGGTTTAGATTTGTTTGTTTTATTTTGTTTTATGGCATATCAAACTCAATGGGTTATTTAATGCTGACAAAAATTTTTATTGTTGGTAATATTTTGTTTTGTCAAAAATCTGTTTCTTGTAATATATTTCCTTCAAAATTGTATTGCTTTGTAATAATTAACTATTTGCCCATAGCTGGGACCCTAACAGGTGCTACCACCTTGGGACACGTTGGACCTGGGAACACCAGCAATTAAGAGGTGTTTCCATACTCCTCAAAGCCTCTTAACCAGAAGCCTTGCTGCTGGATGTAGTTTAACATCTTACCTAGGACACTATTTTAATCTGGCTTGTGATAAAAAAGAAGTAAGATAAAAAGGAAGATTGTACACTATTTACATTATTCGGATTTTCTCACACACTCATTATTGCTGGTATGATAATATGAGCTCTGGTAAAAACATGCAGTGATAACAGCAAAAAACTGCAATATGAGCACTGGTAAAAAATGTTGTCTGAAGACAATAATTTTATATGTCCCAGAAATTCATCCACCGATGTCCTTAGGGACACATGGCACAGTGGATAAAGGTATTGGTTAGATCTAGTGACAGGACCCAAAGTGTTGTGAGTTCAATACCTGGTTAAGGTAGTGGAGAACTTTCAGAAGGGAATTAATAGGAGATAACTGATAGATGACACCCATTAGACATGGCACGGGGAACAAGAACAGTCTATCCCAGCGTGTGAAATAAAGGGTTCATTTCAACATTCCAGCCACCTGAAGAAGGCAGAGAGCATACAATGGCCAAAATGTTGTGATAAATATATAAGGATAATAGTCCTAATAATGTAAATAGTATACATAATGCCTTGTCTCAGAAATATAGACATAGATACTGAAGGAAGATTGTATTGTGTCAAGAAAAGAGAACGTCCTTTCAAAACTATTATTTGCAGATTTGTTTTTTATCACAACTTGAATACATATCCCAATTGCATTTGTGAGAGATGCTCAGCATCCCAGAGGTCAGAAGTGTAGAAGTAGTAGTAATAGTTGTTGTAGTAGCAGAAATTATCTGGTGAATTATATATGTATATATAATAAACCAACTAAGAGGTGAAGAGAAAAAAATATACCTACCAAAACAATGTCTGAACAAAAGAAACAGATACCTACTTGCAAAAACAAACAATTTGCAATATCTATAGAATAAAGAAACCCAAAATGAGAAACTGAACCAAAATAATTGCAACAACCAATGATCCTGAGTCAGAAAAATTTGAGAATAGTTAAGTTTTTATGACCAGTTTTTTTACATAAAAAATAGGGTGTTGTAATATACACAGGTAATTTTTGAAGAGATCAGATCTCATGCATTTTCTTTGACTGGTTGCACTATACACAGGTAAACTTTTCCAGAGGGGTTAAAATTCATGCCAAAAAATTAGGGTCACACTATACATGATGTTAACACGAGTATATATGGTATTGTCCTAACATTAAAACACTGTTATTTGTCAGGTAACATTCTTGTAAAATTTGTAGTAATTAAAATAAAGTAATAATTGTCATATCAAATAATAATGCAAGAATATCTCCAACGCTTTAAGCAAACACAAAAACAAAGTTTTTGGTAGCAGAAACCAGGTGTTAATTAAGTTAACCATGTTTCCTTTCAAATTACAGAATATTGATAACAGCAAGAAATTCTTGAGGTAAATATTGTAATGAATATTCTGATGGCTGACATCTCAGTTCAATTGAGCAATATTAGTTACGAAATAGTTTATTTAGGACAATGACCAATAAAAATACCTTTTAATGTAATAGCTATTCTGATATCATAAAGCCAAAATAGAATCATGACATAAGAGCATGAAAAGTTAGGTAGGTTCCTATGTGATGAATCACATGACTGGGTGATAAGGTTCCATGTTAATAGTGAAAATGGACAAAATTATAATCTGTCTTCTGATTAATTCCTCTTATGGGAAGTAGAGATAGGCTCTTCTACTATGAATCTGATAACTGCTTTTTCATTTTTTGCATTAAAAATGGAAACTTTTTCTCACAAAAGAATACTTTGGGGACAGATTCCATCTTTTCTTTGGCTTCATTTCTAATAATTGAATGAAGCAATTTTTCAGTTGGCAGGTTTAATGCATCCTGTTAGATTTTGACTGGCAATGAAAAAAATGTTTTCATCTTAATTTATGTTTCAGATGGATCAGAAATATGATTTTTCATTTTTACCAAGAATGAATATGATTGGTTGAATTTATTAGAAATTGAATTATAATTCCATGTAACTTGAAAGTTATGCACAGATTCTCTTGTGTAATAATTTGTTTTTGCTCATTCCATGATTTTGTTGGATGCAATTTTGTTGTGAATTCTAATGATCAAACCTTAGGATGCTGCTTGAAGAATGTTTCAATGATGAGGAAGGAAATATTCCAGATGGAATAATGAAAATAATTCTTCTCGGAACATGAGAAGGTTGAAGAATATATTGACCAAAATGATGGTCAATATGAAAATCTTTGTTACTTGTCATTAATTTATTTCATGTAAATGTAAATATGTAAATATAATGAAAAGGAGTTCCTGCATTTTCAGAAGAAATTGAAATTATGTATACACCTTCCTTTTGCGTGGTGGTGGGGGTGCTATGAGTCTTGCGAGAAGAAAAGTTCTATGCAATAAATTACTCTATCTTTAATACATAATTCCTAACATTATTATTAATAAGCTGCAAATTCTACCGGCAACTGTTTTATTCTTCTTTTAGCTATATTGCCCTAACATAAATCTTTCTATGACATGCTGTTTTTGCTGTGTTAGAATGACAAACACACAAAAATACAGAAACTAGATAATTATTATATAGATATATAAAAAAAAACAATGCAATAAACCTGTTATGATGAACAAAAACCTGTTGGGATGAACAAAAACGAATGAAAATAAACAAGTGTATTTTAACACATAAAACAACTTTTATTCATTTACTGTCTGGGATCAGCAAGGATTTGTTTGGATTGAAACCGTGAATTCTACATGCATGTCAACTTGTCACCATGTTGAATTTAGAAGTGATGCAAACCTCTTCCAGACAAGGGAAGTAACTCAATTGTATCTTGAGTTATTATCCTTTTTAGGGGAAGTAAATTAGCTTTTCCTAACAAAACCTATTAGACAAGTTGATGTGTTTGTATACCTGGAACATAAACTGTCAGCTTCCAACAATCACGTAAAGATCACTAAATTGTAGAATAGGCATAGAATTGGCAGCCTTTGGGAAAAAAAAAAAATGAAATAATAATAAAATCGAAAAAGTGTCACCATGCACACAAGATGAAATATATGAATATATATTTTTCCAGTTCTTATAAATGAACTCGACAGCATCACATGAAAAAAGTAACTTTCTAAAAAAGGCAGTTTTTTCATAACCACATTATGCTTTTAATGACTGGCCACAAAGAAATCAAAAAAACTAAACTAACAACACTTCAAAATATGAGAAAAGCTCTACTTTCGCTTGATAGAGTTAAGAGCAAATCACTTTGGAATATTAAATAGCGAAAAACAGGACTCACAATATGATGTCTCGAGGGATATATTCCTGTCGAAAGAAAAATAGTTGACCAAAATTCAGATGGAGAGACAGCATACTGAACTGGTTGATGTTTGATAACTACTCCCATATATATAAAACCAATCTGGAGCAAAAACTTTGGGAAGAAATAGGTCATCTGAATTTGAAATCTCAGCTACAGGTAGAAATAGCATAACATGGTGATAAAAATTTTTTTCTATTTAATCAAATAAACGTATCATTGTTTCAGGCATTTTATTATTTTATACTGCAATTAGTCACTTTTTCAGGATTTTTTTTTTTCAATATTGAAATGATTTCCTTTTTATCTTTTGCTGGGGTTAGAGAAAAAATAGACACCTCACTATTATTATTAATTTGCAAATTAGACTGTAAATTGTTTTATTCTGCAAGTCAGAGCATTTTAATGATATTTTGCCCCAGCAAAAGTCTTGCTTATAATGTGTCAATTTTACTATCCTATAGTAACATGTCTATAAAAGAAACCAGACCCCACTGTTTTAATATAGAGTGTATGGGAGTTTATACACATTATAGCTGGTCACAAAATTTATTTAAAAACGCCAATTTTGATTTTGATAAAGAGATTACAATTTAATTAATGAAAACAGCAATTATTTAAATAAAGTAAAGTCTTTAATTACAAAACCGTGATTTGAGATTAAGTCAGTTGCATCTCAGAAGCGTCACTAAATAATGGATTAGAATTTGTTTCTTTAGAAAATAAATGAAATTAAAATTTATGACATCAGCAGCACAAAATGTTAAATTCTAATAAATTAAATAAATTAATTAAATCATATCAAATTAAAGTTTACACTGATGAAAACATTACTTAAAGGGGAAATAATTTTAGACAATTATTAATTTAAAAATATTAAATTAAACTTTACAATGAGCAAGATATTATTTCCAGGAAGAAGAATATTTTCAGTTTGTCCAGTTGCTGCTAACAGATTAGCTAGTATAATGTCAAGATGACCTAAGGTCATTAATGCTTCTGGGAGAGAAGTTCAAAATAACACATTCACTTCTCCACAGAAAAGATACAGGCTGTGTGATTTCTACTCTCAGGACGCCATAGTAACAACAAGGAACCATTTTGTCTAAGAAGGCCAAATAATGAAGTTAGGAATATAAGTCTGTGTAATATTTTCTGGTAAAGATTTTTTAAAAGGAAAGAAAATTAACAGCTTAGCATTCAGGAAAAAATTAGATGGGCAACTGGATGAAAAAGAGGTGAACATCAGCAATCTTTCTAATATTGACTATTTTTTTATTCTTTTATCCTTTTATTTTTTTATTCTTTTATTCTTTTATTCTTTGATTCTTTTATTCTTTTATTCTTTTATTATGCAGTTTTAGGAAGAAGTTCATTCTAATTGAATTGATATAAAATCTTCCAAAGTTTTAATTCATGTCAATTTTTATAGGAATTTTCTACAAAGCTGGGCTTTAAGTTTTAATGGTTTTAATTAATATTGTAATAATATTTATTATTAGAGCAATAAATGCAGATATATTAAAATACCATTCATAACAAAAAAGAAACAATTCATAACGAAAATGAGCGGTAACAAAAAATATATATTACCATAAATTGGTAATACTGAAATACAACTGGTTTCACTGATTTTAATTGGTATATTTTGCTATTGCCAATTTGCTGTAATATATATTTTTTGTTAATACACTTTTTGTTATAAATTGTTTTTTTTATTATTATGACTGCCCTTTTAATATATCTGATTTTATTGCAACCTGAATAATATTTTAGTATTTATTATATATAAAATAAATTTATATATGTACATAAGTATATTATTATGAAATATTTTTCACTGACATCAACTGGAACAATTATATTGAATCAATTGATAGGTCTCCTGCTAGGAAAGTGGGTTCACTGTGTCATACTAAACGATTTTTCTCATCAAAATCTGTCTTACATATTTATAAATCTAGTGAATATTATTATTTTTATATTATTTATTAATAAACAAAATGTCTGACATAACTCTTCCAATATTTTCCAACAGTTAAGAGAAGAATGTGATTTAATAAAAGATAAAGAAAAGAAAAATAATTGTGTTTGATGTTAAAAAATATTTTAACAGAATGTCTGTCTTTAAGTTATATTTAAACAATTTTTTCACATTGTCAAATATGTTGTTTTTTTTCTTTTCTTAAATCATGCTCTTCTTTTAACTGTATATTATAAATTACAATTAATTAAAGTTTAGTATAAATTCTATGGAACTCTTCATCATTCTTTTCATTCACCTCACGGAAACATTATCTGTAATACATGGGCAGTAGAATTTGACATTTTCAAGGCTGCATTCTGCTTATTTAAATTAAGAGATTGTAATATTTTGAAGAAATAAGAAATATTTGGTGATAACAAATTGTAATAGTGATAGAGAAATCCGTTTTATTTACATTATTTATATTCGGACTATTGTCCTCATCTTTGTTGTTATTATCACAATGTTTTAGCCATTCTGCCAACTTGTCTTCTTCAGATGCTTGCTGATGCAGGTAACCAAAGAATTTTATTGTCCATGTCTAAGGATATCTCATCCCAGAAATTTACACAGAAAAGAAATGAATGTTCCTTATAAACTTCCATTAGGAGATGGTATATCTGATTTTTGATTTTAGTAACTTTTTGGAGAATTATAATAATTTTAATATTTGCAGCAAAGACTTGATTTAATCATTATTCACATAAATAAATACACATTTTTATGACTATTAATAATAATATTCATTATTATTATTACTAATAATATTATTATTATCATCATTATTATTACTACTACTAATAGTAATATTTAACAATTAAGAAAAGACCATGATTTAAGAAAAGATAAAAAAAGTAAAAAACAGTGTTTGATAATGTTAAACAATATTTTAACAGAATGTCTGTCTTCAAATTATATTTGAACAATTTTTTCAACATTATCAAACACTGTGTCTTTTCTTTTCTTAAATCACGCTCTTCTCTTAAATGTATATTCTAAATTATAATTAATAAGAATAGAATTAGAAAATATTCGCAATACTTATCTGAACTGAGTGAAAGTTTCATAGTGTTAACACTCTTTGGGGTGAAGATTTTTTTTGTCTAGATATCTATTGAGAACTTTTATTAACAAAATTCTACTAAACTTAACATATGTTAAATTGCACAATTTTTACTTATATCAATAGGTGTTATTATTTTAATTATTATATTATATATTTATTTTTATCAAAATACTTTATATTATATATATATTTTTATCAAAATATTTTATATTATTTAATAAAAACTGTTAGGCAAATGAATGCTAAAGTTTAAAAAATTCTGTGTAACACATTTTGATTTCTACAAGTACTCCATCATACTGAAGTAATGTTTTTCATGATGGAATTATATATGTTTGGGAAAGGGAGTGGGAGATAAAAAAAAATGCAAGTGTTGGTCATACTTTTGCACTTATAGGAAATGTCTGAAAATGTTGAAATGCTGAATTTTTAAATTTAATCTTTTAGATTTACCTAGAGACATGTAGCCGATTTCATTCATTTTCTTTATACTTTTGTTTTTGTTTTTATCACTTTTATTATTAAAGTATTGCACATTGTAATAATAGAAGATCTGCCATGAAATGATGTAAGAACCAAGATGCAAATTTACTATGCACCATCTAGTGAGCAAAGCACTTTCTACACATTTTCACCTTAGTAAGTTGCTTTCTCTTTTAATTAAAGTGGCATTTTTTAAATTGAAATTATGGTCAGACTCATAAGTCACTGAGTGTATTCTTTTGTAAAAGATCTCATTTGTAAGAGATAGCATATAATCTTTTATTTAAATTCCTTGAGGTTTGTATTCTTTGTGGCAATTATTACAGGTAATAAAATGAATTCTTCCTTCAGGTTTTAGCTTTTTATTACTTTGTTTTGTATTAATTAAGTCTTTTTATTGTTTTAGAAGTAATTGTAACAAATTTTATGTTAAGCTTAGATAAATTGTTTTCAATTGTCATTTTGGCAGACTAATATATCTCAATTATTTTTTATTTACATGACTGGTTTATTGTTTTATTTTTAAATATTTGATGAACCTTCTGTTTGTGGGTTTTTATTTTTGTGTTGTGTATTGAATATAAAATAATTAGGGAATTGGAGAAGCTTAAAAGTATTTTCAATCTATTTTTTCTTATCCTGTACACATCAAAGACTACAAATTCAGGGTGCTCTTAAATAAAATCATATAATTAATCTGGATTTTATTTTGTTGTTATGAGGAGAATAAAAATTTATGAGGACATTTTTATTAGTTGATTTGCGATAAACACTTAGTTTTAGGTCATTATCAGTATGGTTTAACATAATATTAAAGAGAGTTAAAGTGTTTCTGTTTTGTAAATAAAATCTATTATATGTTCAACTGGGATTGGTTTATCAGTAAGATCAGGTAATGTTGTTTTATAGAAATAAATTAACAGATTGTCATTAATATATTGGAAATGTGTTGATTGTTTACATAAAATAGTATTAAGCCAGAACAAAAGTTCATAGCATTTCTTTCAGTTTCATTTCAAAGACAATATATGTACAATGAATTATTGAACCACACATGTGACATTTTGTTCCAATCATCTTCAAAGCAGATTCATGATTCTTTTTTCCCAGAATTTGACATATTTCTGGGTCATGAACTGCCTTAAGTGGTTTTGACAGGCTTTTTTCAATTTTTTTTCATTTGAGCCCAAGCAAGGCAATAAAGCCACTAAGATATAAAATGTTGTTCAAGACAATATGAGAAGAAAAAAAAAATTGCCCACTGCTATAACATTGCTTCTCTGTGCCTTTTTTATCAATATTTTCATGGTAATTTTTTAGGATGAGCTCTTCATTATGGTACCTAGACTGAAAAAATTTAAGCACAATACTAGACTGGTGGCGAGATCTCACCAATTTACAGTTAAGCTAGCTAGATGTAGCCACAACTTCTATGCTAACAGTTTCTTATCTCACACTTCTAACTTGTGGAACTTCCTTTCAGCTCCATGCTTTCCAACCAAAATCTGCAAAAATTTAAATGCAAAGTTAATCACTACCTACTGCCCTTCTGATTGCCTTTTTCTCTTTCTGCTCATCATCACTATTGTTTCTGTTCCTAATTCCTCCACACCCTGTAACCCCTTGTGTGCTAGGGGCTGTACTGTCTCCCTTGGGGTGATACTGATTAAAAAAAAAGAAAATATTATTAGGAGGAGAGAACAATAAAAGAACAGAAATTAAGAAGACAGAAGATAACGATTGATATTGCATTTAAATTTTTGAAGATCAAAGTTGACTGGAAAACAAGAAGCTGGAAGAGAGTTCCACAAGTGAGAAGTGCAAAAGAAGAAACTGTTACATCTTGCAGCCATTTCAACTGTAAAATGATGAGACCTAGCTTCCAGTCTAGTACTGCATTTAAATTCATGAAGTCTAGGTACCACAGAGGAAAAGTCATCAGAACAATTACAATGAAAATGTTTATAGAAAGAATGTTTATGGGAATGTGACAGAACCTGAGATGTCAGGTCAGGACCAATGACATTGCAGATTCTTCTAAATATATAACAGGAGCATCAGATGTGGCAGCAATATTCAAAGTAGTCAGTTGCACAAAGTAGTGGTCCATAGGAAGAAGCTGCACGAGTGGAACTTACATCTCACCAATGGAATACAAAGGCAATGAAGGTGGTTTATTATAATGAGCAGGTATTAATGAGCAGGTATTAATGGCGGGTATTAACCATGAAGCTTAGAACTGGTTGAACTAAGGAATGTAATTTGTTTAAACACTTTCCATGAAAATAATGATAAATCAGTAAGGGGCTTGCCATATTGAGTCTGGTGGAAAATAATTTGTCACCTGCAAGGACACTGAGATACTTTTGGACTATCAAGATTAGAAAGTGTAGACTGTCAACTCCTGCCCATATATGACAGCAGTACTTCATTTTTGGCCTGATCTGGCTCTTGCAAAAGTAGAGGATAGCAGGAGAAATCAGGTTGTACAAATTGAATATGACACCCTTTTTTGATTGGCCCATTCCAGAGTCTTTTCCTTTGTTCTGCCTTTAATCAGACAAATTATTATTATTATTATTATTATTATTATTATTATATTGCATGTTATTGTTGTGAGACCGTAACATACCTACAACATGGACTCTTCCAGGACTATATAAAGCATGTGATATAACACTCTAGGAGAAGAGGAGGAAAGAGAGAGAGAGTATTCTAATTCCGTAGTATCAGCCGCATGCGATGATCAATATTGGACACTAGCACATAGTAAGCTCCGCTTACACTTACACTATCTTTGTAACCTTTTTGTTTGATATATCTTTCTTACCTCTAATCCGTATTCCATGTTTTCCTTCCGTAGTCCTGACTTTGGGCCCACATTAGTTATATATTTATTTTATAAGTATATTATATTTTATATCATTTAATAGATATATTATATGGTATTGGTAATGGTGTTGCGGGTGGGGGGTATATTGGTGTGTAAACAAATATCAAATGACAGAAGACAACAACAAACAAAACAAAGACTTGAGTAAAAAAAAAATATATTGCCAAGTTTATTTTTGTTAGATAAAATACACCAACAAAAATAAGTTTACAGTACACTTGGCAAAAAAAATATCTCTTCATGTTTATGTAGAGGGTGAGAAGGATATTGTCCTAAGAAGGGCAGTTTTGTAGTCATTGAATAGTGTTGTCCTGAAAAGGACAGTGGCCATTTTATATCTGGAATAAGTTTTGCAACAATCACTGGTCCTGGAAGGTTAATTTCTTCTTTCAGTTGTTTTTTAAATGATTTTTCTTTTTTTTTCGACAAGATACAATAATAGTAATGGTAATGATAGCCATTTCCTTATAAGGAAACATTTGGAATTCATTGACCAAGCAAACAGTGTCCCTTTCAGTTGAAATTTATAAAATTTTTCTCTTAAAACAATTTTTTTCAGCAAAATAGATTTCTCATGTCCAGTAGCCGTTATTGCTCTTTCCAGTATTAATGGTGGCTTCCTTTCTTGCCTTTTGTTTGAGGTTGTGTGGAATGTCAGTATTTTGATTATGCCATTTTTTTTCTCTTCAAATTACAAGTGCTATCCCTTTTAGTTGTTGCTGTTGTTGAAGGTCCTCATGAGATATAGTTTATTTTATCTGGTACCATTCTTTGTTTGATATTCTGTAATGACAGTCCACAAAGTTTGAAGAATGGTCCTTGCTGATACATATATACTTCACTTGCCCAAAGCCGTTTTATCCACCAATCTGAGAAAGTGTGTGTATACTGATGACAGTTTATGACATCCATATAAAAACTCAATCTGATGAGACTATTTAAGAACATGACTTGAGGTTTTAAGTTAATATTTTGGTTTTGTAGCAGATTGCAGCATATTCACTGTTCACTTTCCTTATCTTCTATACAAAATTTGTGATAACTGATCCATACACCAAGGTAATTGAAGTGTTTAGCGTTTACTAATTCCACATGCTGACTTTTTATGATGGATTCAGGCCATCACTGCTTTTCCAATTCCTAGTCATAGTTTCTGCTTTGGAAAGGTTTATCTTGAATCCTGCTTTTTGGAATAGCTAGTAGAGAATGCTGATTTTTTGGTTCAAGATTCTTCTTCTCCCAACTACCAATGATTATGTCATGGGTATAGCCCCACGACCACCATCGCCACCACTTATCCTCTGTACACTGGCCTTCGAAGGGGAAGCAGGAAGACTGTTTTTGCTTTTGTTTTTTAATTGATATCACCCCAAGCAAGGCAGTAAAGCCACTAAAACACAAGGGGTTACAAGGTGTGGAAGAATTAGGAACAGAAACATTAATGAGGAGGGAAAGAAAAAGAGTAATCAGGAGGACAGATGATAGCCATTAATGTTGCATTTAAATTTTTGAAGATTAAAGTTACCTGGAAAGCATGGAGCTGGAAGGGAGTTCCACATGTGAGACGTGTGAGAAAAGAAACTGTTAGCATAGAATTTACAGCTACCTCTAGCTAGCTCAACTGCAAATTGATGAGATCTCACAACCAATCTAGTACTGTGCTTAAATTCAAAAAGTCTATATAACATAGCAAAGAGCTCACCCAAACAATTAGCATGAAAGTATTTATAAAAATGGCATAGAGAGGTAACCTTACAGTGGTTGGTAAATGACTGAAGCTAAGCTGCTAGATCAGTTCCAATAATATTGCTGATTCTTCTTCGGTTCTTAGATTTATTTGGGATATATTTAAGTAATAAGTGCTAATCTCTTCATATGTCTACTTGTGTACCCATTGCGTAGAGACTTATATACTTACTTCTATATTATCAAATATATATTGATATTATAATTATTAGAATATTATTATTCTATTATATATAATGACTGCATATTTTATCACTAAATTGGCATTAATGCTTTATTTTCAATGCATTCCTAATTTAAAAACATTAGCAATGCCTTTACATTATAAATATGATATTTCTATTCTTTTAGTAATACTTGTATTATTTCCTGACCACTGACACTTACTTCATTTCTGATTTTCAGTTCATTTCTTTAGTAAAATTGTTAGTAATTTATTTAAATTATACCTACAATACCCTATTCAATACAGTAATAGTTGCATTAATACCTGACCAATGACAATCCCTTTCTTCCTGATTTTCAATTCATAACAAGTAAACTTAGTGCCAAAATTTGCTCAAATTTTAAGACAAAAATTGTAAAATTTGGTGCTTAATAATTAATTTTAATTCATCAGAAAGAGATCAATACAAAAGAGTAGAAGTAAAGAGAGTGGGCCACAATAAGCAAAGCTCAGCTTTTACTTCTGTCTATCAAATTTAAATGCAATTTGCACTAAATTTTCAGTTCTTTCTGAGATGAGTAATTATCGTTATTATATAAAGAGACTTTTACAAACTTTTACAAACTTTTACATTCAGTGTTTTGGCTTTTGTATCCTCTAACCATCTTTGAGAACTGCTTGTATTCAGCAATTGAATTTGTACTGAACCATTTATTTAGTCCTCAAGAATAGCCCGCTTTCATTCTGCTATCCAACTTAGGAGAGATAATTCATATTAATTAATTAATTCTCCAGCTAATTTCTCTTTACACTTCTGCTTCAGTTTATTCCACTGAACCAGAATATACATGTTCTACTCTCTGACCTGGTGACTGAACTCACATCAAACAGACAAATTAATATGAAATATCTCCCAGCATAGGCAGCAGAATGGGTTGAATGAAGGATTCAGTTTGAAACTGGGAATGCTAGTGAATACAACATGCACCTGAAGAAGGCTAAAAATACTGAAACATTGTGACTATACAAGCAAGATGAGAATAACATTTTGAATAAATCACTGTATAAAAATGATAATTCACTGTATAAAATACAGTATAAAATACAGTATAAAATTCTATAGCATAAAATTCTACAGTATAAAATACAGTGCAAAATTCTACAGTATAAAACACAGTATAAAAGTCACTGTATAAAATTCACTGTATAAAATACAGTATAAAATACTGTATAAAAATGATAATTCACTGTATAAAAATGATAATTCCTTATACCAAAAAAACTAAAATGTTGACTAAAATAATTTAGATGAGTGTAAAATAACAAAATCAATGTATAATAATATAGTGATCACATAAACATGAAAATTTTTTAAAAAATCTAATTCCCATGATTCCATAGAAAAAAGGAAACCTTCCAACTCACAGGAAATTTAGAGACCTTTTCTTTTTCATTGGATCCTTGCAAGGAGAGCACATGGAATTGAGTAGCTCCAGGAATGAAGGCCAAAGTTAAGTCAAACTACACAAATATCACTTTCTTTGAGACCTGTGTTCCTGAACAATTTCAACCCTTCTGCCTGAATCAAGATTCACAAATAACTGGTATGTAACATTTCACCATAGATATAAAAATAGTTACAAGTGTTAACCCACCATTCAACCAGTGGCTGGACATTACGTCATTTTTCTCTATCACTGGTAAAGTCATGGGCAGAGTTAAAAGGATTAATATTGCCTTTTAATTCTAGACTTATCACTTGCAAACAATTTATTCATTCACCAAGACAAACACAAATATCAGAATCATTTACTAACAGCCACATTAACAGAGAAGCTCGTGCCATGGCTCTAGATATCTCCAAAGCATTAGATAAGGTTTGGCATGCTGGCCTTCTTCACAAGCTTCAGGGTTATGGAATTTCAGGTCAATTGTTTAACTTAATACAATCATTCCTGTCAAACCGTGTAGTGAAGGTCGTTCTCAATGGATTCTCCTCCAGCTCCTATACCACGAATGCAGCAGTTTCCCAAAGCTCCATCATAGGCCGTACTCTGTTCCTTATCTTAATCAATGATCTTCCTGATGTCATAGATTCCCAAGTAGGCATCTATGCGAACGACACTACTATTTACTCCTGCCTCAAAAACAAATTTAGTGTCGTTAACAAAACTAACCTGGCCGTTTGTCTCGAAAAGGACCACCAATCGGTTGGGAACTGGGCCAGGAATTGGCTGGTTAACTTTAACACCTCAAAAATAAAACTGCTCTCTATTAATCACCACAGAGAACCATCCCTGCTTCCCATTAGAATGTCTGACACTCAACTTCTTGAGAGTTCCTCTTTGCGACTACTCAGCCTCACATTGACTGCCAATCTGAGACGGAACAAATACATTGAGTCAATAGCTTTGTCCACTGCAAGGAAAGTTGGCTCCCTGTGCCACGCCAGGAAAATTTTCTCGACGGAGTTGATCCTTCAAATCTACAAATCAACCATTCACCCTTGCATGGAGTATTGCTGCCATATATGGTCCGGTACCCCTTCTGTTTGTCTCAAGGTTCTTGATAAGATCCAGAGACGGATATGCAATGTAATTGGCCCTGATCTGGCATCTCATCTGCATTCGCTCTCTCACAGACATGCTGTCGACTCCCTCTGTCTTTTTTACAAATACTTTAATGGTAACTGCTCCGATGAGCTGATTTTGCTTCATGGATTTAAGTGTTCTACTAGGCTGACATCTTGCTCACACCCTTTCACTGTTGAAACTGTTAAATGTAGTCGTCTCTTCTACTTCAATAGCTTCATGTCTTGCACCTCTCACCTATGGAACTCCCTTCTCTATTCCTGTTACCCTGATAGCTATAATCTCCAACTATTCAAATGTAATGTCAACTGACGTCTCCAGATGCCTTGATCTATCCACTATCTTTCTCTTCATCCTTTCCTTTATCACTTCTATTTGGTCTCACTCCGATTCTCTGTAACCCCTTGCATGCTAGTGGCTTCCCACCTTGCTTGGGGTGAAACACTTAAAAATAAAAAATCTCCCAAACTAGTACAAACTAGTCCTTCTGATAATAAATTCTTCCATATATGTATAAATGTCTCACTTTGATGTTATGATGTATATATGTTATATTTTACTAACCAGGAACAGGAGTCAAAGACGGACGATCATTACAATAATATTAATTTCTTATCTCAGAAATACAGAGAGAGAGAATTTTTTCTTTTGGGTTCAAATTATTATTTAGGTAATGCATTATTAAATTACATTTAATAATTTAAATTACTATTTACAAAAATAATTAAAAGTACTTATTTTAAAGAATTAATTAACTGTACTTGGGATTAGTTGAAATTAAAATATCTTTTGAAAATTTCATAGAAACTGAATTCAGTTAGATTTGAACCACAAACCTCTGTCTCTCAGAAGTAGTTCATTACAGTCCAACCATAATGGATTATTATGATGTCACTGAAAATAATGTTGGGAATATTGTATTACTCTGTCTTCATTTAATGGATTAATGAAAACATCACATGTACATAGAGAAATGAGGGGAGAAACAAAAAAGAATAAAGATTTTACAAGTTTAGTTTTGCAAAATGCAATTTTACGTATCATGCAATCCGCTATTTTTGTAATTAAAGAGATGATTCCACTTTATTCTCATGTCTTACACATTCCTCACTTTACTCTGCATAAAAGGGAAGACAAAATTATTTTTCAGTTTCTGCTGAGCACTACCTTACTAAGATAATTCTAATATTACTGTTGTAACCTACTAAGTGCTACTGAATGAGGAATTACCAAAACAGAGGTTGGAAATAAAATGGTAATCTTTATAACATCAACAAAATACGATACTCGCCAGCCGTATGAAGTAGGTAAACCACTGCTAGTGGTGCACTACTTAGATAGCATATTACTCCTACTTACAATATTGTGCCATGTATTTGTGAGGATTGAGACATAACCCATTAGTGGTCATAGATACGGTATATGACAATTACTAAGGTAATTCTAATATCCAATATAATCCACCTGCTGCTACATTGGTTACTGTCATATACAAAGAAAATGAGTAACTACTGACACCGATGTTCTGAACTTATGAATATATGTTTTTCGCCAGGTGTATAAATAGGGGTGTCAGGCTACTGACTGCAGTGATTATTGAGTGAAACTATCCAGTTGAATTAGTGTGAATTATTGTGCATCAATGGTTTGGCTTTGATTTGGATCTTGATTTAAAATTTAGTTGTAAAGGTTTGAACTAGAGAAACTAAAGAATATAGCTCATCTGAACATTTGCCATGGAAATAGCAATAGATTAGTGTCATATACGAAGAAAATGAGTAACTACTAACACCTAGGTTCAAGCATGACACTCTGGACTTATGAATATATGTTTTCCACCAGGTGTATAAATAGGGGTGTCAGGCTACTGACTGCAGTGATTATTGAGTGGAACTATCCAGTTGAATTAGTGTGAATTATTGTGCGTCGATGATTTGGGTTTTGATTGAGTATGTACCGTATGATAAGCCGAGCCATGCTACTAACAACGTATTCACTGAAATCGTTAATTATCTTTGGTTGACTTTTGCTTCTTTGTTCTTGTTAAGTATTTATTTGCGGTTGTAATTAAATACTGTTTTATCTTAACATTGAAGTCTTGAGTTATACTTAATTATTAATGGTCACTGTACTTCACAAAAGTTACTTAAGAGGAGGACAAAAATGATGATTTCTGCCACAGAATATATTCACTGGTTGTTTAAATGGGATGGCTACTCTTGACAAGTAAATGTTACAAACCGTTTTAACCCAGCAAAAACAGTTGTATATACAGACTAGTCATTTCTAAGTACAGAGTGCTCAGTAAAAAAGCAGTAAATTCAAAACGACATGAGAAAACCATTGAAAACTGATGACAACTGATATGATCTCGCTCAGAGTCTAAGCTAATAATTATTATACCCACCAAATCCACAAACCAATATTTTAACCCACTAGGATATTTTTCCGTTGGACAATCCTGAGTCTGTAACTTGAAATCTTAAACCTAATGATCTTTTTGCCTGCCTTAAATATTTTTTAATTTTCCAATTCAAATTTACTGCATCAATTATTCAAACTAGCCTTTTAACACAACATTTAGGCTGATATGTTCTATGGTGTTTAAAACATTATAATGAAAAAACAGGTAGAACACTAATCTAAATAATTTGTTAAATAATTAAAATATTTCATTTTAGAATACCATATGTCCCACTGAAGTATTGTACTAGAAGAAACTGTTAACATAGAACTTACAGTTACATCTGGCCATTGCAACTGTAAAAAAATGAGACCTTGCTGTTAATCTCATCAACATGGTTTGGCTTTGCAAAACACTGTTTTTGTTTTTGTTTTTTAATTGATATCACCCCAAGCAAGGCAGTAAAGCCACTAAAATGCAAGGGGTTATTGCGTGCAGAAGAATTGGGAATAGAAGCATTAATAATGAACAAGAAGAGAAAAGAGTAATCAGGAGGACAGTTGATAGCCATTGACGTTGCATTTAAATTTTTGCAGATTAAAGTTGGCTGGAAAGCATGGAGCTGGAAAGCATGGAGCTGGAAGGGAGTTCCACATGTGATAAGTGTGAGAAAAGAAACTGTTAGCATAGAATTTACAGCTACCTCTAGCTATCTCAACTGTAAATTGATGAGATCTTTTCGTCAGTCTAGTGCTGTGTTTAAATACATAGAGTCTATGTAACATAGCAAAGAGCTCACCCAAACAATTAGCATGAAAGTATTTATAAAAATGGCACAGAGAAGTAACCTTACAGTGGTTGGTAAATGACTGAGGCTGAGCTGCTAGATCAGGACCAATAATATTGCTGATTCTTCTTGGGTTCTTAGATTTATTTGGGATATATTTAAGTAATAAGTGCTAATCTCTTCATATCTCTACTTGTGTACCCATTGCATAGAGACTTATATACTTACTTCTATATTATCAAATATATATTGATATTATAATTATTAGAATATTATTATTATTATTATTATTACTCTATTATATATAATGACTGCATATTTTGTCACTAAATTTGCATTAATGCAAAATGAAGATCACGAGGGAGTCTGTACATGTCGATTGCAGACATGTTTTTGACTGGTAAGTCAATGCAGGACAGGCAGACACGATCACAGCAGTTGCAGTAGAAATTCTGGCCAGGGCTCAATGACATAGCGTTGCAGTACTTCCTCCTCTAGTGCTGTGCTTAAATTCATAAAGTTTAGGTACTGTAGGGAAAGTTTGTCTGAAAAATTACCATGAAAGTATTTATAGAAAAAGACACAGGAAAGGTTCATCACAGCAGAAGAAAGTGGCTGAAGCTGAGATGCCAGGTCAGGACCAATACCATTGCAGATTCTTCTTTGAATTTTATCAAGAATCTCTAAACACACAGCAGAAACACACCAGACCAGATATGGTAGCAATATTCAATGTGTGGATGAATGGTAGACTTATAAATATGTAAGATAGATTCTAGTTAGAAAAATTGTCTAGCATGACACATTGAACCAAATTTCCTAGCAGAAGATCTAGCAATTGATTCAATATAATCTTTTCACTTCATATAGCCCTAGAAGACACAGTGAGTCACTCTCCTGGAGGTTAGCATCAGCCATGCCGATAGAAAGAAAAAAAAAGAGCAGTTTCATTTTAGAGATGTTAAAAAAGGCACAGGAAAGCTATGTTATGATGGCAGGAAAGTGGTTGAAGCTGAGATGCCAGGTCAGTATCAATATTACTGTATATTCTTCTTTGGATCTCTAGATATATAGCAGAAGTGCCAGACCAGATGTGGCAGAAATGCATCTGGATGAATGGTAGACTTATATTTGTGTAAGATAGATCATTACAAGAAAAATTATCTAGCATGATGCAGTGAGTCAACTTTCCTAACAGCAGACCTAGCAATTGATTCAATATAATCTTTCCACTTCATATCAGATGAAAATTCTAGCCTGAGAAGGCACAATGATTCACTCACCTGGAGGTTAGCATCAGCCATTATGCAGATTTCAAAATCCTTCTTTTGTCTTTTGACTAAGACACAAAATTTCTCACATTGTGCATAAGTAAATGTTGGGTTAACTTGCTTTCATAGTCTGCAGTGTACTTTGTTAATCATGTGATCCTTAATGGCCAATCAGTGAACCTGATTCTTTAAACAAAGCTTAGATTTTGGGTTGATTCAACAAATAGAGGAGATGTTCTTGTCACATTAGTAGACACCACTTTTTGAAAATAATGTGCCAGACTTGTAAGTAAAGACAGCTTTTGTAACATCCGCTAGCTTTCCTTTTCATATTTCCTTTTATATTCTTCTGACTTCTCTCTAGCTATCTTTATTTTTTTCTTATAAATATTTAGGCAAATATCTTATATATTTATAACTCTACCATTCATCCTTGCTTTGAATATTGCTGCCACATATAGTATGGTACTCTTAGATATTAGGTTGGTGCAAAAATAATGACGTAATAATGTCGTTTTTTGACGTATTTTTAACGTCAAAAAACGACATCATTACGTTGTTATTTTTGCACCAACCTAATATATTTGATAAAATCTGAAGACAAAGAAAAATTTGCAATACCATTAGTCCTGATCTGGCATCTTGGCATCAGTCACTTTTCCACTGCCATAATATATCTTCCCTCTGGCTGTTTCAATAAATATTTTCATGGTAAATGTTTTATGGTACCTGAGACTTTATGAATTTAAGTACAGTACTAGATTGTCGACAGGGTTTCATCATTTTACAGTTGAAATGGCTAAATGTAACCATAAGTTTTATGCTAAAGTTTTTTTCTATTTCATTTCTCACTTGTCAAATTTTTTCCACCTTCTTGATTTACAGTCAACTTTGATCTTCAAAAAATTAAATGCAATGTCAATTGTTACCTTCTGTCTTCTTAATTTCTGTTCTTTTATTGTTTTTGCTCCTTAATAATGTTTTCTTTTTCCCGTATTCTTTTGCACTCAGTAACCCTCTGCATCTTAGTGGCTTTGTTATCTTGCTCACAGTGAAGTGATTAAAAAAGAAATATGTGTATTGACAACAAATACTACAAAGGCCACCCACACATATTTGATGACCAAACATTATGCCAAATATAAAATATTGCAGTGTGTCCTGATAATATCTTGATTCTCACTACCAAGCCCTGGAGTGGTGGATAAAATTAATATTATAGGGTCATGTCCCCCATGGTAATACCCCTTCTCCAGGTAGGACCTAAGGTCATTATCTAGTGCCTGAGGCATCCCTATTAGGGTGAGAGCAAAGAGAGCTTGAGTAATTTTTTTCCCTAGTCCATATGGAACACATTAAACTTGTGTCACTTTCCACTCAAGTTGGCCTGTGGTTTAATACCTATCAGGAATTATTTTCTATGTAGACAGGAAACAGAAATCTATGATAAAATCATACTTGTGCCAAGTAAATAACAACAATGTGTAACACTTTAATGACTTTTGTAATTAACTATTTAAATAACGAGTTTCAGGAAAGATATAAGGCACAAAGAATTTTTATTAATCTGTTTTAGAATTGCTTGTGAGAATTTTGTTTTTAATATTGATAAGTAATCATTTTTTAAATATTCCTCTCTATTTTCCAATCACTCAGCTGGTTGATTAATCTTCCCATTGATCTTAGCATTTTCTCTTTAAAAATGGATTTTTACTTGTTGCAAATATTGCCATTAGCATTTTTAGATTCTGTAAGTGAAGAAGAGAAACGAGTGAAATAACAATGGCTTGTAGGAAGCAAGTTGAAATTGATTTCCCACCAGTGGAAGGTGAAATCTATTATAGAATTAATTCTAGCTTGCCAAGAGCTCATACATGTACAACTCTATCAAAAAGTTTTTATTACTTAAGGGGATCTAAACCCATCTTCAGACAAGTCAGTCAGAAATCAGATCAGAAAATCTTACGACCTAACTAACCAATTTTTACTGCGAAAAGCTTGCTCTGGGATCCTCTCTACAATTATAAAATTATTCTTGGCTATTCCCTTCTTACCAGACCTGATAGTTTTTCTATAGCAACAATACTGGCTTCATCAATTCACAACTCCTTTTTGCATTGTGCTGATCTCTGTGTGAACTCTATCATAAATTCCAGTTGTCATTATAACAGCCCAGTCAAAGATAAATTATAGGCCTTGACCGTGGTGATGGAAAGTGGCCAGATGGCATTACCATGTTCCCTTTTAAAATGGAGAAGTCATTGATTTGGGATGCGACCTGTGCAAATACATTTTCAGCCGGTAATTTGATCAGGTCCACGGTTAAGCTGGGGTCCATTGCCCGAGACACACAGATAAAAAAATAGTTAAATATTCTTCTCTTGCTGATAGATTTTTTTTACTCCTGTGGCAGTGGAGACTTCTGGGGTTATTGACTCTAGTTCGATGACGTCTCTTTGGAGGATTTGTGCGACTGCGTCTCGATTAAGGGATGAGCCTCGCAAAACGGAGTGGCTCTTGCAGTGTGTCTCACTGGCGATGGTTTGAGGTAATGCTTTCTCCATCATTGCGGCTGGCAGAGGATAGAAAAAAAATTGTTTATAGTTACTTTGTTCAAACTTTTTTTTCAGTAAATAAAATTCTCTATATTTTGGAAAAATTATTCATATTGTCTTTGACATATTCTGAAATTGTCTATTCTTTCTCAACATTATTTCTTTGAGTGAGGTTTTTGGATCATTTTCCATCACAGCTTTCAAGTTTTCATCATTGATTTACCTGTAAAATGCATTCCCTTAAATACAATCTGATAATTGTTAAACAAGACTTATTTTGGTTGAATGTCACATTATAGAGCAACTAATAAAAAAGAAACTCACTGTTAATGGCTTGTGTTGAGCAGTATAATAAATTCAAAACAAACATTTGGCTTTACAGGAAATCTTCTCTGTCATAAACAGAAGAGGAGAAAACATTAAACAAACCTCACCAAGGATATACAATTCAGTAACTACAACAATAATTCTTTTTATTTGATTCATATTGATTGCAATAGAAGTGAGAATATTCTACAACATTTATCTACAATGACTATTAGGTTTCTGCAATAAAAAACAACTCTGTCACTTGCTGCAGCTTGAATGCAAATCTTCAATTGCACTGATTATATGCATGAAGGAGTTATCAGTGCCTGGTAAAATCTAATATGGTAATTGTAATGGGCAGTGAAGCAAACCCGAGAGAATTAGAAGTTCTACTAGGATTCATTATTGATAGCCAAAATCTTAACAGCATAAAAGAGGCAGATGCCACAGTGTTGATAAGAAATCCAGAAAGGAAACTGTAGGAACTTCTACAGATAGTAGTAAAGGAAAGCAAAAAGAAAGGACTAACTATCAATTGTAAGAAGACAGAATGTATGGATGTTAGCAAGAATAATAGACCAAGTAAGGAAAGCAAGAAGAAAGGACTAAGTGTCAATTGTATGACGGAATGTACGGATGTCAGCAGTGGAGACAATGTGGTGAAAAATTTTGCAGCTTTTTTTTTTTTGTGTGTAGACTCATTTTCAAGAATTAAACATCAAACCAAACATGGATGTCAACAAGAAGAATAAACCAAGTAAAGGAAAACAAGAAGAAAGGACTAAACATCAATTGTAAGAATACAGAATGTATGGATGTCAGCAAGAAGAATAAGACCAAGTAAAGGAAAGCTAGAAGAAAGGACTAACTGTCAATTGTAAGAAGACAGAATGTATGGTTGTCTGCAAGAAGAATATACCAAGTAAAGGAAAGCAAGAAGAAAGGACTAATCGTCAACTGTAAGAAGACGCAGTAGTAAGCAATGGTAAATATTTTCTTTTCACAAATCTCGAGCAAACTCATAAAATCGAAATTTTCAGGAGGGATAGGTCTGTTAAAGATTGTGGAAATTCTGTAAACATAAGTAAGAATCCCTGTCTTGGGAAACGCTCCTTAAGCCTAAGGAGTAACATTCTCTGTCATCCTCTTCTTTTTCCTATTTCACTCAGGGATGATAAGATGTAGGTCGAACGAAGAAAACGCTTTCCCCGCTGGGAAACGCACACTCGCGCGCATACGCGTAAGCACCTTTCACTTCATTTTCTCTAGAACTTTCTCCTACAAAAAATTCACAGACACAAACAATTCACTAGTTTAAATGTTTTCTTCATTTATGTTCACTGTTTTTTAAGACGCAACAATTTCCTGTTGTCTATGAATACCCTTGTTTTGTTAATATATACTTATCGTTTGTTTATCCATATAGTTTTGTTTTTACTTTTTATTTTATTATCCGGACTCACATTCCGAGTCCGCCATTTTAGTTGTGCAATAAATATACCAGGAGACACGTGTTTTCCAACTTAGATACAACCAGCATACCCCCGCAACAATATATATTTATATGTTGAGATAGAATGAAACATTCTTACTGAAGTATGGTCATGATTTTTTAATTTCTTTCTTTGAAACAGAAAATGAAAATAACTGTAATAAGTTCAATGTTTCAAATCCTTTAAAGTTTTGAAAGAAAAAAAAACTGTAACTGCAATTTAATTCGTGATATTCTTGAAATATGAAATAAAAATACACCTTTTTTTTGGGGGGGGGGGTTATATTCTTGATATTTTGGCGAAGAAAACATATAATCAATATTTTTACGTTTTTATTCATTATATTTTTCAAACAAAGAATCAGAAACACTGCAATATTTCCATGATTTGTAATTTAATGTTTTTTAGGTAGTCAATAAAAAACTGTTTGCAATTATTTGTTTTTATTTCATTATATATATATATATATATATATATATATATATATATATATATATATATATATATATATATATAATGAAATATCTCTGTGTGTGTATGTGCGTGTGTTCTTTCTATTTAACGGATTAAAAAATATGAACATAAGTTTTCCAATGTCTGTATCAAAATTATAATGTGTTAAAAAAGATATTACAGTTCTTTTTCTGTCTGAAATCTAAAAAGAAAACATGAAATTAATTCAGTGTTTATAATATTGTCCATCTTAAAAATATAAAGAATTAGAATTTCGAGAATATTTTAAAGCTTTGCTTTCAAAATCTGAATACGCAAATAAAGAGGACATTTTGGAATTCTTTCTAATTTTAATACAAAATGAAAAATTCAACCATCCATTTTATGTCTTGTATTTTCCTATATTTTTCAGTCAGGAAAAGAAAAAGAATTACAATATCTTTGCGTTATTTAATACTTGATATTTTCGAGTTGCATATTGTTTTCATATTCTAATAGAAAATGAAACACAAAATAAAAACCTCTTTTTATTGAAAATTATTAGTTGTGTAGCTATACAGAAGGCGTTTATCTCCCTTTGGTGGAGATGAGTCACATGGTCACATGACGGCGGCTTCGTGACGTCACTTGATACGGTGACTTAAACCGGCAGTCGTTTTTCAGCTGGTGAACAGCAACCAAACGAGAAGGTTACTGGGCCCTTTGGCCTCGCTTGAGGCTAAATCTACCTCCCCCCAGAAGCTTACAAGCACATGGTGTCGTTTCCCTTTGGGACATACATGAATCTGCTCCTTTTAACTCTGGAGTCCCAAATATCTCCAAGACCTTTCCTTTTGATACCTCGTTATACTTTGTATTGTTGTGTAGATATATGTGATATATAGTTCTCCACGTGGGACATCTATATATATATATATATATATATATATGGTTTTGTGTATGTCATAGTATATAAAAGTCTCTCTCTGAAAACAAAGCATGTTTGTCATTCTTTTTCCTTTCAGCCTTTTCGTTCCGTCCCGTTCGTGAGCTTACGGTTTTGTTTTTATATCACGAATATAACAATGCCCAGAACAGGAGAAACGTAATTGGAAGAATAATTCTTTTTTTTTTTCCCCTAGCGCAATCGTTCCATTGGTGACCAAGACACGCTTCCAACACGTCTATTTCATACACGAGCGTTACAATTAATTTAGTAACGAAGAAAGAATAACACGAAAACCGTAGTAGTTATTTTACTCATCTTATTCAACTGCCCCGAGCGACACTCCCTCTCTCGGGGACTCCAAACAATAACAACCAAAAACAAGGGGTGTAACTCATCAATGATTACTGATGATGCACCTCCCTTCGTCCAGATTCTATGATTCTTTTTTATTTTATTTTTTTTTCTCACACATAATCCTTTAAGTATTTTGGTTTTAATGTTAACCGTCCTTTACTAGATCTTGCTTCTTGATCCACATTTTTAAATGGGTCCTGCTTTCTTTTCTTTCCTCTTGAACAATATTTTATTGTTTTTCCACAATAGGCATCAAATGTTTCCTATTCCTTTTTCGGAATTCACCTGAGTCTAACTTTACCGCACATGTCCTATGCTTTTTTGCTGCTATGCCTGTACCCGTGTTTTCCCAAGTTTTCTCTTCATCCATTTTCTCTCGGATTCTATCTCCCACTTTTAGTGGTTTTAGATCCTTACCGCCATGTCTTTTATCATAATTTATTTCACTTCCTGTTTTATAAAATCCATCTTTTTCTTTTCCTTTCCTAAAATTTGGACATTTAGGTTTTAATTTATTTGGGTGACTGGCTAAAGTTGTTTTAATTTTCCTGCCCACCAAAAGTTGTGCTGGGCTAACTTCAGTAGCAATTATCGGTGTACTACGGTATGCCATTAATTATCGGTGTACTACGGTATACCATTAATGCGAAAAGTATGTCTGGTTGTTGTAATATCTTTTTCGCAATTTTCACTGCACTTTTAGCGGCTCCATTTGCTTGTGGAAAATGAAGACTCACTGTTGTACAAGTGAATCCATATTTTTTAGCAAATTCTCTGAAATGTGTGCTTTTGAATTGTCTTCCGTTATCACTTACGACTTCATCTGGTATTCCCCATCTCGCAAATATATTTTTTTAATTCTCCGATTACTGTTTTACTTGTTAGTGAACTTAGTTTCATTATTTCAAAGTAACGGGAGAAATAGTCTATTACCAGTAAGTAATACTCTCCATCCAATTTTAGAATGTCCGTTCCCACCTTCTGCCAAGGCTTATCTGGCAAAGTGGTTGGTTTCAAGGTTTTGTGGGGATTTGCAGCGCGATGACAATTACAAAATTCACATCCCTTTATGAAGTCTATTTCCCGTGATATTTTCGGCTACCATACAGACATTTTTGCTCGTTCTCTGCATTTATTTGATCCAAGATGTCTTGTATGCATTGCATCACTTCTTAGTGTAATTTTTACTGGCTCTCCTTTCATACATCCAGTTAATTTCCCGCCATTCTTATTAACGTTGGCTACTACGGCAACAAGTCCTATTTTATATGCTGTATCTCGAGATAATAAATTGTCCGTATTATCTATTACATGAATGTCAAATGTATCGGACTTGTCTTTATATCTCGTATTAACGGTGAATTTTCCTTTACAGGTTAATGAACCACCAGGACGTTTATAAATGCCATATACTGGTTTCAAATTTGGTATTTTTTCAATGTTCGAAACGTCTTAGAACTAATAACGTTGATATCTGCCCCTGTATCAATTTTAAAAACAATAGGTATTTCACCTACCTTTAGTTTTACAGGCCAAGAATGTATTAATTTTTCTCTGAGTTCTTTTTTATATATTGATCCAAGAAAGTATTCCTCTGGTGGCTTTTTCCATATTTCTCGTATATTTGTAGTCTTTGACCTGCAACATATTGCAAAGTGATTCATTTTATCACACTTTCGGCAGGTTTTGCCTTTTGCCGAGCAGTTGTCAAACTTGTGATATCTCTTGCACCTCTTGCATTTGAATGGAGGCACGTTTCCTGGATTTTAAGGATAATTTTCTCCTCCTGGCTGTTTTGTCTTTTGAATTTTCCTCGTTACTACTGATTTTTCGTTAATTTCCTCCATTTGGTTTTTAACTTGTTCATAGCTATGAGCAATCTCAATAGCTTTTTCTAAACTCAGGTCTTCCTTCAGTTATAATTTTTCCGATAAGTCCTTACTTCTTAGTTCAATAACTAAGCGGTCTCTTATCTGGTGAATTTTTTTGAGGAAAATCACAATATCTGCCAGTTCGTACAATCCTCTGATAAATTTCTCTATCGGTTCTCCATCCTTCTGCGTCTTCATGTAAAATTTTGCCCGCTCGTGGATTATGTTTGTTTTTTTTTTGTTTTTTTTCGGCGTGAAATATATATCATATTTGCTCAATATGATGTCGAAATTTTCTCATCTTCCTTTTTCTTGAAAGAAAATGTAAATTTGTTCGGCTTCTGCTCCCATACAATATATTAACGTACTAACTTCAGTTTCTGCTGATTCTTCAGATAACTTCGAAGCTATTCTAAAGTGTTGGAATCTCTGGCGCCATGCCGTCCATTTTCCAGGGTCTGTGAAATCAAAATCTTCTGGAGGCTGTAATTTAAACATTTTTTCTTTTGTTTGAATTAAAGTTCCTTTCAGTATATTATGTTTGTATTATTGCGTTTTTAATCACACTTCTGACGCCATGTTTCATACGCGATCGTTGCAATTAATTTAGTGACAACAGAAAGAGCAACACGAAAACAGGAGTAGTCATTTTACTCATTTTATTCAAATGTCCCGAGCGACACTCCTTCTCTCGGGGATTCAAAACAATAATAACCAAAAACAAGGGGTGTAACTCATCAGTGATTACTGATGATACAACGTCGGCAAATATGAAATGTTCCTTTCTTTCATAAAAATCCATAAACGGGTGTTCACTACGTGCCAATTAAAGAAATATGATTTTAACACGTATATATATTTTTTTCATCACGGTAAATGTCAGAACGGAATGAACTATATTATTGTCACGGAAGTTTTTTTAAGAACTGAAATACCTCGTATTTATCTAGGTACCTCCATGAATTTGGTGTACGTAAGGTTTGAAATGATTTTTTAAAAATGAAAAAACTTTCCTGAAGCTTTCATTTTAGCGTTGAATAAAAGCTATAGGATTAAATTTTCTATATCCGGTAAGCAAAATATTTTGGTGCATTTCAGACAGAAATCATATTGATTGGAATAGTTGCATTTTTTTTCCAGTAAAATCGATCACGTCAGCCACTTTTAAAGATTTATAAACAAAACTTATCTTCTCTTTTGAAAATTTTGCAAAAATAAAATATATATTTCTGAAACTTTATTTGAAGAAAATTTGCAAATTTAAAGTATAGTTTATCTGATTTGAAATAAATATTACTTATAGCATAAAATGTTGTATACAATCATTTTTTAACCATGTTGTCTTATTTTTCTGACGTGTTAATCGATTTATTAATGATGGATTGACAGCCAAACGTGATCATAATTATCTGTGTTGTAGCAGACGACAAATTTAATTTGGCTTTGGTTTTGTTTTCTCGTAAGGGGGGGACAACCCTTAAAACACGTGACCGTTTATCAATAGATCTATTGGTTTGTACATCCATATTTCAGAAATTCTGCATCGATATACATATATAAAAATAAATCGAAATTCTTTTAAAAATAGTCGGGGTCTTCAGATTGTAATAAGCTTTAAAATATATGATTAGTAAATATAGTTTTACTTAATTTTTAGGGAATATTGTTATTTATCTCATCGAAATTGAACTTTAAAAGATTCAAAACTTTATAAATTATTCAATTTTAAATTGTAAAAAATGCAAACAAATCTTGTAAAAATTAATTTTTTATCGAAAATTTCTTTCTTCAAAAATATTGTCTTTAACTTTAATTAAAATCTCTAATTAAATAATGTCTTGGTTTTATTACGTATTTTTATTTTTCGTTTCAGAACAGATCTTCCGAAAGACCGGGTCCGATTTTGCAAAATAAAATCGGTGATTTTAATTCTTCAAAGAATTCTACTTTTAACTAATATTCTACTTTTAATTAATATAGTCACGAAGAATTAGCTCGATGAATTTCTCAAGCTTTTATAAAATCAATTAAGGGTCTGAAACACATTTTTAAAAAAAAAACTATTTTTACGAAGACTTTCTAATAAAAAAAATCAAAAGTAATTTCATTTCTGAATAAGTCCTGAAAATTTCATTAAACTCCAAGAATTATTTTATTTTTTGCAAGAATTTCCAAATGAATCACCCGTCACTGCAAAAAGAGACGAAAATTTGCTTTGCTAAAAGTTAGTGCAATTGCCGACGCAAGAAAAACAAGATTCTAATCAAAATTTCGAATGTTCTAAAAAGGATTAAAAATTTAATAAAACAATAAAAAATAATAATTTGATCCTTTCTCTTAATAACAAGGATTTTAAGATAATAATCTGATATGTTTTTATCACGTTGAGACAGGTTTTTTTCAGCACGGTATGCTGATTTTTTTTAGTGATCTTGTGGAGGTACCTCTATTTGTCTCATGCTAAAAAGCTGAATAATTATCATTTCGATACGTTTTAACTAGCGTATTTTACGTGTGAATATTTTCTCCATCCACGTGTTCATTCAGAAGTTGAATATTGTAGAGGCACCAATTGTAGTGGAACCAATTGTGATGGCACTACGTTTATATTAAAGATACTTCCAACGTAGAGGATTCAAGTAAAAATAACAACTCCAATTTGTTAACCAACAAATATATATTGAATAAAATACAGCAAGCATGAAATGTTTTGTTATTCACAAAGTATATTAAGAGAAAGTTGTTCCTCTTTACTCTAGATTGATTTGCAATTATTTGTTCGAAGAAAGTTCTCTTGTGAGATAAAAGTTCCGAATTAATTATTAGAGCAAAGTTTGCATGTGAAGAATGAATAACACGAAGAATACAATTGCTTGAAATGTGCTATGAATAAACTGGTTTGAATCAACAAAGTTCTGGTTGATTGTACTTGTCAAAAGTCACAGAGAGAAAATGTAAGTTTGTAGTTACGAAATTCTGTGTTTGTGTGTGCGTTGAGCAAGATCGTGGATTTGTGTTGACGGCTGGAATCTTACTGGTTCTTACTGGCGACTAGCGAAAAGTCACCCCTTTTAAGGAAAAATGGTAGGCTCCCACGGAACCGCGGGAAAACTCGATCTTACATTAAAAATATATGATTGGTTAAAAATTAACCAATCACTACACTCGTACTAAACAGAATAAGTAAGTATGCTCAGAACCAAAAGATTCAAAGGAACGACTGCGATGGTTAAATTGTCCTATACAAAGGTAGTAGTAATTTATTAGCCAATCGAAGGCAAATAAAATCTTGGTGTGGAAAACATAGCAAATCGCTATAATATAAAAACAACTTCGTCTACTTCTGACCTTTTTTGCCTCTACTTTAACTTTTCTGAGTTTGACAATAGCAAAGTTAAATATAACTTTTCCTAGTCGACTAATGGGTTTGTGTGTTTTGTGCTAATCTTAATAGCGTATCTTTTTGTCACATTTCCAGTATTTCCAGATGTGAAATTATTTTCTGCGTATCCACTTTCTGTTAGGCCGAGTGTATCGGACGCCGATTTTATATGCTGCTGTGGCGTACTTCACCACACATTAGTTTAACTTTGATAAGAAAACAGAACTCGCGCAAGAAGAATAACCAAAAGACATTGTTACACATAAAATATATGTATATTAACAAGATGTACAATATCAAACAACGATGTGAAAGAAAACAAGTAAGAAAGGTTGAATTAATCAAGAGTTGCCTCTCTTTGACTGCAATTTAAGAGTTCAGTGAGAGATAATTATTTGGTTTAAAGTTCACTGGATAAATGTTCGTGAGTGTTTCATGATATGACTGTTCTTGTGATATTACTGTTGAGAAGTATTGTTGTGTCAAAAGAAGTTTTTACTGAAGGCGTACAAATTATCATCAGCATGTGGGTGTGCGTGTGAGTGAGAAGGTTGGCGCGTGGTTAGAACTGGAGTTCCAACTGTCGTAGATTCGTTTAGCAGTTGAGGCCTCACTAATTGATATGAGATAAATCTTGGCTTAAATAAGCGACTATAGGCTCCGATTCGTTGCGCGGGAAAAATTATTCTTCACGCGCAAACGATCTGATTGGTTGGCATCGATCAATCAACGAGCGAGCTTTGGGGAGACATAAGGAAGCTTCTTTCTCCCAAAAGTGCACAAATTTGACTACTTACAAAATAAAGCGATTCCAAAATTGTCGCATTACTGCGATTTGTAAATTGCCTATAGAAAATGTATTAATGATCGTTTGGCATTGTACATGTGATTTTGTGTTTGTATGTATATGTTCGTGCGTAAGTAGGTCCGCACACTGCTTTTCATGACAAATTTCAGCTACACGCATTTTTGTAGTTACTTGACCGCCGGATATTAACAGTAATTACGCTGCTGTATATACATTTTATGAGAGGAAACTGTTTCATATATGTTTATGGCGTTGTATGTTGATATATTTCAGCATGGCTGCCGTCTTTCTCACCTCCAGCTGAGTTTGATTTTGGCGCGCTTCAGATGAGACCGTAGAGGACCGTGTGTGTTTTTACGTGTTGTTGTATTAGAAACACGCGTGTAACTCCTGGTAGAATATTAAAAGGTCTAACTACAAGAAAAATGGCGGACTCTAGTTGTGTTCAACCGAAGATGAAAGAAGACAAACAAGATCGATATATATATATATAAACAAATATATGTATTAGCAATAAATTACAAAGTACATAGACAGTTAATATTGTGTGTGAACATTTGTGTTTGTTCTTTGGTGAATGTTCGTATTTTGGTGAAAGTCCGCACGTACGTGTATGCTTGTAATGTTCATAGCGTCTTCCCAGAAATGGGAAACGCTGTCTTTTGTGAGAGCTCACATAGTAGCGGTGTTCGCTGAAATGAAGAAAGAGAAAGAGGCAAGAAGTGTAATGAAAAAGAGTCCTTTTCAGAAAGTTGAATATTAAGGTTTTATTCAACATATAAAAGTATACATAGTTACCAGTTACATAGAAGATATGGACGAACGGACGCCAGAGAGGAAGAAAGAGGCGTCCCACCGTTATTTATAAACACAAGGTCACGTGACGTGAACCAACGCAAAATCACACAACAGTTCGTATGCAGATAAGTAGAAGGTATTAAATGAATGAATACAAAAGAATTATAAGTATATCACAAGAAGTTTCCCAGTATTTATAGTATTGGGAGAATGACCCCTAGTGAAGAATTTGGGAATTAAGGAGGAGCTCCGACAAGGCCATGCCTCCTACTCCTTTCACCATGACGTATAACACGTGGTTGTAAGCCCCTCCTCTTTAACCCAATTGGGATCATTACTTTTACTTAACTACGTAGCAGCAACGAACTTAAATGTGGTTGATATTTAATCCAAATAATTGTTCTTTTTCCCCCCATGTATTCACCCGGCCCTTTTCATTTGTTCATTAATGCTATTTTTCCAGAGACATTAAAATTTTTAATACGCGTGAAATAACACCACTCAATTAAGTGACAAGTTTCTCCACATTAATTATATATATATATATATATATATATATATATATATATATATATATATATATATATATATATTTGTGTGTATGATTAGTTGTAGTGGATACATTACTTTGGTCGCATCATAGTTTTTCTGAACATGAGATGGTGTAGAATATGTTATACGTGGTTCTCGCTGTGACACGTGGTATGCTGTGGGACTAAGTCCCTCAGACTAGATTTCAGACATGTCTTCACTACGGCATACAATGGTTGAAGAGCGAAAAAGAGAAGGTTTATTTCATTAAAAATAAGCTCACAAAGGAAGTGAAAAAAAATCACACACTCACACAAAGGTATCTGGAGCGGACCATAGGTTTACGAGTTGTTAAATTAGGAACACGCGCGTTTATTCCTGCTGGAAGAAGGTCCACTACAAGAACATGGCGGGCTCAGAGATTGAATCCACTATAAAGAAGTGTAAAGAAAACCAACAAGACCGATATATATATATATATATATATATATATATATATATATATATATATATATATATATATATAAAAAGAAAGAACAGTAAGATATATAATCCGGTGTTTTTATTGATATTTATTATTCTTATTTTCACAAAAAAATAAGTTATTCCAATATTCGCTTGAAGATGAAATTGAACTAATGCTTTTAATTTAATTACAAAATCAAATTTCCATTTTTAGCTTCCATTTTAGCTTCCATTTTTGAAACATGGTTAGTACTGTGTAGCGGAAAAACACATTTTAAATCAGTTTATATATATATATATATATATATATATATATATCAACAAATATATGTATTAAATAACAACGTTTACAATGGACATAGACATTAACATTTATGTTTGTGTGTGAACGTAAAGAGTTTGTATTTTGATGAATGTTCGTACATATGTGTATGTGTGTGTCTGCGTCATGGCGTTTTCTCATAAGTGGGCAAAACGCAGATCTCTACGAGAGATCACATTTTTAAATGTGTTCGCTGAAATGCAAAGTAAAAAGAGAATGAGGCAAGAAATCGCCCAGTATATATAGTGTGGGGAGAACGTGCCCTAGTGAACAGTTAGGAAAATAAAGAGGAGTTAACTCCGACGCATCAAATTACAGCAAACATAAATAGGAAAAGGTTGAGAAGTAGCAGAAGAGAAGCCAATAGCCCTGAAGGGTGTAGGCATTACAACAATGCGCTCACGAAACTTCGAAGTCGGCATGACTGAAATAACATTACTCATTTAAGTGACAAGTTTCTCCACATTAATTTTATTAACGCTCTATACTTAACTTTTGATATCGGGCATTTTATGACAAAAACCTGCTTGCCTAAAATGCCTTTCCACCAGTAAACTACGGAAAAAACAGCAATTTTGGCTCGTAAAATCTCTTAGAATTTAATACTATATATATATATATATATATATATATATATATATATATATCAATGACTCGAAACAAATACATGGTGATAAAATGACCCAAACTTAATAAAAGACAATGTTTCATCGTCAAAATCTTTGTTATTAAAGGGAAACATCAAAGGAATTTTAATTATTAAATCATTTTTTTTTATCCTTTTTAGAATCTTCGAAAATTTCGTTAAAACTTTGCTTTTTCTTGCGTCAACTATTAAATATTTTTCGTTATTATCAAGAGGAAAGACCAAAGGATTTTTGTTTAGTAAATTATTATTGTGAGACCGGAAACTACCTACACAATAGACTCTTCCAAGCCTATATTAAGTAGGCGACATAGCACTCTACAATAGAGTGATATAGACTGTTTTAGTAAGCTCCGCTTACACTATCTCTGTAACCTGTTGTTATTATATCTTTCTTGCATCTAATCCGTGTTCCGTGTTTTACTTCTGTGGGCCCAACTTTGGCACCCACATCAGTGGCGACGAGGATTCTAGAAACACATTCACGGCGAAACCTAAATACCTTACCAACCCCACATCAGTGGAGACGAGGATTCTAGAAACGCACTCACGGCGAAACCTAAATATCTTACCAATCCCACATCTGGGTCGATGAAGAATTCTAGAAACGCATTCACGTCGAAAAACCGCAATACCTTGCCAGTCCCACAACAGTGGCGATAGAAGATTCGAGAATTTCGTTCTCACCGTATCAATAGCGACAGTACTCGAAAAATACACAAACTCCACGCGTTCCCATAGCAGTGTTGAACGTGAAATTAAGCTGGTATTGATACATTAGCGATTTAAAAGCTAAACACCCAGCGTCTACATATACTCCAATACCAAACGCCATTGACAAACTAGCGATTCGACATCTACGGAATATCAAAGTCTGTCCAAATAACGTACGAGAACGATTTCTACACACCCACACACACAGAAAAAAAACAGTGTTCGTAAAAAAAACTGACAACACAAGATCAAGTACTACCATTTTTTATGTAACTGAGTTGAACTCGGACATAAAATTATTCTCCCCTCAGATTCACTGAGGTGAGTTTTCTTCTTTTTGTACCACTAAAAAAAAAAAATACATAAGTGTGATGAAAAATTATTCAATTACGTTAAAATTAACGTAACCACGGGGAAAAAAAGCTAAACACACATAATTAGTTTAGTTTCTGTCCATTTTTTTTTTCTGTAAAAGAGAAAAAAAAAGGAACAAAAATCTGTCAAGATTTTGTTGTATACCTCCTCTTAGTACACGTGTTTCAAAGCAACAAAAAAGCGCTGTCATTTTTAAATATGGAAGATTTTCAAAAAGTAGTTGCCCAAATGTTAAAACTAAATTTGGACCAGCAACAAAAATCAGAAGAAAGACAACAACAACTATTTTTGGATTTACATAAACAGCAAATGGAATTCAAAAAAATTACGCTTCAGAATGCTGAACTACAACAGAAACAACTTAAAGAATTACTCGTAAATGCATTAAAAGGCTCAAACTCTAAAAAGATACAATATTCTCCCAAAGTATAATCTACAATTCAATGGAAACCTTTGAATACGTACCAGAGGAAGACAAAACGCTCCAGGCTTTTTACGGGCGCTACGAAGATATTTTCAACGTAGACTGTGAACAATGGCCCAGTAAAAAAAGGTACGTCTACTGTTGAGAAAACTGGAAACTACAGAACATAGTAGGTTCGTAGACTTCATACTACCCAAGAAAACGACTGACTTGGATTTTTCAGAGACGATTAAGCTCCTTTCGGAATTATTCGGGCCTAACACAACCTTGTTCCACAAACGATGGAAATGCCTGAACACAGTCAGAGACAACCAGCAAGATTTTCTAACGTTTGCAGCATCGGTGAACAAGCTATGTAATGATTTTAAACTAGCTGAACTGACTGCCGATGATTTTAAGTGCTTAATTTTCGCACAAGGTCTAGTGTCTGCAGAAGACGCCAAAGTCAGACGACGGGTACTGACTAAGCTTGAGAACGAACAAAGATTGACTCTCCAAAAACTGGCAGAGGACTGTCAAAGAGTAATATCTGTAAAGCGTGACTCAAACACTATCGAGGAATCAGGTGTGACTCAGATTAATAAAATCAGAAGTAAGTCTACCTCCTATTACCCTCAAAAAGACAAAAGGCAAATCTCATGTCCTAAATTATGCAGTAACCAAAACTCAAATAAGTAAAAGAAACTGCCCGGACCATGTTACCATTGTGGTAAATGGCATTGGATGAAATTCTGTCCAGTTAAGAACAAAAAATATTGCAAAAATTGCAATAAAAGTGGGCATACTTTAACTTCGTGCTGGTACGCCAACAGAACCAGAAAACCCCAAAATAAAATTAGGCAAGTTCAATCTGACAATATTGTCGATAGGAATTTAAGAAAATATGTAATTGTCGATATTTTCAATAAGTCCATTAAATTCCAACTTGACTCGGGTTCTGATATTTCAACCATTAACTGGCGTACTTGGCGAAAATTGAACAAGCCGACCTTATTAAAAACGGATAAAACAGCAAAATCCGTAACTGGCGAAAAGATTAACATTTTAGGCGAGGTAATACTTACAGTAACACTAAATGGAGTTACCAAAAAGCTCAAAGCCTACGTATTAAAAACTTCAGACAACTTATTTGGAACTGATTGGATAGAAAAATTCAATCTTTGGGATTGCCCAATGAGTACATTTTGTCGCAAGATACAAAGTACAACGTCCAATTTGGTAAATCTAAAAAAGGAACACAAACAACAATTTCCCCAGGTTTTTTCTGGCGGCCTTGGAAAATGTACTAAAATGAAAGCTAAGTTCAAGGTGAAGAACTGTGCACAACCGGTATTCAAAAAGAAACGGAATGTCCCTATCGCTGCTCTAGAGCAAATAAATAAAGAGTTAGATAGACTCGAACAAGCAGGTATTCTGTCAAAAACAGATTTCGGCGAGTGGGCGCACCTACGGTCTACGTAAAAAAGAAGCCTAATCAAATACGAGTATGCGTAGATTTTTCCACAGGGTTAAACGATGCCTTGCAAGATCACCACTATCCTCTCCCAAGCCCTGAAGAATAAACTCAATGGTGGAAAAATTTTTTTCTAAAATTGACCTCTCGGACGCATACCTTCAGATAGAGGTGAAAGAAGAAAGTTCCAAATTCCTCTGCTTAAACACCCATAGAGGGTTGTACAAATACAACAGGCTGGCTTTTGAAGTAAAGGTTGCGCCTGCAATTTTCCAGCAGTTCATGGACACCATGCTGGGCGATCTTGACTACACAACAGCCTATTTGGATGATATACTAGTTACTAGTAAAACTACGGCAGAGCACCGGAACCATATAATAAACGTATTCGAAAAGATACAAGAATACGGATTTAAGGTTAAGGAGGAAAAGTGTGACTTTTTCTTACCAGAGATTAAATACTTAGGTCACATTATAAATAAAGATGGTCGTCGGCCGGATCCAGAAAGAGCCAACGCGATCAGAAACATGCCGGCCCCAGATAACGTTCAAGCGTTACAAAGCTTCCTCGGCCTAGCTAATTTTTACCAAGAGTTCATTAAGAACATGCAAAATTTGAGAGGGCCTCTAAACCAACTTTTAAAAAAGGACAAACCATGGTCATGGACCCCGGAATGCCAAGACGCATTCGAGAAGATCAAGAAAACTCTTACTTCAGACCTCTCCCTCACACATTTCGACCCTAGTCTCGACATCATAGTCGCAAGTGATGCAAGCTCGTACGGCATAGGCGCTTGCATATTACATAAATTGTCAGATGGTTCGCGAAAAACTGTGGCTCACGCATCAAGATCTCTACTTCCAGCTGAGAAACAATAAATCCCAAGAGGAAAAAGTATTAACAGTTTTTTTTTTTTTTTCTCCTTTTCAAAAAAGAAAACTCTTTGGAAGGGGGGTATTGTGAGACCGGAAACTACCTACACAATAGACTCTTCCATGCCTATATTAAGTAGGCGACATAGCACTATACAAGAGAGTGATAGAGAGTGTTATAGTAAGCTCCGCTTACACTATCTCTGTAACCTGTTGTTATTATATCTTTCTTACATCTAATCCGTGTTCCGTGTTTTACTTCTGTGGGCCCAACTTTGGCACCCACATCAATTATATTTATTAATTCATTCTAGAACCCTCAAAATTTTGGTTAAAAATTTTCTTTTTCTCGCGTCAGCGCGTCACCATAACCTAGTATGGGGAATTTTAGTGTCTTTTTGCTTAGAAAAATACACTAATTTGGACATTCTTGCAAAAATCAAATAATTGTTGGATTTTAATGAAACTTTAAATCACTTACAAATTAAATTAATTTAAAAAAATTTTCTTTTTCAGAAAATCAGGATAAAAAAAATCAGTTTTAAATTTGTTAGCTTGTACGGACATTATTATAATAAATAAATAAAAATAAAATATAAAATAATAATAATAATGAAAATTATAAATAAAATAAAACAATAGCATTTAAACTTTGTTTAAAATAAGTTAAATAAAAATAATAAAATTACTCCCTGCATGCAACAAAATCTGTTGTTACCGGAAATCCGTATATCCCGCCCAAAAACGTACGATTCAATTTCTTCACCACGAATCTTGGTATGAGCAACGCTTGTCCGACTTCTCTCTGTGACATGGCGTGTAATAATACGGAGTGACTTCTCCTTGTTATCATATGTACTATGAAACAATTGTAACCTAAATAATACACACACTAATACACAAAAAATAAATTGTATGAAATTAACGTACAATTTACCACACCTTCATTTTTTATTTCTGTACGCTCTATTGCCTGTCAAGTATTTTTTTATTTTATTTCCGTGAACACGAGGCTAATTTCTGCTGCTATAATGTGAGTGACCCCCACATCCTTTTGGTGATCCCCGAAGTGCATAAGAAAAACAATCTATTCACCCACATCATTTGTTGATTCCTGACGTGTATAAAAACAACTACAACATTCATTTTGATGACCAGCGACATGTACAAAAACATCTAGCCACATCATTTTAGCGAGACCCGACGTCTAAAAACCTTCCCATTTATTACATCGTTTGGTGTCCAACGACGTCTAAAAAAAAATCTTATTCACCACACGATTTAAAACAAATACGATATGAAAAGAAACTAATCACACTGGTGATAACTACAAAAATACAAAACAAAACAAAACAAAACAATAAAACAAAGACTTCGGAATTCCCGACGTAAAAAAAAAATGTTTAACTAAACGAAGGAGCAAAAACAAGTAAGCATTTGTCTTTAACCAATTTTTTTTATTTGCATTCACTCTCGATATGGAACGAGACAACATAAATTCCGTATGGCTGGTTCACAAAATGCCAATCTGTATATCCTTATAATACAACCTCCAAACAAATGGAATAATAAAGCGCCTGCATAGAAACCAACTATAATGGCTAACGCAAAAAACAAAAACAAAAACAAAAAAACGAACTGGATAAATGGACTACAAATTGAAATAAGTAATGTACCTATCGCTGTTACTGGAACCCAACTACAACTCCTAAAAATAATGAATAGAACCTAACAGTTCTACCGCTACCAAAAATAAATAAAATATTAAGCAATTTTCTGAAGGATGATTAAGTTGAACATATCACTCCTTTATGAAGGACCGTTACACTCAGCGAAAAAATCCTCCGTACTATGGACACAATACCAACCATGAAAAATACCTAATAACGAAAACTTCATAGCGTCTTAAATTGCACAAACATGAAAATAACACTGACATCTCATTTAACAGAATATATTTAACAGAATTGCACAAATATATCTTGAAATACGAAAGAGTAAATTTATTCAATAAAATCTCCGTTGTCTTAAACCATGGCCCCTAGATGACTTCGGAATCTCCTGCATCACTTTCGGACGGTCTCCTTGTTTAAATTGGTTAATGCTGCCATAATCATTGCATTCAGTTCCTCTTTGGTGTTACATGTAGCTTTGCTGGTCTCTCGCTCAACTGTGCCCCACACATAATAATCAAGGGGGTTGCAGTCTGGGGAATTAGTTGGCCAGATGTAAGAGGTTATGTGGTTGCAGAAATTGTCTTAAAGCCGTGACTGGGTTCTCCTGCTTGTGTGGCATGGTGTAGAGTCTTCCATCGCCCACCCTCTTGACCTAGGGCATCACTACCTCCTCAAGGCACTTGATGTAGGCCTCCGTGTTGAGTTTGAGGCACTGTGGGAAGACGAAGCATAACGTCGCCATTAATAAAGATCACTCCAAACACCTTCGTAATCATCATTAGACTCATCCAACTCTTTCTGAATCCTCTGCACTGTCCTCAGATTGACACCCAAACACTCTGAAATGTTCGTATTGAAACTTCCGGTGCGATTGCCAAGCCGTACAGCATGCCCTTTTCAAATTTCTAGTACAATGAATTGCGTCACATAATTTTTCTCACAGACGGTGCCCAACTGACCCTACTATACTGTGCAGTCGATATAATCAAAAACAGACAATACGCATGCGTGAAATTAAAAATATAAAGTGGTGACAATTTACCCATCGTACCTATATATAGTGATGTTACCCCTAATTCTATATGTACGTATACATATATAAAATCTATTGAAATGTTGAATTTACTTATTTTGAATATCTTGAAATACCCTAGCGAAGGCTGTTACAATTGATAACCAAATTTTGTTACAGGCGCATTGAAGTTTCTTCAAACGATAAAGTATAAAAACGAATAGACAAAGAATTATGTATAATTCACAACAAAATATGTTATTGCCTTAGCAAAATAAACAGACAGAAAACAAAAAAAGGGTGAATAAAGATGTGAGCCTCGTGCTTAATATGAAAAATAATGAGAGACTACAATTTTGCGAACGGTTCTTTCTTTGTTAACAACAACAAAAATGAGAACAATAGTCCAAATGTAAATAATTTTCTTTGTTGGTTTGTTAGAAATGTTAACTAGCATGCTAGCATGCAAAAAAATCGATAGCTGCATTCGTCACTCGTGGGAAAAATTTAAATTTGCATGGCACTTTACTCCAATTGGCTCATTCGCTTGATTAAACTCAACGTTGATTCTGATTCCGCAGAACTGGGTTGGGTGTGAAAAAGTATTTGTTGTTAACATTCTTTTTACATTCGTTTTTTCCAGTTACAAGTCCTTTTTTAAAGCTGATCGTTTTGTGTTCATTTTGTTTAGTTCTTTTTTCGTAACAGATTTAATGTTTAATATAGAGCTTAGAAAAATTCGCAGTGTGAGATAGGCAAGAAGTAAGGCATGTAGCAACATCAGCACGACAAAAAGCACTACTTTAAAGGCAAGGAAGGGCAAAAATATTTTAAGTCAAGTGATAGCGATTGCTGTATGAGTCGTACGATTTTTTAATCAAGGACGGGCAACGCCGGGCCATGCTGCTAGTTATTAAATATGCCTGTGTGTAGCCTTGTAATCTTCTGCCATTTGTAAGCTGCGTAATTCTTTTTGTGTTATGCTCAATGCGACATGATGTTAACTGGAGACAAAATTGTCCCCCTAGTGGATAAACGTGACACTTCCTTTCTCTAAGGTGTCTATAAGAGAAGAAATAGACTGAGACTTTGCGTCATTTCCTTATATGCTGTTTTTGGTAACGCCCTCTAGAGGTCATCAGTAAAAGTTCTTTGGCACATGAGTTGGATAATCCAGCATCTGTCAATTTATTATGAGACCATTTATTCATTTAAATATTTTAAGAAATAACTTTTATTTTTTAATTATAGTTTTAACAATCAATAAGCTGAATTTTTAAAAATCCGAAATTAATTACTTTCATTTTTATGCATAGAAATTTAAAAAATTATTAATTCAATTTATTAATTTAAAAAACAAATCGTCTTGTATGTTTTATTTTAATTTCATCTTCAGCAAAAGTATTATATTTCTGAATCTGTTTTATCATAAAATCTTTCGTGAATTAATTCCCTTGCTTAAAAAAAAAAATAACTAATTAATATGTATACCTTTCTTGCTAATGTACTATCGGATTAACTCCTCCTAATTTTCGAAACTGCTCCTAGTGGACGCTTTCCGGCACTATAAATACTCCGCGATAATTATTCGCACTCTTCTTACTTTTCCGCTTAACATGTAAATTTCTTGCGGAAGAACGCGTTTTCTTTTTGGGAAATGCATGAACAATACACACACACACATACACACACATGCACATTCACTCGCTTCACATACTTTAGACCAAAACGTTTCCACATTCATTTGTTACACACGTTATTGTGTTTGTCATTTGTAGCCTTTTGTTGTTAATACATTATTATTTGTTTTTACAATATATATCGTATACATCGGTTCTTGTTGTTTCACTACTTTTTTTGATGGACTCACATCCCGAGTCTGACATGTTTATTGTGGGCATTTCAGGAAACGCACGTGTTTATTTCTCAACGCGTACACCGCGCTCGCAACAATATACGCATAACATGGAAGTTTGATGGCAATAAAACGTGACTGTTTTTTTATATTTTCAAGCAATGTCATTTGAGAACATTTTTCTGATAACAAGTTAGACGATGAATATTTCAATTGACAGGTTAAAACTTAAAAACAATATGACAGTAAACATTGTTAACATAGCTGCAGTCAAGCAAATTAAAAATTTCTTATCTGTGAAATTACAATGTCAGAGAGAATTAAAGAAAAACCCCAGTTAATCTTTCCAGTAACGATTTCTTTTTTTTTTTTTCTTTCTTTTTTTGCATTAATTCAGTTAGACGATTTAAAAAAAAGATGAAATAAGAAAATAAAACCTTATAGAAAATCAATTTTTTTCTTCTTATAAAGAATCATGCGATCATGGATATCACCAAAACTCCCGTCCTCCAGTTTTATACTCTAACAATGGTGTACTATCATAAATAGAAAGCCATAAAAAGAATATGTAACTTTGAGCACAATTATTTTTCAAAGGCAACAAATAAACAATTATATTCCAAATTCAACTGACATAAATTTTGAAACTGGAAAGTTGGTTGATTTACTAAACTCAATAGTCTTTTTTTTTCATTAATGGGCTTCCATAATTTTACAAATAACACAAATGGGAAAAAAATGACATTGAAAAAGCAGCAAAAATCTTAATAACTATTCGCTGTAATTACTAGTGAAAGGATTAATCGTCTGTGTTGTTGCCTGGGATTTGGTAAACGCTACCCGCAACCATCCATTACAACGGAACGGAACAGAATTCCAGAAGCCAATCAAAGATTCTTTTATTGATTTTAGTTTGCAAAGAAACTTTGATTTTTCTGCTGTTAATTGCATTAAAGAATTAACTGCTAGACAGCACGTTTTCAGAAAAGAAGAATAAAGGTCGACATGTTTTTCTCACATTATGCAAACATGCAGAGCATTGTCGCCAGATATTTGGTCATTCTGGACTCGACTTGACTTGGCCTCAGGCTTCAGCCAGGACATCAAATAAAAATTAAAATTGAACGTTAAGACATTTAATTACATAAACTAAAGACTAATTGAGAACATGTAAAAAATATTTCCCCGATTAAATTATGACTGCCAGAAATCTGTTTACATTTATGAATGAATAAATACCCATTATGTACAAAAGGTCTAAATCAATCATCGGTTAAACAAATTTAAAACGACATAAACGCATCCACACTCGTGCGTTCGTACACATACAGATACGTACACAGTCATACAGATACGTACACAGTCATACAGAGACACTTTCTCTCTCTCTCTCTCTCTCTCTCTCTCTCTCTCTCTCTCACACACACACACACACACACACACACACACATGCACGCGCGCGCGCGCGTTTTGTCAGTAGATTTATTTCATCATTAATGTTTTTTCAATGAAGAATAAAAAAGAAATACAAAAGAAATGCAAAAAGAAATACAAAAGAACACAACAGAAAAGCAAAAAGAATATAAAAGAAATACAAAAAAAATATAAAAGAATACAAAAGAGAACAAAAAGAATACAAAAAGAATACAAAAGAATATAAAAGAAATACAAGAATACAAAAAAAATACAAAAGAATACAACAGAATAAAAAAGAATACAAAAGAATACAAAAGAATACAACAGAATACAAAAAATATAAAAGAAATACAAGAAGAATACAAAATGAATACAAAAGTAATACAAAAGAATATTGAATAATTGAATAATCTGAAGTTGTTTCTTATCTGATTGAAAATCAAAACAATTCCTGGGCAGTAGTTTACTCGCTTTAAAATAAAAAAAATATGCAAGTCCCTTAGGGTCGTTGATGTACAAATATACTGAAACCGTAACCCATTCCTCTTCAGACTAGTTCTGAATTCATTGCTGCCCGTTTGTTAGACCGGTTACATTATAGTAACTATCTCTGTTGTAGCATGTGGGGGGCTTCCTTATTTTGCTCGATTCAGCTGTGGCAGCAACGGACGTAATCAGCAGAGTACAACCGGAAGTCCCAGAACCCATAAAAATGCTGACAGCCCTATTCGATCTATTATCCACTTTTCCTTTTCTGCGGCCTCTACCTTCAAGGCCAACTCTTTCCGCTTTTCATTTTCAAAGGCCACTCTTTTCAAGACCATCTCGAAGAGTTACTCATAACCCTTGCTGAAAAAGACACGTGGCCCTGTCCAGGCAGCTTGACTTCAAGTTTATCGTTCCTTGTGGGAACAGGAGGATAAATCTCCCTTCGAGTCACCTACCCAAAAGAAAAACTATACACAACCCTTGATGCAAAAGACTAGTACCAATCCTAGCATTTTCTCATTCAGATTTCTTGTTCATCCCGTGAGAACTAGCGAAGAAATTTCTCTACACAAAACATCTACTCAAGAACTTTGTCAACTTGGAAACCCAACTCTTTTCTTGCAAAATACTACTACTTTGTTCTCACTTTCAACTAGAAATAAAAGCTGTTGAACAGTTATTTCAGACCTTGGGTTTTGTTAATTCCACTCTCACTGCAGCACACACACACAACCGAGAAAAATTCCTACAGCATTACCAAGGCTAACTAGCCCTGTCTACCCTATTATTTACAGAGGCTTCAATGCAGAGATTTTTCTTATTTATATTATTTACATCATTCGGGCTGTCGTCCTCATCTTTATTGCCATATTTACGACGTTTCCGCCGTTGCATGCTCCGGCCTTCTTCAGGTGATTGGAATTTCCAAATGAACCCTTTATGTCTTTTACTGGAGTAGATTGTTTTAGTTCCACGTGCCATGTCTCTCCTGGATATCTCAGTGATCTCTCTTTAACTCAACTTTCCATGTTTTTGTTCACCACTGCAGTAGCCAGGTATTGAACTCACAACTCTTTGTATCAAGACACTGGATCTAACGAACGCTTTTATCCCTTGGGTCATGTTTGAATTTTTGGGACTTATAAACTTAATGTCTCAGCAACCGGTTTTTTTATCATAGCTCATATTACAATTTGTTGTCATTGCTTTTCTCTAACGTCCTGTATTACTGGTTCCCGTATTGTATTCATGTCTACGTTTGGCCGGCTTAGGAGGTTTTATTTGCCTAGCATATGTGTTGATCCCTTCGGTTTTCGTATTTTCCATTGATTTTCTCTGTCTATTATTTCAACCTCATCCTACAGGGGACGGTGATCTCCGTTTTCCCTCGATATGTGGTCAGCTATGCCTGATTTTTCTATTTCCCCTCGTGTTACGGCTTTAGGATGTTTTTGAAGTCTTACCTTAAGGAGGCAAGCTGTTTTTCCGTTATATTTACACACAGTCCTTAATCATGTTCTCCTCTGTGGGGGGGGTCTTACTCGGAAAGAGTGTCTGCGAAGTGTCAAACCACTTTTAAAGGTCGTCCTGATTTTATATTTCTTTTGTATTTTCTCCGATAATCCTTTCACATATGGTAAACAGATCGAAGCTGTTTTCTCAATGTTGTCATCCTCTTGTACTCTTTTATCCCAGTATGTCGGAGCTGCAGCCCTGTACCCAGAGTAGTTGTTACGTTGTAGGGTATAATAAGATCATCGATTCAGTGCACAAGGGAGATAGAAAACGGCAACAAACTCGCATTCCTGGATATACTAATATCTCGATCAGAACATGGGTTCACGACATCCGTATACCACAAGCCAGCACTCACCAGGAAAATCTCAACTTCACCCACACAATGTAAAGAAAGGTGTCGTTCACTGCTTACAACATCGAGCAAAAGTCATGTGGCGATTAAGAGACGTATTAACAAGAAATGATCAGTATTACCCTGCAACGTAACAAAAGGAGATAACTGAGACATCCGGAATAGGTATGGCACCTGGAACTAGAATAATCTACCCCGGTGGACGTAATGAAGGGTTCAGTTCGAAATTCTAATCACCTGAAGAAGACCGGCGCGTACAACGACTGATATGTCGTGAATATCGCAATAAATGTGAAGACAACAGTCCGAACAATGTAAATAATATAAATAATTACAATACCTCTCTCAGAAATATAGACGGATACAGTTTTTCTATTTTGGTTACCTCCCAAAGCAAAAGAGGTGAGGGAAAATGAGTTCATGCCTTTTCAAAGGCAAAAATCATTAAAAAAAATGAAGGCAACAGACCTGGTCTGAATTCAGATTGCCACTTACATTTTCCGCGCCGATAACCATTACGCTACCGGCATTCCCTATGAAGCCTTATAAAATCTCCAATCAAATCAAAATGAATTCATGAAAAAAAAAATTCAAGTTATTTCTCTTTAAAAGATATATTTGTGGAACACCTGAAAATTTGAATTTGATTATTTGGGAGAAGATAAAAAAGTAGATAAGGTTCTTTTCATACAGCGAATCGAATACATATTAAAAAGTCATAGAAAAGAACAGTAGATTATAGTCTTAACCCTTTGAGCCATGACCAAAGCTTTACCGGTGGGAGAGAATAAACAATACCCAGCCACCAGTTGAACGGAGGGTAAACACTTGCGTCGTGTTTTGCTATTGTCTTTTTAATTTGAATAGACTGGGACACAAAGAAAGAAGTCTGGCGATAAAGTGAAGGCATGCAATCATACTCTTTCCCTGCTAAGAATAATGCTTATATTTTTGTAACTATTTTTATATCTACCCTGAAACATTACATACCAATTATTTGTGAATTTTGATTCAAGAGCTCAGGCAGAAGGGTTAAAATTGTTCATGAACGCTGGTCTCAAAGTGTTAAGTTATTTTTTGTACATACTTTTATGAATTGGGTGGGGTGTAAATTTTACTACACTTACGTGTAGTGGAACAGAAGTATATGAACTACACCAGGGTGTATTTCGACATAACATTTAACTATTGAATGCTTTCTCCGCCTTTATATCGTTAACATTCTAGTGTAATGTTATAAGGCCGTTGATATGCGCAGAGGATTCTATCTGTTATGGCGTCTTCATCAATGTATAATGATGCAAAGAAAAATGCTTCGACTCTGGCTTATCATTACCAGACTGTTTCTCTTTGTTCTTTTCTTCTTGTGCTTCTGTGTCCTGTGTCCCTTCAGAACGTGAACGATCATGGCTCTCCACAAAGTCCTGTCCTTTATAGATTTTAGTAAAGTTTGCCTTTTTGTTATCCCTTCTAATCCCTATTCTGGCAACCATTTACACAAGTTCATTAGGGGAGGTTATACGCTGCTTTTCTTTATCCCTCTACCTTTTTTTTCTCATTAGGTACCCGAGACATTTCAATTCGCTTTCTGATACCACGTGTAAGCGTCCTCTTCGCTTCTATTTTCGTTAATACTTCCTTGTTACTCACATATTCCGTCCATGGCATTCTCAACATCCTTCGGTAGAACCACATATCAGTTGTCTCAAGCCTCCTCTTCATCTGTGAAGAAACTGTCCAGTTTTCACAGCCATATAGTAGAATTGGTATTACATTGCAGTTCAGCATTTTCTTTTTTGTTTCGAACGAAAATTTCCCATCTCTTAATACTTTGTTTAACTTTTGGAAGACATCTTTAGCTATTTAATGGTCTTCGGATTTCGGTCTGACATTTCCATCGTTTGTTAAAGCATTTCCCAAATAGTTAAATTTATGTACTTGCTTTATATTGACGTCTCTAATTCTGAGTTCGCATCTTGAGCTGCCTCTTTTGCTAACGGCCAGCCATTCTGTCTTCTTACACTTGATAATTAGTACTTTCTTCCTCCTTTCCTTTTGTTTAGAAGATCATGAAGTTTTTTTGTGTGTGTGTCTGTCAGCGTTACAGTGTTATATGCGTCTTTGTTGCTAAGACTGTGTCAATCAGTAAGAAAATCCTGGCAGAACTTCTAATTGTTTTAGGGTCTCCTCGCTATAAATATTTCTATTTCCGAGAAGAGTTCAGATATTTTAACCAATGCTATTTCAACTGCCCAAGTCATTTGAATTGAATGACACAAAATGTTTTCCATGAGATTTGCTGTTGCCTTTTTTTATTTGTTTTATGAAAAGAACTATTTCTGCTCGAAACGTCTGTGACTAGTGTGTTCACATTTCCCGAGTAAAAATGTCACTAAGCTTTCAGTAAATATGCATCAAAAGTTTTCATAAAATATTTTTTTAAATATGCTAGCAAGGTGATATGCCCAGTAGAAAATAACATTTGCAACCAGGGTTCATATTTTTCGGATAATAATTTTTTAGATAATTTTATTAATTATTATTATTATTATTATTATTATTATTGTATTTCCTTTGATTTCTGGTGTCTACTCATTTCTTTCTGGGTCCCACCCAGAGACCTAAGATCAGAAATGGCATCATGACATTTTACACTGAGCAGTTTTGAAAAAAATATTGCACATATTTTACATAGATAAAGCCTTTCGTAAAGTGTGGGGCTGTACTTGTGAGTACAATTTCTTTTATTTCTTTAAGGCATCGGCTACCAGGAAATTCTTCAATGAGTCTATTGGAATCTTTTCCAATTAATCCGAGGCTCCAGCTACACATTTTTGACATTTCGATTTCAACGTGCTTGCATTTTGAGTCTTTTGAAGATCTTCAAAGATTGCAGTCTGCGGGGACTACCATAAGGGGGCTCATTTTGTCTTTGCGGTTTCTAATCACGATGTCAGGACAGTTAGCTTTAATTGTTCTGTCTCTGCGTATTATTATTATTATTATTATTATTATTATTATTATTATTATTATTTCGATTTCTGGTGTGTACGCAGTTTTCCCGGGCCCCGCCCATAGACCTCAGGCCAGAAATGACATCATGACATTTTCCACTGACCAATTAAAAAATATTATTATTATTTATTGATAGAAAAATAGAAATTAAAAAGGATAAAATGCTTATTCTTGAATTGCATTGTATTTCCTCTTTTATTGCATTAAGAATGGTAAGTACATTGTACTTATTCATTTCGGTACAATAAAATAAATGTAGAACAGCTTTTAATATGCACGAATTATTTATTAACTATCCATTTCCTTTCTGGCTTTTTTTCCGACAATATTTAAGTAGATAAATTATCAAGCTTTTTCTTTTATTTCTTAAAACTAACGTAGAAAGACTGTTGTTTGTCTTCTAGGGATCTTATTTCACGCCCCCAAATAATTCGCGCCCACGCATAATGACGAAATATCTATAGGCAAATATTGCTTTTTTTTATGTAAACTGCGAATGAAATGCACGTGCCTTACAATAAGAGATGTTCTGTTTAAAAATGTTCATATTTCAAATTTGAACTAATTTGCATGTCATGTGTTCGTTCTTGGGGATTTAGAGCAAAGTGCACTCCGTGACAGTCAGCAGAGATGTTTGGAAAACAAGAAATGGCAAATAAAACTCATTGTTTCTGAGATTTTCAAAAGTTATAAGATCGCAATTTATAAGTTAGTCGTTAATATACGTCAGTCATGCCTCTAACATTTTTGAGTTCAGCACGCTAAGATGGTTAACAACAGTTTTCCTAAGACTCGAGTAGGTGGGGGTGGCGGTGGGGGTGCTACTCCGGTTTCGCTTACCCAAAACACGAATCCGCATTCACACCAGCTTGAGGCACTGTAGGTCTCTTGTACAATGAAATTAACAGAGACAATTTAAAATTACAAAAACTAAATTTTTATTTCACTCTTTGATTGGATGCCCGCCCGATATGAATCCCCAGAGCCATTACCCCCTCTGCCACCCTGTTCTTCACGCTACTGTTCTCAACCCATTTCTTCTCACAGACAAGTGATTACAAATGATTTCAGTCTGTGATCTTCCCTCACATTGACAATAAGCTGTCTGAAACACTCAGAACATCCATATGCACAATTACAATGACTAACACTTTTTTAACCAACCAACTTGTACATATGCCTCTATTTTATACCTACAATAATTACAATTCTCACACAAGTAGATACTAAACATTCATTTGCACATCGAGATCACGAATCCCTTACTGTTATGGTCGCAGGAGCATCACGTGTACTGCAACCATAGCTGCACAGCAATCTTGACATAGTCAGGAAAGACATTAGAATAATTAAAAACCTCTACTGGAAGCAAACCGCCTACATAAAGATTTTAAAAAAAATGAGTTCAGCAGATATAGAAAAGAGCATAAGGCAAGGATGTGTCTTCTCACCGGACATATTCAACCTATACATTGAGGCAATTCTGAGAGAACTGGAAAGCCTATCATGATTCATCATTGGCGGCCACAATCTTAGCAACATAAGACACGCAGATAATACAGTGCTGATAGCGAACGATTTCACTACCCCCGCATCCATCCATTTGCACAATATATAGCCACAATTTTTATAAATGTTTTAATAAATCTTTCCTAATTTTGTACAAAAGAACAGATATTATAATATCCTCCGATATTTTATTGCTGTTCGTTTTACACCTATGTGTGATATATTTCTATGTGGTGAATAATTATTTTCAAACCGTTGAAGACCCCCATGTGAATGGCAACGCAACATATGCCTATCCACCGCTACAAACTTAATTATGCTGCAGTATTGGATGTTTTAAACTGAAGATGTCAAATCAGTGTGAAGAGAACAGGGAAGGCATTCCAAAACGTTAACTGAATATAAAAACAGATAATCTCAAAATCAGAAACAAAAAGCAATAATGAAAACGGAAAGAGTTTCAAACATTCATTGTATAGTCACAATAAATGAACGCCAAGTCAGAGGCAAAAGAAAGAAGAAAAAAAAAGATGGGTTTAGCCCAACAAATTCATCAAATATTAACAAAGTCAAAGTTTTAGAAAAAAAAAAAACAATGAAGACGATGATGAGCAAAACATTCATTGAACAGTAAGAACAATTATTTTCAAAATCTCAGACAAAATCAGGAATAAACACGAGAAGTGAGCAAATTATTCGCCAAACATTAAGAAAAACTTATGTAAAAATTTCAGGTAGAAACAACAAAACTGAGAATATTTCAAAATATTGGTCAATTTCAAAACAGGCCTGTCACCAAGATGGCGCCTCAGGGAGGAAATAGTTCTCACACCACCAGAAATCCATTTGTTTCGTGGCTGTGTAAATGATGTGACCCGCGCTGAATCTTATGACTTAAATTATTCATATTTCCAGCGCTTGAAACAATTTCACTTTCCGTCGTATATATTGATCTTGAAAAGATTTTTTTTTTTTTGTGTTAATAAAAAAAGAATTCGTTCTTTTTATTCATGCCTTTTTTCCAATTCGTCTGCTCCTATATATAGATATTGGTCACATTATATTAAGCGGTCTCTCATTGGTTAATAAAATCAAATCGGAGTCACCAACTTGTTGCGGACCCCCTGGAGGGGCGAATAATGATAGGATATAGCCTGTAGCGTCGAGCAAATGTTGAATAAATTCAAAACAATAATCCTGTCTGTAGTAAATAACCGAATGTATGCAGCAAATTATGTTTGGCAGGACGGTAAGATGGCCGTAGAATAAACGAATGCACGGCTAAAGGCAGCTAATAAGCCGAAGTGCTAGCGTTGAGCAGATGATGGTTGACCGGTACATTCAACTCTATAGAGTCGTTTACTTCCGATATTTCAGAACTGTATATTTCAACGGCCATACAGCTCTTTTCTTCTGGCCTTTCTTGACCTGCTCATTCAATGGCTACACAACAGACATACACTTCCGGCTACACATTGGTCCCTACTTCCGGCGTTCCCTTTTCAACGTTACTCACCTGGTTTTATAGGAAGTTGCCGCACGCTTATCAAGCTGACGTCAAACATCTACTGCCGTAAACCATTTGGTTAATTTCAACAAATAGATTTTCGTCTTACCTTCACCATGCAACTGCTCAACGCCGGACATTACAGTGCTAGGGCATCATCAGTCTATTATTTCTCGACGCTTCATTGTGTATTTCTTCAACGCCGGCACCGGACATTAAGCTACTTCGACTTATTACCAGCATCTGCTCAACGCTAGCAACTTTGGTTTATTATATATTTCTAGCCGTGTATTCGTTTATTCGGTCAGCTTACCTTCTTGTCCTCAAATATCATTTGGTGTATACATTCGGTTAATTACTACGGACAGGATTTCTGCTCAACGTCACAGACCATATCCCATCATTATTCGCCCCTCCAGGGGTCAGCAACAATACGTTAGAATAGAAATTTTTACTTGCAGTCCCTCTCCTATAAAAAAGTGTCAATGGGCCTGCGTTTTTATGTTAAAAAACGGGTATTTTAGTGTCAATAGCCATTCTTCCTATCTTCATATTTTTTCTAATTTTTGTTATTCTATTTTTTTTTATATAGCAATCGTAACGATCATCCTGATTTAAATCTCTGTTGAAAATAAATAATCAACTAGAAACAAAAAAACTGATCGAGATGAAGTCAAGTGTGTAGAATATGATCAGCTCTTAGTGCAAAGGAAGGAAGCCTCTTCCGTTATTTCAATCTCTTGAAGGAATCTAATAAAAACAAATACGATATAGATTTCTTAGAAAAATATTAACTCCCAGAATAATTATTTTTATTCTTTTATTACGTACCACTAAAATGGATTCTTTTTCCGAAATGTGAGCAAAAAAATACTGTTTTTTTTATTTGCTAAAAATCAAGAAATTATCCGATTCAAACAGAATTTGCAGTACATGATTCACAGATTCACTTGATGAATGAATAACTAAATACGTTGTGGAAATACTTTTGGAAGTCAGTTTCCCCACCTTTTCGAAATCGCATGTGTACTTTTTAATTTGGGGAGGTGTTCAGCCATTTTTCCTATCTGGAAACGAGTCAGTGTTACCCCAAACCTAGTGTTAATTAAATTCACATAATGGATTAAAAATATTTTTACTTGCAGCCCCATCTTCAAACACTGGCGATGGGCCTTGTTATGTTAAAAAAAAAACAACAAAAAAAAACGGGTATTTTCGTGGCAATAGCCAATTTTTTTATCCTCATATTTTCTGTAATTTTTATTATACTATTTTTTTTATATAGCAAACGTAACGATCATCCTTATTTAAAGTTCCGTTGAAAATAAATGACCAACTAGAAACAAACGACTGATCAGGATGAAGTCAAGTGTGTAGAATATGAGCAGCTCTTAGTGCAAAGGAAGGACGCCACTTCCGTTATTTCAGTCTCTTGAAGGAATCTGATAAAAATAAATGCGATTTTATAGCAAGCGTAACGACCATTTTTATTTAAAGCTCTGTTGAAAATAAATGACCAACCAGGGAAAAAAAATGAACTGATTAGGATTAAGTGCACAAGTTATGAATAGCTCTTAATGCAAATTTTATTTCTAGAACTAATCTGATGGAAAAATGTTATATGGAATTAATGACATTCTTATATATATATATATATATATATATATATATATATATATATATATATATATATATATATATATATGTATATATATATGTGTGTGTGTGTGTGTGTATGTGTATGTATATATATATATGATTTTTTTATATATAATATTTATATATTATACATGCGCGGTACTTACTGGAAAGCGCACAATATCACCGATAGAACTCACATATTTAGTTGCATTAGTTACCCAGAGTCACAAGCACACATCAACGCAACTATATATATATATATATATATATATATATATATATATATATATATATATATATATATATATGTGTGTGTGTGTGTGTGTGTGTGTGTGTGTGTGTGTGTGTGTGTGTGTGTGTATAGGGTACGATGGATAAATTTTCGTTTAAATTACGAAAAAAATAACCCTGACATCTCATTTTAACAAATATATTTACCAAAATTACAACAAAATATCTTGAAATACTAAAGATTAAATTTATTCAATAAAATCAACATTGTCTTCAACCATGGCCTCCAGATGACTTCGAACTTCCTGCATCTCTTCTGGATGGTCTCCTCGTTTAAATTGGTGAATGCTGCCATGATCCTTGCCTTCAGTTCATCTTTGCTGTTACAAAGAGCTTTATTTGGTATGTCGCTCATCTGCGTCAAGGAGGTTGTTGTCTGAGGAGTTAGGTGGGCAGATGTAAGGGGTTATGTGGTCGCAGAAATTTATTGGTTCTCCTGCTTGTGTGGCATGGTGCAGAATCCTGTTGGCAGACATAGTCTTCCAGTAGTGCCCTCTTGACCCAGGGCAGCACTAACCCCTCAAGGCACTTGATGTAGGCTCTCACCAACAAATTCGAGAATTCTTTTCTTATCAGAAGAATCAGAATAAATTTTCCGGGCTGTAGTACCTTCGTAATTACCATTAAACTCAGCCAACTCTTTCCGAATCCTCTACACTGTCCTCAGATTGACAACCAAACACTCGAAAATGTTCGTATTGGAGCTTCCAGCGCGAATGTCAAACAGTACAGCATGCCGTTTACAAATTTCTGGTGGAGTTAATTGCATCATGGTGCTATTTTTCTCACAGACGGTACCCAACTGAGCCTGTCATACATCGCTATCGACAAAATCAAAACAAACATCACGCATGCACGAAATTAAAAATATTAAATGGTGTCAATTTATTCATCGCACCCTCCGTGTGTGTATATATATATATATATATATATATATATATATATATATATATATATATATATATAGTAGCCGAATTACCCGCGTCTTGTTGCGTGTCACACATTTTTTGTAAGAAAATGATGATTGATTTTAAGTCATTGTTATAATTTGTGGAGAAAAATAATCCATTTCAGTATTACTGAATGATCTTGCCGATGTGACCTCAATCTTCTGGCTTTCTCCTTCTATATTTTGCATAGGAGTCATTCCCTTGTTAAAATTTAAATTTAATATAAACCAAAGGGGCAAAAAATTCCAATGTGTTGGGATAACCCCACCCCGGGGTCCCCATTTGATCAAAATGAAATATATTGATATAAGTGCCCTTAGAGTCATTCCCTTGTTAAAATTTAAATTTTATTTAAATCAAAGGGAAAAAAATTCAGTGTGGTTTTGTGCACCCCACTTTGCTGTATTTCAAACCGAAATTAAATTGATTGAAATGATCTTTTTAATCATTAAAAATAGCTAAAAGTGTCCATATTTACAAATATGTCAGCACAACGTAATTCTCTTTATTAAAAAAATATTTAAAAATAAAATATACTTTTCTTAAACTTTATTTGAGGAATATTAGCTTATTTAAAGTTTAATTAATCTGGTTTGAAACAATTATTACTTTTACTTTAAAATATCGTAGAAAAGCATTTTTAACGCAGAGATGGGTGTTTTGTATGAGGTGTTGACAGCTTTCTCGCTAGACTTATGTTTGGGAATTTTTGAAAGGGTGACAATTACTGTAATAATTACTTGACGAATATAACGTGAACGCTTTTAATATAATTTCTTTAACTACCAAGTAATCTTTAAAATTTAGGATAATATCAAATAATTCAATATTTTATTGAATTTTAGGTATGAAAACGCTTGATGAGAAAATGCAAGAAATTTACCAATAAATTTTAAATTTACTATAATTGCTGCTAAGCTTTTCTATTTATATTGTGTATGGACGATAGGCGTCTGAATTTATAAAAATCGGGTCGTTTATACATACACACAATTTTTTTAAATACCGTAGGTCACTATATTGTAGTAATCTTTTCCATTTATGATTAGTAAATATATTTTTTTATTTAATAACAATATCACCTAACCACTACAAAATAATACAGAATTTTAGAAGATTTAAAACTTTATTAATTACTCTAATAAACATTTTTAAAAACTGGAAAAAATTCTTGTAGAAATTCATTATTCATCGAAAAAAATATTTTCTTAAGAAAATATTGTCCGTCTTACACCTTATTCATAAAAGCAATTAACAGTTGTTGTTTTTTTTCTAATTGATAATGTCATAGTTTTATTGCAGTTTTTGTTTTACGATTCAGATCAGATTTTCTGTAAAAGGCCTTGCTGTATAAAAAAATATTGATGATTTAAATTCTGCAAGTAATTTGTTCTTATAACTAATAAAAACATTAAACGCCACAAAAATGAATATCTCGAAATTTAATAAAAGTAAATGAGTGATGAATAAGAAATATAAAAATGTTTTAAAAAATAACTTAATTCATTTGTGAATAAGTCCTGAAAGTTTTATTATAATTCAAGAATTATCTGATTTTTGCAAAAAATTGCAAATGAGTCTTTTGCTTCGCAAAATGACACTAAAATTTCCTATACTAATTTATGGTCACCCACTGACGCAAAATAAAGAAAATTTTTAACCAAAATTTTGAAAATTCTAGAAAGAATTAATAAATACAATTTACTAATCAAAAATTCCTTGGTCTTTCCTCTTAATAATAAAGAAAAATATTTAATAGCCAATATGGGACGCGACTGACACTCATATACGGACCAACAAAAAATTATGAATCATTAATCCTGGCTTCATGATCCTTTTGTAGACTCGTCTTTTTCCTATCTATCACCCCTAGTAACAGAACAGTCTATATCTTACGCCTACGTACGGAAAACTTCAACCAATTAAAACCGTACTAGACGAACCAACAAATCTCACTGGTCAGCGACACTATATTCTGAAAGTTTCACGTGAAAAACGAAATTGCGCCAAAACTTAAGTTAGCTGATTTCGGACTTTCAGAACTTATAAAAGAAGACGCCGACTGACCTAAGCAGTCAGTGACGAATACCCACAGAGAAATTGCCAACATACTCCACGTCACTCGAAATCACGATTTTACCGCGCAAAGGTACATCAACGCTGACTCACTCACAATTAACACTCGACCAACTCTGTGGACATCGATTCGCAAACATTGCTTATCTAAAGTGAATTATATTCGCTACCTATTAAGTAAACATCAATGTGCGAACGACCTTAAAAAACATTACAATCAAAGGTAGATCACTCTTTAAAAACTCCTTCTAAAAAGACACTTAATATCGACAATTATTAATATCAATACAAACTTAAAAAGACTGTAAATGAACGAACGATTCCAAAGAGAGACATTCTGAAATCTAAAACATCATACACATTTTGCCAACATAACATATACCAATTATCCTGCTTGTATATTGTTTTGAATTGTATATAAATGTTATATTAGTTTCTAATTGAATATGTAGAAAGTCACGCAACCTACACAAATTCCTTCTGATTCTTTCAAGCATAATTAATAAATTCTGCACATCCCTAACACTTTAATTTTGAGGATGAAACTTGAATTACTTCGGTTTTATTTTTTATTCTTCATTTATCTTGAACTATATATATATATATATATATATATATATATATATATATATATATATATGGAAAGAGTAGGAGGCTTATCCATTGTTTCCTGTTTAGAATAGGGTTTTCAGTTTCGTTTCCTTCTTCTGTGGCTCTCATGAATTGGTGATATGACTGGATGGGGGGCTCCGACTAGGGTACCTGGTTGGCAGCTTTTTGGTTGCTGCATCCCGACTAGTACCGTAATTTCTCGAAAATAATACACATTTTTTTTTTTTACTGTAAATTACAGGTGATAGTAGGGCTGCGTATTATAAATAGGTTTAAACAAAAATATTTTTTCGTTATTGATTTATAATAATAAATACGTACCTCTTGTTCTAAAATAATTTTTATTTTAAATCCAGCAATAATAATTATAATATTTTTTGTCAATAAATTTATGTTTATCAGTAACCGCATTTTTTATTTGGCGAAAAAATAAAGAAAAAAATCTATAAAAAGGCCAATTTCGAAGAAAAGAGGATATCAAGTTATCAATTTATTAAAATCTTCATCATTATCATCATCATCATCACCACTTTCTATCATAGAATCAATATCTAAATTGTCATTAAACACATTATCATTCACAATATCTTCATCCTGTTCAAAATTATCTTCAGCATTCTCTTGCCAAATGATGTCATCTTCAGAGCCATCTATGGTTGTCTTGGAACCTCTCCCTAAACTTATGTTAGTCTCATTCAACTCATATTCTCTAACTGCAGCTCTGTTTCCTATTCTTTCTGCCAATTCTATTACGTTTGCACTTTAACTCGCACGTTTTGACGACATTTTGGCGGTAAAATAAAATGTTTATATTTATAGGGAAAACCACGATGATAATTTTCAACATTATTTCAACCGCTAAGTTTCGATTTTATTCTTAATGTCAAGGTCGACAAAATATCTTCGTAATTATATTTTTTTTTGTTTATTTTTGACAAAAGTTATAGACGCGTATTATACATAAAGATAGATATATTTCTTAATTTTTAATCATTTGTTAGGGTGCGTATTATTTATGGGTGCGCATTATTTTCGAGAAATTACGTTAGTCAGCAGCCCAAACTCTGGAGTAACTTTTGAAAAGGCTGCTCTGATCAACAGTCGCATAATATCGGGGTTCGTGCAGTGCATGTGTGTGTATATGTGAGTGTGTGTGTGTGTGTGTGTGTCTGTGTATATGTGAGTGTGTGTGTCTGTGTATATGTGAGTGCGTGTGTGTGTCTGTGTATATGTGAGTGCGTATGTGTGTTATCTTTTGACCTGTTGACTTAATGGCTACCTTCTCATAACACACAATTCCAAAATCTGATTCCAAATCAAAACTGAATATGAAGCCCGTCCAAAACATTCACTCAAAGTTTCAGAAAAAAACTCCAACAAATCTGAAAATAGATTAAAATAAATTTTTTGAAGATTTTAAGATGAAATGTTTTCAACATTGTCTATCGATTAATCCAGATTATCTGTCTTATTTTTGTTAATTGCATTTTTTCAAACGCCAACACATGTGGTTTTCTTTTTGCGTTTGTTGCGCCCGGTAATTTTTCATCTTGTAAATTCTGCATTCAGGCCCGTCACTGTAGCCATATGCTTTTGGTATTATTTATCCTCTCTTGGTCAAGCTATCAACCCCGTGACCTTCCCGTGACACGATTGAATTAGACCAATATCTGCCACTTCTTGGCTCTTGATTGTGCGCCCAGAGATTTATTGCTCGTTTCCACCTGAATAACTGCATCCACAATTTATTAATTTCTCTGCTCGGTTTGCTAATCGAATGATGTGAACACATGCCTGCACATTCCTTTAATTTTCTTATTCCTCATTACCCTTCCCTATCGATGGAGTTAACTTTAATCTACAAAGAGTGTGTACAAGGAACCTCTCACACCATACATGATCAGCTATACCTGAATTTAAAATATATTCTACAGCTTATTATTGTTAAAGTATTGTCTTTAGAGGTGACTGGTCTTGTCCTTATTCTTTCTGACACAGCAGCATGTGATATTGTACACACAGTTCTTTGTCATGTTTTCTGTTGGTCTTCTGGAAAATCTCAGACAAAAAAAATAAAAATGGGGATAATAAGAAGTATTCATTGAAGATTAAAAGCTAAAATACCCACTCAAACAGTACATGCAACATATTTGAAGTAACCAGAAAGTTCACCAGAAAACAAATCAAAAGTACATGCCCAATAATAGCGTGTAAACGGTGAGTGGGACAGAGTGTGTCTAGGCACTGGGCATCCATTTCGGGAGGGCATCCAATCGAAGGGTGAAATAACAATTTAGTTTTTGAAATTTGAAATAAAGTGTTTATTTCTTGTTTTATCTATTTTTACAGATTTAAAATGTCTTCCTTTCTCACATTTCTCAGTACTAGCCTCTAGAGGTCCCTCTACAGGGGTCTTAGAGGCATACAACAAAGGAGTTGGCCCCGGACAATGCTATTGATGCCCAACCTCTCTCTCTCTCTCTCTCTTTCTCGTTAATAGGAAAAAGGTCCAGAAATGCGCTTGATTTGAATTTATAAAATACAAAACACGTGACTCTATATTATTAACCAACTACGAACCAAATTATATTCAAGAACGGAAAAGATTTTTTTTTTCTTTTCAATATGTCAGATGCAGCTTTCGCTTGTCAAAGTAAAATGCTGTATAATTACCCCACAAAGTCTGCCAAGTATTTTTGTATAAGGTAGAATATAAGGAAAGGACATATATCCTCTTTCGCGACTTCAAGATCTGTTGAAGACATTTCAGTATTTTTAAGAGAAACGATGTCACTTTAGTGGGAATGGTCATGGGTTGCAAAGTACAGTGTGTAGCATTCAAAAATGTTAGCAAATCCGTGTAATTTACATGGGCACAACTACTTACCATTAACACTACTACGAACTGATAAAACGGTTGTACGTATTACTTCTCTTTCTAATCTACGAAACGGACACAACGAATCTATCGTGTGACCTTCACGCTACCAGTGTGCACACGGCCACTCTGAAACTTTTCATCATGAATGACTTCCTATCAAAAACAGATATTTTCAGTTTTTTTACATTATAGACATCTTGACATACCAGAAGTATGAGTTATGCTTTCTAATAATTTTATACATATTCAGATAAGATTAGGTTTATTTTGTTTTACGGCATATCAACACCTCAGTGGGTTATTTAATGCCGACAAGGTTTTTAGGATAGGTTCGTATGAATAGAATATGTATTCTTTGTAATAAATCAGTTTGTAGATCAGGTTTCATTGACGTACTTTTGTAAAGAGGTGTTTTTTTTCGTGGGTAAAATGTATTGCTGGTAATATTTTTTTTATTTCAAAAAGGTATTTTTACAAAAAAAAGTCTATATTTTATACTTTCATAGTGTTTTGACCTCAGTTTGGAGGTTAACTATTTTCGCATAGCTGGGACCCTAACAGGTGCTACCACTCCGGGTCAGAGAGAACCGAGGAACAACAGCAATTATGAGGTAGTTTCACGCTGCTCAAAAACTCTAGATTAGCGGTCTTGCTGCCGGATGTAGTTTATCGTCATAGCCAAGACGCATTTTCATTTAATCTCTCAACCTTTTGTAAATATTATATTTTCTATAATAATACAAAAAGCCCCAGACCAGTCACGTTAAAAAACAAAGAACGTGATTATTATAGAGATTTAATAGACTCAGTGTAAATGTATGAAAATCAGGGGCTTTTTGTCTTATTTACAAACGATTTAGAGATGAAATGAAAATATAACAAACTTTGTAGAAACAAATTTATTCCGTTCTAATTTGTCTTGTTATCTACAAGAAAGAAATATCTACACCGTACAAATTTTATTTTGGAATGTTATCTACATAGTAAAATATATTATAACACACACACACACACACACACACACACATACATATATATATATATATATATATATGTATATATATATATATATATATATATATATATATATATATAAACATAAAGAGTATGAAATTAAAATATCAAAATGTTCTCTTTTATTTAAATTCTAGCGATAAACAGAATGTACATCCTCTAAAATATCCACAGCGTACAAATTTTATGCTGGAATGATATCTACATAGTAATATATATATATATATATATAAATTTCCAAGAGGATAGAATCCAGGTAGAGCTCAGTGTCCAAGACAGAGCAAGAATATAATATAAAAGGTTCAAACACTAATATTCAATGGTTACAATTTATTACATTCGAATCGTAATCACGATCCAGTTCATCAGATTTACAAATTCAAAAAGAAATCGGAAAATATATACCCGGAGTTATATTTTCGGATTTCTTTTTGAATTTGTAGGTCTGATGAATTGGATCGTGATTACGATTCCAATATAATAAATTATAACCATGGAATATTAGTGTTTCTAGCTTTTTATATTATATTATATATATATATATATATAACATAGAAAAAATATAATTAAACATATCCACAAAGAGAAATTAGAGCTTTAGATGATAACATTCAGGAGATTTCTATCAAAGCAAACATGAATTTGGAGGATGGTGGGTTTATGTAGAAACAGAGAAACGAATTTAGTTTCCGGAGTAGTGTCTGTAATCGACTTGATGACGTAGAGGAAAAGAAAAGATACAAGGATCAAGTAATTCTCACTTCACTGAGACCGGTTCTATATCCACTGGACATTCAGGGAACGCAGCTCCGAAGTTGTAGTGTGCTATCTTTCCTGTGCTCAAAATCGACAACATGAAAGTAGAGCGATTAAAAAATTGTCGCATTGCTGCGATTTGTAAATTGCCTATTACAAAGTAGTGTTGATTTATTATCCAATAAATGCTTTTCGTTGTATGATTTGTATTTGTGTAAATATGTATGTATGTGTGTGATGTAGATCGTCACATGTTCGCCTGTAAGTAATGTGCTTCAAAGAGACACATCGCGACATTATGCAACCACCGTAACAAAGGAGCATCTCTTTTCACATATGTGAACACCAACTCCACTGATGAGAATGTTGTGGCTTTGTCGATAGTGCGTGTTACCTTCTAGAATAAACGAAGAGTCACAGTTAACTTCCTTCTATATACAGGAAGGCAACGACCGTACTTTTCAAAAGAAGAATTAAAGATGTAATTGAAATGCCCAGCTTGGAGAATTAGTTCGATTGATTACAACGTTAAAACCTATCTGTGAGAAACCAACAAGAGGCTAAAGCAAGTTCGTTTGAAAGTTAGGGAAGGGAAAAGAATTCTCCATTCCTGTCTTAGATGATAAATTTGATGTACAATTTGAGTTTGAAAACTTCGGTCTTGTAATAAGCTGAATTACAAACTGGCCTTTCATCACAACAGCAATGGAAATCGAATAAGAATACAGGGAATTGTCGGTATGGATATCTTACAATATATGGACGATGTCAAGGTGACCAGTGTATGAATGGCTTGGCATAGAAAATTCCCAATGGAATCACTCCTAAATTATATTGAATGTCTGTATAGCCATCAAATAAAACCAGTCAGACCAAAAGCTTCCGGCATAATTACCACACGATAATTTTTACAATGTCCTTTTTTACGTGTCCTTAACAAGCAAATGAAGTCCGCTTTGAAACCTATACTAACCCATGCAATGACATTTGCAGAAGCTTTCGAATTATCGAAGCTGGAAATTAACTTGAAGAAAATATTTTCAGTGAACTTCTGCGCCTCTTTGATGAGGAAGAGGACATCAGTGAGGACGACAGTCACAAAATTGAACTGTTTGAAAAAAAAAAACAAAAAAAACTATAGAATACAGAGACAATTCTTCTTATTATTATTATCCTAGCATTGCAGGTAGGAATCCGTTCTGTGCCATCAAACTATCGAGTAGCCTTAAAAGGTGCTTCATAGAACAATGCTTTCCCTTGAAAAGAAAAAATTATCTATTGAATATAATGTTATAATTTTCCAGCAAGAATCCGAAGGGATTATTGACAGAATCAAGGTCTCCCCTAGGGATTTTTCTAAATATATTTGAATCCCACATAGACCAGTTTTGAAATCGGAAGAACAAGTCTACCAGCAAGATCAGAGCTGGCTATTCAATTATTCTTTACGGACAGCGTGAAAACGACTACTGAAAAGAAGCAGCACATCTCGGAGTCAATTTGATCAACAACTTAATTGAAATTATATTAACATTTAGGACAAATAATTTTGTCCTTCAGAGAAATATCAAAAAAGCTTTTCTCATGATTAAATTAAAAAAAAAAAAAAACGTAAGATCAAAATCGATTTTGGTTTTTTTTTTTTTTTTTTTTTTTTTTCTAAAAAGAAATCACAAGTTGATCGGTTATAAAACCCTGCTGTTCAGGTTCAATGACCGATCCTTTCATTTTAAATTATATATTGCAATATCACATTAAATAATCTATAAATGATGAATGTACGAGAATAATAAAATGTAGTTTCTATGTGAATAATTTGATTATCACGGACGACAATATTGATAGATTTAATTACGTCTATAAAACTGCCGTAGATAGATTACAAGAAGGGAACTTCTCTATAAGGAATTGTAATTCCAACTCTATGGAAGTAAGAAAATTAATGATGGTGAACAATTCTTTGGTTCAACATCACTGATTATGAAACAGTCCTAGGTTAGAAAAGCGATCCTAGCAAAGATCGGTTAAAGGGAGCTAATACAAAAAGAAGCATCCTGGCCTAAAGTGCTAGAATGTTTGATCCAATATCTCTTTATGCTCCCATCACATTTTAAGGTCACTGTGGAAGCTCAAATTGGATTGAGAAGCTAAAATTCCACAAGAACTGCAGTCCCAATGGGCGTCCATAGCAGAAGATCTGTCCAAGTTGAATGGCGTTGACTTTATTCAGAAAACCTTCAACATGTGATGCTTCATCTCAAGCGTATGAATTTCTGATTTATGGTGTGCAAAATGGCCATTCACAAACTATATTTGCAAAAACAAAGATTTCCCGATTAAAAAATCAAAATCCTTACCTACATTAGAATTGTTGGAAATTTACACTGCCTATAAAGCATTAAATTTTGTCATTAAGAGTTTTTCTGACATTGTGATATTGGATATTTTTGTGCTTTTAGATGCCCAGGTATTTTATCCTGGTAATTGAAAGAAAAAATTAAAATAATATATATTTGCTGGAAACTGAGTTAAACATATCAACAATATGAAAACTCAAATTAAGTCAAAATTTAATATTACAATTAACTACCGATATGTACATACAACAGGAAAAAACCCTGCCGATTTATTATGAAGGGGAATAACTCTTTAAAAATTTGTGAAATTATTTAGATTTTGGTCCTCTGTGGGTTACCGAAGATGAGGAAGATTGGCCTCTAGTCAAACTAGAATGTCTGTCTGATGAATCAAAATATCTGGTCTCGTCGTCTGTGTCACTGTCACCTCAGAGCTTCGCGTCATCGTCAAACAATGACGAGAGGTCTGCCGTCGGCGGTCAGCGGTGTGCGTCCACAAAAGCTTCCTATAATAATTTCGAAGTCTCACAGAAATCTGTAGTGCCATTTTCTAATTGGAAGAAACTGATAAAAGTAACATCGTTGGTGCTAAAAATTCATTCGGAAATGCAGAAAAAGGAATCAAGTTCTCCTGCATCAAACAAAGTTATATTTGTTAAAGATTATGCAAAAAGAAGGTTTCAGTGATGAGATATAATTCCTAAAAATCCACCCCCTCCCCGTCTGAAAAGAACCTCAATATTTTCTTGGATAAAGATGGAATTCTGAGAGTGGATGGGAGGATAGATAATTCCGACAGATATGGATATGAAGTTCTTTACCCCATACTGTTGGTGAAACACTACCCTTACATAGATCTCTTGATTATAGAATATCACGAGCAATCAAAATATTTGGCAGTCAGTGCCATCCTAGACAAAGGCTCCACCGGAAGTGAAGGCGATGTTAAGCAAATGCACCTCTTGTGAAATGTATAACAGCTTGGCCTGGAAATATTCCAGATTAACCAACTTGCCTAAGCATCGTGTTAATCTGATTAATCCGTATGAGAACACGGTTATTGATTACACTGGTCACTTGTGGGTGCAAAGAAATGGGAAAGAAGAAAAGGTATTTTAAGACATTTTTATGTTTATACATTATTTTTATAGATGCAAATATTTAATATTTATAATAAACAGTATTAAATATTTACCGGCCTGAATGTCTGAGAAATTTTCATAGAAAATACTCCGACAGGATTCGAACCTGTATCCTATACGGAACCGTCATATAGCCTGACGTGCCTTAACCGTTTCGGCCACAGAGGAGCGTTCGGTTAGCAAGGTTGATTTTACTGTCTTTAAACTACAATCTTCCATGATTCTCTCACGTACATTCATATCTGCTCATGGCGTATCCAAATGTAATCCAATGACGTCACACATTATGAAATGGACAAAGTCCAACAATTATTTTCAGACATTTTTATGTTTATTATAAACAGTGCATTTACTTAAATATTTGTATTTGTAAAAAGAATGTATAAACATAAAAATGTCTTAAATAATTGTCGTACTTTGTCCATTTCATAAAGAAAAGGTATATTTATTAATATTCACGTGCCTCTCTATTAGAAGCATACACATTGAGATAGTGAAGGACATGGGAAGTATAACATTTCTACAAGCATTAATTAGATTTTGTAATATCTATGATGTAACTGCACATAATCTATAGAGGCAATGCCAGATCCTTTAACAGCGCTTTTGGTGGCGATATAATAGAGAACCA
>OZ010579.1:7606040-7658540 GCA_963932145.1 Acanthosepion lycidas
TGTATGTTCAGTACACGTAGTCAGGGGAGATGCATCCTTTGAGAACCATAGAATATACAGCATGTTTTCAATGGAACTTTCCTTGACACATAATATTAAAAAGAATTCTAAACCAGAAAGTAGTAAAGAATAACAAAGCACTGATAGAATATCCAAAGATATAAGCGGAAAAAAAGACAAAATGCAACAAAGATATTTGTATATTAAATCATTAGTCCTGGGTATGACCTGCATCAATCTACATCCATTTTCTTATTGGTTATAACATCATGACTAATCAGTGGTCCCGGGTATGACGTTAAACTACGCCCATCTTTCTTGGTCATAGTAGACGAAACAGTCGTTGGTGGTAATGGACCAAAGAGTCGTTGGTCATAGTCGACCAAACAGTCCTTGGTCATAATGGACCGAACAGTCCTTGGTCATAGTGGACCGAACAGTCCTTGGTCACAGTCGACCAAACAGTCCTTGGTTATGGTCGATCAGACAGCCCTCGGTCATAGTCGACCAAACAGTCCTTGGTCATAATGGACCGAACAGTCCTTGGTCATAGTCGATCAAACAGTCCTAGGTCATATTGGACTAAACAGTCCTTAGGTATAGTGAACCAAGCAGTCGTTGGTCATAATCGGCCAAACTGTCCTCGGTCATAGTCGACCAAACAGTTGTTGGTCATAATGGCCCGAACAATCCTTGGTCATAGTCGATCAAACAGTCCTAGGTCATATTGGACTAAACAGTCCTTGGGTATAGTGAACCAAGCAGTCCTTGGTCATAATCGGCCAAACTGTCCTCGGTCATAGTCGGCCAAACAGTCGTTGGTCATAATAGACCAAGTAGTCCCTGGTCATAGTCGACCAAACAGTTTTTTCCTTAATATGACAACATATGTAAACAGTTTACATGCATAGCTTATTCACTGCGCTATGTTTATCATCTCAACTTGTTGGAACATTTTATAAATAAGTCATTAAGAGTATAAAATAATGATGCGGTCCTTATTATGACATTAAAGCTGCACTCATTTAATAGCCTCACATTTACCAGCCACAGGAGCCCTGGATGACTTTAAACTACACCCTGTAATAAGGCCACCCCAATTTTGGCTAACTTCATCCTAAATATGACTAATTTCTAACTGGACCAAACTTGGCCTTAAACAAAATATTAAACTGTTTCTACAGTTGGTGAAAATAATAATTAATTGTGAATAAAGAATTCACTTCAATTATTATGAAGTAATTAAGATTAGATACAAAATTTAAAACAATTTACATCAGCAAACAAGTTTTAAATTTTAAAATACATTTTTACAAATACACTGGATCACTTGAAATAATGCGAAGTTTTATTGTTCATGTTGGAAAAGCTCAACTAGGTATTAACAGCAACAAATAGTTTTTCAGTTCATTAACATTTCAAATTAAAGATTCCATCTAGAATTCTTCAAAAGTCTTGGTTAAGACTTTAAACTAAATCCGTTGACAAAGCCTCGCCTGCGAGACTTGAGGAATGTGGAGTCACCCCTTAATTGTCATTTCTCCCATGTTCATTCTGACCTGGAGTGGTAGCACCTGTTAGAGTTGTCCTTGATAAGATATTAAACTGTTTACATTTTATCCTATATGATATTAAGAAGAATATAATAATGATGATGGGGAAAATAATAATAATAATAATAATAATATGATGATGATGATGATGATGATGATGATGATGATGATGATGATGATGATATACAACTTAGTAGAATTTTTTGACAGCTCTGTATTTGTCATCACTACTGAACTTTAAAGAAATGATCCAGCAAGATGTATAAACAACATCAACAGGGTATGACCCAAATAATAATTTCTGACAAAAAAAACATCCATAAAAGATGAGCCAACCAAAGAGCACCATGATGCCTCATAATGATAGGCTATTATGGAAGAATTATGGTTCATCTTGTGATGTCAACGAATACTCGTTGTCACTTTCGTAATGCTCGTTGTAGTAGAGACTTTGTAATCGCAGATACAACTATAGTAACGCCGTTGAACAATACTGGTGTCAGACGCCTTCGAATAACACTCGTACTTGCTCGATAATACTCGCTCGAATAGTAACTGCCGTATAGTGATCTGAATAGAGAAATAGTATAGTGAATAGAGTATAGAACAGCGGTCCGTATAGTAATAGAGGATAGAATAGAAATAACGATCAAAACAGTATAGATGGACTAGGAATGGAAATCAATTAGACACACGCTACTTTCCATATATGCGTTTCCTCTACGGTCACGTGGTCTACTTAATTCAATAATGGGATCGCCCGTGTTTGCTCATTGGCGATCCATGTTCAAACTCAAGTGTTGGCAATGATACTTTATTCCTATATAACAGTTCATTAGAAGTAACTAATAACGTATCCTTTTCATTCATGCATACACTCATAAAACATATCTAATACAATATAAACATACAAATAAATAATAAAATGTAGTGTCATGAAAACAAATATAAATGGCAAATATAGTAATATCATTAATTGGAATAGATAATACTTTTTATATTAGTTGTTTAATAAAATTTGATTGTACATACAGTACATGAACCAACAATGCAAATGCAAATGCAAAAAAAAAAAACAATCATACAGTCATGATACGCGGTCATAATAATGCGAACAACATATAGTTTTGTTGTTAAAATTTCTAAAATGTTAATAATCAAACAAGTTCCAAACACTGTGTTTATATTACATATTATGGACATTGAATTCTTTTTCTTTCCTTCTTTTCTATCTGTCAATTATTGTAACGCTTATTGTAAAATAAAGATTTGAATTTATGTATATATCAAATATGAAAAAAAAGATCAGAAAGGACTAAGGACTGGTTAGGTACTAAGTATGAACTGGAAATATACCATGAGACGTTGTATTGCATATTTTTTCCGTGTGTATGAGAGTATAAAAAATTAGGTTATCTTCCTTTGCTCCCGCTGCTATTGGAATATTCTATTATCTACTTTTAATGGTATAACCCAATTGTCGCTCCAAATAAGATTTGGTGCATAATTACGAACGATAAGTTTAGTGCAACCCGTGATCTCGAAGGAGATAGATGACTTTAGCTGACTCCGAGGAACGGCGCCCAAACCCGTGACGGGCGTGAAGGTCCACCTCTCAAATGGAGATATATATTTGAACATACCAGATGACCCTCAAGAAAAACAACTTTTGTTTTAATGACAGATAAATGTAACTATTTCTAACTGAAATATAATTGAATTGACCCTATTGTTTGGCTATAGCCGCTAAAAGCACGTTTTAGCAACTCCCTCATGTTTCCATGTATATTTGTATATACAATATCTTTTAAGTTATTCAGTTGCCTCTTCTTTGTCATTTGCTCGACTTGTTGTGGAAGTCGTTAAAAATCCCATAATATAGCATAAAGAAAATGTAATTAAAATATTAAAAATCCAGTTTTTATTTATATTCAACGACTTCTGTCTGAATAATTGGTTGAAATAGATCCATGACACGTAGATCGCAATATAAAGTGTAGATAGCATACCAAAGTAGATAAGAAGCCAAAGCAAAACCACGACTTCTTCTCTGCGAATAAATATTTTTATTCTTGGCATTTCATAGCACATTGATTAAATAACGTTTTCTGTTTCCACCTGGGACACGAGATATTCAATTTTCATTACGTTTACTTTCCGAAGCTGCGTCCAGTTTACTTTTCAGAAACAATTTTCTCTGTCAAACTAATTTTGCGTTGGTTTTGAAAATTTGAATTCTCTTTTTCATGAAATATTTTCTTACTGTGTTCTTCAATTTTTTCTTTGATCTTAAAAATAAAAGGCAGCTGTGACGACAAACCTAGTCGAACCATGATTAAGGCAAATTAAAAATTATCATTCAAATTTCACCACATGCTAAATATTATGGAAACAGAAAACTAGATAGTGAATTCCACAGCAGTAATTCCGTCCTGGGTATGACGATAAACTACATCTGCGTCCTGGGTATGACGATAAACTACATATGCGTCTTGGGTATGACGATAAACTACATATGCGTCTTGGGTATGACGATAAACTACATCCGCGTCTTGGGTATGACGATAAACTACATCTCCGTCCTGGGTATGATGATAAAGTACATCTGCGTCTTAGGTATGATGATAAACAGCAAGGCCTCTGATCCGGTTTTGAGAAGTGTGGAACAACCTATTAATTGCTGGTGTTCCCAGGTCCACCCTGACCCGGTGTGGTAGCACCTGTTAGGGTCCCAGCTATGGGTAAATAGCTAACCCCCAAACTGGGGTCAAAACATTATGAAAGTGTAAAAATAGATTTTAATACCAGAAATACTTTGTAAAAATCTATTACCAACAATAAATTTTGGAAAAAAAAGTATTACCAGCGATACATTTTTAAAGGAAAAATATTAGCATAAATAGATTTTTGACAAAACAAAATATTACCAGCAATAAAAATTTTGTCGGCATTAAATAAGCCATTGAGGTTGATATGCCCTAAAACAAAACAAACCAAACCAAACCACAGGAGTAATTGTCAAAAGAGTTTTAAAGAAAGCGCATGTTCAGTTTAGAGGTTATTCTGCGCAGTAAAATCAAAGTTATTTATTTATATGTCCAATGAGTCTACTATTAATTAGAATACTAGAACAATACCCGTAAAAAAATATTAGCATATCGATTGGTACAGGCACTTTGCCAGATTGTCTTGAAGAGAAAAGGGAGGAGTTTTAAGCCAGCAGGGTCACGAGTAAGAATGATGCAAACTAAAATCAATTCACATTACTTTCACGGCGAGTGCGAAACGAATGATTTTCTGAGGAGCAGGCACCCAATCCACCTACCCCTGGCGACGAGTCTGGATTGGCACTTCTGCCTAGAATCAGGGACATCTCTCTATGCTCAATCTCTGCCAAGAATCAGAATGCACTATGACTCTATGATCCCGACAGTCGTTTTTGTTTTGTTTGTTTTTTAAATCATTTCACCCCAAGTAAGGCGGGAATATCACTAGTACGCAAGAGGTTACAGTGAATGAAAGTGAAAAAGAAGACTGAACATAGAGAAGATTGAGGAAAGGACGAAAAGTAAACGGGATTCAAGAAAACAGAAAATGGTGACTTATATGAACCGGTGCTCCTGCTATATATCAAGAGACCCTTGATAAAATCAAAAGAAGAATCAGCAATATTATTGGCCCTGATATGTTGGCTTGGTTTCAGTTACTTTCCCACTGTCGTAAAGTTGCCTCCTTATGCCATTTCTATAAATACTTTCATAGTAATTGTTCAAATGAGATCTTTACTATGGTACCTAGATTTTATGAATTTAAACGCACTACTAGACTGGGGACGAGGTCTCATCAATTTACAGTTTAGCTGTAACCGTAAGTTCTATGCTAACAGTTTCATTTCTCGCACTTCTCGCTTCTGGAACTCCCTTACGGCCTCATGCTTTCCAGACAACCTTAATCCTAAAAATTTGAATGCAATATCAATCGCTATCTACTATCCTCCTGATTATACTTCTTTTGTTCTCTCTCTTTCGTTTCTGTTTTCTAATTCTTCCACACCAAGTAATCCGATGTGTCTTAGTGGCTTTACTGCCTTGCTTGGGGTGAACTCGATTATAATATATATATATATATATATATATATATATATATATATATATATATATATTGATGCATGTTTCATTAAATAATATAGACAAATGTTGTCTATTTTATGTAAATTCTTTTCATATCGTCTGGTAAGCTTAATAACATTATCATTAAACGAAGAAAGAAAATCACAATATTGATACATTTAAATTATAATATGCATTCACTTTTAATTGTGTATGTATGTACGTGTGTGTTGGTTTCCCTCTCCCCCACCACTTCCCTTCTTTTTTTTCTTTTTTTTTTTTCATGAACGACTGTGGAGATGTTTTCTGTCTCGTCTCTTTTTGTGTGTGTATATAAATATGTCTGGGTCTTTTTGTGTGTACATATAAATATGTCTGGGTGCTTATATATTATAATCTGATTGCGTTTGTTTTACGCGTGAGTTTAGGACCCCATTCACACACTATTAGGATTAAAATGTATACATTGTCTAAGGACCGGATATTAAATTAGCTAAAGTAACTTCAATGAAGAAATAAATTGAATAACATATATATTTCTTCTTTTCTCCTCAGTAATTTTATAGTTGTAAACTTAATAGCGGTTAAATTTTGATTTTGAAATTAGCAGTTTTTAATTTTAATATTAAATTTTATCATATAATTTAGTAATTATTGGTTAGAATAAATTCTTTTTTAATACTACCCATATTTTAAACATCTGAATAGATATTATAACATGACTTCTTTGTCAAGCTTTTTGAATTTTCCTATACTTGTATTTTGATTGGTCCATCTAGCTTTTGTAACAACGTTTTCCCCTTGCGAAGGATTGTTAATTAATTTGAAACTTTTAAAACCATTTATTTTACATTCAACATCATCACTTGATAAGTCACCGAGGGTGTTGAAACAAAATGGCTATTTTTGTAGTGATTTTATAACATATTTATGTTATAAATTTTTTTTTTTTAAATAAATAATTATATATATATATATATATATATATATATATATATATATATATATATATATATATATATTGTTGTGGACTGTTAGGGGCCAGAAAGAAAGACACGGAAAGAAAAAGGTAGGTTGAACAAGTGTATTGAAATAACAGAACATATATACAAAATAAGTGTTATTAGTCAGCAGATAGAAGTGTTCGTCCGAACTATCAGGTTACACTGCGTCCTGACTGTCTCCCTTAGGAAGTCTCGTACGTTAGTATTTATGAAAAGGGAAGAATTTATTCTAATGTAGATAGGTCAACATAACACCCTCTCCTAAAATCTTAACTCCGCAGAAGTCTGACGAAAAATTTGTTTTTCCTTTTTTTAGATGAAAGTTCTGAGGCTGTATATGTAGCTGTAAAAAAGTTTCACAAAAATTAATCCTGAGGAATATTTTTATAGAAACTTTACCAACTTTTGAGTGGTTTTCCTCCGCTTGTCTTGTTTAATTTATAGAGAAAACAAGCGTTTCCTTTTTAACAACTGGTTAGGTATTTAAAACATTTTTTTACGAAGTTCAAAGTAGAACAACTTTGAGAACTTTTATTTGTTTGTGGTCTCAATACCTTTTTACGGTTAGGATTGACAACTATTAAATCAGTTGCTTTCCTTTTTTCTCTTAGAACGGCGCATTTCGGGGATCGCTAGAGGGGTCGGATTATCAAAAGTGTTGTATATGACATCCATAAGTGTTTCCCCAGGGAGCCCTCTATCAGCCTCGTCAGTTAGAAGTTTCCTAAATTGGTTAGATTCTTCTTTGTTTCATTAGTTTTAGGAGTCTTTGTTTCTGTTTGTAAGCGTACTTTTTTGATGTGAGCAATACCCGATTCTTCGATATTTTTAGAATCCTGCTTTAAACTGACGTACCTCTGACATTCTTCAGCGATCTTCTGTAGAGTTATATTCAACTCATTCTCCAATTTGTTTAGTATTCTTCACCAAATTTCTGCATCTTTTGTTGAAACTAGTCCTTGCACGAATATCAAATATTTGAATTTATTCGCACTTAACTCCACCAGTCTAAAATCATCGCGGTGCTTGTTTACTATTGACATAAATGTGGTGTAATCTTTCCATTCTTTCCTAGTTAGATTAAGACATTTCCATCTCTTATAGAAAAGATGTCTTTGGACTGAAAAGCTCCATGAGTAATTCCACTGCTTCGGTGAATGTCAGCTCGATAGTCTTCCGGGGCAGAATGTAGTTTACAAATTTTGTGTGTTCAGTTGTGCCAAGTTTCCTCAGAAAACGTACTTTTTTCGAGTCACTCCAATTTGCACAATCTGTAGTATATAAGTCCTCATATCTCCTAAAGTATGACGCGAAGGTTGTCTTCCTCGGGAGTGTATGAAAAATTCTCTATCGCGCTCCGAATGGTGTTTTACGAAAAAGAAAATTCGTTTTCGATGGAATTACTACGACTTCTCAGTTCTAAAACTTGCTTTTGAAACTCGAACTGTCTCTCTTGATTTTCCTTCTGGGTTTACAGAAAGAAATTTTCCATTTTTTCCTGTTGAGAGAGCAGTTGTTTTTGCCACATCTCTTGCTGTGCATTCTGGTACTTTACAAGAATAAAAATACTTTTGAAATCCTCCATGAGAAGTGTGTCTTTTTTTTCGGTTTTACTTTTCTATTTTTTTCCAGATGCTTTTCAAATGAAAAAAATGTGACGAAAAATAAAAATAAAAATTTCTCGTACATCCACTGTTAAAACAAATTGACAATTACACGTAGTTCTTTTACGAAAACTCGTTTGCCCGTGTTTTAAGAGATTTGCTTTTTAATCCCGGTGATCCTTGCTAATCCTCGTTGCCAAGTTGTGGTGGCTTGTTAGGGGCCAGAAAGACACAGAAAGAAGAAGGTAGGTTGAACAAATGTATTGAAATAACAGAACATATATACAAAATAAGAGTGTTATTAGCAGATAGAAGTGTTCGTCCGAACTATCAGGTGACACTGCGTTTTGACTGCCAATATTTATTTCTGTTAAAAATACAGAAAATGTGGTACAAGAAAAATGTGGTAAAGGGGGATGGGAAAAGGGCGGTCTTCATCTGTCTTAACTTTAAACTTAGCTAGCCACAAACACTGACCCAAACATACAAACAATATTCCTAACACCAAAACAACACACTCTCACTTACGTTTCATTCTACATCCACCAAAATACTTCATTATCCCAATGTAAATCCTAAATAGTCCCCATATGTACAAATCGTCGTCTGTGGGGGGGAGGGGAATAAAACAACAAGTTAAAAATCCCAAATGAATATGTACAATATGAATATAATCTATTTAAAAGAAGATAAACAAAATCATGTTAGTAATAAAAAAAACACAATCCTTAAATGTTGCAGAAATATCAGTTAACTGGACGAAATCGATGCGGGCTTATAAAAATATAGAAAACATTCATTCATCTCAAGCCCTCACACTGACACGCACTCACAACAACAAATACGAAAAAAACACACGCGAAACGAAACGAAACGAAACGCGTCCCGCATCCACCAGAGAACTGACATCACCGACCACATAACGAGGGAGGGGATGGGGAGGTAAACTAAAGGAAAATAGGGACAGGAATAAAAGGAGCCAATGAGCAAACATGCCCTAGCTAAGCTTACTGGAAAAAAAGAAAAAACTAAAGAATCAAAGGCAAAATCTACGCTAGCCTAATTTCAGGGATGGGTTGCCCAAGTTCAACCCAGGAAGAACAATACCGTGATGCCTAACCGGCATCAAAATGCCACTCTAGGTCAGCCCCTTTTACTCGGCACAAACGCGCAAGATTCACCCACCTTTTGCCAAATTCTGATGAGGCAAGCCGCCGCTTTTCTGTCCTAATCTTGACTTTAAGCTGCCTGCTTAAAGAACAAGATCAATTGAGAAGAAGTGAACTTCTCGCCATCATAAAATTCCTTCTGACGAGTCGTCCAAATCACAACTCTCATAACACCTAGTAAGCAAAAGAACACATATTGTTCAGCCTTCGTCATCTGCGGCACCACGATGCTACAAACAGAACTAGCCAAAAGGACAAAGAACTTTCCTTGCAACATGCGGACCATGAGGCCATCAACAAACTTGCACAACGGCGCTACCACTCTGCAATGAAAGAAGGCGTGATCAATGGTCTCGACATTCCCATCACGGCGTTGGCAGTTTGGAGATTTTTCCAAGCCCGCTGGACAAAGTCTTTGGCGACCCAGAGGGGCTCCATGAATCATCAACCAGGTGTGATGCCTCATCATTATTGAGGCATTTCAACCCAGGCGCCCAAGGCCATATTGAGCGACCTCCTGCTTCGTAAGACCGAGCTCGTCAATCAGCTCATCACGAACGGACCCCCTGACTAATACTTGATATAATGCCCTACGAGACAACGCCTGGACGTTGGAGAGGCCATCTGACGTCCATAAGAGGCGTTTCAGAGCACGACGACATTCGCGATAGAAGGAGCATTCGGCTCTGGGTAAACGGTGGGCCTCGTCTTCTCTCGAGTTTACACTTCTCAGAGATGGGAAGTTTTTACGCGCGTCTTCCTTCCAGAAGGCGCCATCCTCATGCGATCCGCGACACATTCGGTCTAGGAAGGCGATGCGGAGCATATATTGACGAATCTCAATGCTAGGCATACCCAGACCGCCTTCAGATGGATGAAGGCAACAGATCTCCCGAGATACCATTGCGACCTTGTTTCTCCACAAGAAAGAGAACAAGAGCCTTAATAATGATATTAGTGTGGCATACGGACGTGGAAGTACAGAGAGTCGGTAAAGGAGAATCGGGTAGATGTGTGAAACACATTCTTCCGCCCTCCCCTTCAAGGAAAGACTCCTCCGAGACCACAGATTAACTGTGATCTCGGCCTTCCCTTGTACCTCCGACCAATTCATATCCAACTGGAGATCAGGACCGAACCAGACGCCGAGTATCTTGACCTGCCCATCCGTCCAAAGGAAAGATCCGGGAAGAGAAACTCCCTTCCATGTACCCAACCGCAAGCCAACAGACTTATCGCGGTTGATCTTGGTACCTGCCACCATCTTATAACCACTGATTTCTTTGCTGACTTCGTCAATCTCGGCTCTGCTCGACACAAGAACCGTAACGTCATCAACATAGGTAGAATACCTGGCTGAGGTGGTAGCACCAGGCAGGAAAATTCCGCGCAGGACCAGATCCGTCTTTAACTTGCGAAGGAAAGGTTCCAACGCAAGAACGTAAAGCAAAGGCGAAAGCTGACAACCTTGACGAATGAAGCGAGACAATACGAAAGGCTTCGATCTTACCCCATTCACTTCCACCAGCGCACCGGGAGTCGCATACAAAAGTCGGATCCAGGAGCTAAAGTCCGGCCCGAAATCGGCCGCCGAAAGAACAGCCTCCAGGAAACGATGGTCAACCCTATCGAAGGCCTTGGACTCATCTAAATTGATCGGCAAGGCTTCACTGTCGACTTGTTCTAAGATCAAGCGTATCATATGAAGGTTGTCCTGAATAGTCCTGCCCTTTACAGCACAAGTCTATTCGGAGCCAATCAGACTAGACAGGACAAGCTGCAAACTTCGCCAAAATCTTTAACTCTGTATTTAACATGGTTAAAGGGCGAAAGTTATCTAACCCATCCCCACTATTCTTGTCCTTACGCAGCAACTTGATCACACCCTTGGTGAAGTGTTGAGGTACAGACCCCTGCTTCATCCAGTTGTTGTAAATCAGTTCCAGCAAAGGAACAAAAACGGTCGACTTCCTCAAGTAAACTTCGTAGGGAAGACCATCAAGTCCCAGAGATTTATCTAGGCCAACCTGTTTCAGCGCTTCCCAGATTTCCGACACTGTGATCAGACCCTTGCACTCAGCCGTTTCAGCTTCCGAGGAGCAGGGAAAATCGGCTAAATAGGCGTCGAATTGAGCAGGTCTCAGACCCGGCTCCCTGGTGAAAAGTTCCTGAAAGTAATCCTAAAAAGCCTCGCATATGCCCGCGTTTGTAGTCACGGTCCGCTTATCCGGCAATATGATGCACGCGATGTATCGCCCAGACGCGCTCCGATTCTCCTTTGCGCGCAATTCAGCGACCATAGTTGTCGCCTCAGAAGACATTCTTTTTAACCTAGCCCTAACTACCAGAGCTTGATCCTTCTTGATAAGCAAGGATGACAACTCTGCCTTAGCTAAAGCTATTTCCGCACTATCATGGGATTTGACTGCCCGATCGACTTTTGCTCACAAGCCGTTTGCGCCGCTAATCTATCTAGATTGAGTCGACGACTAAAATCAGCAGAAAACGTTCTATTTTTTTTATTTTAATTTATCCCACCAGGCATTCCCTACAACTGCCCCCGTTAGTTTCCTCTGTATCATTAGTAGCAGCTGGTCCCGAAAGTCCTGCTCACCAAATAGCGAGCAGTTTAATTTCCAGTAGCCAACCAACCTAACCTTAGTCTTATCTAAATTTACCCGGACCCAGACAAGCCTATGATCCTAATAAACCATATAATGAAAACTTGGACGCCATACGAGCCCTACATCGACTCTCTTAACTAAGACTCGGTCAAGGTAGCTAGAACGCACCCCAGGCCACCACTATTTGTCCAAGTCCAAACTACCTCCCGAGAGTGCTCATTCCGGTACTTATCGACAAGATCAAACCTGTCGATAAAGTCCCGAAATGGTTTCATGTCTGGGTTATTAGTACCCGAATTTGGCCTTATATGATCTATATCGGGATCAAGGACGGCATTCCAATCCCCCGCTAAAACTACTCGACGAGATGTCGTCAAAAACGGCTCGATCTGCCGAATGGACATTGGGCACATAAACCTCAATGAGACGAAGAGCCTTATCCTTTATGGTAACATCCAGCACGCAAAGCTTGCCCGCCGGATCTGCGAACACAAGAGTATACGCAGCCTTTAAAGATTTGCTCACCAACAAAGAGACACCTTTCGAACGACCATCAAAACACGCTGAATAGAGGGAGAACCCCTAGACAGAATGTCCTCATAGTCATGAGTAGAAAACCGGGTCTCATGTACGAAACAAGCATTCACCTCGAGGCACTGAAGATCACGAGAGAGCCTCGCCCTGCGAGACCCCGACCTCAGGCCCCAGACATTTATACTTGCTAACCAGGGAGCCATAGTGAAAAACCGATTAGGGTTGCTCTCCTGGATTGAACATGGCCGGGAATAAGACACCGACGGCCTCTCTCATGGAGCCAGTACTCATCTCATTTTTGATGGTGCCATCAGGAGACAGGCCGCCAATGTCCAGTGGGGGAATGTAGCTTAGGAGCTCTATACAGGGAGGGGTGAACGAAAAGCGGGAGCCTCCCTGAACAGAGTTAATTTAGTTTTTTCTCGTTCTCATTATCAAAATAAGCTAACGGCAGATAAATATCAAAATCGCTGTTAGCTTCACATAACATGGCCCAGATGTTTTCTGAGCCATGTCCCGCTCTTAAAACAGTCAATATTCTTTTCGCAAGGGGAAAATTCTGGGGATCTACAATGTCCAAATTATTTATTTTGGGGAAAAAGTTCTGTCGGATTGGTGTTTTTCCACACGACACACATCTCCCCACCCCCCATTATAAAGAAATTTGTTTCACTTTTTTTTTTTTTTGATTGGTTCTGCAGTGTCTAATGAAGGGTTGCGTTGCCTCTTTTGTGCTTCAGTTTTTAGTGGTGAATTGCTGGGTGTTTTAACAAGGGATGGAATTGAAGTTTTGGACAGAGTAGGTGTTTTAAAGGGAGATTTAAAAGGGGAATTTTTTTCAGTGGAGTCAATTTGGAAGGAGTCAGGGTTATTGTTTGTAAAACTAGAAGTGGAGCCATAGGGGGCTGTTTAGAGGATGGAGAAGATGGAGCTGATGTGGATTGTCTTATAATTTTTCCATGATGCTGTTTTAGATATTCTTTTAATTCTTGCAATTTTTCCTTTTTCTCGAAAGAGGGCTCGTACTCTAGCCGCTGTGGACGTAGTTTGTCCGAGTAGGTGGTCGAAGAGTCGCCCTTAGTACTGGTAGAGGAAGTGGAGCTGTGTGTGTCTTTAGCCGTGGAGACTTAACTGGCATCTTCTGGCCCGCTACATCCAGACAGTTGGGGGTGGAGATGAAGGCTTTCCGGTCTATCATGATTTCGAAACTCCATCCCTCGGTCAAATCATCAGAGGGAGCATTGATTATCTGCCCAAACTGGGACATGTAAGGGGATAAGTGCTCCCCGACGATCTGAGAAGGAACCTCAAATTGGTCCGCCTACCTTCATATTCCGTACGCAAAATAAGGTCTTTTGTGATTAGATCCCGGCTTGAAGCGGCTTCGCAGTCGGCAGGCGCGAGTAACAGTACGTCCCACATAAAGTAACCCTTACCTTTGATCATCCTCTGTGGTTTGATCCCCAGAGAAATCAATGACTTAATTACGGTGTCTTTTGTGGAGCAACAAATTTTGCGCGAACACTTGTCCACCACAAAGACTGACAATTCTTTTTTCAACTCTCTTTAATTCCTCGGGATTGGCCAAGAGTCCATCTGCTGTCACCAGATGTGCGTAACCTTTAGCTTTCTTGAGGAACTCCGTGATGTTGACCAAACACTTAGGTGGGGACGTCCAGCATGAGGGCGTCTTTCAGAACACTACGTTTTCGTCTTTAAATTTGTCTTTTTCTGGATTTATCGAATTTAGTAAATGTTGACCATTATCGGCTTCTATAAATTCGTTGGTTTTCGTCTGATTTTCACTATTTTGTGAGTTTCCAGCTACCATACTCTTGCTTGAAATCTCAGCAACAACCTTCTGCTGTTGGTTTTTTTTTCCTCGTCGACCACTGTTTTCTCCATGACTTCCTTCTTTTTATTTTCATGATCCTTATCGGGTGGATCTTTTTTTTCCTTTTGTTGCCAAAAAGATTTTTACGGACCATGTTAAAAATGGGGGGGGGGTTCTTTTTTTTCTTTTACTAAACGGAGTTTGTGGAACAAAAAATGAATATCCAAACGTGGGCAGAAAAAACGGTCGTTTTATGTCTGATAAGGACTTCAACGTTGACTCACTTCGTGTCCACTGCCTCCCTTAGGAAGTCTCGTAGGTTAGTATTTATGAAGGAGGAAGAGTTCATTCTAAGGTAGATAGGTCACCATAACACACACACGCACACACACACACACACGCACACGCACACACACACACATATATCTATATATATTTCTAAAAAGGGATGCATTTTTATTTTGTAATTCAAGAGATTTTATTCTTTGAATGTATTTTTAATGGATACTCGCATATAAGTAGTCGTTTCATTAATTTATTAAATAGTATATTAATTTATTTAATAATTTGTATTTGTATATTCAAGAAATCTTATATATATATATATATATATATATATATATATATATATATATATATTATGCTAAATGTTATTTTGTGGAGACCTATGTTTGAGTAGTCTTGTTTTTTAAACAGTGTATTATGTCTACTGACCTATGCAATCAAGCAGAGTTTGAGCCTGAAGTTTTATAGATGTAGATGATAAAATATTTCTCTTTACTGATAACTGTAAACACCTCTAATGATGCCCTGAGGCAGACTTCATAAATATATACGTGAGCCTAACAAATAGGGATAGTTTCACAGGCGTATATTTCGTCATAACGTGGTGCGGCTGGATTGTAGCCTTGTGTCATACTAAATTAACCTTAATGAATTTCGACCAAACAAGATCAAGATGAGTAAATTAGTATGCATGTGATTTAGTAATTAGACAAGGTTTAACTGAGCGCTTCAGCAAAGGTAACCATTTTGGGCCAATCGAAAGGCCTGACTGTAAATGAAATTAAAAAATAAAATTTACGTATCAAAAGAATTTCACCTCCCATTTTAGCGGCAAATATTCAATCAGTTCGGACGTATCACGTGATCCTGGACTAAAGTTTTACAATCAACAAGATTACTTAGAAACTTTACGCCGTAAAAACTTTTTTTAGCTTCTTTGTTGCAATATAAAGGCACGTATACAAAACATTTCAACACGCACAGAGTGAATTTCAGTCTTGACGCTGTGAAAGATTCCAAGTTACTCGCATATTTGACAAACACTCGCGGTAATTACAACGATCATCACAGGAAAGAAAACAAAACTTTTTTTTTTCTCCTGAACAATAACTATCTTCTGATTTTATAGACTTTATGAACCAAAAGGATAATTAACGTACCAGAAAAAGCACATTGCGTTACGTTTTCTTTTTACATCACTGACAACCCAACTTTCCCGTGCGCTTTTTAAAATACAAACTTCAATTGTCTGATATAAACATGCAATTAAGTTATATTGTACATAAATTTTGATTCTATATTTGGCCTGCCATTTCTATTTTCTCGTTTTCTTTTCTTTTTTTCTTCTTTTTTTTTTTTAATTTGACCATTTTGTTGCTCCATCAAATATAGAAATTCAACGATTCATTTCCTTTCTCCTTAAAGTAAAAATAGTTTTTACCTTCGAAAAATATTTCAGCACTGTGTTGTTATTCCGCGTATCATGCCAGTGATATTTGAAAGGGTGACAAAACTAATTTCAACTCGAGGATAATTTGCAGTTTAAGACCCGCGCTCAAAAACTAATAAAAATTTCCTGAATAGTTCTATTTAGGTATAATTCTACATGCTTAATTTGAAAATAACAAAGAAATTTTGATAAAATCTACCGTTTTGGAGTTATCGAGAATAAAGTTTCGGATTCATTCGCGTTGCGGTGTGTGAAGTTGAAATGAATTTTGCACCACGTTTGAATAGATCAGAGAGTTAAATGCAAATGTAACATAAGATTTGTTTATACCGAAATAATTTTGAATTTTTTTACTGGTTGAACCATCATAGGAAGTAATTTATACACATACACACACACACACACATATATATATATATATATATAGAGAGAGAGAGAGAGAGCTGTGTTATATTACATCGAGAACTATTTTATTAACCACCAGCGCTCAATTTACGATATATTCTGTATATATATATATATTATTATATTTTTATTATTACTATTACTATAATACTGATTTTGACAGCCATACAAAATAGGCAAAACTGAAATAGGGATAAAGAAAGCGCTTATCCCCCTTTGGCGGAAATGAGACATATGACTGTGGCTTTGTGACGTCATTCCATACAGTGACCAAAGCGACAGTCATTTTTCAGTTTGTGAACAGCAACCAAACGAGAAGTTTGTTTTCTTCCAACCTGGGCCAAAGGGTTAAGGCTGAGGTTGAATCTCCCTCTACAGTAGCTTAAAAGCATATGGTGCCTTTTTTCTTTGTTACATAGTTGAATCCGGTACGTTTAAATTTGGAGTCCTAAAAATGGCTTCTCCACGTCAGGAGTATTTCCAAATTATATTTAAGACCTTTCGTTTTTGTTTCTCCTTATGCTTTGCTTTGCTGTGTAGATATGTATGATACATAGTTCTACACGTGGGAAATATATATATATATATATATATATATATATATATATATATATATATATATATATGGTTTTGTGTATGTCTTAGTATTATAAAAGTCTCTTTGAGAACAAATCATGTTTGTCATTCTTTTTCCTTTCAGTCATCCCGTCCGTGAAAAATTCTAGTTATTATATCATGGATATAATAATACCAATAAGGGGAGAAACGTAAATGGGAGAATAAGTATTTCTTCCAGACTTTCACCATTATCCAGTAGAAATTTCTGACTTCCCATCAGACCCTGCCTACGTCTAATGTCTAGGTGGTAAGAGTAAACTTTGCACCAAATAGGGGATAATCCGACTCATACTAAGTCACAACTTAATAGATACGATCGTTTCTGCTCGTAGTCCAGTACAACCTGTTACTGCCAGGAATAAATAGAACTCCATTGCTGTAGTGAATACAGTCCTTCTTTGAGAAGAAAAATTCTAGTGAAACCAGGAATAAACTGTTTAAATCAATTGTCATTGGAATACAAGATGGCAGTCAGGTGCAGATGGCATTACATAATAAAACTACGTATTTGACTTTTGCACCACTCTCGCGGAGTATAATACGCATGTCAGTGGACATGGTCCGGGAAAACTATCAGTAGATTTGACACTGTTACACTCTATGGGAATGGCGAACTGTAGATGAGTACTAAGCCATTGAAAGACAATCATGAGTATCACGCATAGCAGAAACAAAAATCAGGAGCTATTTTCAGATACGACCATATTAATTGTTGTTTTTGTTTCATGATTTGAAAAGAATGAAAGTAAACATTCAATGAGTGCTTTGGGCTCCAAATATCATCATGATTGTTTTTATCTTAAATTTGAACAGAGTGGTTGTTAATATTCAATGAATGTTTTGAACTAGGCTCAACTTCGTTGTTATTTTTGCCTGCAGAATTAAAAATAGTAAGTGTTAATAAACAATGAATGATTCCATCCATCTTTGTCTTCATTTTTGCTTTCTAACATATTTGAAAAGAAAGAATGATCGCATTCAATGATTGCTTTTGGACAAACCACATCTTCATTATTGTTTTTGTAATAGATTTGTAAAAAGAAAATGTTAATATTACAATTTATTGAATGTTCTTTAACTTTCCCCAACTCTGTTGTCATTCATGTATCATCTTTCTGAAGATTAGTTATAATAAGTGCTTGGTTACGAGAGGAAAAGAATAACAAGAATTAAGTTTTTGAACAACATTTATTTGTTTAATACATGGGATGTTGAAAATGTTTAATATATGAGTTGTCGAAAATTGGTGAGATATCAGTTTCTAGTTGCTGATTGTCAGGATGACGATTAGGTGTAAGGGTAACGCCGGGAGTTGACCTATTTCTTTAAGTGGATTTGACCGAGGTTACAGGATATGGTCGGTGCACATGTTGATTAAACGAGGTCACCGTGGTGGGTCAATTGGCGTGGTTGGTTGGCCTGTTCTGTGGAACGGGGCCACGGTGACAACAGCAAAGGGACTGCCTGTAGCGAGTATCCCGAGGTGACGAAGTGGTGTCGGATAGGCGTGGTTGAGCGTCGACGACGACGGAGGCTTGTAGCTGAGTTGTGTCGAGGCTGGAAAGTCGCCTGCTGTATTGAATCGAGTTTTCTGAGGCGACGGCGACGGCGTTGGCGACTAAGAAGCCTTGTAGCAGGACGTTATCGAAGTTGGGATATTTTATTCAACTTAGATAGCCGAGGTGGTTAGTCAAGCCTGGGAGTGTTAACGGTCGTTAGTGGAGCGGTCATGTTAAGAAACAGCGGCAGCAACAGCAGCAGCAGCCGGTGGCCTCTCGGCCCTCAACTGCCCTGGTCGTTATCGGAGACCTGCTTTTAAGCAGATCTGGTAGTCAGTGATATCTTCTTTTTCGGCGGGAACGTTTGTGATTGGACAGTGCTGCTTTCATTTTCGGACCTTGCTTCGTAGACAAGATGTGATGCTCAGAGCCTATGCGTAGAGAACGACACTTTTTATTTTGTTCCCTGATTTCATAGCATTCCCATCCGGCGAGCATACAGAATAAATCAGAAAGAGGTCTAATTGCAACGGAACATAACAGAGTGAATGATGACATTCTATAAATCTTTTCAACTAAACACATCTTCATTGTTGTTTTACAGCAAATATGTGAAGAGATATTATCAATATTTAATGAACGTTTTAGACTAACCTCATATTTATTGATTTTTTCGTATCAGACATTAAAAAGGCGGTTGATAATGTTTAAATAAACGTTTTTGTCTACACAAATTCATTGTTTTTAATACTCAGATATGTGTGGTTTTTAATATTCAACGAATAGTTTTATCTATACAGAACTTCATTGTTTTTTACTTCTCAGAAATAAAGTTGGTTTTAATATTCAATAATTTTTTTTCATCTATACGTAATTTCATGTTTTTTTTCGTCTCGGATATTAAAAACAGTGGTTGTTAAAATTCAATGAGCGTTTTTATTTATACACAACGTCATTATTTTTTCTTTCTAGATATCAAAACTGTGGTTGTTAATATTATTCAATGAACGCTTGTTATTTTTGTATCTATACACAGCTTCCTTTTCTTTTCGGGTGTTAAAAACAGTGGTCGTTAATATTCATTATTTTGAAGTCACTAATTCTACATTGTCATTGGTTCAAACTTTGAAATGGGTCGTTTTGATATTTAAGTATTTCCTATTATACTCATTTCATTGATATTTTTAGTAGAGTGCTTATTAATATGCAATGAGTGTGTCGTGCTTTCTTCGTCTTCACTTTGGCTTTTGTTCTGGATTTCATGTGTCGTTGGTAATATATATATATATATATATATATATATATATATATATATATATATATATATATATTGCTAATGCTTATCTTTTTGTATCTGTATTTAAATGTTTGGATACTAATACTTGATGGAGAAATACTCAGACACCATGATAAATTGTTATTAGCAATTAATGAATGATTTCGACTTTCTTCAATTTCATTGTTATTTTTCAGAGGAATTCAAAGAGTTGTTACTATTCAAAAAAGGTTTCTATCGTTATTACCATTGATGTTTTTGCCTCACAATTTGAAAAGAGGGGTTTTAATATTTAATCAATATTTTTGTACTATGCATATCTTTATTGTGTCCTTGTCTCCGATGTTGATATTTTACGGTTGTGTGTGCGTTTGTGATCGGCAGTGTAGGTGGAATGAACAAAAACCCAAAGCTTGAAAATAAACGTTCAACAGCTATTATTTCTGGTTGAAAGAGAGTGCAAAATAGTAATATTTTATGGAAAAAAAATGAGTTTTCCCACTTACAAAGTGTAGTAGTTGTTTTTTGTTAAGAGAGATTTCTCCGCCAGTTTCCACAGGAGAAACGAGAAATCCGAGCGGGAAACTGCCAGGTCAGGATTCGTCTTTTGCAGCAAGGTTGAGTGTAGTTTTCCCTTGGTAGATGGCTCGAAGGGAGACTTCTCCGCCGGTTCCCACGAGAGAAACGAGAAATCTAACGTCAAGCTACCAGGGAATGACTCGACTTGTGCAACGAGGGTCATGTGTAGCCATTCGAGCCTCGCTTGAAGTTAGAGAGCGTTGAAAGTGAACAAGTGGTAAAGAACGGGCCTTGAATGTAGAGGCCGCCGAAATGGAAAAGAATGCTGGCCGTAAGATAGAGACCGCTGAACAGGAAGGTGATAGAAGAGGCCGAATATGGCTCAGTCAAGGCTTTTATGACCTCAGGGACTTCCGGTTGTGTCCTGCTGATTATTTCCGCCGCTGCAGAGTAAGGAATCACCTCACATGCCACAATAGCCACCAAAAACAATATACGTAATTAAAAAAAAATCTACTAAAATGGAATGAATATATAAGAGACCTCTTCCATGATGACAGAAAAACCTACAATGCATAAAAACAAAGAAGGATCTGTAGTATTAAAATCTGAAGTAAAATCGGCATTGGCCAAGATGAAGAAAGACAAAGCAGCAGAACTAGATGAAAGAGATGCTACCAGTCTTAGACAATTTCGCGATCGATAAGTCTACCGTATTAATAAATGAAATCTATAACAGCGGCGAAATACCAGGAAACCTTATTAGATATATGCTAAAGAAGCCATAAATAGATGCGAACTCCATTGGACAACCAGCTTAACGAGCCACATAACTAAACTCGTCATCAGGATTCTAATGAACGGAATTCGCAGCAGAATTAAACCGGAAGTAGATAAAGAACAGTATGGTTTTGTTCAAGACACTGGAACAAGAAATGCAATTTTTATGATCAGAATATAATCAAATACAAATACAAATGCAGAAAGACCTGTAACTGTTTTTCATAGATTTCACAAAAACGTTTTTGATAGTTTGAAGAGCTTGATTTACATTGGGACGATATTAAAGTAATCTATAACCTCTACTGGAAACAGACATCTTGCATATGGGCAGAGAATGAGTTCAGTGGATGCACAAAAATAGAAAAAAAAGGATGCGTTGTCTTCGTGCATTTCTTTAACCGACACAGTGTGCGACAATCCACAGGGAACTAGAAAACCTGCCTATTTGTGGACATGATAATATATGCGGATGACATTGTGTTGATGGTCGACTCAGAAGAACTCTTAGATAAGATAGTAAAGGAAATCAAAGTAAAAACAGAAGTAACCATTAACCGTAGGAAGAAAGAACGTCTAGCTGTTTGCAAAAAGAGACAGCCAAAAGTGGGAGGTGTTTATTGGAAAAGTGCATGTTGATTTCAATCGATAATGGGACTGACTGTAGAATACTTGCCCCTCCCCTTTTTAAGTCCATAAATGCATGCTGGGATATTTTTCTTAGCCAATAAAATAGGCCAGTTTACAGTTTGACATGATTCGGTCCAGATCTACCTTGTCTACAAGACAGACCGCTGCGTGCGCTTGTCCGACCTTGCTTTTGTGCGTCGTCGCCATTTCTGAGTTTGTGAACTTTCTGCCTTCTTACCTGTTAATTTGCCTTGCATATATTGTTTGCTTGCTTGTTATTATTTCATTTTTGCCTTGTTCCTTTTTCTTTTTATTGCAAACTTTGTTAATTGTATTTGTTGGACAGATCTGTTATTTTTTGCATTTGACCATGGCTACTCACTCCACAGTGCAAATCAAGCAGGTGCAAAAATGTCGCTATCTTGATAATGTGCTAAGAACGACGGAACATGTGACACTGAAATCGAAAAGGGGGTAGGAATAACAAAGATGCTTTGCAGAAACTAAAACAAACATTAAGACATAGGAAAATATTGTTAAAACATAGAAAAAAGCGCTGGACTAAGATGTAATATCTAATCTCCTATATGGCAGTGATGGCTGGATTATTTCCTCAAAGATGAAGAAAAACTTGAAGCAACAAAGATGCGCTTCTTCTGTCAAATGGCAAGAGAATACCATGGACGGAACATGTGAACAATGAGGAAGTCTTAAGAAAAATAAGATCTACAAGGAAACTTATCCTTGCAATCAGAATGAAATATTTGAAATTTCTAGAATACATAATGAGAAAAAGATTTAGATAATCTAACAAAAGATACAGAATGAAAGAGAGGCAATTAGAAACAGCGAATAACCTACCTAATGAGTTTGTGCGAATGGATAGAAAAAAGAGACAAAGAAGAAGAGTAAAGGGACCACATTTACTCCGAGTAACGAAAGACGGGAAGTTGTGGAGAGCCATGATCACCGATTTAAATGAGTTATTGTGAATAGATAGTAGAACAGGAACAAAGAAGGAGAGTAAAGGGCCAACATTTACTCCGAGCAACAAAAGACGGGAAACTGTGGAGAGCCATGATCACCTACTTAAATAAGTTTGTGTGATCAGATAGTAGAACAGGGACAAAAAGGGGAATAATGGGACCACATTTATTTCGAGCAACAAAAGACGGGAAGTTGTGGAGAACCGTGATCACCTACTTAAATGAGTTTAAGTGAATGGATAGCAGTTACTCAGAACAACAAAAGACGAGAAGTTGTGGAGATCCATAATCGCCCATGTCTTTACAGAACATGGCACGTAAAAAATGAGAATTTTATGTTTTGTTGTTAATATTTAGTAAATTATTTAAAGAAATTATCGAATATTAACAGCTAACCGAAAATCTTTTCACAGGGTTTTTCCAGTTTTATTAATGCAACCTTATACCAGTTAAAAGCAAAAAAACACACTTCATGACATTTAAAATTCCAGTAAAACTCAATTAGCACAAGAGTAAACTTTTAGCTTCTAATTATAATAAATGGGTTTTTCCTTCAATTTAACAGACTTATAAAAATTAAGAAATAAAAAAGTGTCAAAATAGATTTAGCTGATAACATTAAAATGGGAAAAAAGAGAGCTGAGTGGGGATCATCGATGTCATTGTAAGACACACAGAGTAAAAGATTCTTGGAATGATATAACAGTTTCGTCCATTCACTGATAATTCACTGATGATATTACCATCTTGACATTTAAACATCATTTTATTTCGTCATGTGTTTAGGCCATTCATTTCGAATTCATGGATGCACATCATGTTAATGACATGAAAAATTCATTCTTTCTCAATAATTGATGACGATCGATATTTTTGTATTGTCTTTCTAACCTTTATGTTGGAATATTCAGGTTATTAAGATTTTTCAAACTTACAACCGAATCTTCAAATGTTTGAAAAAAAAATCAATGTCTCACTACTGCCACAAATCTGACTTCAAATCTAATTAGTGTCTTTAAAATATCTTCAGTTTTCTTTTCCTTTGTACTGTCAGATGTATCAAAACTTTATTCCCTACTAAATCTAATTTCTTGGGCCATACAAAAAAACCCTAGGTAGCAAGTCATAATAGGTGCAAATCACAAAATAAGACTACCACTGCGTAAAAATTTTAAAAGAAAAACGTTTATTACTACTTTTTTTTATGTGCCTTGTCCCTTCAGGACGTAGGCGATCATGGCCCTCCACATCTTCCTGTCCCTTGTAGTTCTGAATAAGTTTTGTCTTTTTCTTATTTCTCTCAAGGCCTGTTCTACCATGCATACAGAACACGCTTGTGACGACAATTATTAATGACGTAAAGTGGAAGGTAAACAAATGTGTTTCACGTCGGGAGTAACATTGTGTTGCGAGAATGGTTTTCTTTTTTTTAACTTTATTTATTTAACTTGACCAGATCCAACCCGATGCCTGTTGAGCTGTGGTCTGGAGACGATGTGAAGCACGCTTTAGATTCCGGCCAGTGATGTCCACCTTCAAAAGGATGGAAACGATTGACCGTCAAAGGCATCAGTAGGTAGCACATGACATGTCCATCTATTTTCCAAGCAGTCGGATCGCAGCGGTTCGTGGCGTTTTTTGGTTTTTTTTTTTTTGTTTTTTTTGTTTTGTTTTTCTACTAGAAGGACACACTTCTTTGAATAAGACCACACTACAATGTCAGGGCGTGCGCCTGTGTAAATGATGTGTACCGGAAATTGCAGAGGTGTTCTATGATTAAATAACACCTTCCAACCACGGGCCCCACTCAGTAGTGTCATGTTGGAGTTATTTGGGTCTTTCACACAGAGCGTTCACCTTCATTGTGAAAATGGATCTTGGGTTCTCTGTTACAGGCTATTTGTTGGCGGTTTAACACTGTGTACTAAGTCCATGACACCTTCTAGCACTTTGTTATGACGCGACGTGTACATCGGCAATGACTGTGGTCATGCAGAGGGCACGTAACAAAGGGTATCGATCACTTTGACATAATGCACATAGATCAATGTCACTGTACCCCCACAGGTTGAGGTTGGTCGCATTTTGGTAGGAGATCATAGATAGATCGCAGGAGGAATGGCTCCATTGCAATCAAGGTATTCTATGATAGCTTCATCGGATCAATATCATTCCATGTAGTACAAGCACCATTGTCTCGTTTACTCTTTAGACCCTGTTTGGAAAAAAAACTGGTTTCTCATGCTGCTCAGGCTCAGGTCACCCCCATAATCTTCTTGATTCGCAGGCTGGATTCTGCTTCTAGGGTGTCTTCTACTGCCGACCGATTTGATATCTGGCCGTGATCTGCGGACGAACTTCTCGGCCGAGTCCCTCATCATCCTGTGAAGGCGTACCTTCCCGACCTTGAACTCCTCTACCAGTGAGGAGATGGGACCAGAACTTCTGTCGAGAATTAGAGTATCTGCATGCTTTGCCCAGTGTAAGAGTGTAGTGCCTGTTCATACTGTGAAGGCTTACATTCATAGATAGATAGATAGATAGATAGTCCCGTTAATACTCCTTCCCAGTCTTTTGAACAGGAATAGAAATGTATCCCTTGTTTCCTGTTTAAGATTGGGTTTCCGTTTCCTTCTAAAATCTACTTCAGCTCTATACTCCTAATGCTTGTTCTTTCCTACGCTAATACAAATCCACACTGTAACCCTCTACCTTGAGAGCCTCTTGGTACTTGTATTAGGTGAACATTAGTAAAAAAAAAAAAAAAAAAAACGATAGATAGAGAGAAGTAGATCACACTAAATAGGTATAACATAGGTACACACTTTGTCAATATACCTGTGTATCTGCATGTGTTTGTTAATTTATACCTGTGCATGGGAGGGGGCGTTAATATACGAGGGATGATCTGAAAGTAACGGCTCCTGTTCATTTTCAGTAGATTAGCTAAATTAAGCAACTTCATCAACAAACACATTAACCGATCTTACGTCCACTGTTTGATCTCCATAATCATACAACGAGCGTCGATGAATGCAATAGGTGTCATTTTTCTATAAGAGGAATTCAATGACGGACCCATGCTTCTTTCACGTCACCAACCCCCATGATGTCATTTACTCAGCTGTTTTAAAAGAAAAATTATGGGTTACTGTCGGGAAGATTGAAACTCTACTGCCACATCTCCAACGTCTGCTTCTGGCGTCATTGGCCAACATGATAAAAATACGGGGCATTACTTTCAGAGCCGATTTGTATGTTTCTGTCAATGTGAGAGATTGAAATATTTGTCTACATTGGTTTACATTTTTCGAAAGAGACATTTCCATTTCACCTGTTTTTAAAAAAGGAGACACAACGCAAAAAAAAATGTCATTCACTGTTGAAGCTAACGAAGATAAGATCAGCACTTCACTTACAATAAAATATAGTAAAGAAACAATATACCACCCACCCTCCACCTAGCCTAGCAAGAAAACACGCGCATTGAACATCTGCAAGTAGATGATAAGATATATATGTGTGTGTGTGTGTGTGTGTGTGTGTTCTCCATTTTCTTCTTGAACGGCATGGTAGCACTTACAGGCACATGTCTTTCCTTTTATCCGCTTAGTCAGAAAGAATCCTTTGAAGCAGCGTTCATAAAACAAGGCCAAACTTTGAACCAAGCACAAAGAATCCATCATTCATGAACAGAGCAAGCAAAGTTTGCAGAAATACAAATCAACACTTAATATTGAGCCTTGAAAAAGTATCTGCGATTAAGCATGTGGCTCAGAATGATGTTCAGAGACCGCGTGGACCGAGTCAGTTGTGTCGCTACATTAGTTTCCATTCCTGTTTTCAAGCAAATCCGATCTTACGTCCACTGTTTGATCTCCATAATCATTCAGCGAGCGTCGATGAATGTAATAGATGTCATCACACTGTCTTTGTCTTTTACTGAGTATCAAATCAGTCGGTTTACACCCGGGAAAGAGGTTTCTTTTGAAGTGTTGCATAGCAAAATGCATATGGTCTCTATTGGCTACTTTTATTGTCCCTGTTAGGGAAATTTTGCTGGCTACTTGTCAGTGATAGAGTGGGAGAAGTGAGTGATAGTGACTTCTCAATCCTAGCAGATGCAGACTCGCGTATTTCTACATGGTGAAAGTTTTCACTGAAAATTTTTGGAAGGAGAAATTTCTTTTTTACTAGGAAATCTCGCCGTCTCGCTAATTGCTTATTCATTAATCTATGGGCAATTTTTTTTTTTTTTTTGCAGTACTTGTGAACTGACCTTATGAAATATATTGTATTTCAGAAATACGATATATTTTTTCCCTACTTCTGAACGTATTCTCAATTTTACACGCACACTGTTCCAGTAGAACAGAACTGTTCAGGTTAAATGGCCGTCGAGAATAAAACACCAAGAAAGAAACCATAAAGAATCATCATCTCATCTCTATCAGTCGATTATTTCTTAATAAGTTTTCGTGAAATACAATTCTTTATTTAAATTTTTATTGACAACTAAAACTTAATTTTCAGACTGAAAGATACGAATGAGGGTTAAAAAGTAACACATGTTCTTTAATTACAAAAGATTTAATTATCGAAGCTCACAAAAGAAATCACAAAAATCTCATGGCTCGAAATTTAGCTTTAAGTTTTTTGTCGAAAGATTTAAGATTTCATAGAACATAACCTGGAGAAACTTTTCAATATAGAATTTCCAGAGGCGTTCAATAAGACACTATTAAAAGACTGAGTGCGACTGTTAACAAAAACGTTGAAATTGCTATTGTAGGAGTAATAAATCGGCAGCTGCTAAGCACTATGAATATTTGGTATTGAGGTATTTCTTATATTGCTTTGTCAGTTTCATACTACGGATAGCCAGAATCAATGGTGTTCATTCTAACTTTGAGATGAACAACATATAAACAATTTTATGTGAATGTCAATCGACCCAAGTTACCGGTCTTTAAAAAAATGATTCAAACGTAAGAAAACTTTGACTTTCTAAAACGGTTCTGACGTTGTACGTATTGTTTATTCAAATATTATTTAAAAAAAAGGGGGGCGGAATAAACATTTTTGATTTTGTATGTTCCTTAATTTGTAAAGAATGCTCCTTTCCAAATTATAATCAAATTTGTAAAAAATGCTCCTTTTCAAATTATAATCAAATTTGTAAAGAATGCTTCTTTCCTAATTATAATCAAATTTGTAAAGAAGATTATATTTTTCGACAAATTACTTGTGATAGAAACATTACTTCCTTACTTAATTTATGTGTGTAACAATGATATGTAACAAAACTTAAGCATATTTACACCATGCAAAAAAAATATGGGTCTCTTGCATCTTTGTCTGAGGGAAAAGTATAAAAAGTATTTTTATTGATTTCAAAACTATTACCATTGTGGAATTTCCGGGTTCAGAAAACGTGATCCAAGTCCTCTATTGAAGGAATTTTGCTGATGTCACGGTTTTCTAGGTCTAGCACACACACTGCATACTGAGATGATAGATTTTTGTCACGGTAGACCGCTTCATGGGATCCGCTGTTGGTCTCTTCGAAACTCTAAAACTCAGTTTAACTGTGGCAGAGACGATTCGATGGTCAGATCCAACGGAAGAGAAAGATGAGTATGCTCGGCAGTCCTTGATGCTATTCTGCCACTTCTTACGGACCAGTATGAAGTCTAGTTGGGCTCTGCTGCCATTTGGATACTCAAAGGTCCATAGTTGATTATTGCACTTCATAAACTTAGTGTTAGCTGGATACAGATTAAATTCCTCCATTAAGTCAACCAGATGCTCGCCATTACGGTTGGTTTCTGTATGGAAAGTGAATTTGGCATCATCTGTTCCAAGCTTAGCGTTGAAGTCCCCAGGTACTAAGAGAAAGTTGTGAGCTGGAACATTCTCCAGAATAGAACGTAGAGTATTGTAAAACTGGTTTATTTCTTCATCGCCACTATCGTTGTGGGGACTATAGCAAGATATGACTGTTGTTCTATTAGGTTGGTGCAAAAATAATGACGTAATAATGTCGTTTTTTGACGTATTTTTGACGTCAAAAAACGACATTATTACGTCATTATTTTTGCACCAACCTAATAGGATTACCTTTGAAGTCGGCAATAACGACTCTTGATGATATCTTTACTACACTCGATAAATTCTCCATCGCTTTTGGTGAAAGCAGAATGCCTACACCCCCTATAGATGAGTTGGCGGAGTTCTTCACGCATGAGGCTGTGACTAGATGATAGTCTTCGATCCTGTGATACTCAATATCAGTGTCAGGATAGAAGAATTCTTGAATGGCAATGATATCGATATTCTGATCCTCAGTATTTTTCACAAGTTCGTTAAGACGGGACGGTGGATTCAGTGTCCTAGTGTTGAACGTGCTGATAAGAGCACGGTTTCTACATGATACAAGTTTTGATCTCGTTCCTTTATCGTCGGGGGCAGCCCGCCCTGCAGGGTTCAGAGCTGTTCCCTCAGAGTATCATCTCAGTATGCAGTGAATGTGTTTAACAGATTCCAAGAACTCTCTCATTACGACCCAGAGAACTCTCAGTTAGATTCAATGAACCTAGACCTGATCTATGGAAACTTGATTAAAGCCAAATAAGAGGTGGCTCTATCTACGCTCCCCAAAAAACCAAAATCACGAAGAAGTCCAGTTAGTTCAGTCATCAAAATCTCAGAAGCTCGAGAAAATCTCAAGAAAACCTCATCGATGTACCACTGTCACCCTTCTCAGAGCAATAAGAAGAAGTTAACAGCTGCTAAAAAAATCCCTCGACCATGCTTATCTTGAAGCGGAAGAAGCTTATATAAATGGGGAAAATTACTGACATTTCCCATCTTCATATCAACCAACAACACTCTGCAGCTTGGAAAACTATAAATGAACTAGTGGGAAAGGGATCAAAACCTCCACCAACAATTAAAGGTGGCAGCCGTGAGCAACGGCTTGGTAACTGGCTTTCTCATTTCAAAGACCTTGGTAATCCCGCAAGTCTTTCTGACCACGTGTCCCTCCCAAAAGTTCAAATTAGTAGTGCTTTGAACATATCAACAGGAGAGTACACCATTGCAGAGTTGAAATGTGTTCTAATGAAGACAATAAACAAAGCTCAAGATTCCGGTCATTTTATGGAAGGACCCTATTTTTCACCAATTACTTCTTGATCTGTGTAATTATGCAAAGACCAGCCACGTTTCACCAACCATCTGACTACGATCGCAAATCATCCCCATCCCCAAAAAGGGTGATTTGACATTACCAACCAATTATCGCGGTATTTCGTTGCTTCCTATAGCTGCGAAAATCTATAACAAGCTTCTTCTAAATCGAATTCGCGCTGAAGTTGAACCCATTCTACGCAAAAAACCAAAATGGTTTCCGCCCAGGTCGTTCCACTCTTGGACAAATTCTCACATTGCGTAGAATAATCGAGGAAATCACATTCTGCAATAAAACTGCAGCTCTTATCTTTGTAGACTTCAGCAAAGCTTTCGACTCAGTCAACCGCGAGATTATGTTTGAAATTCTTGAACTCTACGGCATACCAGTAGAAATCATTGAAGCAATCAAAGTATTGTACACCAATACACAGGCCACTGTCCTGACCCCAGATGGAGAAACAAAACCTTTCGATATTCTGGCTGGCATTCTCCAAGGTGACACAATTGCACCTATTCCTTTTCATCATTGTAATAGACTACATCATGCGTATATCAGTGGATAAAATCAAAGAAAATGGACTGATGTATCAGCCTAGAAGCTCACGTCATTCTGCACTTTACATCACCGATGCTGATTTTGCCGATGACATTGCACTGTTGTCTGACAACCTCATTAGTGCCCAAGCACCCCTTTCTTCTCTTGAATCAGCAGCTAACTGTGCAGGTCTACACCTAAATGAAACCAAAACTGAGTGTATGCCAATTAACATTCGCAACAATCACGAGATCAAAACACTCTCAGATAACACCCTCAAATGTGTCGAAGACTACAAGTATCTAGGATCACACATCAAGAACTCTGAGAAAAACTTCAATATTAGAAAAGGCATAGCATGGACTGCTTGTAACAAAATGGATAAGATCTGGAAATCCAATCTTGCTCGTCAATTCAAAATCCAACTTTTCCGCGTACTTATTGAGCCAATCTTACTCTATGGCTCTGAAACTTGGACTCTCTCAGCAAAACAACAGCGCCGTTTAGATGGATGTTATACACGTCTTTTAAGAAGAGTGCTTAATCTCTCATGGCGAAACCACACAACTCTAGAAATGATATATGGTGACTTGCCGAGAGTATCAACTTTAGTTTGTAAGAGACGTGTTCAGCTCGCCGGGCATTGTGCACGTGCCACAGATGAACTTGTGTCATCATTTGTTCTCTGGAGGCACCCATCATCTGACAATCGATCACGCAAGTTAACCTTTCCAGATAGGATAAAACGAGACACATTGATCCCTAAGGAAGATCTTTTAGGTGCTATGACAGATAGGGAATACTGGAGAGGTGTAGTGAGTTCAATCTCGGCTGAGGCCGCAAGATGATGATGAGGTCTAGCAACAAGCAGTCGTTTTGTCCCTTCAACATTTTCAGCGGCATACCTACTTGACTCATCCTGGCTAATGACATCATGACTTTTGCCGTCAATCAAAACCCAGCCCTTCTTGGAAATACTCAGATTAAGGATAGAATGATCACCCGCCAATCACTCTCTTTAAATCTGCTGTCATGAGAACTCTGTCAGTTCTATTTAAGGAGTTCATAAAATTCACAAAATGTCTTTCTTGACATTTCTCAGTTGTGTCTTTGTCTTCGGACAGAGCACAACTCAGTTGTGTCGCCATCTGTGGACAGAGCACAAATGAATTTATTAATGAAAAACGTCCAGTCCCGTGACACAGCTACCCGCAATAGTACCTCCGTCATTGTACTAAAGAGGGAGGGGGGGAGAAATATACTCGCTGTTGATTGGACAATTTTAGGGCTTAGCCCTGATGCATCCGTTCGTGCTTCCCACGTTAAACGACACTGCGTCACATATCATCACATGTAGGGTGAGGGTTAAATACCAAGTTGATTCCTGCCTTCGTGATATAATGTCGCTACCGACCTAAATTCCTAAACAACTCCGGATTCAAACAAGGCTTATTACCAAAGACAGCAAATTCACAGTTGCACCCAGCTACCAAATATCAAGGGCCATGAAACCTTTCATCCAATAACAGCGATACAGGGAGGCTTCTTTCGAAGTGAAGTATGTTTCACTTACTACCTCATTTTTTATGTAAATTGACAATATTGAATGCTAATGTATTTGTTTACATGCGTTCAGGAATTTACCTTTTTTTTACATCCACATGGTAATATCGTTCTTTAAAAGAGAAATTTGTAATGGAAAGGAAATGTTTTGATTTTTATTGTACATTACTGTAATCGTTTTTTCTTATTTCAGCAATCTTGTTATTGGCCTAAAATTTCATATTTTCGTTACACTATGCATTAACATTGTGTATGCCTAAGATAAACTGTAACGGTCTTTTTGCAATGAACTTTTTTTTATAATTCCCATGCCTTTTGTGCCGCAATTATTGTTACTCTTTTTTTTTTTTTTTGCTATAGTTTGATATAACATACCATTTGCATTGCTTTATGCTTGCCATATTTCTTGGTGTTGATCAGTCGCTCCTGCAACATAATAAAATATCCCCCATTATGCATGGATAACATGAAATTGGTTTCAGCAACATGCGCCTGGCTTCTAAGTAATCCATTAGACTCCAGATTTAAACTTCATTGAGTATATATGAGATATGTTGCCGACTTTACTAAATTCCTTCCTTCCTTCCTTCCTTCCTTCTTTCCTTTCTTCTTTCCTTTTTCTTCTTCTTCTTCTTCTTCTTCTTCTTCTTCTTCTTCTATACGCTTTATCCATTCAGGACTTTGGAGATCATGGCTCTCCAGAATTTCCAGTTTTTGTAGATATTAGTAAATTTTTTTTTTTTTTTTTTTGTCTATATCCTAATCCCGGCTCTACCAATCATTTACACAAGCTCATTAAGCAGGGATTATTCACTATATTCCTCTGTCCTCCTTGCCTCCATTATTTCCTTTATTATGTGCTATTTGTTTCCAGTTTCTCTAAAACTTCCTCGTTAACTACATCCTTTACTCACGGATTCACATCAACTTTCTGTAGAACTACATTTCTGTTGCTTCAAGTCATTCACCTGTGAGTCTAGCATTCACTTTCATATAGGTGGATCAAAATTACATAACAGTTCAGTACTCTTTTTTTTTTTATTTCTAACGAAATTTTCCAGTTTCTTAATACTTTGCTTAGTTTTTGGAGGCAACTTTCGCTATCCAAATACACCTTCGTATTTCAATGTCGCACTTTCCCCCCTCTGTTCAAACGCTTCCAAGATATTTAAATTGTTTTATTTGCTTGATTTTCGCATCTCTAATTTGTAATTAGCATGCTGATCTTTTATTTTTGCTAAAAAACATGCATTCCGTCTTCTTACGATTGATGTTTAATCCTTTCTTCTCACTTTCCTTTACTTGGTCTATTCTTCTTGCTGACATCCATACATTCTGTCTTCTTACAATGAATGTTTAGTCCTTTCTTCCGCTTTCCTTTAATTGGTCTATTCTTCTTACTGACATCCATACATTCTGTTTTCTTACAATTGATGGTTAGTCCTTTCTTCTCGCTTTCCTTTACTACCTTCTGGAGGAGCTCATGTATTCTGCTATCAACACTGCAATCTGCATATCTTATGCTGTTTTGAGCCCCAAATTCTCTCAGAATTTCCTCACAGTAAAAGTTGAATAAGTCCGGTGAGAATAAATATCTTTGTCTTATATTTTTGTGCATATACTGAATTCATTTTTTATGCAGGTAGTTTGATCCCAGTATGGGTTCTGGATTATTTTAATATCTTTCCCAAATAAATCAGGCTTATCTAGCAATTCAAATAGTTCTATGTGTCATAGTTTATCAAATACTTTTGCATAATCTATAAAACATATGTATATGCAACTGTATTGCTTATTCTGTGCATACATACTACATTTCACTATCTTTAATAAAACCACATTGTTCTTGTCTTATTTACAGTCTAATTCTGCAATGAGCACAATTCATCAGGATTCAGATGATAAGTTGTGTTATGTGGCTCATTAGGGTGATTGTCCGATGGGGTTCTCATTTATTTATACCTGACTTTTAAGGGAGAACTATGAATTTGAATGTACTTAGTTCTTCTACTATTAGGTTGGTGCAAAAATAATGACGTAATAATGTCGTTTTTTTTACGTTAAAAAATACGTCAAATTATTTATTATTTTTCTAATTTTCTCAATGCCGAAATCATTTAAGGCAGCCAACATTACAATTCCATCTGCTACAGCTGCTTTCGTCCGGTTCAATTTGGATACCACTGATTTTACTTCAGACTTCAATATTTCTGGTCCTTCCATATTTTTGTGTATTGCGGGTTTTCTTCTTTCATCGTGGAAGAGTTTTTCGATGTATTCGTTCCCTGATTGAAATATTTTTTGCTTTCTCTATTATTTTTATGGGACCTTACCCATAATAACATAATGGACTATTCCATACGTAATAAATACTGCGCCTCAAGAGGAAGCAGAGAGTTCATTCTGAACGAGGCTACGCCGAAGGGCAGAGACTCTTTCGGGGAGGTAAACCGACCCTGAACCCGTTTATACGGGTTCAATAGGCATATTTTTGGCCGAGCCTACGGGCTCGCAGATCCCACGTTAAACCGGCCTTGTGCCATATGATGCCCTCGTGTGGGCGGGGGACTAAATACTGTTCATTCTGAACGAGGATACGCCGAAGGGCGGAGTCTCTTTCGGGGAGGTAAACCGACCCTGAACCCGTTTATACGGGTTCAAAGGGCATACTTTTGGCCGAGCCCACGGGCTCGGAGATCCCACGTTAAACCGACCTTGTGCCACATGATGCCCTCGTGGGGTCGGTGACTAAATACTGTTCAGTCTGAAGTAGGACGACCGTCTGACCGGCAGATGGGTTGAAAACTCCCTTCGGGCAGGGAGGAACCCGAACGAGGCTACGCCGTAAAGCGGAGTCTCTTTCGGGGAGATAAACCGACCCTGAACCCGTTTATACCACGGGCTCGGAGATCCCACGTTAAACCGGCTTTGTGCCACATGATGCCCTCGTTGATGGGGGGGTGACTAATTACTAAAGTCTGGAGTGAGGTCCGTCAGGAGTCTGCCAGTCAGGCAGAGCGAGCGAGTCAGTCAGTCGAGTCAGAGGCAGTCCGAAACAGAGTCGCGTTCAGACAATTATTACAAGACATCGGAATAGTGATACTGGTCGAGACTAAATTGTTCTCCCTACTAAACCTGATTGTTCGTACTAACACTTTCTACTTCTCTGTATATATTCCTGTTTGTAATATATCTGTGTTATTCCATATCCGTATTCGAGTTCTTCTTTATTGGTTCTACCTTGGACTATCTCCGTGGTACAAGGAACCGGGCCATAACAATTATCAGCGTTCACACTTTTGATTTTATGCATCCTGTCGATGAGAACATCTTTTGTCCTGTTATTTATCTTATTCTTTCTATTTCTGCGCACCTTTTGTTAAGCCGTTCCTCTTTTGCTTGCCTGTATTTTTTTCTAATTTCTTTGTGTGATGTCCTACATTCTGTACGATACCTTGGCATTGTTTGCTACCGTCTTTCCATCTTGGCAGCAATTTCTTTTTTTTCTCTAGTTTTCTTTTATGTGATCTCGTTTGCTGTTTCTACTAAAGATTCTCTTAATGCATTCCACTTTATATTCCCATTCTTATTTAGTTCATAATATCTTCTTTTAATGCTGTCAGTCGGCATCTCTTTGTAATACACGTCATTCTGGAGCCTGTCGTATTGTCTCTACTATGACACCCAATAAGCAACTCAAAATATCCAAATCAAATGTTGATTTGCTACTCAGGTGTTAATTATATTACATCAGCCTAAAAATCTACTTAGAATAAGTCAATCCATATAATTTGAAGATTACATCCCACATTTAAAAAATTCCATCTCACAGAATCTAATCAATATATCTATAGGGGTAGATTTTATCAAGTTTCTACAGCAAAATGAAAATAAAAGTAAATTTTGGCTTTCCGGGGATTTTTTTAAATGAAGATGAGAATTTGAATATGAAACATAGATATATGTAATTATCGAAGTAAAATGACGTCAATAGTCTATACAACTATTGTAAGAGTCTTGCATAATTGGTTGTTGTTTACAAAAAGAGCGAATTGGGAAAAGACTGGTCAATACGCTCTCTCCTACACCAAACTAATCTAATTCACGACCCATTCACTCTAATAATTTCTTCAGTCACCAGAAGAACCCATCCTTCGCCATCCAATCTAACGTGTACTACAATACCACATCTTCAGAGAGATTCTAATAAAACACCCAGAATTGTAAAGATGACTTTAATGTCAGTAATCAAAATAAAAAAAGAACAAATTCAAACAGAAATATAAACGATGTTAGTATGGCCCGTCCAACCCGCAAAAAGAAGTGCAGACATTGTATTCTGTCAATAAACAGAATCAAGAAACTCATTCACTAGTGGCGGGGGAGGGACAAATCATTTTTGAAATGGGGGAAGTTTATAAGGCCGAGCCAATCAATATAAAAACGGAGGATAAAAACTGAAGTGATTGGGAATCTTAAGGACTATAACAAAAGGGGACAAGGCCGGGAACGATAGTTCCTTACATTAAGTAAGCGAACAAAAGTTTAATCAGGGGTGAGGTTCAACAGGAATCCGACCCGTTGTGACTTTAGGAGACCTAAAAAAAAAAACCAAGATTGGACAGATTCAAGCGAACCAAAAAGGCAACTTCCACCCATCTTTTCGTTGAAATCTGCCGAAGGCAAACGAATTCTATCAGTTCTGATCTTCATCCTGGGCTGATGCCCAAATAATTCAATCATATCCTGATGAGAATAGTGTTCGTTTTGTAAGATTCCCTCCATTCGCATCACCCACACCACCATTCTTGCCACGGCTAGCAGCGTTAGAAACACCAAGTGTTTCATCCTGGACTATGGGGGCGACACATTGTTGCACATGTATGCGAGATCGATGGACACAAGATGTTCAGTATCAATATGAGCCTTCAACTCGCCGACATGATCCCAAAACGGACAAATCAGTGAGACAATGAAAGAAGGCATGCTCTAAGATTCTAAGGCTGCGTATTCTGGATGAATCCGTAGGTAAGAGAAAACTCAGGACTCAGACCAGAAAGCGCTCAACTCACTCGCCGACAAGCAGGACAACCCAGAGAGAGTCCGACGTAACCCCCTCCACTAATCTCCGAATCACTATCTGTGAAAGGTCCCTAGATCATCAGTCAGTTATATGCCATGCGTGATACATGCTTAGGCGATCATGGATCTTTCGATACATGACTGACAAGGCTGATTTTTCCCGCAGTAGGTAGGCTATAGAACACAGTCCTCTTATTTACCCATACTTAGGGGAGAAGAGACAAATTCATACCTTTCCCAAGGGTATTAGCACGTAAGTGAATGTAATGGATTCGACTGGAATTCGAACTCGTCTCTCCGATTCCTCAATTACTCCACCGTGCTGGTGATTGTCATAGTGGCCTGAAAAGATGTTTGGTGACTGTTGGCATTTTCCTGTTGCATCGCCATATTTTCTACTACTCTCTTGGGACCAATTTACGAGAGTGGGTTCATTCAAATTAAATATCTTCACTTCTTTCTTCTTTTATGTGCCGTGTCCGTTCAGGACGTAGGTGATCATGGCTCTCCACTTCCTCTATCCCTTGTAGCTCTCAATAAGTTTTCTCCCTTTGCTACTTCTCCCAGACCCTGTTTAGTCATCCACTTGCCTAAACTCACCATGTATATCACACATTGCTTTCCCTTGTCTCCCTTTCCCTCTATTTGCCTTGTGAGTATCAGATTCCTCCTTTCTCATTGTCCTAGAAATTTCCGCTGCCTCTTCCTGATGTTAAGTATAAGCTTCCTCTTTGCATCCTCTCCAAAACCTCATCGTTGCTTACACGCTCGGTCCATGATATCCTTAGCACCTTCTGTACAACCATACCTCTGTTGCCTCGAGTCTCTTTTTCATCTTTGAGGAGACCGTCCAACATTCGTAAAGGAAGACAGATATCACGTAGCAGTTCAGTACTCTTTTCTTTGATACAAACAAAATACTTCTCACTGAGGGAAAATTCTCACTGGAAAATTTAAGGGAGAAACTCATTTTATGAGGAAATGTTTTTACCTTCTCCCTTCTAATTGATAATTAATTAATTATGTCCAAGTATTGACGATCAAAGAAAAATGCACTCAAGCCCTCCACAAAGCTACTTTGATAAACATAACCTTTTTTTCTTAAATTTCTCATTTTTTTAAGATTTTCTGTGATGACTAAATCGGGACTGACATCCATATTATGTTATAATACTAATAAGTGCAATTATTCACAGTCCTATCATATCACTCACACCTGATTTGTCCTGAGACCGGGGATAACTGTTTTCAATTCACTACCATCTATTTGTACATTTTTCTATCTGTTGATGTTTTTCACACACTGGTGAATCTTCTGTACCCCAGGGTCTATACCTCTACTGATTGCGTGTTAATTGAAGTAGAGGAAGTTTCATAATCTATTTGACTCTTAAGACTAAAATCTTCAATTTGATATTTTCATAAGTGTCATCTTCTAACCATTATTAATCATGCTGCCCTTTGCTTGTTTTATATGTCGTATTTAGAAATATGAAATATTTCCAACAACTCATGGGAGTCATTTATTAGATTTTTTTCTTTCCAACTAGTTACAAAATAAATCCATTTTTTAAAATCATGATACAATAGTTAGCCGCTCATATCCAGGTATGCTTATCTACGAGGGCTGCTAGCTGATCCCTAGTGCAGACTCTTGCTCAGACATATTTGTGTTTGTTCAACACCCACAGAGCATACCTGTGTTTATACTGCAAATATGCTGAACAGACCTTAGTTACAGTTTCTGGAAGAGAACATTATCTAGCCTGGTCAACAGCCTGAACAAGGCCAGTACAGTTATGGTGACTAGTGACTTCATGCTAGTATAACTATCGACATCCATCTATCCAATTTCACTCACAAGGCTTGCTTGAAACTACAATATGGTTTTCAAGTACATTCCAAACTTACCGCATGAATAAAATTCCAGAATAAAACACTTAAACGAAATTTTCTTTTCCTTTATTTTATATATCATATTTTTTTTTATTAAGCCAATTCACCTGAAGCAAGATGGGAGCGCCACTAGCACGCAAGGGGTTACCGAGGATTGAGAACAAGATTGTCTGAGGAAAGGATACAGAGAAGGACGGGAAAAAAGCCCAGGGAGTCAGATGTCGATTGACATTACACTTGAATATTTGAAGATTATAGTCATCGGGGAAGCAAGTAAGGGGAAGAGTTCCACAGACGGGAGAAGCTGTTTGAGAAGAGGAGACGGTTACATTTAACCGTTTTGACAGTGAAAGGGTGGGACTGAGATGCCAGCCTGGTAGCTCATTTAAATTCATGTAGTCCGGGAACCAGCAAAAGTAGCTTGTCAGAACAGTTGCCATGAAAATACTTTTAGAAGAGACAGAGGGAGGCCACTGCATGTCTCTGGGATAGCAATTGTAGACGAGATACTAGATCAGGACCTATCATCTTGCATATTCGTCTCTGAATTTTGTCAAGGACCTTGAGACATACAACAGGAGCACCAGACAATATATGACTGCAATATTCCATTCAAGGATGGATGGATGATTTAGAGATTTGAAGAATGGACTTAGACGAGAAAAACTTTCTGGCACGATACAGAGAGCCAACTTTCCTTACAGTAAATGAAGCTATTGATTCAATGCATTTATTGCAGCTCATGTCAGTGGACAGCACTCACTTTGAACATTACGTGTAGAATGACTGTTAGAGATTTATGCATCAAGTTAGAGGATGCACGGTGGAGTAATGGATAGTGGCTTGGATTAAGGAATCTGGGAGACGATTCGAATTCCAGTTGAATCCATTACATTCACTTACGTGCTAATACCCTTGGGAAAGGTATTAATCTTCTTCTCCCTTTACAGTTAGATAAAGGGGTTGGAGTTATCTGCCCCTAGTTTCTTTGATTTTTATCTAGCTGTAAGTGTTCATCTGACTAGAGTGTAATTTCCAACAATGACTTGATACATACATGGGTGTGCTGTAAAGTTCTTAGCCTGTTCCACATCACAAAATCAGTATTTTGATATTTGGTCATTTAAATACTGGTTTTGGGAAATGGTCAGACTGAGAACTTTTCAGTACCTCTTGATTTATAAAGTTAACTTAGCAAATAAGAATTTATTCAAGAATGTTTTATTGAATACAACTGATAAGATAAGAATTCAAATTTAAATTTGATATTGATGTATGTCAGCTTATACAGAAAGTGAGAAAAAATTGAACAGACTGACCTTATGGGTCAAATTCAATAAAATATATCTGAATATATATATATATATATATATATATATATATATATATATATATATATATATATATATATATATAGATAGATAGATAGATAGATAGATAGATAGATAGATAGATATAAAGGTGTATTTAGGCATCAAGAATTCTTTCAAACAAGCTTTATCAGAAAATACCAACAAGGCTGTCATTCCAATTTTTTATTTAATTTTTTAAGTTCATTTATATATTATATGCGTCCAAGTACTTTCAACTGTCAGTGCAGTCATTGTCCAGAATTGCATGTTTAGCAAATTCTGGCATTTCTAAACCTTCTGGAATCAATCAAGTCACTTAAAGGTGGCATCATCTATGACAGTCAAACTTAATTTATATGTACTTTTTTTTTTTAATATACACAATTCAATATACAGTTTTTTTATGGAGAAAGATATCAAATTATAGATAGATATTAGATTAAAGGTGCTCTATAAGAATTTTGGTTGTTTCCCTTGTATTATAATGGCTTCCAGAATTTTGAAACTTTATTTAGTATAAGTCTGATATAAGATTTTGGTGTTCTCAATTAAAATTTGTCATATGTTAATTCTTTTTTTTAAATTTCTTTTCGAAATTGGTTCCAACAGAGCAAAAAATGTTGGAATTTGCTAAACGCACAATTCTTATAATAATTTGTGACTTTATTCAAGATGTCCCTTGGATTGATATTCTTTAAACTTCCTACTGAATGCCACAGAGGTTTCTTCTTGGGTTTATTGGTTTTTTACCTTCTTGTAAATACCAGGTGAAACCACAATCTTCTCCTTGGTTTATGCTGGCCTGTTCAGCTGCTATAGCCCACAGGAATTACTTTTCTAGGTGTACCAGCAGTATGATAGTTTCTATCACGACAGGCACCTATTTATATCTACTCACAATAATTGTAAACATGAATAACATTATCCTATCTACTATAGTTATGTACTTTGATTGGTGAGTTTGTAATCAATTTACCAAGTAAGAGCTGACTTGCTTTTGGTGACTGCATTAATCTTTTGTGTTGGACGAATGTTCCTTATTCTTGGTGGGGAAGAGAAAGAGAGAGAGAGATTGGGAGTAAGGGATGCTATAAAAGTTCAATCACACAAACACTTAACCCATCCCAACATGGAGTTTGTAGTTGGTGACCATAAAAAAAAAATTCATTTCAGATGCCAGTCCAAAATACCAAGAAAACCAAGTCTCACTCTGACCAGGCAAATGGCAAAGTTGAAATTATAAGAACAACAAAGTCCAGATAAAACTTTAAGTTTCCATGCAAATAATTCTACAAACCCTGACCTTTTATTGTTTGAAAATTCTAGAAAATTCTACAAACTTTGGCCTTTTATTAATATTTTTATTTATTTTATTTTATTTTTTCTCTTATTTTTATTGTTTATTTTTAAGTACTCCTGTATTAAATGTTTAAATTAATTAACTTTTCAGCTTCTCCATCATAATTGTTTGAGCTATTTATCTTTCAATTGACGGCTTATAATTATTGGAATAACATTATCCTATCTACTATAATTAGATTAATTGGTTCTAATGAATTTGTTGAGCAACTGTTAATTCTGTTGCAGGTTGTGGTGATATTATTTACTGAAAATTTGTTTCAGGAAAAAGATTTTATAAATTTCAACTGAAAGTAGTTCAATGAATGCCGAATATTTCCATATCAGGAAACGGCTTATATTACCCTTATCATAGAAACTGGGCAGAAGTCTTTGAGGATGAAACAATTTTGAGAGATGAGTTTATAAACTTGTGTATGCAATGTGTTCCAACTGCTGCTAAATACAAAGAAAGCAAATCCTATGAACAACTCATTCTAATGAGTTGATAAAGTTTAAATTAAAATCATAAACAAGTTTTACTCAATATAGAATTATTGGAATTTAATTAAAATTTTGTCGATGTATTTATTCAGCCACCATTTCCTTTCACTTCACATGATTTTCCTGTAATTCACTTCGAATGATCTCACCTTTTATTTCAACAAACAATTACATCAAATGAAAAGGCGTTGTATGAAAATGTTTGACGAAAATTAGAATTTTGTACAATAAAATTAAGAAGCAGTGTGTTGTAAATGAAATTAAGATAAGTTTCTTTTTCCTTTTCTTTGACATTTCATTCTTCCTTTCATCATTTTACACTTTCTTTTATTCATTCATTCTTCTGTCATTCTTTCTTGCTTTCATTCATTCTTTCAATTTTTTCTTCAATTTCTGATGCTTTTTCTTTAATTTCTGGTATATTTTCTTCATTTTCTGGTAATTCTTTTTTCTATTCCTGGTATTTTTTCTTCATTTTCTGGTATTTTTCTGCATTTTCTGGTAATTCTTTTTTCAATTTCTAGTATTTTTTCTTCAATTTCTGGTATTTTTCTGCATTTTCTGGTAATTCTTTTTTCAATTTCTGGTATTTTTTCTTTAATTTTTGGTAATTTTTTTTTCAATTTCTGGTATTTTTTCTTCAATTTCTGGCACTATTTTTCAATTTCTGGTACTTTTTCTTCAATTTTTGGTAATTCTTTTTTTAATTCCTAGTATTTTTTTTTCAATTTCTGGCACTATTTTTCAATTCCTGGTATTTTTTCTTCTTTTTCTAGTACTTTTTAAAAAGATTTCTGGTATTTTTTTTCAATTTCTGTTACTTTTTCTCTTTCTCTTCTTCATCTATCATATTTCCATCATTTCACCCTTTTCCTACACCCTCCTGCTGTAAAATGCTATTCATTACTCAACTGGCAAAATATTAAACAAAGAATTCACTCAAAGGTAAACATCAGGACAAAATAGTTATCGAATGTAAATCAAGAAGAAGGGACTGACTTCTATGTGCCTTCAGGACATGGGCTATCACAGCCCTCCACAACTTTTCTATCCCTCTTACTCCCTATTCATCAGATATATGTCCCGCTGCCTTTCCCTGTCCCTTTTTGCCTTTGATATATCCTGTGAGTGTCAAATTTACCAACCTTCTTTCCTCATTATGTGTCTCAGAAATTTCAGCTGTCTCTTTCTGATTCTGATTATAAGAGTCCTTTTTGTTTCCATTTTCCTTAAGACTTCTTTGTTGCTTAAGAAGTTGGTCCATGCTATTCTCAGTATCCTTCTGTAGAACAACATGCTGGAATACTATTGGACAGACACACTGAGGAAAGAAGACTTGGGGAATTTAACACTCACAAAAATATGAAACAAGAAAAGCAGAAAGTAATGAGAGTTACAATATACATTTTAATTTATTTAAACAATTGTTCTTTTCTTTATTACTATAAATGTTATTATGGACACAATATTTTAACTGAGTACTCTTGAGATGTTCATTGTTTAGGGTATCTGTTATGCCATTTTGCCTCTGCAATTGTTTGACCCTTCTGAATCAGTGTTTCACTGCCTAGCCTAAGGATTGAACTCACAACTACTAGATAACAGCAACATATTTTTTTAAGGACTTCACCCCAAGCAAGATGGAAGTGCTACCAGCACGCAAGGGGTTACAGAGAGTGAGAGCAAGAGTAAAGAGGGGTGTTTGAGGAAAGGATATAGAGAAGAATGGGGATCAGGATCAAGGCATCAGAAGATGCCAATTGACATTACATTTGACGATTTGAAGATCATAGCTATCAGGGAATTAAGTAGGAGAAGGGAGTTCTACTGTTGAAAAGTATAAGAGAAGAAGCTGTTGGAGTAGAAAAGGCACTTACATTTAACCGTTTTGACAGTGAAAGGGTTGGGACCAAGATGTCAACCTAGTAGCACACTTAAATTCATACAGTTGGGGTTACCAGTGAAAGTAGCTCATCAGCGCAGTTGCCATGAAAATATCTGTAGAAAAGACAGAGGAAAGTCACAGCATGTCTGTGAGAAAATGACTGTAGATGAGATGCCAGATCAGGACCTATCACATTGCACATGCTTAACATACTTCTCGTTACTTTACGTAATCACTGTCACCATCCTAAAGGATACCAGTAATGTATTTTTGGAACCTTTACATACAATATCATATGGTTCTGATATCTGATTACAATTGTGGATTCATACCACTTTTGATAATTTTCCATTTCATTTTTGAGATGAGGAATTTTGAATATACATATATTATTAATTTATTCAAACTGTTGTTCTCATTTTGATTATTATAGATGTTATTACAGACACAATGTTTCAGTCAAGTACCTTCTGGCCATCTTCAAATGTCTATTTTTTGGCTGATATGTGAGGTGGGTGGGGGCATCTCTTGTATTATTATGTCCCTGTCACTTAATCTTTATCCCTGCACAATACAAATAAACCAAAATATATAAGTATCTCAAAACTTAAAGACAAAACAGCAGCAAGTACGACAAAGAGTAAGCTAAGAGCACCGAAAGACAGAAAGCTGTGGAGTACCTTAAAATGCCCTTTAAATGGGGGAGTAAATCTGCTTTACAAATTTGTGTAAACTGGTACAGGAACAAGTACCAGAAAGCGAGGGTCATCAAGGAGAATGTGTTGTATGCTGTTGGCACAACCACATTTAAAAAAAAAAACAACTGGAAGGAAAAACTTTACATTCAAGGACCCACAACTGTTGTGGAACTGATCCAAGATATAAAAAGCCAGAAAAAAGGGACAAAAACAAGATTCCTAGGATCAAAGTGTAGTATCCATTCAAGAAGCAGACAGCTGACTCACATCTCCAGCTATTATCAGCCATATTTCCAGCCAACCAGCCATCATCAGCAACAGCTCCAGCACACCATCAGCTGCTACTCCAGCCAGTCATCTTTGCCAGCAGCAATGATATGTGATAAATGTATTACTAAGAGCAACAAAAGCCAGGAAACAGTGGTGAGCCATGCTTACTGACATCTTGAATAGACATGGTACATATAGAAAGAGTAGCAGATGAAAATCAATACCTGCAGAAGTGAAAATGTTAAATAAGATTTAATAAATATTCAATATGAAAAGCTAACAAAATAATGATGTTGAAACTAACGTTTATCAATGAAAAAATAATCACATCACTGAGTCATTTCCATGGTCTGTTGATATTTCTAAGGAGAATCCTTCTTCTGTTCCAATCGGTCCAGCAATTTAAAATTTTCAATGTTGAAAATCAAAAGAGGCAGAAAAAACAGTGAGTGAGAACAAATGATAATTTATTTTAGAAAATTTATTTATCCTGACAAAACCATTCTGCTGAAGTTAATATAAACAAAAAAAAGGATATTTCTTCATTTTTTTAATGACAGCCAATAACATTGTGCGGAAATGAAAAAGAATTCTTTTTTTTCCTTCTAAATCTTCCAGGAAATTCTATCTGTTTTATGTTAAGGGTTTTACAAATTATTTGTTGTCCCTGACATCTTCACTACTGTCAAATGATTGGCATTTTCTCTTTGATAGATTAATTTGTTGAAAAATCTCTCTTATAATAAATATAAGGACTCATTTTTCTTGTCAAATCAAAAACGTAATTGCCTTAGGTTTTCTCGAGTTCTAAGATGAAAAGATTATTACTAATTTACCAGGTACACATGTTATTTTAAACAGTGAAATAAATGCTAATTGGCCAAGAACAAAAGAAATGGCAAATCCAACAGTTGTAGCCACTAAAATAACATTTAGAATAATAATGTTAGAATAAAAAAAAATCCATTTAAAAGTTAAATGAAGATATGTCAATAGCAAAATGAAGATAATTTTTATTTGATATTATAAAAGACCTTTTATAAATATTTCATTGTACATAAAACCTGATTTCCATTTAATACATAAGACCAGCTATTTATATATTTGTTATATAAACCTATTTACATTTAATGTTATATAAGACCCCCATTTCCATTTGATATATTGTAAGACCCCTATTTATATATTTGTTATATAAGAAACCTATTTATATTTAATGTTATATAAGACCCCCTATTTCCATTTGATATATTGTAAGACCCCTATTTATATATTTGTTATATAAGAAACCTATTTACATTTAATGTTATATAAGACTCCCTATTTCCATTTGATATATTGTAAGACCCCTATTTATATATTTGTTATATAAGAAACCTATTTACATCTAATGTTATATAAGACCCCCATTTCCATTTGATATATTGTAAGACCCCTATTTATATATTTGTTATATAAGAAACCTATTTACATTTAATGTTATACAAGACTCCCTATTTCAATTTGATATATTGTAAGACCCCTATTTATATATTTGTTATATAAGAAACCTATTTACATTTAATGTTATATAAGATCCCCTATTTCCATTTGATATATTGTAAGACTCCTATTTATATATTTTTTATATAAGAAACCTATTTACATTTAATGTTATATAAGACCCCCTATTTCCATTTGATATATTGTAAGACCCCTATTTATATATTTGTTATATAAGAAACCTATTTACATTTAATGTTATATAAGACCCCTTATTTCCATTTGATATATTGTAAAACCCCTATTTATATATTTGTTATATAAGAAACCTATTTACATTTAATGTTATATAAGACCCCTTATTTCCATTTGATATATTGTAAGACCCCTATTTATATATTTGTTATATAAGAAACCTATTTACATTTAATGTTATAGAAAAGTCTTTATTGATATTTGACTTATACTGTGGGGAAAATAAGTATATATATATATATATATATATATATATATATATATATTGCAATGTTAAGTCACTGATAGTCTGTATCACTTGACAAAATATATTTCAGCTTCTCATATCAGATCTGCTAGATATTTTTTCATCATTTTTGTAAGATGAAATGGAATCTTATACAGCCAATTGTGAGGTTGATGCAAGTAAATGTGGAAGTATTAAAAAATTATCCACACATTTTGATTGTTAATCAAGTTTCTATATTTTGTCTTAAAATTATCTAATGAATAAAATCTTTATAGAAATTTGGGCAAGTCTTCCAGGCTGAGGGAAAAATATAATATATACAGAAAACTCTAAGGTGGAAAATGTTGATTGAAATGAAGAAATTTTGAAGAATTTCTCCCTTATTGATAAACTAAGTAAGGCAATTTCCTCTCAGATGAAAAGGAGGGTTGAAACAACAGAGAATACCATGGATTGAACATGTGAGCAATAAAGAAGTTTTAAGGAAAATGGGAACAAAAAGAACATTTTTGTTCATGATCAAAAAGAAGAGTTGAATTTCTTTGAACAACTGATGACAAAAGGAAGAATTTTACACTCACAGGAAGAAAGCAAGAGTTGGGGCAGCAAGACCCCTGCCTAACAAGGCGCTGTATAAATGGCAGAATAAGAATAGCAAGGGATAGTAAAGATACTAACATTGCTTAGAATAACAAAAGATAGGAAGTTGTGGAGGGCACGATCGCTCATGTCCTGAGAGGAAACAGCACACAAAAGAAAGATGCATCACTTTATTACTTTAAATATTTTCAGTATGCGACTACAAACATTTCTTTTCTCTGAAACTCGTTTTTCCAATCTTTAATTTACTTAATTAAAAGTGATGAGTTTATTGCCAAAACTAAAAAAAATGTCTAAAGCAACTGAAATCTGAGCATTGCTAAGCAACCTTGTTTTATATAAATAGATATCAGCTTTTATTATGAGAAGAAAGGCTCGATTAATGGAATATTGCTTCAACTTAGTGCAGATAAGTGTCCAAATCGTTACATATATTGCAGCATCAAAAATCATATTGGCCAATTTTTTTCTTCAAGTCTCAGAGCTGAAATGGTTTCATCAAAGTTCTTGGCCTCAGGATACATTTTTTTCCACTTCTTGTTCATCTAATTCAACCACACTTTATTCTTCCATCTTCTCACATCAGAAATTTTATATTGCATCCTATATTAATTGATCCCCATGGGAAAATTTTAATCGACCATCTTGTTTGAGACGAGAAAAAAAAGAAAGAATGTACAAGATGAATACTTTGTTTCTGAACATTTATACAAGAATGATAAAATTGTCCAGATATAATTCTCTACTATATAGATAGATAAGTATATATCTACATGTCTATATAAAGTGTGCAGCAGAAATACTTCCCATATTTTAAAGGTTGATAAAAAGACCACAGTAACTGCTATTAAAAAAAAAATTCACTGTTGTTTAAAGATAGGGTTGTAGTTTTTATTCATTTCATTTTAAAAATGACATCCTCTGAATGATGGCTTCTGTTTGGCATACACTGTTGTAGATGATTTCTAAAGTTTTCCATCACCCAGAAGTTCAAGAGCTACAAGGTCTTCGGGTGACTTTCTTTTAAGCACTGACCCTGTGACCATGAAATTTTCAACCCATAGCAGTATTGATTTTATATCCGGAACAGCAACATTCCAACATAACATGGAATGAGTATGAAAAGCCTTCTGCATTGCAATTACAAATTCACCTGTCTTAAAAAGTGTTTCAAAACCAAACGCATGGTATGCGCCAGTCAAAGCAATGATGGTAACTAATATTATCAGAAAAATAAATGGTAAGATATTAGCTAGATGAGAATACCATTGCAAATTTTCTAAGTTTACTAGCACTGCATAGGTAACAGTGTAAAATGTGGGAGGTATTTCTGCTGCATACTGTACTACAAGTAAATTTATAGCAAAAATAAAACAGTTGTCATATATCTTGCTTTTCTTTCAATTTTTGATCTAATTTTTACAAATAGAAAATTGTGTCCATTAGTTTATAGATTTTAATGTATTGAATTGTAAATATTTTATCTCATAATTTCTCTTAGAAAATTCAAAACTCTTCACTTCACATATACTGATGATGATGCAAAAGATACTTTGAAACACCAAAAGTAGGTATTTTCTCTTCAGTAATTAATCATCAAATGTTGATTAATTATAAAAATATTCTTTAGAATTATTTTCATCAATTCCAATCACACACAAACATCCGGATTGATCTTTTGATTTTAGTAATTTGCTTCCATTGAATTTATTGTGAAAAATTATTTTAAAAAGTAAGATATCTTAATTATGATGCAGCAAAGAAGAGAGAAAAAACAGAAATTGAAATCTCAAAAGGCGAGAATTTTGGGGGATTTAATGAAGGCAATTTTTATCTTTTCTGACTGCAAATATGCATGTGCCTAGAAATGCAAGTGTTTATGAAAAATTTTCAGCATAACAAGGAATTGTTCCTGCTAAAACTGTGATGTTTGATCATTTAAAAAACAGATTGAACCAAGAACTTTTCATCATTCCCCTGTAAACTATGTGTATGTAGGTGTGTGTCCTTCTTGTTCTCTCACTCTCTTTCACACACACAAACCTATATATATATATATATATATATATATATATATATATATATATATATATATATATATATATGTTGTCCAGCTAAGAGATGAAAGACAACAGTGAAAAGTGTTAGTAAATATTCCTGTCTGTGGCTATATCCCAAGATTCTCACAGTTGCACAGTTTATGAACTTGTATGCAGATCCCTAGGGGGACTGATGTGTCACACATACAACACAAACATAAAAATTGAATGAGGTTGACAGGAGAGTACATCACCATATATATATATATATATATATGTGTGTGTGTGTGTGTGTGTGTGTGTGTGTGAGTGTGTGTGTGTGTGTGAGAATATATAAAAAATAGGAAAGAACTCGTTAGGTAAACAATCTGAAGTTCTTCTGCATTTTTGTTTTTATTTTAAAAAAACAGTGCTCGATACAAAGTAGAGCCTAAATATAATTATTTATTTAAAAATATGATTCCTTCGCTACATAAGAGTTCTCATGTTTCAAAACAAGAGCCGAAAACTTCAATATAATTATTAGAATTAAATTGAATTAAAGTACTGAGCTATGTTCTATCTTCAAGCAAAATTTTTGGAATAACTAATTCTTGAAATTTATGCATATTTTCTAATAAGTACCACGCTTATAATATATAAATAATAATATATATAATATATTACATATATGTATATATATATTTATATACACACACTTTTCACATATATATATATATATATATATATTTTTAATGATATTTTTATTTAAAAACATTTTACATTGCGACATGAAAATTTCTATGTTTTTATCCTGTCATCAGACAATGTTCGGTACTTTTGATGAAAGTAAATCATTTTCATCAAAAGTTACCAAACATTACCTGATGATAGTATAAAAAATTTTAAGTCCCAAGATTTAAATTTCCATGTCACAATGTAAAATATTTTTAAATAAAAATTCCATTAAAAATATTATGCTCCACATTGTATTAAGCACATTTTTAAAAAGTAAATGTCAGAGAACTGTGGACTGTTTGTTCTTTCTCTTCATTTGGACATATATATATATATATATATATATATATATATATATATATATATATGTATATATAGAGATAGATAGATAGATAGATAGATATTATCACCAACTAAAATCACATGTTTAAACTTATCTTTCTAACTCAAAGTTTAACAGATATGATATCAGTTCATCAGTGAGTAACAGTCATTGAAGATGCTGCTTGTTACACCCAGCGAATAACGTGCAACACATTAAACTGATGGAGCTTGACACAGTGCTGAATGGAATTAACCTGGTGCTCCTGTGGCAGGTGAAGGCACTACATCTCATGACAGATTCAGCTTGCATCCACTGATGGATCTCAAATGTCCTAACAGGGAAGGCATGACTGATCACCAAGGCAACCAATAAAATGCTGTTATGAAGATGGTTCATGACACTTGTAGACCTGATTAATCAGTATGGGCTATCAGAGAATCTAGCGCTAGTCAAATCAGATGACAACAAATCTGACCAACTAACAAGTGTACCTCAGCAGTGGCTGAGTAGAGTAAAAACAGAAGTTGAACCCACCTAGCATACGTGCACTGCTTCTGCAAATCACCCTGACTATTTCAAAAGCCTACATATGAATGCCAGTGAAGATGTGTGAGAAATTCCAGTTAATTGATACAGTGCCTGTACACTGACGAAAAGGGAGGCTTAACATGAAGGACAATTGGAGCAGGTTAGGAGTAGACATTCAGCAGCCACTATCTTACTGATTGCAGTCCCTCGTGATTTGCTGTCTGGTGCCATCTGAGTCGGCAGGACTTGACAAATGTCATACGCCAGATGAAGTCCATATTTTATGAGCATGGTCCACCAGTTGAAATCCTGACTGACAATGGTACCATATTTACTGGCCAACACTTTTAGCAGTTCCAGCATGACTTGGCTATACATCATCGATACCAGTGTGCCTATGAACCAGCAGGAAACAGTATAGTTGAGTGAAGCCACAGAAATGTACAAACCATTGTGGCTAGGAAACAATGTTCCATACCAGAGGCAGTCTACTGGTATAACATCACGCCAAAAGACAGCATCTCAACCTTCACAGCACTGGCCAACATCATACACACCAACAATGTCCAGATACAGGATACTGATCCAGTGGCCACCCCCAAACTGTAGGATTTCCAGAGACAGTTCTGAGTGGGGAATAATGTATAGGTCAGAATCTTGCACAGCAGGTGTATTTCTAGAATGAGTTGGGTGACTGGAATCAATAGTCCCCACTTGATGCTTGTTGATTGAACCCCTCATCACATAAAAACTTTTTCAGGAGCATGTGTGTCATTCAGAAACACCAGTGGCTTGTCAGAAGAAAGCAAACCATTGAGAAGGTTAAGGTCAGTATCACTAGATGATACCTCTAAGACCAATACTTCAGAAACTGCTGACAATGATGATAAATAGCCTGATGATTTTCTTGGATGTAATTCATCCCAGGAAGAAGCCAGAACTTTCCCACTGAGAAGGAGCATCAAGATAAAGAGGCCAGCTGCACTTTTTGTGATGAGGACACCAGTGGGGAATGTAGTGAAGGAGTTACCAAGAGAAGGCATTGTTTCGCCCGCTGTGAAAATAATTCATGTGGTAACTGCATTATTTGTAGTCATAAGCAGAATTGATTTCAATTCAATTCATAACT
>OZ010579.1:7661040-7711040 GCA_963932145.1 Acanthosepion lycidas
TATATATTGTTGGTCAAAAAGCTTATTCTGTTTTTAACATAAAGTGCCATTTTGAGTATTACTACTGCTAAATTCATTCAAATTTGTATTTTTTTCTATTTAGAAATAGAAGAAAATAACTTTTTTTTGTGTGCATTATGATTTTTTGTTGTCTTGAGAACATCTGATGCAAAAAATATTTATGGAGAAGTTTGTGTGAATACTCAAATGTGTCAATAGTGTTTGTGTTGATCTTTGCTAGATATCTTTCTCAATGAAAAATGATCCATGATTGGATTAACCAGCAGTGGTTGATAAGTGATCAAATGAAGACATTATTTGAGAAAAAATCAATATTATATGACATGGAAACTATCTAGTAAACTGAAAATATCCAACTAAAGGCAGCAATGGAGGAAAAGTGCCTGGAATCAGTTAAGAGGAAAGACAATTTAATCATTAATCATTTTATTTTTAATAACCAAGCGAAAATTGTTACAACATGGCTGGGAAGATTTCATCTGACATTCTCGAAATATTGAACCCTCAAATAACCATTTATGCTATTCTTTACAGAATTCTTCTAATGAAAAACTTTAAATTCACTGGAAAATTGTGAAAGGCCTCTTGAGTTGGTGTTTGTTGAAAAAGATAAAAAAAATATAAGCTGCTAGAATTACAAATTTGAAAGAATGATGGCTGAAGAGAATGGAACAAAATGTTATGTTGTTCTCTTCTTTACAGAATTCTTTGAATGAATGTTTCCTCAAAGATGGGAAGTGACTGAAAAGTGACAATAAATAACAGAAAAAAAATATCAAATATGTTGTTCGATAAAGTTCATTTTGAAAATAAAACAATTGTCGATTTTTTTTTTACTTAACTAAAGAGGAGACAGTAGAAGTGAATTGAAACATTTTGATCTGACGATGAAATTTTCTGACAACAACTCTATTCTCATGAGCAAATATGTAAACATAGGGATTCTAATTTAAGTTAATAAATCAGACAATTGAACATAAAATAGCACCTGAACAAAGTAATAATTTTTGTCTTTTTTTATACATAAGCTCTATGGCAAAAAAGTCACTTAAGGAACAGGAATGCTTTACAAAGAATAAAATTAACATAAATACTTGAACAATTGGCTTAATTTTATTTTGTTGTCCAAATTTAAAAGTTTGAATTTTTGTTCATATCTTGCTGACATTATCTGGATAGGATGAACCAATGACCAGCCACATCAGACAGTCAACACCCATAGGGTCCTAGGTTTTGAAGTGTAGCAATATAGCCATGGATGTTTGTCTGGCAATATTTTTTATAATCTCATTTAAGAAAAGCTGAAATATACATGACAGGTCAAACATTTCGACCCCACTTTAGATTTAATGATTACTACCTTTTTTGGTTTAATTAACTCCTACTAAGCTATGATGCAAAATCTATCTAACACATTAGTGCATGGGGGTCAATTTTTAGGGAGAGGTTACCTAAAAATTAAAATACATCAGCCCTAAGATTACCATCAATCATCAAGGTAAATGCTGTACCTGAGTTATCAAAAACAAGATTAGAAAACCAGAATTGGTTTAATAACAAGTTTATTAGTTTTTAGTACAGAGAAACATAATGTAGAATAGAAACTAGGAAATAGAATGTTTAACCGTGAATGACTACCTGTTTTCAACAACAGCTACTGCTGCTACTCCTCTTGATGTAGGAGTATTTTTATGTCCTTCATGCAATGGCTGAGTCCAAACTTATAGGGTAATATTCTCCCTCACAACAGTAGATTAAGCAGAAATGGGATAAAATTTTAAGAATACTTTATGCAGTAATGGCTTAATTCTATTATTATCATTATTGAATATATGATAAAAAATTTCAGAAAGAGAAAGTCTCTCTAACTTGAAATGAGCAAGTAAATTAGTTTTGAAAAATGTACATAACTTTTGAAATACAGAGAATAGGTGCAAGCCTTTGGCCTGTAGTGTATATGTATTTCTATAGTATTCAAGTAATTGTGATTTTGAATTTGCTGCATATCTAATAATAAGAAAGAAGTGTTTTCATTATGGGTGTGACAGAGGTGCTTAGGGATGTGACCAGGAAAGCCAAGGTGGGAGGTGACAGAAAATGTTTGGGAACAAGTGAATTAAATCAAAGAGAGATTTGAGAAAAATTCTCTGAAAATGGACACAAAAGAGAGTTAGCTGTATAATCTGCTCCTTGCAAAAACTTATGAGGATCATCAATGTTGTTAATAAAATGCTGAAGACATTGATGCAACCAAAACAAAAATGAATGAAGTGGTACAAAACATGACAAAGAGACATTGCCATTTTAGGCAGAATTGAAGATCTCTTTTTCAATCTTGTTTCAAAATTTCACGTTTTCCATTTTCAAAAATCTGAAATTGAACACATTTCTTTCTACAAATAAATCTAAATATTTGCAGGAAAGAATAAAAAAAAAACATTTTTTGTTCAGAATCTTTTTAACTGACTTCATTTGGTACAAGAAATCAGTTCTTAATGTAATGAAACCAAATTCTGTTATTGAGACTAGAAAAGAAAGAAAATGAAATTAGAAAATCCATACAAACATTTTTCTCCACAAAATGCAACAGATTGTTATTGATATTGGTGAAAACAACAGTTTCTATAGAAGAAACCATCATCACCATTGACTGAACAGTTAGCATTATTGTAATTTAGCATTATTGAAATTTAGCATTATTGAAATTTAGCATTATTCTAATTTAGCATTATTGAAATTTAGCATTATTGAAATTTAGCATTATTCTAATTTAGCATTATTGAAATTTAGCATTACTGAAATTTAGCATTATTGAAATTTAGCATTATTCTAATTTAGCATTATTGAAATTTAGCATTATTGAAATTTAGCATTATTCTAATTTAGCATTATTGAAATTTAGCATTATTGTAATTTAGCATTAATAAAATTTAGCATTAGTAAAATTTAGCATTATTGTAATTTAGCATTATTCTAATTTAGCATTATTGAAATTTAGCATTATTGTAATTTAGCATTATTCTAATTTAGCATTATTGTAATTTAACATTAATAAAATTTAGCATTATACTAATTTAGCATTATTGAAATTTAGCATTAATAATATGTAGCATTAGTAAAATTTAGCATTACTGAAATTTAGCAGTAATAAAATTTAGCATTATTCAAATTTAGCATTATTCAAATTTAGCATTATTCAAATTTATCATTAATAAAATTTAGTATTATTCTAATTTAGCATTATTGAAATTAAGCATTATTGAAATTTATCATTAATAAATTTTAGCATTAGTAAAATTTAGCATTATTGAAATTTACCATTAATAAAATTTAGCATTATTGAAATTTAGCATTATTGAAACTTAGCATTAATAAAATTTAGCATTAGTAAAATTTAGCAATTTTGAAATTTAGCATTATTGAAATTTAGCATTATTGAAATTTAATATTATTAATAATTCCACTAATTGTTATCACTCTTTCTAGCATTAAGGTTTCCTTCCTAACCTTTTGTTTAATGTAATGTGAAAAGTTAACATCTTCATTATATCATTATTTTCCTTTCTAGTTATTTGTACTACCCATTTTAGTTGTTATTGTTGGTGGAAGTTCTGAGGTGATGTGGTTTTGTTATTTGGTAAAGCTCTTTGTTTATGATTCTGCAGCACTAATCTCTAGGATCTGTTGACAGACTGCCTTCTTTATGACCTAAAGGATTCATTCGTTAATGCACTAATATTTGATAATGACCTAGTATAATCCTGTGCGCTCAAATCTTATTGGCTGGAAACAGATGCAATATAAAAAGCAATATGGAGGCACAAAATTTAACAGGCAACATATTTCACTGAATTAGGTTGTAGGAAAAGAGCGGGAGAAAAGCATAAAGGCCACAAGATTAGCTCCTGTTCCATCTATTGGCTTTTTTTACTGCAGTTGATATGGTAAAGCATGCCCTTCCCATATAGGCATTATCTGAGAAATGTTTTAACAGAGGATGAAAAGTGTGACACCGAAATCTGAAGGTATATTGGGATAGACAAAGATGCATTCCAAAAGCTAAACAGAATACTAAGATAAACTTTACAAAAAAAAACAAAGAAAAGAGTACTAAACTGTTACATGATATCTGTCTTCCTGAATGGCAATGAGTGCTGAATAATCTCCTCAAAGATGAAGAAAATACTTGAAGCAACAAAAATGTGGCTGTACAGAAGGGTGCTGAGTGTGCCATGGACTGAACATGTGAGCAATGAGAATGTTTCAGAGAAAATGGAAAGAAAAAGGAAACATACTTAACATCAGTTGACATTTCTAGGGCACATATTGAGAAACGAAGGCTTGGAAAATTTGTTACTCACTTGTATTATTTTAAATTCTGTTCTCAAGTTTATGTAGACTTCTAGCCATATTTTAATCAAAATCACCCTAGACCTAACTTGCTTTTTGTGACTACCAGTTTTTGGTTAACGTACATAAATTAAAGATTAACTTTCAGCATTGTTTTATTTTGTATTTGCTTATTTTCGTTTCTTTCTCATAGCGTGACAACACTTAGCGAGCATGAGTAACTGGATGGTGGAACAAGGTTTAGGTGAAATAAGAAAAAGACAACATTTATTCAGTGTTAAAAAGGACAGGAAATTGTGGAGAGCCATGATTACCTATATCCAGAAGGAACATAGCACATCAAGAAGAAAAAAGAGATTGAGTAATTGGATGGTGGAACAAGGTTTAGGTGAAATAAGAAAAAGACAACATTTATTCAGTGTTAAAAAGGACAGGAAATTGTGGAGAGCCATGATCACCTATATCCAGAAGGAACATAGCACATCAAGAAGAAAAAAGAGATTGAGTAATTGGATGGTGGAACAAGGTTTAGTTGAAATAAGAAAAAGACAACATTTATTCAGTGTTAAAAAGGACAGGAAATTGTGGAGAGCCATGATCACCTATATCCAGAAGGGGCATAGCACATCAAGAAGAAAAAAGAGATTGAGTAATTGGATGGTGGAACAAGGTTTAGGTGAAATAAGAAAAAGGCAACATTTATTCAGTGTTAAAAAGGACAGGAAATTGTGGAGAGCCATGATCACCTATATCCAGAAGGAACATAGCACATCAAGAAGAAAAAAGAGATTGAGTAATTGGATGGTGGAACAAGGTTTAGGTGAAATAAGAAAAAGACAACATTTATTCAGCGTTAAAAAGGACAGGAAATTGTGGAGAGCCATGATCACCTATGCTCTGAGGGCACAGGGCACATGGCACATGAAATAGAAGAAGAAACTACCTGAGTGTTGACAAATGCAATTTTTGTTCACAAAGCCAAGCTATGATAAGAAATTTCGAAATGAATCCATACAATAATTCTGCTTACAGATTCATTTTGAAAAGAAGTGTCTTGCTGTGTTTGGAATCATTATGAACTACGCAGTTTGATCAAATAAAAAGGAATCTCAAGTGGAATCCATTCTTTGATCAATAGTGTTTAGTGGCAGTCAAGTGCCATACATAATACATGCTTGAACAATCATGCCTCTTTCGATTTGTGACTGACTAGGCAGAAGATTTCCTGCAGTAAGCTACAGTTTCTTTCTGCAGTAGACTGGTTGCCAACCAAGGCTATAGGACCCAGTCTGTCCTGCTATTTAATCAATAGCTGGAAAGAGAAGAGATAGATTCATACATTTCCTAAGAGTATTTGTGCATCAGTGCATGTAACAAACTTGACTGGAATTTGAACTCAGCTCTCCAAAATTCTCATTCCAAGATGACCAAACCTCACTTGTTGCTTATATTCTTTTAAAATACAAAGCAGAGTAATACCCAACCATTGAAAATGCTCTAAAGAATTGGAATCATAAAAAAGAATCAATACATGAGAATAATTATGAAAATGATATTAAAATTGTGTTCTTTTTTAAAATAATGAGTAACAATTTATTGTTACCTCTTCTTAATCATTACAGTTTTTAAATAATCATTGTATTTTTGATGATACAAAATTTTCTATGAGAATGCTGAAATCTTGTGAAAATATCTTCATGCAAATATGAAAAGATTTTATGCAAGAGTTACTTGGTTCAAAATCTGTTAAATAGATTTATTCGTGCAATTAATTTTTAAATAGATTTTCAAAATCTATCTTCGTTTCCTAGAAAATGTCTTGAAACATTTTAAAAAATTCATAAAAGTTTCAAAAATTATTTTTCATTAATTTTATCAACTATTTTATCTTTCATCTGCCTTTTTCAAGATTACCATCTCCAACAAATTTCAGAATTAATTATGTTGCTTTTTAAACTCTTTAGAAGTATGCAATATATCTGACACATTTTTGATCGTGCTCATATTTGGAAAATGTTTTTAAAAGATTCAGTTATTGGTATATTATTTAAAAAATTTTCTCAATTCAGTTTTATTTTACAATATTTTGTAATTTTTATTCTCATTTTATAATTTATATGAGCAACTGCTTGTAAAAGTTATACAGGTCTACAACTTTGTATGCAATGAGGTTGAAGATGAGCACCATTGAACAAATCGAATTCAACATTTTCAAGAATAAATTTCAACACATGAAAATATTTTTATATAACAAATAACATGAATCACAAAAGACAGAAAAAATACTAGTGTGCATCCATAGATCTGAAAAGAGTAAGAAGAAACATTTATAGGGTTAGTGGTAGTGTGCATAGGGTAAGGGCGGATGTACCCCATAGCTTGTTGACTGTCTCCTTAGAAGGTAAAACTGGACAAGACTTTTGTCTATCACATTCTAGAATGAAAACAGGAAGAGAGAGATTGTGTCCTTTCTTTAATAGTCCTGGGCAATGCAACCTAGTGAGCATCAAGACAGACGAGGTGTGGGTAATCTATTTCAAGCTGCAGTAGGAAAATTGTAACTGCATCAAAAATATTTTCATTCTGAGAATTTTTGTATGTTTATAAAATTGGAGTAATAAAATAAACATATCTCAACTATATAAGAAATGTTTGAACCTCACTTATTGGCAATAGTTAAATTGTATTGAATAAAGCTTCACTACAAGCTTAAATGTTTGTCTGTTTTTCTTTACATATCAAAATTGAAATTATACAACCATGTCTCATGAATGCTTACAGTCATTTATTCATTTAAACAATTTTAGAACATATAAAATAGTAGAATTTTATAGTTTGACTTATAAAAACATATCGTTTTTTTAATCATTTCTCCCCAATCAAGGTGATAATGCCACTAAGATGCTGAAGATTACTGAGATTGAAGGGAAAAGAGAAAATGTTAATAAGGAGAATGGACATTAAAAGAAAAAAGATGGTGATTGATATTGCATTTAAATTTTTGAAGCTTGTAGGTGACAGGGAAACAGAAAGCTGGAAGAGATTTTTACAAGTGCAAGAAAGAGACTATTAGAACAGAATTTAAGTATTTCAACAGTAAAATGATGAGACCTAAATTCCAATCTAGTATTACCCTTAAATTGATAAAACCGAGGTACCAAGGAGGAAGCACTTTAGAACAATTGAAAATATTTATAGAAAAGGCAGAGGAAAGCTATGTTAGAGCAGTAGGAAAATGACCAAAGTCAAGATACTGGGTCCAGATTGAAAGACACAATGCTGAGATAAACTGAAAAGTCATTATTTCACATTTTTCTTTCTAAACTAGACTTAAACATTTTTTCATTCTTTTATTTAATTTCAGGTAAAAAGACATTTTCATCACCAAAGAATAAAAATTGCATACTATTTCTTTAATGTCTGATTCTTTCCATCATTTCAATGTGAAAGCTTTTAATTCAACTGTTGTTGTCAATCAAACAGTATCTTTTATTTTAATGATCACATTTTTAAACATTTTACATTCATTTAATAGCCTTTATTTAGAAAGGAAAATTTTGAGGTTTTTTCGAAGTTTTCTTTCTTTTTTCTAGACCAACATTTTTGTTGCCATTTTACAACCTCTCCTTTGGAAGGCATTCACATCAAAAAGTCAGCATTTCACCAAAATTTTCTATAGAACATTTTGTTTTATTTCTGTGCACTTAAAAGATCTTCATCACCAGTATTTTAATTTCTTTTTAACAAAGGAGTAGGAAATGATGCCCATATCTTGACACAGGTCAGCAGAATTTGTTCAAGAAAGGCCAAAATGGCTGACATTTAACACGCAAACATCAAATAAGGATTAGTTAATGAAGACTGGAATGATGGTAATAATAATGATAATAATAATCATGCAATAATAAAATATTAAAAGTGAATGATTAAAATAATTGAAAAACAAAAAAATGTATAAATTAATCAAATGGAAAAAAGTTTCAATATAATTAAATCCAACTTCTTTAGTTGAGTCCATTAAAAATCGAGACATTATACAATATTGAACTAATCAATACTGTAATAAGTGATGCTACAAAATGTCCAAAAAAGTCTATTCCTTGAATAATTTAAATCAATATCGAGAACTGTGCATGGAATTTTTCAGTGTATTTTCATTATTCCACATATGTTTGGAAAGATATTTTCGTCTTTTAACATGTTCTGTTTGAAATTGTCTTCAGACATTCTCAAGTTTATATTACATTTGATAATTACTAGAAATTATAATTTTTACTTTCTTCGATATGACATTTAAACAAAAGGCACTTTCCTTGTAAGCATCCATTTGTTCACTAGTTTTCATGTATTTGCTCCCATGAATCTGGAAAACTGTTGAGGAGATAAGAAAGAAAACCATAAAAAAAATAAACAACTTAAAGATTAAATAAAGGGTACAGTTTGAAAATTCCCTGCAGGTTAGCTGAATGAACAAACACCTGATGAAGGTTGGAAGGCATAACAGTTAAAATATTGTGATAACAGCAACAAAGATGGGGACAATAGTCCACATGTAAATAATGTAAATAATGATAACTCCACACCCCAGAAATTCAAAGAGATCTTGTAAAGACTATTTAATATATTGGAAAAAACACAAAAAGAATTACAATTAAAGATACTAACTTGATTAACGTGTGAAATTATTGATGAAATAACAAGCAAAATGAGCTATGAACCTTTAATGCTAGAACTTTGAAATCTTGTATGCATTAATTTCAACTGTTTTTGTTAATAACTGCATCATTTATATTTCCAGGTAAACTGAAACCTGGCTGTTCAAAGACTTCAAAAGTAACTTCCCTTGAAAATGGACAAAATTTGGTATCATGGTGTTATCAAGTATCTGCAGAAAAAGGGATTAGTCCCCCAGGGGCATTTAGGCAGCATGCTTGCTACATTAGGGGATGATGCTCCACCCTTATCAACAGTGGGGAGCTGAATTTAGAAGTGGGAGGGAAAGTCTTAAAGATGACCAAAGCTCTGGATGTCCTACAACTACACAATTGTCCACCAAGGGAGACATTTATCATGTTCACCACATGATGATTGATGACAGGTGTGATTGACTATAAATCAAGTCACCATTATTATTATCATATCCTGTGAAAGAGTTGAGAATATTCTATACAATGAACTTGGCGTGACAAAGGTTTCTGCTTGGTGGGTGCCACAAATTCTGACACCTTATCAAAAACGCAGAGGCTGATCACATCACGGGAAAATGTGACATTTGTTTTCCATCAACATTTCTGTAGTAATAATAGATGTTGTGACAAAAGAAATGACTTGCCACAGAGATTGAAACAAGCATGGATGTGTCTTGCATGCAAAGTGCTGAAAAGAAAACATGGCCACTCTTGGGGGCACAATTTATGAGTGCTTGTCTCTTCTCTATATGCAAATTCTGGCCTGCTTGAGGAGACATAAAAAGCGAGATGCTAAGAGTGATGAGGAAACGTTTTCTTCTTTGGTCAGATTACATTTGACAGGAAAAAAAAAGAAGGGGAAACAGACATAACTGACTTTGAAAAGTGCCCAGTATGTGATGGCAAAGAAATAGAACCCCAGAATCTATATCCTTTAGGCAAGTGATGAAGAAGAAGAAGAGTCAGTCTGCTGGCAAACACAGCACTTTATTTTTTTACCCACCTCATTTATTTTTTCTACAATTTCCTAAGGATGAGTGTTGGGTTCATCACTTTGAGCCAGAGATGAAGAGACAATTCATAGAGGGGAAACACCTCTTCTCACCTGCTCTAAACAAAGCCATGGTTGTTTCATCTACAGGAAAGGTGGTCATCTCAGTTTTTTGGGAATGCAAAAGGTCTTCAAAAGAGCAACACCATCAATGCCAACTTACTGAGGCAGTAATCTATTAAGACCAAATGCCCAGGAAAACTGATGAAAGAGGTCTTGTTTGATCAGGAAAATACTCCAGTACACATCCTTGGTTTCAATAGCTTCTCTGAATGACTGTAGATTTGAACTGGTTGATCACCCCCCACACCCGTTCTCCTGATTTGGCCCCATCTGACCATCATCTGTTTCCCAACATGAAAAAATACTTTGCTGGGAACCAGTAACACGGGGATAATGATATCAGATCTGTCATTGATAACATTTTTAACCAACAAGATGAAATCTTCTTCACCAATCATATCCAAGCAGTGAAACATTAATGCAAACCCAAGGAGGACTATGTTGAAAAATAAACCTCATTTGATCATATTTTATGAGAGTATCTTGGTTAGCCTATGTACTTTTCAGCTGATCCTCATATTAAGGGCCTAGAGATAATGATGATGATATCAGATCTGCTCTTGATGACTTTTTTGATCAACTGGATGAAAGCTTCTTTACCAATGGGATCCACGCACTGCAACTAGAATGGAAGAATTGTATGGACTGCAAAAGGTACTATGTTGAAAAATAAACCTTATTTGGTCACATTCCATGAGATTATATTGGTCAGAATATAAACTTTTTAGCCGACACTCGAACCTTCAAATATTGTCATGGTTTCATAAATTATTATTATTATTTATTTTGAAAGCAGATCTTAACAGTAATTTATAAGTCAGGAATGCATTATAACAAATTACCAATGTTAATTCTTCAGTTCTTGACATCAAAAAATCTTTCTTAAAATTCTGGCTGACCCAAGATGTGCTGTCTCAGTTTCAATCACAAACCTAAATTTACTTTTTGGGATTTGGTTCATCACTGTACCAAGGGCAACACAGCAACAAGAACAACTTTTCCTTTCTTAAGCTCCCACAAGTGCATGATCTTATGTTTCAAATCTTGATAACTTTCTCCCTTCTTTTTTTTTCTCAACAACCCTTACATACCTGGATATTCTTTTATCAATGACCCAAAACTTTTTGTTAGACAATGATTGTGTCTGGCTTTCTTACATCATTTACATTATCATATTGCAGAGTGAATCCCAGAACATTAAATTCTCATGTTCCACTACTGCAGATGATTTATAATATGTTATTGGCTAATTTTGCACTTATTGGATAATTAGCTACATCCTGCATTCTTAGGTATCTAGTACCTTTGATTGTCCATGCTGTGCCAAGCAAACAGGCCTTCTACAACACATAAAATCTTATGCCTTCAACCAATGAATGAAATTCACACTATTATTAATTCTCCATTTGCAATAAGCACAGACTATACTTTTTGGTAATTCCATATTTTCTTGAATTTGTTCTTTAAGTCTCTATAGTTCTCAAATTTGAGTCCTTCCTTCTCAATTACTCTGGTATCAAATGGAAAGGCAAACCCAATAAGGCAGCAAACTTGGTCTTCTTCTAGGAACAACAATAACTGCCCAATCAAATCTTCATGATTCATAAAATCTTTACTTTATCATCAGCTTATAATTAATCCATTTATCTGGACATCCAAATAAAATCTTTGAGAAAGTTTCCACTGTAAAACTGTAGCAATATTTGTTATTTCTCTGATTTTTGTAAGCCTTCTTTGAAATCACTGTAGTGTACCATCCTCATTGCCTTCATATTCAACAGGTGAGATCTAAGTTCAACTAAAGCAGCTTCTTCCCACAAACTGTTGCTTTGTGGATCCAACTCCCAAGAGGATGCTTCCCCAGTCACTACAATCTTAACCTGTTCAAGTCTAGGATTAACCATAATCTTCCTCACATATTCCCATAAACTTTGCTTCATACTCTGTAACTCTTTACCTTGAAGGGCTCTTGAGCCTTATACGGGGTGAATATTATTGTAAAAGAATAAATGGAACATTCCAAGACTACATGTACAACATTTTCATCTGCTTCATAGCCCATCATTATTATTATTATTATTATTATTCAGAATAATATTGTCATCTCAGCAATTTTCATCAAAATATATTGGTTGATATGTTCTTTTTTATATTAATTATTATTTTTTATACAAGGCCCAAGCGCCATTCAAGGTAGAGGATTACTGTTAAAATGGTTATGATGAATGAGGTGTGAGCTATGAATGAGAGGGGAGATGATAAGTATTGAATATTATGAAAATAAAGAGGATAGATGATGATTGACCCATGACTTGAAGAGGTTAAGATTTAGGTATTTAAGGAAGCATTACAAAAAGTTGCAGTTCTTGGGAAAAAGGCTCTTTGAGTGAATTGTTTTCCTTATATTTGGGATATAGAGGAAATGAGGGTGATTTGATTCCATGGAAGTAAAAGTGTGCACCCTAGCTATAAAGGTCTGAACTGGCGGAACTAAATAATGGAGTTATCTGAATATTTGTCATCAAAATAGTGATAGGCTTGTGCCACTGTATTTGTAGGGAAAAGGCTGAGTGGCAAATAAGTCTTCAGCCAAAAATCTAGAAAGGGAAGATAAAGCAGTTCCAACCCAAATATGACAGTAATAATCCATTTTGGGTTTATGAGGGTCATTCAAAATGTTCTAAGCCTCACTCAGCAGGAATTGGGGAAAGAAGACAGTTTCCCCTTATTTTTCAATATAGTCCCCTTTGACATCAATACATTTGGTCAAATGATGCTTAAGCATTGCAATCCTATTACAGATGAAGGCGGCATCCTGGTCCCCTAAAACCTCCTCTACAGCATATATGATCTCATCATTGCTTCCAAAATGGCATCCATGCATGTCAGATTTGAGTTTAGGAAACAGGAAGAAATCACATGAAGCTAAGCCTGGTGTGTAAGGGGGATGAGTTAGCAATTCAAAGCCACAGTCGGCTGCTTCAGCTGAAATCCTGGAGCAAGAGCACACCTGCTGTCAGCTTCCCTCTGCGTTTTGACTTGATTGCATCCTTCAGTTGTCTTAATTCTGATGCATAGTACTGTCCATTAATAGTTTTTCACTCTTTTTTCATGATTATGCCTCCAGAATAAAAAAAAAAAAAAAAACATAAGTGATCACCTTATTTATGTTTCCATTCTATTCTTTCAATCTTCAATTCATGTTCGGAGTAGTCAACCTAGGTTTTATTTTGAGTTAGTAATCTGTGGTGGAAATTCTCATTGTCAGCCTGGAAGTGAGTCAGAAGTGTCCTGGAAATGTCAACCCCTTTTAGCTTCTACTCTTGTGTCAACATTCTTGAGACCCATCTTGCTGACAGCTTGCTCATCTCCAAGATTTCAGTTAAAACAGTATGGACTGAACCAAAACTAATACCTATGGATTTAGCTGTCTACTGGACAGCAAGACACCTGTCATCCAAAAGAATATGGTGAATGGCATCAACTTGTTCATCAGTGGTTGAGGTTTTTGGACAATCTTTTGTGCTGTCCCTGTCCCACTTAAATTCCACAGCCCAATTCTTCACAGTTGCATTGGAAGGGGAGTCCTCATCAAGTGTCAGTATCATGTCCTCATAAATTTCTTTGGGTGTTATGCTTTCTTTTGCAGATATTTTGATTGCTCAGGCCTCTATTTTGTCCATTTTTAGATTTGTCACACACCTCTTACATTGGTATTGGCCTTACCTGCACAGAAATTAAGACAGAAATCTGAATTAGTTTTGCTAGTTTTATAAGAAGTGGCTGTGTCATCACAGCAAAAATGTTCAGCTATGATTCTTCTTTCTCAGTTAGGCTTAGAGATTTTTGAACAACCCTCATAATCTGACTTGTAAGGATAAAGCATGGAAAAAAATTTTATTAAGCTGCATTTAATGAAATATTAAAAAAACACAGCCGTTCTAAGTAACATCTTAAGACCATTGCATGACAAATGACTCCATAAGAAAACCTAAGTACATCACGGCTAAAATAGATGTGGATGTATCCTCATTTTAGTTATTCTAACGTAAAATTTTGACTAACACATTCTCCAGGTTTCTTCAGGTAAGTGTTTGTTGCATTTGGCTGTTCTTTGTTTTTTGTCTATTTTTTTTAATTTCAACTTCTTAGTCAATTTTAATATCACCTCAATTAGAACTTTCCATGAATCTATAAATTAAAATAGACTACTACTACTACTAATAATAATAATAATGGACTAATAATAATAATAATAACAATAATAATAGACTAATTATAAAACATTCTTCTTGTATAAGAACCAAAATTTGGACAAATCCATTAAACTCAACTCCTGACACCCTGACCATCTTCCTCTTTAAAAGCCTATAAATAAATATAGTGATAAGTAAATATAAATAAAATAACAATAGGTACATTATTAAATTTCTCACTGCCTCCAGGTGTTAGGTGCATTATGTCTTCTACTGTATAACATTAGGGAAGATTGATTTTGGATTTTTGGTATTAAACTCAATTTGCAAGTTGGGGTTTGGAATGATGAATAAGTGCACAAAATATTTTTCCAAATCATTAACTTTTTGGAGTTTCAGAATTAAGTTTAGGTTCAAAATTGGTGTGTTGGAATTTCTTTCTAGTGATCAGTGAAAGCCTTAGAAAATTAATAATTAAAATATATGCAATTAGTTATAAATTCCATAACTAACAACTGTCTATCTTCAACATGATCCATAGAATAAAGCAACAGTCGAATGCAATAGAGAAGGTTGCATTAAAAAGTTTACAGCACAATGCTTTCACCTTGCTTCTAGAAAATATTATTTTCTCAAGTCAGATAAATTAGAGGTGAGAGAAGATACTATAAAAAAATTTTTCCTTAGAAAAGTAAACATTTATTCATACTTAATTAGTTACATCAATTTACAAGACTAATTTTAATATGTCATTCAAACTGTTGGTCAATTTTCCAATACAATTTTCTTTTGTATCTGTCTATATGTCTGAGATGAGCTATTATGTACACTATTTACATTATTTGGACTATAGTCCTCATCTTTGTCGCCATATTTATTACAACATTTCAGCCATTGTACACTCCAGGCTTCTTCAGGTGGTTGGAATGTCGAACTGAAATCTTTTAACCTGAACTGGATCTAACTAACACCTTTATCCAATGTACCATATGTCCTCAAGGATACATGGCACAGTGGATAAAGGCATTAGTTAGATCCAGTGACAGGACCCAAAAGAATATGAGTTCAATACCTGGTTAAGGCAGTAGAGAACTTGGAAAGGAGTATTAACAGGAGATAACTGACAATTGGCATCCATTAAACATGGCACATGGAACTAGAACAGTCTATCCCAGTCAGCAAAATAAAGGGTTCAGTTAGACATTTCAACCACCTGAAGAGGACCAGAGCATACAACGGCCGAAACGTTGTAATAAATATGGCAACAAAGATGAGAACAATAGTCAGAATAATGTAAATAGTGTAATTTTAGTTTTTTGTTTCATAAGTAGCGAGCCACCAAAGAATATATTTTAAAAAATTACATTCATCAACTCTGAAGTGACACACTGGCCAAATTTGATTAACCTCTCAGAAAATGGAGTTTGTGAATCTGCACTTGCAGTAGGTTTTTTTAAATAATGAATTGCAAGAGGTTCCAATGAATGGAGTCACTTTGCAGTTACTGAATTTATTTGCATATTCACAAGGTGTGGAAAGTGAAGCTAAATGAACTTCTGAAGCTTCACAAATTGGTATATGAACAAGAAGCAAGGCATAAACACATTGTTACTAAATCCCTGCACCATCAAATATGACCTACATTTACTTCTAAGTGAAATTATACTGAACAGTATCTGTCTAAGGACACATGGCACAGTGGATAAAGGCGTTAGTTAGATCCAGTGATAGGACTCAAAGAGTGTGAGTTCAATACCTGGTTAAGGCAGTGGAGAACTTGGAGAGGTGAATTAACAGGAGATAACTGATAACTGACACCCATTATACATGGCACGTGGAACTAGAGCAGTTTGCCCCAGTGAGTGAAATAAAGGGTTCAGTTCAATATTTCAACCACCTGAAAAAGGCTGGAGTGTACAATGTCCGAAACATTGTAATAAATATGATGACAAAGATGAGGACAATAATGTAAATAGTTATACTGAAAAATCTAGCTATATTCTGATGTAATACTTATGATGTAATACAGTGAAGTAGTTTAAGTGCAATTTTCAATAAACAATACAAATTTAAATGATTTTGTCGTATAATTTATGTCTAGCAGTATTATGGTATTAAATGCACTTTATCTATTTTTTTGTTTTTATTAATTATGTCCTAAAAAATGGTGTAAGATCTTATTCATTAATTAACCTTTTTGTAATCTTTCACAGTTCTCACTTATTAAATACTGTAAAAAATTGCATATTTTGCTTGCAGTGATTCAAAATTAGAATTCTGGTTTGAATATATTTTCAGTTCAATGTATGTAATACAAAAAATATCCATTTTGTTTGGATTTGAAAAAGTAAAATTTTGAAGTCAGTTTGTAAGCAAAAATCTGCGGAAATTAGGTATTTCTATACATTTTTCTCAGATGATATTTAAAATGAAATGCTCAAAAAGTGGTAAAAGCGATGAATCTAATTCTTGGTGCCAGTAATTATCATGTCATGTGTTGATTTTCTAAAATAAGTGAAAAATCAACTTGCAAGAGCCTTCAGGACATGGATTTCCCTTTGTAACTCTCAGCAATTTTTGTCTTTTTACCATCCCTGTTCCATCATCCATTCACACAAGGCCGTCTGGTAAGTGGACTGTTGTCCCACTTGTTCCTTTTGCCTTTAGTATTTTCTGTGAGTGTCAGGCTTTCTAAACCTACCTTCCTCATTACATATGCCAGAAATTTCAGCTATCTCTTTCTAATTCTGAGTATGCTTTTGCACACATTTTCTTTAAAACTTCCTCATTACTTACAAACTCTGTCTATGGTATTCTCATCATCCTTATATAGAACCCTATTTCTTTTGCCTCATAATTTCTCTTCATCTGTGAGAAAATTGTCCAGCATCCTCTGCCATATAGAAGCACAAACAGAAAAACAATCAACAAACCACTTGAACAAATTAAACCCACATGTAACTGCAGGACAAAGAACAAATGTTTCTTAAGTAGCAATTGATTGCAGAATAATGTAATATCTGAAGCCAATGTAAAATCAGTAGATAATGAAGTAAAATATACATAGGCGTAACTGAAAGACACTGGAAACAAAGAAACTATGCACACAAAATATCCTTTACAAATAATAAATACATGAACAGCACAAGGTTTCCTCAGCATACCTGGGAGATTAAAAGCAAAAACAAATCACACCAAAAATATGTAAAATAAAGAAAGAAAATCAGCCTACAACAATCAATCCAAAAACCATAAACTCTGCTTGGTGGAAAAAAATAGCCATAATTATCTTCCCAGACCAAAACAAACTACTAAATAAATGATTGGAATTCATGTTAAAATAAAGACATGAAAAACAAATTTTTACTATGCTACTTAAAAATCAAAAACTAAAAACAAACAAAAATAGATAACATAAAATAAACAAAAACAAGTAAAAAAAATCAAACAAATAAATAAGTAAATAATAAACAAATTAACAAACCACACCCACCAAAATAACCATTAGAATAATACAAGAGACTACTCACAATATAATAGACTCCCCACAATGCATCACTGACCAGTATATATAAAAAGTTGAGCAAAAACACAACACGCATGGCATGATGATTGCATTTAGCAGGAAACAGATTGTCGCCTCTGGGTGCTGATTTCAATGTCCACTTATATATAATATGAGAAGCAGCATGCAAGTAGTATGATAAAAGCTTATATGATCAAATGTTTCTACTTATGACCTATGATTTCTATCTTTGCCATTTATCTCTTAATTTATAACCAATGTAAACCTTTATAGATTTCAAGTTAAAAATACATGGCAATAATAATACTATTAGAGAGATTTATTTACAGTATGATGGGCAATCCTTGAGTTACATAATGATAATTCCCAATATAAGTTATTTAAATATTTCTAATTAAAACAAATATTATATACTGGAATTTATATGGTAGATTTGTCATAAATATAACAAACAAATTTAAAATTTTGTTTAAGTTTTGGATATAAGACCAAAATGATGAGAAATCAACAGCAGGAAATTTTGAAGTGTCGATACAATTTCCACCCACCCAGATCTAGTATAAGACTGCATGTAGAGGGACACTAAACCAACAAGCTGGCCTTCATCATTCCCCTGAAGTTCTTTCCCCTGCAGTATCCTCGAATTGATGCTAACATATCTGTCCCTCACGTGTTATAAAACAAATAAGAAGACACCATATTTCATTGATTCTGGGGTCTGAGTAGCTGACGCTAGTGATCATATGGAATGCAACAGTTTATATCAATTTTATTGAGAAAACATTGACTTATATAATAAAATCTGTCTTAATATATATTAATCCAGAAATGCTTGTATTCTTTCAATTATTGACCTATGGTTGTATCACATGACAGATTTGAATGAAGGGAAAACCTCCAGTCAAAAGAAAAAGAAGACAATCATTTGCCAAACAAACTATTCCTGGCAACAATCCTCACTTGGAAACAGGACATCTTGTCAGAAGTACTTGGCAGAATTTTTTGTCAGTCTTCACATGAGTGCTCAAGCCAATAACATACCAAATTCCTTACTTATCACAAGTCTGAAGAATTATAACTCCTAAGAAAAGACAAAACGGTGACATTAGAAATTTCTTAAGACAAGAAATCAAAACAAGCACGTATTTAAAAGAAACAAAATCTTTGAGTCTCATTATTGTCTCATTTTTCTTACAGAGCTTTACTCAAAAGTTGGTAGCATAGTGGTTAAAAGCATGGTGAGCAGGATTGTTGGCCGAGTTAAAATTCTGGTCAATATTGTTGCAGAAATACCTTTAGGACTGTCAGGAATCCATCTCTTCTCCTCCCAGACTGGATTCTTTAACCAGCTTAAGAAAAGGACAAAATCTGAATGCCAAAACCATACCATTATCATTCTCAAGAATTTTCACAGAAAATAAAAAAGGAATATGTGGAGAGCCATGACTGCCTGTATCCTGAAGAGATATAGTGATTTTTTACAAAATTCCACATTTATTTCATGTACACATCTATGAGGCCAAATATAAATCCACTGAGTTTTGTTGGTTTTTGCTTTCCTATCAATTATGATCTTCAAAAATTTAAATATCACATCAATCATTATTTACTGTCTCTTTGAATCCTGTTCTTTTATTGTCCTCTTTGTTTCTTTCACTGTCAGTAACACCTTGCATTCTAGTGGCTTTATTGCCTTGCTTGGGATGAAATGATTTTTTAAAAGATACAAGATTTTGGCTGTTTTTAAAAAATTATTTTAAACTGAGTTGCAAGACAATGACGCTGTTCAAAGAATTTGGAAATTAGAAGAATAGAAGACAATATCTGACCAGACAACCTAAAATTAGTTCAAGGATTTAAAAGTTGGTAACTTGTCTCTTGAAATTCATTAATTGTCAATTATGATGATTTAAAATTCAAAGTATAAGATGTTGTATGTCATCCTTGGTTTCTGATAGTCTGGCGATAATACTTCAGGTTCCAATATTGCATCATAGACTGACTGAATGATGGAAAATTTTCTTTGTTTTTCTTTTTCTTTGCATTATTTCAGTGGGGAGATATAATAGTCATTTCATCTTCGAGGAAATTAAAGAGAGAGGCTGATATGGTGAATATCAACAGGTTGGCCAACTACCCTTAATCTATCACCACTGAGGAATCTGGGAGTGGCAAATTGTTTTCAATATTCCATTCTTGCAACCTTGATAACTTCAGACATTCTTTGGTCTCATTTTAAAATTTGAGCAAAAACAATGAATCCAGTGAAAGCAGTCATCAATGAATCTCTGTCCAAATTCCATACCCACAAGGTTCAAACAACTCCATTTAGGCCATCAGAATTCTGACCAGTACAGTAGGGTTTACCATTTTGCGCTAGCCTACACATTCTCTAAACAGAAGAATCTGAACATCAGTGCTTGAAAAAATTCAGATCTACAACAATCATCAAAAGATACCATTTATAGATCATTTATTAAACTTCAAAATGGAGACTGGAGCTCTCATGAACTCCCAGAAAATTATTAACTACTAACAATACCCATGAAATTTTTGCATTTTTCTTATTTGAATTTTCTGATATATCATAATATTTCATGAATAAATAAGCTACTAGCTAGTTCCATGATTACAAAATACTCATGAAAATTTCCCTAGTGCACTGTTAAATAGTTGAGCTTAGCCAAACGTTGCAATAACAATCATAAGTAAGAATGCAAAAGTATAAAGAAGTAAGGGGGTACAAATGAAATAATCTAAACTGACAATTTTTTCATTTCATCAAGTTAAACACCAGAGCATTATCACCTATGTCTTTTTCTTTTTCTCACTAAAACCAAACAGCATCTCTAATATCGTTCTTTCTTTCTTCTCTCCTTGCAATCAAAACAGAATAGTCTATTATTTATCTGAGGCAATGGCAGCACATAATGTACATGTCTAACTAAATAAGAAATGAAGGAACAAACAGAATTATAATATGGTGTTAATTATAATTCTTTTACTAGAAAAAGTCCATCAAAATGTAACAGTTTTCCTATTTGAATTTTCTGATGAATCTTAATTCTTCAGTTAATAATTGATTAAGTTCATGGTGAGTTCTACATGATCCACAGAAATCCCCCAATCACATCATTAAATATCTGACCTTAACAACTTTAACAAAATATTGCAATAACAATCATAAATATGAATGCTGGTCGTTATTTAAAGAAGTAAGGGGATACAAATGAAAACATCTGAAATTACCAACTTTTTCCATTTCACTGAACCAGCTGTTAAAAACTCAAGAGTGTTGTCACTTCTTCTATCATCAATTCTTTCTTTCTTTCATTTTCTCACTGAAACTAAATAGCCTCTCTGATATGTCTTTTCTGTTTTTCCATGAAATGGAAACGAAATACTTTCTTAGTTAGCACGACCATTATGCCCTGCCAATAACTCATAAAAATGGAATAACAGAGGGACAAGTAGAATTTTAATGAGATATTTTTAATATACCCTAATATTTTCATTATTTATATATTATGTATGTTTATGTATATATGTATATATATATCTCATTTGAGTCAATGTGTATTTATGTATATATGTTTTGGGCTAATCTCTTTCAGCCTTCCTTGTGGCTATGTTGCATCCGGTGTTCTTAAGAAGTTGCTTTGTACTCTTTTGTTTTAATTCTCATCTTCTAAACAAGAGTAACATTGTGTAATTCATTCAGTAAACACAAAACTACTTGAAAAGACCACCAGATGCAATATATTCATGATGAAAAATTTGTGGTTATTGAGCTCAAGGAATTGTTTATATAGAACTGTTCTAAAATGGATGTGAGTTAAAATAGCTTTTAGAAGCATTATTAATTTGTGCTGAGTGACATTCAACCAGTTCCACTTTTAAATGTGCAGATCCCAAAAAAAAAAGAATGAATGAAGAGAAAGGAGAAGCAGAAAGACAGAAGAACAAATGTAAAAATTGTTCAGATGCGGAAATTTATTTGGCTATATTTGATGAAATTGATAAATTGGGCAGTAATGAATTCAGAATCTTATTTTGGGCATCTTCATCACTGATAGAAACACGACCACACATATACATGCATACTTACATACATGCATCAAATGTCCTTACTGCCATAACACACACATCTATTATATACATACATATATACATAGATACATACATACATACATATATATATATATATATATATATATATATATATATATATGTATATATATATATATATATATATATATATATATATATATGTATATATATATGGGACAATGATTAAATTGTCACCATTTTATATTTTTAATTTTGCACATGCACATTGTTTTTTTTTATTTTGTTGAGTGCACTGTATAGTAGGGTTAGTCGGGCACCATCTGTGAGAAAAAGAGCACCATGACGCAATTCACTCCACTAGAAATTTGGAAACGGCTTGCTGTACTGCTTGGCATTCAATATGAACATTTCAGAGTGTTTGGGTGTCAATCTGAGGACAATGCAGAGGATTCAGAAAGAGTTGAATGAGTTTAATTGTAATTACAAAGGTATGGCAGATCAGAAAACTCACTCTGATCATTCTGATAAGAAGAGAGCTCTCAAATTTGTTGGGGAGGGCTTCAGGCTCAATATAGAGGCCTACATCAGTGCCTTGAGAAGGTAGTGCTGCCGTGGGTCAAGAGGGTGGCTACTGGATGATCTATGTTGGTGAATGCTGCCATAACACTTGCCTCTGGTTCATCTTTGGTGTTACAATCAGTTTTCTTGGCCTTTCATTCAGCTGCACCCCATACATAATAATCAAGGAGTTGCAGTCTGGGGAGTTAGGTGGCCAGATGTAAGGGGTAATGCGGTTGCAGAAATTTTCTGACAGTCATAACTAGGTTCTCCTGTTTGTGTGGCATGGTGCAGAGACCTGTTGCCAAACATAGGGTCTTCCAGCAGCCACCCTCTTGACCCAGGGCACCACTACCTCCTCAAGACATCTGATGTAGGCCTTCCATGTCATAGGCCCTGTGGTAAGATGAATGGAGTCATTATGTTTCCATCACTAGTAATCGCTCCAAACTCCTTTGTAAGCACCATTAGATTCATCCAACTCTTTCCAAATCCTCTGCACTGACTTCAGATTGACACTCAAACATTCTAAAATCTTCATATTGGAGCTTCTGATTTGAATGCCAAGCAGTACAGTATGTTGTTGCCAAATTTCTGCACAAACAGTGTCCAACTGACCCTACTACACAGTTGACAAAATCAAAAAAAAACAACATGCATATATATATATATATATATATATATATATATATATATATATATATATATATATATATATATATAATAAAAATGCTTTAACACTAATGTTCCATGGTCATAATTTTATTCCATTGGAATCATATATACGATTCAATTCATCAGACCTACAAATTCAAAAAGAAAACAGAAAAAATAACTCCAGAAATAAAAATAGAATTTAGACAGAGTGTAAGTATAAGTATAAGAGCATGGGACGAATGTTAGAGCTAAAGAGAGGGGTAACAGACGAGAGAAGGAGGGAGATTAAACCTTAACAGGGAGAAGTTTAGGAGAGGTGAGTGGAAGAGGTTTAAGTGAGAGAAATATGAACGTTGTCGGATGTTAATACATTAAAGATACATTTCATGGTGACATACGCACACCATAGATGATATAATGTTAAAGATCAGAATAAGAAGGAGGGAGAGGAAAGGAAATAAGAAGGGGTGGGGGGAGAGAGATGGGGCGGGGGGGAACTAAAACTGAAGGGCATTTACTGAAAGGGCCGCTGTGCAATTAAGAAAATTTGACAAAATTAATATCGACTCCAGGTTACAAATCAAATATGCACATATAAAAAATAAATATAACGATTATCTAATCCAGGAAGGATCTATATTTTTATGTTCAAAAACACATGCGAATACACAAATATACAATAACATATAAACGTATATACATACATATAGGCATGTACCCACATACACACATACATATACCCATGTACACACAAACACATATATCCACATATACACACCAATACACACATACATACATATATATATATATATATATATATATATATATATAGCACACCTTAAGACTATATTTCTTCATATATACATATATATATATATATATATATATATATATATATATATATATATATACATATGAAGAAATATAGTCTTAAGGTGTGCTATATTTTTGGGATAAAGTGCTTAATATCAGAGATTGTGTGTGTGTAAATATAAAAGCGAACATCGTCAGGCTACGACGATTGCATCTAACATGAAACAGACTGTCGCCGCTAAATGTTGACTTCAATGTTCACTTTTATATTTATATATATATATATATATATATATATATATATATATATATAGAGAGAGAGAGAGAGAGATTGAGAGAGAGAGTGTGTATTTCGGCAGCAATCACTCTTTTATGCAGCTTTCATTAAAGATGACTGATAAGGTACTGTGTTTAAGATTTTTATTTAATTTTTCTTGTGTTCATCTGTGTTTTCTTTTCTGAACATAAAGTGTGTCAAAATTGTCTCAATGTTCTGTATATCCAAGTACCTTCAATTATTCATTTAACCATTATCAATGATGATTTTTATTTTTAACCAAATGTATAGATTTTTTATGTATGTATTTAGAGTTATAGGAATGTTATAATTTTCAAACATGGTCAGCAAATTGTGGCTGTGTTCATAGTTGATGTTATGGAGCTTTGTCCTTTTCTTTTTCTTTTATTAGTGCTTCAATTATTTTTAGTCTTTTTTACATGTGGAGGAGGCTATTATCCTTTTATTTTCTACAAGTATACTGCAGACGAGATTTATTAGGTTTTCGTATGTATTTAAATGGATGTAAGGCAAGTCTTCCCAATAAGCATGTAGTGTTATGTCCAATATAATTGTTCATGAATTTGATCAGGAACACAGTTCCTTAAGAGACATATCAAATCATAAATAACATTAGTTCTCTGTAATTTAGATCTTGCATGTATTTGATCTAAAAAAATATATTTATATCAGTGGGTAAGTGAATAAAAAAATGAGAAAAACTTCTAACACTTTTATGAATATAATCAGCCTTATATAAATGGGAGAAAAATGAAGAAATAAATAGAAAAATATATATAGATATGCCTGTTTCATTTTAAGATTTAGAGTTGCTCAGCTTTAAATTTCAATGTCCAATATATCTAGATGTTAAGTTATAGCTTACATCATTCAGCTTTTTATAGTTATTGTTTTTAACTATACCAAATTGTATTTGTAGTAATTTCATGAGAAAGGGATATACGTTGGTTAATCCTGGATATAAATTTACTGTAAAGAATTCTGAAATTAGTGCAATTTCAATAAATTTTCAACTTAAAAAAATATTTTCTCTTTTAATCAAAAATGCTTTACAAAATCCACAAAACGAAGAAAAAAACACAGATAATAAAACTAGCTGCACAATACTACTGAACAACTCCTTAATAAAAAGAATTTATCCAATCTTAAAATAAAAATTTTCTCAACTTAGTCAAAGACAATCAGAGATCCACAGTCTGATTTCTGTTTGGTCCTACAAGCATTAATGAATGTCAGTACAGCACCTCTGCTTTGTATGCACTTTCATGTCAGACACCATTTTACCGGACTATTGTTCAGCTGCTAACAATAAGTAGAACATTATGGGTTTTTTATAAGAGAGGTCCAGTTCCTACTACCATATTACTAGCACCAGTCTCTGGCATTATAGCCCAATATAATAAAAAAGGAGGTACTACTTTCGGAGCAACTCTTGTATATAGGATTGCACATTTCCAGAAAAGTTTGAGTGTGTTACATACAACCATATGTGTTAATATAAACTGAATCTTGCAAAAGGATTTTTTCTACATAAATGAACCAAAATTATATTGCCAAATTTTTCTATATTATTAAAGCTGCCATATTGTTGAAACTGCCATATTGTTAAAACTGCTATATTTTCGAAGGTGCCATATTGTTCACATTTGTTTGTTGTTGTGTCATCTTCCAGTGAACCAACCAAGTGATTGAGATGTGTTTTCCCAATAAGTGACAGATTTTACAAGTCTGGTGTAAAAACTGCATTACTTCAAGTAGCCCAAGCTGATTCCTGAATCACACTTGCTTTTTATCTTCAACATTAGATTAAATTTGGCGTAGAACTTTATTTTCATTTTGATTTTACTAGATTATTACGTGATGGAGGCAATTAGTAGAGAACTAAGAAAATATTAAACTGAACACTTGATGAACAAAGCATTTTTTTCTGACTCCAATTAAAAAATCTCAAGTATTTTAGGAGACAATATGAATAAACTTGACATTCATTAATAAAATTTATTAAAACAATAAAAAAATTAATTGTAATTTTTTTTTTTTAATAATACAAGTGGAAATGTTTCATTTCCATAATGTTTCCTTAATAAGAAAAATAATATTTCTGTTCATATAAAATAACTATTTAAATTTTGCAATTAAACAAACAAGGTTGATATTATATTTTGTGTCTAGTGATTATTATTTTTTTAAACAAAATGTTCAGCTTGCTGTTCTGGAATCATGAAAAGGTTCTTTCATAAAAAGAATTCAAAGACGTTGATCTCTTTATATCTGAATTTCTAGGAGTTATCAGTATTTACACTGTTTACGCACAGACGATTGCCCTGATATTTGTTGTTGTTATCACAGTGTTTCGGCTTTTGTGCTCTCATGACTTCATCAGTTATATGTGAAAATGGGGTGAACTATAACTAAGCAGTTATAAAATAAGAACTTGATGAAATATCCCTAGACATGGGAAGTAGAGCAAAAACAATTTACCCTGTAGTTTAAATAAATGATTTAGTTCAGATTTCCATGTAAGTTACCCTGAATAACACACCTGATGAAGGTTGGAGGGTACCATGGCTGAAATGTGATGAAAGCAACAAAAATGAGGACAATAGTCCGCATGTAAATAGTGCAAACAGGCTGATGTCTGTTTATGTTGGAAGTGTATGAGGTCAGATTAAGAGCTTTGATATTGGCCAGGCCTATCATCAACTATCCACTTTCTCTCATATTTCAAGTGCTTATATTAGAACCTTTTCAGTGCATGATTATGTTACCAGTTGCTACCATCACAACCAGATACACAGCAAATATTGACAATATCTCCACACTTGTAATAAGCAATACCAATGTTTAGGAGGTCAGCAAAGAAATTGAATTGTATAAAACTGTGAATAAATAAATAAAATGAATTATGATAAAATCTGTTGACTTAAGACTGGGTTTGTGGAAAGATTGTTCCCCCTCTGACACTTTTTAAAAATTTTCTTTTATTGAACATGTTATATACAACCACATGTGTTAATAGAAACTGAATCTTGCAAAATGAATTTTTCTATATAAATGAACCAAAACTATATTGCCAAATTTTCTATATTATTAAAGCTGCCATATTGTTGAAACTGCTATATTCTCAAAAGTGCCATATTGTTCACATTTGTTTCCTGTTGTGTCATCTTCCAGTGAACCAACCAAGTGATTAAAATGTGTTTCACCCCAAGCAAGGTGAGAGTGCCACTAGTACATAGGCAGTTACAGAGCATGAAAGTCAGACAAAAGACTAGGTATAGGGGGAACCATGCAAAGGATAAAATCCAAACAGGATTCAAGTCAACAGAAGATAGCAACTGACATTGCATTTAAATTTTTGAAGATTGAAATTGTAAGGGAAGCAAGTAAATGGAAGGGAGTTTCACTGTTGGGAAGTGTGAGAAAAGAAACTGTTGGAGCAAAAGTGGTGGTTACATTTAACTATTTCAACAGTAAAAGGGTCGTCCTAGATGTCAATTTAGTAACATGCTTAAATTCATGTAGACATGGGCATCAGGTAAAAAAAGCTTGTCAGAACAGTTGCCATGAAAATATTTATAGAAAAGACAGAGGGAAGTCGCATCACATCTGTGAGAAAGTGACTGAAGTTGAGATACCAAGTCAGGATCAATTACATTGTAGATCATTCTTTGAATTTTGTCAAGAACATCGAGATGAACAGCAGGGGCTCTAAACCAAATATGGCAACAGTATTCAATGCACAGCTGAATGGTAGATTAAAATATGCAAGATGGACTCTGATGAGAAAAATCTTCTGGCACAACACAATGAATCAACTTTCCTTGAAGTAGATGCAGCTACTGATTCAATGTAGATGTTTTACTTCAAGTTGAAAAATGTTGAAAATGTGAGGCAAAGAACATGTAGTGAGACACACTCCTGGAGTCAAGCATCAACTATGTTGATGGCAGGTAGGGAAGTTTTTCTATGATGATTAAATAAGAGCAGTTTAGTTTTGGAGGCATCCAAATTCACAAGCCATTTCCTGCCCCAGTTAACCTTTGATTGGAACTTCTTTTCAAGAGAAGTAGCCAGATTAACTTTGTCAGCTCTGATGGATTTGCTATTAAGACAAGAGTAAATGGTAGTGTCATCTATGTAAATGTTTACTTGGAAACTATGACATCAAGAATATCATTGATGAAGATCAGAAACAGTGTAGGACCCAGGATAAATCCTTAGGGGACACCCATGTTCATGTGAAAATATCTGGAAGCAAGCCAATTCAGAATGATCTTCATTGCACGATTTGATAGGAATGATTGGATTAAATCAAACAATCATCCAGTAATACTGTAGCCTTGAAGCTTACATAGAAGACCAGCATTCCAAACCTTGTCAAACACCTTCGAGATATCTAGAGCCACAGTTCAAGCTTTGCTGTTATTATCAAAGGCTTAATATACATATTAAGTGATTGCCGTAAGTACATTAGCAGTAAACTTGGCAAAACGGAATCCATATTTTTTGTCAGAGAGTAGGTCATGAGAGGTAATATGCTTAACCACTTCAACATTGATTAAAGCCTTGAATATTTTGCTGTTTTCTTGTTTTATGTTTTCAACCCATCCACTCTTCTAATTCTATACGAAGGAGTTATGTTATGGGGGGCCCCACTCTACTACATCTCAATTTTTATAAGGAAGTATTCATACAAAATACAAATTTTATTGTAATCTAATCATGTACAATAATGGTTCACATTTAATATAGATGAATAATTCAACTAGAAAAATTGAAAATAAATACAATGTATCTAAATACAAATTAGAGACATGTCATAATAGATCATTCCATCTTAAGTAAATGTTGTAACCTAGGGAAGGTTGCTGAACAGAATAGACACACAAAGGTTGGTAATGAATGATAATACTTAGGACACAAACAACACATATAAGATTCACCAGTGGCATGTAGAAGAAGTAGTCAACTGCTAGAAGTGAGTCAAGTGAATTCTACAATGAATCTCCAACTGCAGGATATCTACCAACTTCTCCACATGGTCAGATGTGGCATAAGTCCGAATTTAATATGGGGTATCCGAGCCCAAAGGTTTGGACAAAAATTCCCCGTAGACCCTGTATAAAACAGGGTCAGGTAGCTGTTTCCCCGAGATGAGACTCTGCCCTTCAACTTAGCCTTGTCTGGGGAACCTCTCTGCTTGGAGGCAGAGAGTTTGACCAGCACAGCTGGTGATGAATCTCCAACTGCAAACCAACATACAGTATTTACTACTTTATTTATGTAAATGGGGACATACCCATTATCACCCATAGGTATGCTACAACAGTAAATCAACAATTTGTCGCAATTTTAGCATCAACTTAAGATTTTATTATTAAAAAGTTGAATAATTTTAAAACATTCAACCTTATGAACAAAAAATAATGGATTTTATAGTGTTTTATTTTTCGAGACTAAGCATGAGCAAAACAAATTCACAGATTTAGACAAAAAAAAAGCCCAGAATGACATTAAAATCCTCAAAAGCATTTCATCCTTTAAGTCAGTTGTCTTTATGTAAATGTATGTCACAAAAAGCAAATGTTGATGAGATATCGAGTATCAAAAATCACTACCTGAGACCCATAATCAGGCCTGTAGTACCCACCAGTCCTGCTGAAAAGAACAGTGAAAACCTCTTGTGTCAGTAAATGCCAGTAATTATGGATTAATTATACCAATATCATGTATTCAAACAACTTTTGTGCGATATTTTTTATAAATTTTCTAAAAATACATACTTGACCTGAATATTGACTCCAGTATACTATATTCTTCCTATGTGAATACTACCATGGATATCTCACTGTCTCATGATGAGATTCTTCTACTTGAGGTGAGGCCATCACTTAACAGATTATGGTTTGAGGACATATGATATAATCAGTTGTCTCAATCCAGATGCAGATACGATACCACAGTTTATGGGTGCACCTCCTAAAATTCAAATGACTTGACCCTGACACTGATCCCATAGATCAAGTGAGAGAAAATGGCTTGTAATATCCAGTACTAACAGTACTGAACAATACTAAATAAAAATAAGAACTAGATGATATCCCTAGACATGAGCAGTGGAATGAGAACAGTGTATTGTTGTAAATTAAATAAAGGGTTCAGTTCAGAATTCCCTGTAGGTTACCCAGATCAATATACACCTGAAGAAGGCCAGAGAGCACAACGGCTGAAACATTGTAATAACAACAAGAAAGATGAAGACAATAGTCTGAATATAAATAGTGTAAATAAATTAGGATGATCCCACAAAACCTTGACGTAATTAATTTCTTTGAAAAAGCAAAAATTGAAAACATTACTGACTTATGCAAAAACATAAAATGCTGTCACTTGTTAAAAAAAAGTATTTTTTGAATGGATTTTTTATCCAACATTATTACTTTATTACTATATTACTATAAATGTTATTTTTATAGGGCTCACATATTTTTATAGGGCCCACATATTTTTATAGGGCCCACATATTTGAGTTGCTATCCCTGTTCTTTATTTTCTGAAACTATGAAATTAATAACAGCTAGCCTAGATTGAGAAATCCTACTAAAGAGTGATTGCACCTCCAACAGGAATCGAAACCATATCCCTTTTTCCATCAGGGAAACCGTTTCTATAGATGAAACATATCTTTACTAATTCAGTCTATGTTGATAGTGCAAGGTTTGAATTATCTAAGAAATGCACAATTTTCTCATTGAAACATCTACAAATCTATATCTGTTATCTTCAGTTTCATAACCAAAACTTAAAGAAACAGTAATTTTTGAATGGATTTTTAGTGGATAAACATATTTGAGTTGCTATTAATTTTATTTATTTTCTTAAGCAGTAAAATTAATTCTATATAATTATTTTTTTACATCTCATTTTTATTTAAATTTATATGTTTCACTGCTTGAACAAAATATTGTAGAATACAAAGTTTTATAAAGTGTCTAATTTCAAATATACACAAATGTCTTTGTATTTCACTCATGAACAAATTTTTAATATATTGCAGATATGATAATTCTTATGCTCTAATGGATAGGTAAATATCTTTGCATCAGTCTTTATTATTTTATAAATCATATTGTAAAGAAAGAGAGACTGAAATTCATAGAGAGAAGGCTAACAATGGAAAAAGATAGAAGACACCATATTGTTTCTTTGATAATTTTCATTCAACATTGCTTTGTGTTTAATAAAATGTTAATTATACAGTTTTTAAATAAAATGTGAAAGAAAATCGGTTCCATTTATTTCTTATATTGTTAACTCCGCATTGAGAAAAGAATGACTTCATAGAAATATTGATTACTCTTCTAAATTGAAATATTTCTTTCTCTCTTCAGTTGAAGAAAGGGATACTGTATGGTACCTTGGCTGATTCAATGTTGTGTGGTATCTTTGTTGGCTGGGATACCATTTGATATCTTGGTTGACAGGGATAGAATTTGATATCTTCGTTGATTGGATACCATTTGATATCTTGATTGATTGGATACCATTTGATATCTTGATTGACTGTGATACTATTTGGTATCTTGGTTGACTGGATACCATTTGATATCTTGGTTCACTGGATACTATTTGATATCTTAATTGTTTGGATACTATTTGATATTTTGGTTGACTGGGATACCATTTGATATCTTGGTTGATTGTGATACCATTTGATATCTTGGTTTACTGCAATACCATTTGATATCTTGGTTGATTGGATACCATTTGATATCTTGGTTGACTGGGATCCCATATAATATCTTGGTTGACTGGATACCATTTGATATCTTGGTTGATTGGGAAGCACACAACATGATCACATATTAATATTTTATAATTTAAACAAGCAGCTACTCACGAAAATACTTCTACTGAATTTGAGTAAAATTTGACTGAATTGATGTGTTTTGATGATACAAGATCTAATATTGAAAATAAAATGCATTTGCACTCTTTTTTTATCATTTCCCTGCAAGTTAGGTGACAAAGCCACTAAGAAATAAATTGAGAAAATGTTATTGAGAAGAAAATTCAACAAAAACACAAGATTTAAGAAGACTGAAGATGATGATTGAGATTTTGCATTTAAACTTTTGAAGTTCTTACTTGACAGAAAAGCAAAAAGGTGTGAAATATGATGGTAGATACTGTTAGAATAGAACTTACAGTCACATGTAGGAATTTCAACAATAAAATTATGAAACCTAGCAGCTAATCTAGTACTGCACTTAAATATTTGTTAAGTTGAGGTATCAAAGAGAAAAACTCATCAGAACAATTGCCATGACAATATTTATTAAAAAAGGGCACAGAAATCTACATTATGGCAGTAGGAAAGTGGTTAAAGCTGAGATGCCAGGTTTGGACCAATAACATTGCAGATTCTTCTTTACATATTTATATAAAGCTGTTAGTTTACTATTAAGCTAAGGAACATATTTATATTTCATAGGAAAATAATCTTTCAAACATTTTTGAAGCTCAAAACAAACAAAGCAGTTGTCAGTAATACTAACAAAATACAAATAAACATTAACCTAATAATTATTTTTTTAAAGTGACTTTTCTTTTTCTATAAAATGTAATGTTCTGCCAGTAATAAAAGTAAAGAAATCAATTACTCTTGTAAATCAATTTTAGATTTTATCAAAAAACAAAAATAATTTAAAATTGTTTTACATCATCAGAACATGGGAATATTCTAATGCCAATGTAAGTAAGCATTACTGAGCATTATTGAAACAAATTCAATTACATTTTTTTCTTTATCAAATATTGATAGCTTACAACCATATGTTTGAGAATTACTTACATACTTTATATATGAACCTAATTTTCTCCAATACTCTGCATTAGTGTTAAATAATAGTCTCACAGACTATTTCCTCAGACTTCCTAATTTTGACCTTTGAGGTCAGATGGTAAACTAAATATAGGGATGTTGATTTTGATTGGCTGAGCCGAATGTGCAAATGTTACAGTTAGAAAGTCTTTTCGAAGAGTTATGTTTTTACATGTCATACAAATTAGACGTGGTTATTTTGTGTCACATGGTACTTGCTCCCTAGTGGGGGTGATAGAGCTAGTTAGAAGATGTACACATTAACGTATTAAATAAAATAGATAAGTTTAAACTCCCTTTTGTTGAAGTTATCATTTTACCTCCGAACAAACCAACTAGTGATCACCTGGCTGGATGATGACAGAAAGAAGAAAGCAACACATGAGTGAAGCAAGACCATCAACTAAAAGACAGCCCCTGAAGAAGTGGGGTGTATACAACATTAGCACATTACTAAGGAAAGTCAGTCATATTCTTACACTAGCAATATAACCCATCTACAACTGGGTGTTTCATTACTGGGAATTTTTGCCATTCACTTCAAACAGTTTAAGTCTAAAGTCAGCCCATCTGAAAATCAATATTAGTAACAAAAATTGGGTGCAACTGAGGTACATCCTCAAATGGAGGGTTAACAATTTGAATGGGGTCGGGGGTGACCCTGAAAAGGGCCGTTTTTGCGTTCACAATCCTGTTTCAGCCTCACATGCAGCAACAGTTGAAGAGGCATTTCCCCTCATCCATTGAGTTCTTTGAACATCATTTTCAGCCTCACTCACAAAAGTATTCAGGTATGCTCTTCTGGAAAGCCAATGGCTACATTGATCTTCGAACTCAGTGGCTCTGATTGAAGCATTCTGAGAGGCATTTTGAGACAAGGAAACTGAAAGTTCTAAAGACAATTTGTTATCCCTTTTTCACATGGCGGACCTGGTGGCAGTAGTTTTATGACCTAGAAAAGTTCTTTGGTGGCTTGTTTTAGACAAGTATGAATTGTCAAATGGAATACCTGAAGAAAATGTTGTAAAGCTACAGGGATCACTAAGCTTGAATAACTTTAGGAAAAGTTGGAAAAATAAATATTGAGTAATAAAAATGCAAGCTTACTTATTATAATGGTGAATGCAATGCACAAACTGGCAGGACAATAAAAAATTTAAATTGGGAATAGCTATAAACGACAATGAAAGCAACACCTTAAAACTGTAGTAGTAGGCTTTATACAACAGAAAAGGTAACCTCACTTGAGAGAGATTGAATGTTTGGCCAAGAGTAAGGGAATGTGTAAGCAGGGCTGGATGTACAGAAGTAGAAGCAGAATTGCAGAATTACGCATTTCCATTGAGCTTAGGACTGTATAGACAATCAGTATGACATGGTGACATTTGATTAGATGTGTAAAAGGGCTTCATGCAGCCAATCGGCAACTCAAGCAGGTGATGTGTTCCGCAGGTCATGTACATGTGCATGCATCAGCATGTGACACATTGCATGACACAGCGTGTGTTGAAGGGCCACATATACACGTATGCATTAAGTATCAAGGTCAACAGCAACCGATGGGCAATGTGTGGAGGTGTGAATCATGCCCACAGAGCATGAGTTAAGAAGGTTATGTGTGAAAAAGTAATATTAGGAAATGTATTAGGCGAATGAAACTGTTTTTTAACGACATTAAATTTTGACTTTGATTTTTGCACAGTTTAAAAAATCAGTTTTTTTTGGTTTTTCACTTTCAAGTTTGTAATTTTTTCTAGCCAATATGGACTCGGCACTGAAGAATTATCTATCAAGTGGAAAAAATTCATCAAGATTGGAGAAAACTATGGAAACGCATAAACAACATCTGATCACCACACACACACACATACATACCCATACATTTTGAGAATTACAGATATAGATTACATTTTCAGGTTCTCTTCACAGATATGTTAATTAATTTTAATTATAATTAATTATTATTTATAATTATATTAATTATAATATTAATAATAATTATTTATAATTTATATCATTAATATAATTAATTATTCAAATTTAACTATAAATAATATTATTGCAATAATTTATACTATTTATTTTTATTAAAGTTTTTATGAAAGATATATATCCAAGAACAGATACTAAATAATAAAATGTTGCTGAGAGTTATAATGGACAGGAAGTAGTGGAGAGGCATTGTTGCCAAAAATTTGGACTCAAAACTGGCACTGAAGAATTATCTATCAAGCAAAAAAATTTCATCAAAATTGGTTGAAAACTGTGGAAATGCATAAACAACATCCGATCACACACACACAAACATACATATATACACACACACACATATATACACACACACATTTGAGAATTATAGATATAGAAGATAATATTCTACTTAAATGTAAATTCTGCTACTTTTGATTTTATGCTGATTGAAATTTGATGTTTTGACCTCCAGTCCAATACTCTATAGCAGTCAGACCAACTAAGAAGAATATATTATGCCCAATCCAATTTTCGGTTGCCAATGTAAGTTGATTGGGTTTCCTGATTCAAGTCCATTGTTTTATGATTGGGCTATATTCACAAGAAAATGATAAACCTCACTGCTTCCAGATGAATCGTCTTAGCACTCAGCTGTTAAATCTTAGGATTGTATTCATGTGTCTATAGTATTCTTTTAGTTTCATACATATAGATTCCTCGTTGCAATGGTTGTATTGCCTCAGCAAGAGAAAATATCCATTAATGATTTCAGTTCAATCAATTGCAGAATAACGGTCAATATTTTTCAAAGGAAATTTCTCTCACTGGACTGCATTTTCAATATGAATTGATACTCAAAGAAAATGTAAATTATTGATCTGCAATTGATATTCTATAGATTTTTTTATTGTGATTTCAAAATATACAATATCAATGATTTGGGAAAGATGCTACAGAATTGCAAAACAAGCATTCTTAGATTAATATGAATTTGCCATTTTCTGTTCATATATACAGGATTATTGCTGATTGTGAACAGGACCATCACTAGAAATTTTTTTTTTTTTTAAGCATATCACCCCAAGCAATGTGGGAATGTCACGAGCATGCAAGGGGGTTACAGAGAGTGAGAGCAAGAGTAAAGAGGGGTGTTTGAGGAAAGGATATAGAGAAGGACTGAGATTAGAATTAAGGCATCAGAAGATGTCGATTGACATTACATTTAAAGCTTTGAAGATTATTGTGATCAGGGAAGCAAGTAAGAGGAAAGAAATTCCACTGTTAGGAAGTGTGAGAGAAAAAGCTGTTGGAGTAGAAGAGACAGTTACATTTAACTGTTTCAACAGTGAAAGGGTGGGACTGAGATGCCAAACCTAGTAGCATGCTTAAATTCATGTAGCTGGAAGGTCTTTTGTCAATGAAAGAATAATTAGAGGATTTCTGTAGAATCTCAAGAGGGATAGAGCATTAGGATCAATCTAGAATAGAGTTAAGAGTAAAACATGTCTACATTTATGTATATATGTGCATATTCTTTGAAGAACTGTTGTAGGTATTAAGCATAGACTGAAATGTACCTCACTTTTAGAGATTTGTGGTTAGGATCTGGATTATTGGTGCGGATAGTAAAATCAGTAATCCAAGTTCAAAATCTGGCATTCACTTTGCAATAATGCATTTGGGCAAGGTATGAATCCATTTTTCTCCCTACCAGTTATGAGTTAAATAGCAGGGTAGACTAGAAATTCTAGCCTTGGTTGACAACCAATCTAGGATGAAAATTCTGAACTCAAAATCAGGGGGAATGTAACAGGAAACTACTCCACTATGTTTCCCGAGCAGTCATTTAAATTCAGGAATAATAAAGAAAAAGGAATTTGTGGAGAGCTATGAGCACCTACACCTTGAAGGGACATGGCATTAAATTGTCTTTACTGAAAAAGTTTTAAAAAATAAGTTCCATCATGCTGGTAGAGAAAAATAGACAGACTGTATTGCTACTCATAATCTTCCAGTTAATGAATAAACATACATTTCATATAATTAACTGTACACAGATGAATAATAACTAAATATGCATAGAAATCAGAAAAAATTCACTTAAAAGAAATAATTCCCATTTATCTATTTTAGCAGGTGACAAAAATATTCATACAATGCAAATTTCAGATTTTAAAACTTTTAAATTGCTTTAATACTCTAGATTATTCAAGTGGAATAGTCTAGAGTGTTTTAGTAATGTTATTAATAGTTATTTCTAGTCTAAAAAATACAAACAGAACATTCTGTAATTGAGATCCATGCAAGAAGATTATCATCATACCAAAAGGTAAAGAATCGACAAAATCACAAAAAGAACAGATTGTTAAAGTAGATTTAATGCTGTTACACCCATTATATATATCTTGTTTATTTGTGGAGTATTTAAACATTTAAATTACTATCAAATGTTAAAATCTGTGTTTTTCTAAATTTCCCAATCATCAATTACCACCCGTCTCCTTCCTTCAAAACACTACGTCCATCTCTTATTTCTTATCTCTTTACTTCCCCTTTTTTCTGTTTTTCTTTTTTCTTTTTTTCGCATATCATTTCCAGTGAGTTGACCAATTAAATAGGTCAATGTCTGATCCTTACCCCCACCTTCTCAATATTAAGTATTGTAATAAAAATAAAAATAGATTTTAAAACTCTCCCTTTCCTCTCTAATTTCAACCATGTCTCTCACACTATTCCTCACCACCCTCTATGTCACCTTATATAAGCTTAATACTGCTCTTCAAAAGTGTAAATTTTAAATTCATTTTTTCACCCTGGAAAGTGAAGTGTGAAGATCCAGAGAAAAAAAGAAATCTCTGGTGAAATAAATTATGACAATGGAACCTTAAAGTGGTCTGTTTTTTCTTTAAATTGAATTATTTGTTCTGACTCGGGATTATCCATATGGATTACCAAGATTTTTGTTACTTATATTTATATATATATATATATATATATATATATATATATACAGTGTAACCCAGATATAAGAGTTGTCGGGACTGGATAAGAAGTATCTTATATCCGGGTTTCTCTTATATCAGGGTTTGGTCTAATTCACATACATTAACACAGGCTCTAATTTGGGACCAGATAAAATCTCTCTTATATCCGGGTTTCTCTTATATCCGGGTTACACTATATATATATATATATATATATATATATTCAGAAATAAGTCTGTCAAATAAGTTTCTTGGTTGTATTCAGATATTTTCAGTACCCCCTCTGATATATATTTACACATATATATATATATATATATATATATATATATGTTTGTATGTATGTATGTATTTAGTCAGCAATAATTCTGTCAAGTTTTATTAAATCCAGCTAACAAGGTTTATAGAGAGAGAGATAATGTGTATATATATATATACTAAATGTAAGAGCAAAATTGTCCAAATTGTCTAACAGAAAAATTGTCCAATTTTTAGATTAAGCTCTGAACCATTGTATCTTACAAGTGCTTAAAGGAATCTTACTGTAATTCTCAGAGGTTTTATAACACTATTGGTTTCTACTTTGAGCAATAAGAATGTATAGTTATTCTTTACACTTAGCAGAAGAATTGTGATGAAATCAGTCATAAATGAAAATGACATGTTCATCATTAATTAATCATAGCTTAGGATTGGAAACATATAAAGTACTGAGATAAAGTGCAAATATATATATATATTATTCCAGGATTACTTTCCAACTTATTCAAGATGCTCTTCACCCTCTCTAACCTTCTAACTTTCTTTCCTGGAGTAACATAGTGCCACACAGGTTTCACGTACAATTTCATTTTCAAGTCTTTTTTCACTGCTCTTTGGACTGTCATAGCTGAAACTTCTTTCTCTTGTGTCAAATATCTTATGGATTGAGTTGGATCTTTTCTAACTGATCTCTTTAGCTCTAAGTTGAAATGATGAACCTTTTTTCTGTTGTGACCTCCTGATCCAGTTTTTCTCTCTACTGTTCCCTCTTTTTTAAACTTATTCACCGTTCTCTTGCTGTGTCTTGAATGGAATTTGAAGATGGAAGTCAGAGTATTATTTATTAAACAGTATATGTATTCATTTTCATCTACCAGCCTGAATATTCAAAAAATCTTTTTGAATAAAAGATGTGTGCCCTGGTAGTATTTGAAACTGCATCCTCCCACTTGCAGGAGAAACCATTTTTAGATCTGACGTGCTTTATACCAGCTCGCTCATGAAGGGTCTCACTAATTGAAAAAAGCTGAATAGTCCCTTTATATAAATATGCATGTGTTTATAAATATATGCATAAATATATGTTATTTTGTGTGTGTAGATGTGTGTGCATCTCTCTCTCCTCCCTCTCACTCTCTCCATATATATATATATATATATATATATATATATATATATATATATATATATATAATTACATGAATCATGCATACAAAAAACAAATATAGAGATTAATGATTTAAATGGCAAGAATACATCTTTGCAAACAATTTCAATAAGGTACACTAATTTTGTATGAATGATTCATGTAATTATAAATTGAACTGCACCTATAATCGAAATTGATATATATATATATATATATATATATATATATATATATATATATATATATATATATATATATGTGTGTGTGTGGACACTGAGGTCAATACCAATCAGTGACAGCCTGTTTCATGCTTCAAAGCCATTTTCAAACCTGAAGATTGCATTCAACCCTGAAACAGACTGTCACCACTTAGTGTTGACCCCAGTGTCCACTTTTATATTTACATATGCTCTATCCCTGATATTGGGCACTTTTACCCATAAATAAACCATACCTTAAAACTATATTTTTATCATAAATATATATAAAAAAACAATGCCAAATATTGAAAATGCTGCTAGAGTTCTGGTACTTCTGTCTTATATTTTCCCAACTGGGTTGCTGGGAGGGGATAGCTAAAATCTTTTATGACAGTATTAATATTTCTTGGAATTTGTTGAAAAATTTTCAAATGACCTCTACTTTGATTTGTCAAAGTAGATATTACCTTATGTCATCACCCATCTTCTTAGGAATAATATTTAAGAAGTAGCACTTGACAACTCCAAGTAAACAAGGTTGCACTTGATTTAAGATTTCCAGGCCAGTGGATCAAGTTGAGAAATTCTCATTGAATCAAGTGTCCTTTCAAATCTCTTGATATAACCTTATTGGCATTCTTATGAGGACAGGTTAAGGATTTTGTTTATCCAGAGAATATGGATGGACAAACTTGTGGCTATAGAGTTTGTTGAATATAAAGGAGGAGGCTTTATTTACTGAAATGGAGAGATTCAAGAGAATTTTGTCTAGTGCTTGGTTGGGTTGTTTGTAAGAGAAAAATGAATAGTTTTCTGAGAAAAACAACAACAAAGAGGAAAGAGAGAACTGCAGTTTGGGGATGAAGAATTTTGTTATTTTCTCTTAAATAGCTGAGATTGGTGAAACTCACTTGTAGAGAATCACCTGCGGAAGAGTTTAATGATTCTTTTGTTATCAGTTTTATATCATCTTCATTATTACAAAACAAGTGAAAAAATAATGGATATGTTGTCTCCTGTATGAAGGAGTTGAGGCTCGTTAACCATAACTGAACAAAGTGTTGTAATTTCTGTATGAGTTTTTGGGATGAGAAGTAAGGGAGTAAAATGAAATAGAACTGATAAATAATATTAATAATGAATAAAAAAAAAGAAAAAGAAATACATTTTCCCTTAGCATAAAGGAACCGGAAATATAATTATCCGACTTGGCTTTGTAAAATACTCTGTTAGGTGTTGGCACTGGTTGAAGTTTATAAAATGACAGCATTTTTCTTGTCTCACTTTCTATTTTTTGCTGCAAGATGTAGAACCACATGGTAATTATATTCCCATTGAGGTACATTCATTTGCACTGACAACTGAAATCTTTTACCACTTACCAATGACATCATTATGATGTGCGCTGCAGACATACTCATGAAGTAATTTGGTTGTTCTAACTCAGTGAAAAGCTGACTTGAGGTTGACCATTTTAACCATTCTAATTACTGTAACTTCTGACCCCCCACACACAAAAAACGAACATACCCGAAAAACGGACATACCCGAAAAACATTGAGAATTTTATTTTGCTGCAGTCACCATAAAAAAAAAAGAATAAACAATCCGTAGTAAAAACCCAAGTTTTTGTATGTTTCTTCCTAACTGATCACATATTGATTTTTGTTTAGGATTAATGTTTTAAATCATTTATAGTTCGGACCTTTAGTCTACTTTAATTTTATTTATTTTATTTTCTTTATTTTCTATACTCTTCAGTTTAAAGTTTGGTATTTAAAATGAAGTTGATGAAATGTAGGTTATAGGTTATTAGTCACTTCATTGTTTAAGTTGTGATGTGAGTGTAGGTAAAAAAAATTTACAGTAACTACAACCACATCATGACTCCAAGGAACATTTTTATGAAAGAAGGAATGATGAAATAAATTCTGCATAATATTTTTCATTAAAAATGTACACCTTTGATATATATATATATATATATATATATATATATATATATATATATATATATATATATATATTAGTATTTGTGTATTTGGGGAGCAATCATGCTTTTATGCAAGTTTCATTAAAGATGACTGACAAGGTACTGCAATTAAGGTTTTATTTAATAAGAGGCTTCAATTCAGTTTGCAATTGAAATGTGAGGCTACTCACACAAATGATTTGATTATAGTAGTAAAAGATTTTTTGGAACCATCCACACTTTTTAGAAAATGAGTCTCCAAACAGCTAAACTCAGGTTTAAATTCAGAGTTGTCCTTACTTTAAACTGGCTGCTACACACAAATACAAAGTGTAGTGTAGTCTCCTCTTCTATTTAACCCATAGCTGGAGGAAGATACACACATATTGTCCTTCTTATCCTGAAGAATTCCAACACATTTTCCAAACATACAATTTTTTCTTTAATTCCTACCAGGAGACACCGAACCAAAACTCATTGTTTAAAAGATTTTCCACTTCATTTCATTAACTCCACTTTTGTTTCAGATAATATTCTACATCCTACAAGCATGTGTGTGTTTGTGTGTATGTGTGTGTATGTGTGTATATATATAAATACATATATATATATATATATATATATATATATATATAAATATATAAAGGTAAAAGACAATAGGAAAACTGTATTATTAGCTAACGTGTTTCATCAAATGTGGAGAGCAGTAATTCTGTTAGGAAAAGTGATACAGTTGACAATATGAATATAATAGCATTTTTTAAATTCTTCCAGTTGCTAAGGACATTTTCTTTTGTTATTAATAGTTAGTTTGTTTTAGTAAATCCATTTCATTTTTGGCTTGAAAAATCCACATTGGACAAAATGCGTTGGCTAATAATACAGCTTTCCTATTGTCGTTTACCTTTATAAACATTGTCTTTTTCTACAGGTGAACTCTGAGAAATTTTTCATATATATATATATATATATATATATATATATATATATATATGTGTGTGTGTGTATATATATATGTATATATATATAAACTATATAAATGTAAAATTATTTAATTGAAATGCAATCACAATTAAATGCAGGTTATTGTTAATTTTCTAAATACAGTGCTCCATATCCTACAGACAGAGCCACATGTTTATATATATATGTATATATATATATATGCATGTATATGTATGTATGTATTTCTAAAGAATTAATGGATTTTTTGTATTTGAAATATGAAATGTATTATCCACTATAATCACATTTGAAGTAATTATTTATATATATATATATATATATATATATATATATATATATATATATATATATATAATTTAAATGAAAACAGACCACTTTAAGGCTCCATTTGTAATAATTTATTTCACCAGAGAATTTTATTTTTCTCTGGATCTTCAGGCTTCACTTTCAAAAGGTGAAACAAAAAATGAATTTAAATTTACACTTTTGAAGGGCAGTATTAAGCTTATATAAGTTGACATGGAGGGTGGTGAGGAATGGTATGAGAGACATGGTCGAGTTTAGAGAGGGAAGGGAGAGTTTTAAAATTTATTTTTATATTTCTTTTTATTATAATACTTATTATTGACGAAGGAGGGGGTAAGGATCAGGCATTGATCTATTTAATCGGTCAACTCAACAGAAATGATAAGGGAAAAGGAAAAGGAGAAAAAGGAAAAAGGTACAATCACTCACTCATATATATATATATATTTCTATCCAGTTATTTTATATATATATATATATATATATATATATATATATATATATATATATAGAGAGAGAGAGAGAGAGGGAGATAGATAGATAGATAGATAGATAGATGGATAGATAATGAAAAGTTTGGTAATCCATATGCATAATCCCAAGGAGAATGTAATTCAGAGAGCTCAATGTAAAACCAGAGTGAATATTAATTTAATTAAAATTTAAAACCTTGAAGTTATATATATATATATATATATATATATATAGTATTACACAAAATCCCAAATTACCTCATATGGGGGAGAATTAGTTTTGTTCTAGTGTCTTCTATGAGGTAATTTTGTTGTGTAATACTATTTATTGACACTATTATAATAAATACATTGAGCTCTTTTTGTGGATCAATTTTAATATTTAAAGAAAGATAGGATTAAAAAAACATGTATCAATATGGTGATTTTCTTACATCTTTCAATGATAATGTTACTAAGCTTATCAGATGATATGCAAGGAATTTGCTTAAAATAAATAGACAAAACTTGTCTATATTATTTAATGAAACATGCATTAATATACATATATATATATATATATATATATATATATATATATATATATATATATATATTGTTTTAATGCAATAAATCTAAACAATGTATTCTGAAGCAATAAAAACATGTCCTGTTTGGTCAGCAATCTGTGATTGGGGGGCATAAAGGAAACATCTGAAATATATGAACAAATATTATTTTGGAAGTTTGATGGTCTGTATGTTCTTGATTAGTCTTCAGTTCCTTCAAATAACGAGGGAAATTCATCTGATGCTGCAATCAAATGTTTCCCTTGTGACAACATTTATTATATTTCCTAAGAATGAATTAATCAGAAAACTGACATTGGAATACATATCTGTTCAAATCAGATCTGATTAACCATTCTTATTGTGAGTAAAAGAAAAAGAAAAAGAATCTTGTAAGGAAAGAAAAGGAATTAATCGACACATTGACAGGATTCTTCTTGTCAATTTTATTCAATACAACGCCTTTCGGAGGGAAATTTCTGCTAGGGTGTAAATGACTTCCAGATTTGAAACTGAAAATAGAAGAAAAGCAAAACTTAGATTTAAAGGAAGTTTTTATTATCAAATCAAACAATAAGTAAAACAAATCTTCTCTCAACAGATGAGCCACCATCGTCAATACAAATTTGCAATCTGAAAACTGAATATCCTTTTGGCATATGTCAAATGTTATCAAACCTGTTTCTTGTTCAATAACATTTTTTTTACATCCTCAGGTATTAGGGGGGGTTTCTTTTGTAAACCACATTCTTATTATAACCTAAAACAAAAAAATATCTAGATATGATTTGAGGACAACATTTGATTAATGTGAAGGCATTCCATTCTGCTGAAATTTGTCGTTTACATGGCATTCTTTAATAAAGGCCATGTCATAGTGCATCACTTGCTATGAAATAAAAATTTAATAGAGAAGAATATTAAATTAACTTTGAAGAAACAAGACCAAGTTTCTTAAATTACATTTTTCAGTTAATTTTGTACAAAAAGTTTTTGTATTGAAAACAAATAATATAACATCTGAAAGAAATAAAATAAATAAATCTTATGTTTACTTCAATTAAATAGCTAAAGTTATTCCAAATGTAAAAGCAAACATTTCTTGACCCAACTACAGCAGCAAACTACCATAAACTAAAATGAAAAATCTTTGCTTCCAGTGAAATGACAAGATTATAGATTGGCTTCCAGTTCTAAGGGAGAGGTTCGCTATGATATGGCCTTTAGTAAGGAATGTCATGCTGGTTTGAAAAGTCCTGTGAAATAAAGTAATGGCCTTATTAATTTTCACCCGAACAGTGAATTAAGATTTATAAACTCTTGCTGATCAGATATTTATATTTTGGCTTGCATGACATTTAGAAATTGTTTCTGTTGATAGTTGACAATCCCCAAATATTTGCCTTATTGTTTGAATTGTTAATACAAGATTTTCATGCAAGGAAGTTGGAAGATTAACACAATACAATCTTCTAATACTCATTTTGTCTAGTGTCAACTTTTTTATTTTATTTTTTCTTACTAAATGTTTACCCAGTACAGGGCCCAAGAACCAGTCAAGCTAGAGAGTTACTGAATGAGGTTGTTCTATGAATTTAAGAAGAGGAAATCAGTGCAGATATGTAGGACAGGCAACAGTTGACTCTCGACTCTTACCATTCCATGTTGATTATGCTATCCATCTCACTCTCTCTTACACACACACACACGCACACACACACACACACATATATATATATATATATATATATATATATATATATATATATATTAATGCATGTTTCATTAAATAATATAGACAAGTTTTGTCTATTTATTTTAAGTAAATTCCTTTCATATATAATAATATATATGTGATAAGCTTAATCACATTATCATTGAAAGACAAAGGGAAAACTATATTGATACATGTTTAAATCAATCTAAGCTTTTGGCTTACATAACCCATTATCAAAGATAATATATATATATATATATATATATATATATATATATATACACATGTACAGGTTACACTGGATATATTGTTGGCTAAGTTACGCAAAAATGAACCTAACACTGACATCTCATTTTAACAGATATATTTACCAAAATGAGGCAAAAATATTTTGAAATACTAAAGAGTAAATTTATCCAATAGAATTGCCATTTGCATCAACCACAGCTTTCAGACAGCTTTGGGATCTCCTGTATCTCTTCTGGGCAATATCCTTGTTTAAGTTGGTAAATGCTGCCATAATCTTTGCCTTCTGTTCATCTTTAGATCTTGTGTGACAAGGAGATTTTTTGGTCTCTCACTCAACTATGCCCCAAACAACATAATCAAGGGGGTTGCAGTCTGGGGGGGTCAGTTGGCCAGATATAAGGGGTGATGTGGTTGCAGAAATTGTTTGACAGCCATGACTGAGTTCTGTTTGTGTGGCATGGTGCATAGTACTGTTGCCAGACATAGGATCTTCCTCTTGACCCAGGGCAGCACTACCTCCTCAAGGCACTTGATGTAGGCCTCTCTATTGAGTCTGAGACTCTCACCAACAAATTTTGGAGTTCAGAATCACCCTTAGATTCATCCAACCTTTTTTTCTGAATCCTGTGCACTGTTTTCAAATTGACATCCAAACACGCTGAAATGTTTGTATTTTTAGAACTTCCAGCAATTTTTAATTTGTTGTACTCGTTCTTGTGTTCAGAGAAGGAGAGTTTCTGAACTTTATTGGATTGAAGTCACAAGAATCTCACTATGCAACAATCTATTATTGGACTTCAAGAAAGATGTATTCTCAGTAATAGACAAAATTAAATTTGCTAAAACTACCAACAACCTACAGTGAAAAATGCTAAAAGACATTTCTATAATCAAAAAATCTGATAAAATTATTATAAAAAGCAGAAAAGATGGGTAACCAATACAAAATTGATGTACACAGGTATGACAGAATTGAATAGATGCTCACAGAAACCGTTTATTTTATTAAACAAGTAATTTATACAAATGAAGTAATTATAAATGGTCATAAATTTAATAACTAATACTTGGTTGACATCCCTTTTGCTTTTTTTAATGCAAGGACCCTTCTAGGCATGCTAGCGATGAGTTCCCGAATATCATCTTGAGGGATTTCTTGACATGTTTGACGCAATAATCCTAAAAGTTTGGGCTTAGAAGATGGCTTCCTGTTCTTTTTGCAGAGTTTTCGATCTAATATGCCCCAAAGGTGTTCAATAGGGTTAATATCCGGGGGACTGACTTGGCCTTGGAAGTTTATTGATCCCATTTTGTCTCAACCAATGTTGCGTTGCTTGAGCAGTGTGACATGGAGCTCCATCTTCCATAAATAGGGAGTCAACTTTGCTCATTCTACTACTTGAGAATATTGGAAGGAGCCCTTTCTTTAATATAGAAACATATTTGGTTGAATTAATGTTTCCTTCACATTCCACAAGCTCTGTGTGACCATCACTCCAAATTGTACCCCATGCCATTACTGAAAGGCACCCATGTTTCATTGTTGGCTGCAGTTCTTTTAAATCAAACTCTTGACTACAGAGTCTCCATACCCATACTCTTCCACTGTCAGAAAATAATGCAAATCTTGACTCATCAGATAAAATAACAGTTGTCCAAAAGGTCACAGTTCTCTCCACCATCTCATGAGCCCAATCCTTTCTGCATTTGATATTGGCTGGACGGAGAATTGGTTTCCTTCTCACAGCTCTGCCATAGTAGCCCAGCTTGTGAAGATACCTGACAGCTGTTCTGTGACTGACATCAACTTGTGTTGCTATGTCAGAGGCCTTGCAACGTGGATCCTGTTCAACATTTCTTTCAACAAGACGCATGGTTCTTTCAGAGGGCCCAGGGTGGCCTGAATGAGGTTTTGTGCACTTCTTGCCCTCTCTGGTGAAGTGTACGATCACTCTGTTAACAGTAGAAAGGAGTATTGAAAGATTTTCAGATATTTTTCTTTGACTAAGACCAACTTCATGTTGGCCCACGATACGTCCTCACTGAAATTCGGATAGGTCTGATGCGCCTTTGGTTCGTGGCATGTTCCAGTATTGTTATCTGCAATTTTAATCAAATAATCTAAGTTAATTTATCTTAGTTATTAAAAAAAATCAGAAATAAAATTTATCTTGGTGTCTATTCAATTCTGTCATGTCTGTGTAGATATGTACCATAAAGCTATAAACAGGGAAGTTAATAAGTTTTAAAAAAGGCAACCAACAACTGGAAAAATAACATGAATAGTGAAGCCAAGAAAATAGCCGCTGAACTAAAAGTTGATGATAGGATTTTAAAAAATTCAACAAACAAGAAGTATTTATCAAAATTAAAGACCACAAGGCAAATTTCCTAGACAACTCTCAATACCAATTATTCAACCCAACTAAAAATAATAAAATAATTAAATTAAAAAACTGTAATCCCAGTATAATATATATCTATGCCAACATTATGATAACAGATATATTTTCTAAATTTAAATTACTCAATCTATACTCGGCACCTGAAGATTGCATTGTGCATGAAACTCTGAGACATTGAGCACTGTTTTATTAACACCAGCATTATATGTGCAATATATTATATATATATATATAAAGAAATATAGTTTTAAGGTGTGCTATATTTCTGGGATAAAGTGCTCAATATCAGAGATAGAGTGTGTGTAAATATAAGTTAATATAAATATAAAACTGAACATAGAAGTCAACACTTAGACGCGACAGTCTGTTTCATGATATATGCAATCGTCAGGCCACGAGTGCTGTTATTTTTCTCAGCTACAGCAACCAATCTACCAATCAAAAACTTGCAAACTTTGCTTGGAGGAAAAAATAGCTATCATTACTTTCCCAGATCAAAATAAATTATTAAATAAAAGATCCTAGCTCATCTCAAAATGCAGACATGAAAACAAATTTTGACTACGTTACTTAAAAATCGAAAATGGAAAATCAGCACTTGTGGCCTGATGATTGCATATAGCGTGAAACAGACTGTCGCCTCTAAGTGTTGACTTCTATGTTCACTTTTATATTTATATATATATATATATATATATATATATATATATACACACACACACACACACACACACATATATATATATATATATATATATATATATATATATATATATGTATATATAAGAGAGAAAGGGAGAAAGTAATGTTTAGGGCAAATAATGGATTTTTAATCTGAAATTGTTTCTTGTTATTACAATCCTCATATCCAGTTGGTACATGTGTCTGAATAGATATCCATGAATTTTAAAATGTGAAATTAATGTTTATCAGCCTAGAGGCTGTAAACCTTAATAAAGGTCCTAAAAAGAAATGTACCTTTCTTAAGTAGAGTAGCTGAGCTTTTTTTTTTTTTGCTGTAATCACTTCTAGTGGCTTAATGGTAAAACATGCTTAGGTACAAAGTGGTTTCTCTAATTAAATAGGGAATGCAAATTACCTTTCCTGTCAGGAGACATATTTTCTTTTCAACACTTTCAACCTCTCATCTGCTAACGTTCATTTAAATTGTTTAAAAAAAAAAGTGTTATCTGCACAGACACATGTACCTACTGGATATAACATTTATAGTAACACACACACATGTATAAGATTATGAGTAGCAGTTTATCTATTCTTCTCTACCAGTATACAACAGAGACCATCTACTGTAATTCTTACTGTTTCAGAGTGTAGATGATCATGGCTCTTCACAGATTCTTTTTTCTTTATTATCTCTGAATTTCAATGACTGCTTGGGAAACATAGTGGAGTAGTTTCCTGCTACATTCCCCATGATTTTGAATTCAGAATTTTCCTCCTACGTTGGTTGCCAACCAAGGCTAGAATGCCCAATCTACTCCGCTATTTAACTCATCACTGGTGCAGAGAAAAAATTCACTTTGCAATAATGCCTTTCCCAAAGGCATTATTGCAAAGTGAATGCCAGAACTTGAACTTGGATTACTGATTCTACTTTG
>OZ010579.1:7716040-7808540 GCA_963932145.1 Acanthosepion lycidas
TATATAAATATATACATATATATATATATGTATATATATATGTACATATATATATGTATAAATATATACATATATATATATAAAAATATCTATAAATATATATATATATATATATATAAATATATATACATAAACATATATATATAAATATAAATATAGATAGATAGATAGATAGATAGATAGATAGTAAAGGTAACAAATCTGTTGGTATATAATCCAAGTTGATCCTAGTAATATAAAATATTAAAACTGATCCACGAAAAAAGCTCACTGTGTTTTTTATTACAGAGCAAATATTTAATAAACAATAAAATCCCAAACACTTTATATGGGGAATAATCTTTTTTGGCAGACAAAGATATCAGTTATCTGTCTTATCAACTCTGGTGTGGACAGAGTTTATGTCAACATAGTTCAAATAGAATTTAACTGTGAAAGCTAAAAAAAAAAACAAGTTGAAAAGCTAATGCTGAATTTACCCATTTCAATGATTCAGTCAGACAAAAGGCACAACACAGGTGTCAGTGGAAGGTCAAAGGTATTTGTGTTAAAGTGAAAAATTTTTATAAAATTAAACACGAATATTAACCTTATGACATTAATTTGGGGTTATATGAAGAATAAAATATTAATTTAAAATTAAAAGAGGAATAAAAAAAGGGTTTTTAAATAACTTTAAAATATATAGATAAAAGGATGTAAGGTATTAATGGAAAGAGAGTTGGGGAGATCTTAGAGTAGGGGAAAGTTTATAAATTATAATTAATATAGTGTAAAGAGGTTATAGAGGCAGGGAATATAGAAATTAGAATTAGTTATACATTTGACATATAAAGAGTTAGAGGGGAATGAATATTATGGCAACATACTAGCTAAGTTAAACTTATATTATGGAAATTTGAATTTGTTTTTACGTCAATATTTTAACTCTAATTCATTCCTCTATTCTAATTTTTTCTTCTAAATATAAGTCACACCTATCTATTAGGAGTATGTGTGGAACCTATAATCTTACAAACAATCTGTGGACTCAAACCTTTCTCCTTCAATTCTCAAATTTTTTTGAAAGAGCTGTTTTAGTTTAGGGTTAGAAAATGAGTGCTTATGGGTATAAAATCTCTGTTTCCATTCTCCCATGGAAATTCTAATATAAACATTATAATTTTTCATATTTTCTTTGGGTGAAATTATTGCTTGATATATAACCCTGGTAAATCTGCAATTGCCCACTACTGGACAATTTTCTTTAGATCTACAATTATAGAAGAGTTCAATACCAGGTTTGTTGTTTATCCCATAGAATTTTCTTAAAATATGGTTATTATGTGAGTTGATAATTTTATAATATGTTGTTGGTACAGAAGTAGCTAATCATAATCATTTTCTTATTGAAGATCTTACTTAGAGGGTTAGTTTTTAAAAGTGTTTATTTATTAACTTTAGAAAATATTGTTCAATAATAATATTTGAAAGTTTGCAGAAGCAGGCGGTTGAACCATATAGTTTTTCTTTTCCTATGTCTACATTTCACTTTAGATATTTCTATGTTACTTATAGGGGTTATATAAAATTATTTATTTATAGAACCACTTTTTTGGAGAGAATTTTCATACAATTGTTTATTTTTATTAAATATGTTTATGTTGGATGATAATCAACTAATCCTATTGTTGATAGTGGTGGGTATCTGTTTCACAATGGTATTGGGGTAGTTAGAATTAACATTAATATAGGGTGGGGTTTCATTCTCTCTATGGTATTAAATGTTTTATTATTGATGTTCAGGGTGATATCTAGATAATCAATATATATATATATATATATATATATATATATATATATATATATATATATATATATATATATATATATATATATATATAAATACATATAAATATACATATAAATATATATATAAATATGGATAAATATATATATATATATTTATATAAATATGTATAAATATATATATATATATATATATATATATATATATATATATATATATATATATATATATATATATATATTAATAAATATACATATACATACATTCAAAGTGCAACCTAAGTTTTGTTGTTCTACGAAAACATCAAGCATGAATAATTGCTTTTGATTTAAAAAATATATACTGGGTCTCATAGAAGGAACACCAAATTAAACACAAATTCAAAGCTCAAATTTAAAATAAACTAAATATAATATTACCGTGTAAATACAGAAAGTAGGGTGTAGACAGGGGGCTAGTATAATAAAAAGAAAAGAAAAAGACAAGCTTAAAGTTTAAAAGAGGAACATGGGCGAATTTGTTAAGTAATAGCAGACATTAAAAATTAACACTACATCTTCTCATTCAGATCTTTATTAAATTCAAATTTTATTGATGAACACTACATTATTCGGACTATTGTCCTCATCTTTGTTGCCGTATTTATCACAACGTTGTACGCTCCAACCTTCTTCAGGTGGTTGGAATATTGAACTGAACCCTTTATTTTGCTCTCTGGGGTAGACTGTTCTAGTTCCATGTGCCATGTTTAATGGATGTCAGTTATCAGTTATCTCCTGTTAATTTCTGTCTGAAAGTTCTCCACTGCCTTAACCAGGTATTGAATTTACACTCTTTGGGTCCTGTCACTGGATCTAACTAACGCCTTTATCCACTGTGCCATGTGTCCTCAAGGACACATGGCACAGTGGATAAAGGCGTTGGTTAGATCCAAAGAGTGTGAGTTCAATACCTGGTTAAATTCAGATTTTATTGATGAAGTCTCTTGAATACATAAGCTAGTTGATATAATTTGTAATTGACTGCTGGTCTCAATAAAAAAGTGTCCAGACTTCATACTAATGTTATACTTTTATTCAAGAAAGACACGGTGAAAACTAGAAACAAATAACTATATCTCTCAAAAGGGGAAATAAACAAATAAAGAAAACAGTTTTCAAACAAAAATAACAATTTATACTATTTATGTTGTTTGGAGTATTGTCCTCATCTTTATTTCCATATTCACCAAATTTCTGCCATTGTATGCTCCAGTCAGATGACATTTGCTGGAATTTTCAGACAAACTCGTTATTCAGTCCACTCATTATTTAGATTGTTGGGGTGCTTTTAGTCAACACTGGAAGATCAGGGAGTTCAAGAAATACAGCCTCAAAATTAAGGTTTACAGCAGCAATATTCAGAAGATTCTTTTCGACTGCTCTATGTGTTAGAGTGGCAAGACAAAAACTCAACATCTTCCACAAAAGTTGACTTTGTAATCTCTTCTGGCTTAACAGGATCTCTAATAAGGACATATATGGAGACAGACAACAGAAATATATCCCTTGACATTAAGAAACAATATATAACAATTACAAAAGGGAAGGTTTGAAAGAATTTCTAAGCCAAGAACCTGCCAAATATAACAATCACCAGAAACTAGACCTTAAGAACACACATAGGTGGAGAGAAATATTGGCTTTAAATATGATGGTGTAACTGATGGTGATTGGCCTCATTGAAAAAGATCCAAGCTTCATAAAGATGTTCAGAAAAGACACGGTGAAAACTAGAAAAATATAACAAATAGATCTCTCAAAAGGGGAGATAGATAAACAAAATCATTTAAAAGAAATACACAAACATGAGAAACAGTTTTCAAACAGAAACAATAATAATTTATACTTGTTACATTGTTTGAACTCACATCTTTATTTCCATATTCACCAAATTTCTGCCATTGTATGCTCCAGGCTTCTTCAAGTGACATTTGTTGGAACTCTTTATTTAGTCCACTCATTATTTAGATTGTTCCAAATTCTTATTATTTAACAAACTCAGACAATTGATAAAGGGATACATCGTGTCTTAGAGGAGAATTTCCAACATAGTAGGAAGCAGATATTTACTGCATTGCCCTGTAGACCAGCAGAAGCTAAAATAACACATGGCAGTTTCCTTACTCCTAAGGGGTCACATGGTCACAAACTTGCAGAAATAACAGTTAAATACATGTATGTATATATGATACATACTATTTTTATATTTTACAGAATATTAAAAATTATCCTAACAATATTAACACTATTACTGCTGTTATCAATATTATTACTAAGTAACAAGGTCTCTAAGCTTACTAATGCATATAATGGACCCTCTGGGGACTGTTACAGATGATGAATATATAAACTGGACTGTCAGTCAAAAAATACAAGGGAAAGAGACAGACCCTTGCCATTGAAGAAATGGGCGTCACCTCAAAAATAACGATAAGGGAAGCTCAATCTTGTTAGTAATCACCCTGCCAGGTTTTAAGGAGATCAAGGCATATAATAATCAGTAATATATATTTACTTATATATTTCCTGTCCCATCTATAGTGGGAAGGGAGGTAAATCAATTGTTAGTAAATGTATTAATAATTATTTCCTTAGTCATTTTAATAATATATACAAATAAAATATGTATCTGCATTTAGATAAAATCAGTTCCCAAGCAAAATGAAACATTTCATTAATCAGTTCCATTACTCCTACCTTTCTCTGCTTACAATCTAATTTGTTCAAGCCTTTCATGTGAGGCACTTAGATACTTTTGTCTTACTATGTGATCATCTTTCTTCAAACACACTTTATCGTTGTCGTCATCTGTTTTAATCTTTTTCTTCTGAGAGATATTTCCATTTCACTGTTATATTAAACACATAAATTAAGTGATTTCTATAATAGCAGGAATAATCAACGAATCCTAGATACCATTAAACATCTAAAAAATATAAAAGGAACGGATTAATGAAATGGTTCATTGGCCTCCATTTTAGTTATGAATTTATTTCCTCTTTATTGACTCATAATAAATTGTTTCAAGACTTTTGTTTCATTGCTCACACTATTAAAACTTTCTAACAATTGCCATCACTTTTGACGCCACAGATCCATCTTGTTTGTTTATAATAGCTTAATTTAATTATATCTTCACTTGTAACTTTATTTTACATGTGTTATTTAGAAACTGCATCACCATTTATTGTGTGTTGTTGGCACACCGACTCCATTCATGCTCCTGTTCAGCTAGTAGGGACTGACATATCGTTCTTGTACTTTGTATGGGTATTTATTTAACATGCGTCTTTCTTTGAAAGAAGAATGACATTTATTTATTATTTATTTGTTTTTGTTTGTTTTATTTCCTTTTCAGAATCAACACAGTTGGTAAAATGTGATTCTTTCATCTTGTAGATCTCACTGAAGTTGTTTCTGAAGATGCAACTAATGATGATAATGTTTGTTGCAATGATGATGATGATGTGACTGATGTTGACTATCGTTTGTCAGTCGCTGACCGGATCTTGTGGTCTTTTTGGTCATAACTGATTTCTTTGTTGATATTGGATCGTCCACAGATGTGTGTGTGCCAATGTGGCCGTGGTTCTTTGTCCTGTCTGTTCTAGAGTTAGATGAATGTGAATTCTGTTTTGTTTCAGTTATTTGCCAGATTCTCTCATGATGAAGTAGAATCTTTGCTGATTATTTTTATTGGACTCCCAGTTTTTCATTTCTGGGTCTTGGATGTATAAATGCTGCCCTCGGAATAGTTCTGCTAGGATGGGTGTGTCTTTTGATTTATTCTGTAACATACAGAATTGTGGCAAATGATTTTCTAAGCACAGCTTAGACTGGCACAAGGCCTAAAGAAAGAGCCACCCAGTGAGGATTGAACTCACTACTCAGTTGTAATGGTTCTAGCGAGACAAGCTTGCTAACCATTGCATCACGTGGAAGTGCCCAAAGGACAAGTGCGTCTTTGGTGTAATATTGTTTCACTTCTCTCTGGTCATCAGCTAGTTTTTTTTCTGGTTTCCTCCTGATCAGGTAGAAAATTGATTTTGCTTGGCAAGGTTGTTTTATAATTCCTTCTCCACTCAGGACTTCAAATCTGTTTTGATTGGTGTTTTTCTTTATAAGAGAAATATGAAATATCGATCCTCCCTTGTTTCTCAGCATTTGATGAGAGATTCATTTATTATTTGTACATGTCTTTCATATCTCTCAATGAGTCAATACCATTTCAGGAAACGTGGGGATGATATCATGTCTGTGAAACCATAGGTCTTAGTTTAATTTACTAAATTCGTGTGATATGAATTTTCTCTCGTGTATTCCCTGTTCTGAAAATATTGCTTAAATTACTCTCAATTTTCTCAATTTCCTAACTAACAGGAATTCGAGATATTAACAGACCATAATTAGGTGCCATTCTTGGTTTCTCAAAAATGGCCTGTTTGATGTTGAAGGGAGTATCATGGCTTCTTTTGATACTGAATGTTTGGTATATGTGGCATTCTTAAACCATCTTCTTAATGTCTTTCTCGGTATCTGTCCAGTACATCACAAATTTTACCTTCAGTTTACTTTTTTTCTGTTCGCATGTAACCTTGGTGGATTTTCTAAAAGGATTTCTGGTTGTAGTGTCATCAGTTTTATCAGGCATGATCCTGCCAACAAAACACTATTCTTTAGTGAAATTTCATTTCTGATAGACCAGTACGGCCATATTGTAGGTTGTATCAATTTTTTTTTCTGGCCATCTTTGTAACACGTGTTGCGAAAGAATTTGTAGTTATTCTCTGACCTGTTCTAGCTTGTTGCTAGTCACCATAACGAGGTGGTGTAGTTTGATACCTATGTCTTTCATCTTAAATTTGTCATTTGCAGACAGGCGTGACAGGGCATCGGCTAACACCATAATATTTTCCTGGTTTGTTTGTCAGAATGAAGTCATGCCCTTGTCACCAGAAGAATAAACATTGTACTGTGGCCGATGCTCTGTGTAAATTCATTTCATTGATTTTTTTAATGGTACATGGTCAACTTTTCACTGCAAATGTTCTGCTATATAGATATTTTGGAAACTTTTCACATCTGTATACTACAGCAAACATCTCTCTCTCTCTCTCTCTCTCTCTCTCTCTCTCTCTCTCTTGCTCTCTCTGTCTGTCTCTCTCTTTCTCTCTCTCTGTCTCTCTCCTGTTTCAGTTGGCATTAGTACTTTTCATGAAAATGTTATTAGTTTTCCTTCCCATACCAATGCTGACCCTAGATCTATGGTAGATGCGTCTAACTGTAGCGCTATTGGCTTTTTTTCTGTCGTAGTAGCAGAACTCTATTTCTCTGCATAATATTTCCTTTACTTCATTGAAGTGTTCTTGATGGGCTGCCATTCACTGGAATTCCATATCTTCCTTCACCATTCCTCTAAGACCTGCTGTACTGTTTGACATCTTTGAAATGAATGAGCATATGTACACGATCATGACAAGAAAACTACACAAACTTTTTAGTTTTTGGTGATTCCACTTTTTCTGGGTTTAGCTTTATTCCGGTGGGCATGTATAGCATCCTAATGAACTTACATTTTTCCAGTTTCATGATACATTTTCTCAGCATTCGGTTTCATAACTGCTCTCCATGTCTTTCCCATTGACTCATGAAGGTAGAGTTCATGTCTTCTTTCGTCTTTACTGTGAACATGTATATTGTCTGCAATTCTCATGGAATCTTTACATTTTCTGTAAGTCTTGTCTATCTCTTGTTGGAAGATGTCTTGACTGACTTTGAGGTCAAAAGGCAGTTACAGGAATTGGGCAAATGGGGTGTTAAATGTTGTCAGGAGACTAGATTTCTTATCAAGATAAACATCCAAATTTCCATTCTTAGGATCAAGCTTTAAATTTTATATCCTTCTGGCACTGGTGTAATGTCCTCTAGGGTTTGTGTTGGGTAGTGGCCAATTTTGATGGCCTGGTTTAAGTCCTTTGGGTCCAGAAAAATCCTTAGCCATTTGTTGCATTTTATCTTTGATAACGTTAGGATTTACCTCATCCACTGGCTCAATCATTTTTTTCATTTTCTTTATCTTCAGCTCTTTAATTCTTTTCAGCTTTTCCTTGATTTTGAAGGATATTTTTATCGGGGCATGGATTACAGGCTTGGCTGTTGGGTCTGGGATTACATGATACTCAAAATCCTCAAAGCATCCAACTATGTCATTAAAGTATTGTGGATACATTTCTATTCATTGTATCTTGTTATTAATATGCAGTCATTGTTCAAGTGCATTGTCACTTTTTATTCTCTTAGATTTGTTTCTCACATAGTTCACTGATATCAGCTTTAGTTTCTAGCAGCTGTTCAACCCAAGAATTGCAGTCAATTCTGAGTCAATTACATAGAATGTGCATTTGATGCATTTTCCCTTGTGTGATCCGAATATTCTGGTTTTCCTAGGTTGCTTTATTTCTGTTCCACCAGACGCTGTTAATGTGACATTTGTAGCTTCCAGTGCACCTGCTTTAGTGTAGCTGTTTTCAATATTTTCTGAGGATATATCTAGGTATATCTAGGTATATCGTTAACAGAAGTACATACATTGTGCTCTGGTGTCCAGTTTAACCTTTAGGTCAATGATTATGAGTCGTTTCGTTATTTGTATCATTGTGTATATATATATATATATATATATATATATATATATATATATATATATATATATACACCTAGTGAGCCAGACAAACCTACCTAGGTTTCACCTAAACGGATCGTCAGGGAAAGTTCGGCTAACGAGGCAAAGAGAAACGCATATTTATAGGCGATAGCTAAAATTATACCACGTGACCAAAGAACCATAAACACAAACATATCATACCTAATGAATGAGCACTTTTTCAATGGTTTGAAAATTACAACAAAAATAAAAAGTGCTCATTCATTAGGTATGATATTAAGGAATATTATCCGTCTATTTCAGAGAAAACCCCAAATGAATCCCTCAGCTTAGCCAAAGAACACATCCAAATTTCTGATGACAAAATAAACCTAATTAGACATTGTAGAAAAACATTGCTATTCCACGATAATACTTTATGGATAAAAAAAGATAATATTAACGGTTTTGACAACCCTATGGGAGCGTATGATGGAGCAGAGGTGTGCGAGATAGTAGGGTGCCTGCTGCTCCATAGGCTTAATGAATATATAGACTTTAATAACCATGGGTTGTACCGCGACGCCGGTTTAATCATATTGGACAATAGTAACCCTCAAAAATGTGACACTATCCGTTAAAAACTGCACTGGTTTTTTAAAAAATTCGGATTCAATCGCGATATAGAAACTAATTTGAAAATCACCAACTATCTAGATATTACGTTGAATTTACAAAATGGCAAAATATCCCCATATAAAAAAGAAAACCAAGAACCCCAATATTTAAACATAAAATTTAACCACACAGCCCATATCATAAGGCATATTCCAAAAAATATTGGGTATATACTTTCTACTAATTCCTCTAATAGGGACATTTTTGAGGCCAATAAAACAAGTTATGAGGAAGCCCTATTTAAGAGTGGACATAAAAATAAATTAGAATATATTAATATAAATAACCACAACAGTACTCAGAATAAACGTAATAATAGGCAAAGAAAGATTTTGTGGTTCAATCCTCCTTTTAATTTAGCGGTAAAAACAAAAATTGGCAAGATATTTTTTGATTTATTAGAGCAACATTTCCCAAAAGACTGAGTTACATAAAATATTTAACAAAAACAATGTAAAACTTAGTTATTGTTGCATGCCGAACGTAGGGACTATAATAAATGGATTGAATAAGAAAAAAACTAGGAATTATCCGCGCAGTAATCCTCCTACTTGTAATTGTAGAAACAAAAACATCTGTCCATTACAGGGAAAATGTCAGCAAGAATGCGTGGTTTATCAAGTGAAAATTTACAAAAAAGGTGAGGATACTAACCCTAAAACATACATAGGTGCTACTCAGGATAAATTTAAAAAAAAAGATTTTATAACCACACGAGTAGTTTTAAAAACGAAAAAATTAAGCATAGTACCACGCTATCTACCTATGTATGGAAAACCAAACAAGAAGATAATATAGACCCCATCCTTAAATGGGAAATATTAAAAAAATGACCCAAATATAAAGCAGGCCATAAATTTTGTAAATTATGTGCAGAGGAGAAATTAGCCATAGCTTTATATGATCAACCTAACCAACTATTAAACTCCAAAACTGAAATCCTTAACGTATGTAGGCATAAAAAATCTCGGCTACTAAATTAAACATTTTCCCGTGTGGGGAAAAAAGGAATGGCTTACCTCCCAAACGTCCTCGCGTCTGTCTGGCCTGTGGGTTACGAAAGGAAAGGATCCAAGATGGCGTCCGTGACTTTTAATATTTACGGTCTCGTGCGGTCACGCAAAGTCGCGTTACACGCATGGTAATGAGGTGTTTCTGGACTCCATAAAAGCAGGAAAAAAAAAATGAACAGGACACCATTTTTTCACCAGTGTTCGGTGTACATGGCTTTGCGTTGCAGCGTGTGAGACATTTTCCGACGGAAAGAGTTGCGTCCCTTTCACCCTTGAATTTGACACCCTTGCTACAAGCTATTTCGGCCATTACTACAACATGGACAGATTCGACTTGAAGTTGATACCAGAGTTCGACGGTTCCCCTGCTGGCCCGTCTGTGGTCGAGTGGTGGGAAAAGGCCGAGCGGGTCTGCCGGCTGTGTAAAGTTAAAGATCCCGCACTGGTAATCCCTCTGAGGCTCACCAAAGGAGCTTACGCCGTGTATCAGCAGCTCAGGGCTGACGCAGACTTGGAGGAAATTAAGCAGGCTCTATACGTGGCATTCGGTGCGGACCCCTTTGTCTCCTGGAGGCAGTTCACCGAACGGCGGCTTGGGCCAGATGAAACGGTAGATGTCTATCTGGCCGATTTGAGGAAGCTGGCCGCACCGTTCGGTGGAGCAAGCGACCAAATCCTAGCATGCGCCTTTCTGGCCGGACTCCCAGACAACGCCAGTCGACTGCTACGAGCATCGTCAAGGCTCAATGAGCTGGGGTTAGACGAGTTACTGGCCAGAGCCCGGAATATTCTGAAGGACGACGCGGAGCCTGTCTCAGCAGCTGTGGAAGCACCCGCACCGCCAACTGAGGACACAAGGTGCTATAAATGTGGCGAACTGAACCACTTCTCCAAAGACTGCCGAAGCCGAAGCAGTGCGAAGGATACGCATAACCGAGGAACACGGAGACGTATGCGTTGCTACAGGTGCAACAAGCTGGGCCACGTAGCAAGAAGCTGTCCGGGAAACGGGCAAGGGGAGTAAGCTACAGCGCCAGTCTTCTCCCCAGATCACCGCTGAACAAGGCGCTACCCGCAGTGAGCGTGCGGATTAACGGGCGTGAGCGCTTCGCGCTTGTAGACACCGGGTGCACCCGGACCATTGTGCGCAAGGCATGTTGTGACACGTGGGATGAGAAAAAGATTCCAATTCTGACTGTTGGCGGGGGCTCGCTAGCCTCTTGTGGAGTGAGCGTCATCCGCGCAAGCATCGGCGATGGGCCTGCAGTAGCCGTACAAGCCCTGGTCGTGGACGGAGAACTGCTCGGCTATGATCTGCTCCTGGGAATGGACGTCATCAAAAAAGTGGGTGGCGTCCATGTTGACGAAGAGGGTCGGGCGCGTTTCACTGAAACTGGTCTTGCTCTAAGTGCAGCAATGGAGCTAGAACAGCCTGACTTTCGTGCGGAATTCGATCAGCGCACAAAGTCCTGGACAGTTTCCTGGAAATGGTCGGACGATCAACCGCCAGAGAAGCTGTACAACAGTGTGCCAGAGTATAAAATCCCCCCGCTAGCTCGTGCGGAATACGACAAGGAGTTGCGAGCCTGGATTAATAACGGGTGGTTGGTTCCTTATCCAGAGAAGGAATTGGGGCCCCCGAAGGGCCTGATCCCGCTAATGGCGGTTCTCCAGCACAACAAACAAAAGGTGAGGCCGGTGCTCGACTATCGGGAACTGAACGAGCACGTGGACCCTTTTACAGCCCGCGCGGACGTGTGTACCGAGAAGCTAAGGGAATGGCGACAGGCAGGATCAAATGTATCTGTGCTGGATCTTCGCAAAGCATACCTTCAAGTGCGTGTGCACCAATCACTGTGGCCCTATCAAACTGTGCTTATCAAGGGGCAAAGGTATTGCCTGACCCGCATGGGGTTTGGACTCAATGTGGCGCCATCAATTATGCAGATGATTGTTGACGCCATTCTGACGAAGGATGAGCGTATACGGCGGGCAACATCTGCATATATTGATGACGTGTACGTGAACGAGGGAGTCATATCTGCGGCGCGCGTGAAGGAGCATCTCTACAACTTTGGCCTCCTCAGCAAGGAACCGGAGAGGCTGCAGGATGGTGCACGAGTGCTTGGTTTGCAGGTCTGGGGAGAGGATGACGTTCTGTATTGGAAACGGGGAAACGAGGTCCCAGACATACCCACCGTTGTCACGCGGCGAAGCATATTTTCCTTGTGCGGCAAGTTAGTTGGGCACCTTCCTGTAGGTGGCTGGCTGCGTGTTGCGGTGGCGTTCATCAAGCGGAGAGCATCTGATGTCACCACTGGATGGGATGACGAAGTTCACGACGCCCCTCTCCTCACCATGATGAGGGAGGTCCTCGCTAGAGTACGCAAGGAAGACCCAGCGCGGGGCAGATGGTGCGTCGACAGCCAAGACCTCAGTGTGTGGGTTGACGCAAGCTCTCTTGCAACTGGTGTATCGATAGTTCACGATGGAGCCGTGGTGGAAGATGATTTCTCGTTACGTCCAGAAAAGGACTCCTAGCACATAAACCTAGCAGAGCTCGATGCTGTCATCAAGGGGATCAACTTGGCGATCCTCTGGAAGTCGACCACCCTGCGTCTGTTCACGGATTCCGCTTGCGTCTATAAGTGGATCTCGGATACCCTTACCGGGAGGGCCAGGGTGCGGACTAAAGCCGCCAGCGAGATGCTTATCCGACGACGGCTCGACACGATCGTGAAGCTGGTGCAAGAGTACGCACTGACAATGGAGGTGTCCCTGGTCAAATCTAGCCTCAACAAGGCAGATTGTTTAACGAGGGTGCCCCAAAGGTGGCTTGACGCCACTAAGAAAGCTATTGAGCCCGTGCAACCCGCCTGCGCTGCGTCCATGAGTCCCGTTCGATCTAATCGGATCAAAGAAGTCCACCAACAAAGCGGGCACCCCGGAGTCAAGCGGACCCTGTATTTCGCCAAGTTGGTTGACCCAGGAGTACAAAAGACAGACGTCAGAAGAGTGGTCAGAAACTGCGTGGCGTGCCAGTCTATAGACCCAGCACCCGTTCGCTGGAAGAAAGGGCAGCTGAGCGTGAGGAACCACTGGAGCCGGCTGGCGATAGATGTTACTCACCACAACGGCGAGGATTTCCTGACGCTCATTGATTGCGGTCCATCCAGGTTTGCGATATGGCGGCTGCTGCGTCGGCAGGATTCAGCCACCATCATCCGTCAGTTAAATGGTATCTTCCTTGAACGTGGCCCCCCAAAGGAGATATTAACCGACAATGGCACCGCATTCAACAGTGAGCAGTTCAGGAGGTTTGCGGATGCCTGGGGAGTGCACCTACGGTTCCGGTGCGCCCACGTACCGAGTGGAAATGGGATCATCGAGCGGAACCACAGGACCGTCAAGACCATCGCAGCCAGGACGGGCTGCGCGGTGTCTGAGGCGGTCTACTTGTACAACGTGACCCCGAAGGATGATGTCTCACCCTCTACGACTCCAGCCGACACATTGCATAGGTACCACGTCAGAGTGAAGGGCATAGAGACCAACCCGCTGACGGAACTGAAAGTAACCGGAGAGAGGCTGAAGAAAGGCGATGTCGTCTGGGTTAAAAACCCGCGCAGCAGGTGCACGACGAAATACGGAACCGGACGCGTCACTGAGGGGATCAGCCCACAGGCGGTGCGGGTCGACGGTGTGCCCCGTCACGTTAAGGACCTGCGGCCGGCGACGCAGTTGCAACCATCGCTGGACGACGGGAGCGAATCGGAATCTGAGACCAGTGAGGCATCTCTCTGGTTCATGCCAGCTCCATCAGGCAGTGACTCAGATATCAGCAGCCTTCCAAGGGACGCGGTGTTTTTCGACCCTCAGACCGCGGACATGAGCGCAAGCGGCGATGAGGCTCGCAGCGTCCCTCTTCGAAGAAGCACCCGGCGAAAGCGATCGCCGCCTCCCTGTCACCTCTGTGATCATGAGATCAGGGGGGAGTGTGGGGGAAAAAAGGAATGGCTTACCTCCCAAACGTCCTCGCGTCTGTCTGGCCTGTGGGTTACGAAAGGAAAGGATCCAAGATGGCGTCCGTGACTTTTAATATTTACGGTCTCGTGCGGTCACGCAAAGTCGCGTTACACGCATGGTAATGAGGTGTTTCTGGACTCCATAAAAGCAGGAAAAAAAAATGAACAGGACACCATTTTTTCACCAGTGTTCGGTGTACATGGCTTTGCGTTGCAGCGTGTGAGACATTTTCCGACGGAAAGAATTGCGTCCCTTTCACCCTTGAATTCGACACCCTTGCTACATCCCGCTTATTTGTCATTCCACCTTAATGTTTTCTCTTTTTTTCCCTCCCTCCCCATTTTTGTTGAATAAATATTCCCCTCCCCCACACTTAGGTGTTTGTGTTTATGGTTCTTTGGTCACGTGGTATAATTTTAGCTATCGCCTATAAATATGCGTTTCTCTTTGCCTCGTTAGCCAAACTTTCCCTGACGATCCGTTTAGGTGAAACCTAGGTAGGTTTGTCTGGCTCACTAGGTGTATCTAGGTCTGCTCTACGGTTGAGCTCTTTTGTTAGTTGTTGACTCGTATCGGGGTTTTTTCTTTGGGCTTCAGACCTGCATCTGTGCGATTTTTTTCGGCAGTAGTTCATGTTTGTAGCTCCTTCTTTTTTTAAAACCTTTTTTTCCCTCGAGATTGATTTGATTATTGGCAAATCAAAAATTCGAGGGTTTTTCGAAACGAGTCTAGTTATCTATATTTGTATGTATGTATGTATATATATATATATATATATATATATATATATATATATATATATATATATATATATATATCCCTCCTCTCTATAGTTTTATCCTTTAACATTCGATGTGGCTGTATTTTCTGTCTATATCTCTGAGATGAGGTATTATGATTACTTGCATTATTTACATAATTCGGACTGTTATCCTAATCTTCATTGCCATATTCACAACGTTTCAGTCGTTGTATGCTCTGGCCTTCTTCAGGTAAATAGAATTTCAAACCTAACCCTACCGGAGTAGATTGTTCTAGTTCCACGTACCATGCATTTTCCGGATGTCTCAGATATTTGCCTTTAACTTGACTCCCCAAGTTTTGGTTCACCAATGCTGTGACCTGGTATTGAACTCACAACTCTTTGGGTCTATTTACTGGATCTAATTAACGTCTTTATCCACTGGGCCATGTGTCTTGAATGGATAAATATGTTGGCTAGATCCAATGACTAGACCCAAAGAATCATGAGTTCAATACCAGGCCCCAGAAGTGGCAAACCAAAACTTGGAGAGTTGAGTTAAAAGGGAAATAAATGAGACATCCGGAAGGGGCATGCTACCTGGAACTAGAATAATCTACTCACCCCACCCCATGGAGGAAGTAAAGGGTTCAATTCGAAATTCCAATCACCTGAAGAAGGCCTGAGTGCAGAATGGCCGAAACGTTTAGAATAAGGCAATGAAGATGATGATAACAGTCCAAATAATGTAAATAATGGAAGTAGTTGTATTTTGTCTATATCTAGTCTGTTATCTTCGTCACTCGCATTATCATCAATCCAGGGAATCTTTTGTTTATGATAATGGTTTTCATTGGGTCCGTGTTATTTTCTTTTGTTCTCCCCATGATCTGCTTTACAATAAGCTCTACACTCTGATCCAAAAGCTGAACATTTCTTTTAGTCATTGAATTCATGCATTCTACTGCAACATTTACATGAATTTGATTTCTTGTATTGAGCTCCATTTGGATTTTGCCTGTCTTTTTTTTTATGACCTTATGACCTTAATTCGATCATCCTTCTGTTCTATAATGGTTGTTTGTATACTCAATGATTGCTTCAAATGCCCTTGCATTATCTATTGCCTAAGTCAGTTTAAATGTATCCTAGCCAATAAGTAATTTCTGTACAAAAGAATATACATACTCCATATTAATTGCTCTACTAGTCTTTCTTTTATATCTTTGAATTTACATTTTCCTGATATATTTTTTCTTCCCCTTAGAAAATTTTTCAACTGTTCCATGCAGGTTTTGTTTCAAATTTGAAAATTCGTACCTGTGAATGCGGTGATTAAACCATGAGTCCCAAACTTTTCAGACATTGTCTAGGTTGTTGCTATCTTTTTCACCAAGATCCCAGCTCTTGAATAAGCCTTGCCCTTTTGTCTCTTACCCAAAAGATTATGTAGCTGATTTTTCTTTGTCTGCTGTGTTTTTTAAAAAAAAAATGACTTTTGAATGTCAGATTACATTTTTGTTTGAATTTTTTTTTTTTGGAAAGCTCAATATTATAGTCCTAGTTCATAATAGGGATGTAGATACGACATTGTCTTAGTGATGTTCACATTCCTCTTTCTTCCCCTTTTCATTTGTATAATGCTTGCATGAATCTTTTCTTTCTACTGTATCCATCGTTTTTTTTTTTGTTTTTTTTTCCTTTTAGCTTGGGCTCCATAAGTCACAATTGCCACCATGTTTATGCTTTGTCTTATGAATTTATTAGGTTAGTGCAAAAATAATGACGTAATAATGTCGTTTTTTGACGTTAAAAAATACGTCAAAAAACGACATTATTACGTCATTATTTTTGCACTAACCTAATATTAATAATACTTAATTCCCCTTTTCATTATTTCTTCACTCGTAATTTTATTTTAAACGTGTTATTTACAAACAGCATATATAATAGAAGTACCAATATCGACGGGTATGTGGCTGAGTGGTTAAAACGTTTGCATTTTGACCGTGAGACCCGGGTTCGAATCTCACCAGAGTCGAAGACTTCCTGATGTTATGTGATTGAAAAGTGCCTGAAAACCATACCACCTTGTGAGTGAAATTGAGTAGATGGAACCCTTGTAGCTGTCCATAGGTGTGCTAGCACGAAGTCACAAGTCATCGAGGGCTTGAGCTAAATAACACACCCTTTCCTAGAAACTGTAACTAAGGTCTGCTCAGCATAGTTGCAGTATAATCCACAGATCTGTGGGTGCTAAATAAACACAAATGTGCCTGAGCAAGATTCTACAATAGAGATTGCCTAGCCACCCTAGTAGACGGGTATCCTCGAATATGAGTGGCCAGCTATACTATACATATCAATCTATAAAATCATACATATCTGGCGAGGACACCAATACATAAACATTTTAAACCTGGCGAGTACCCCAATACAGAAACATTTCAAACCTGGCGAGTACCCTAATACAGAAACATTTCAAACCTCACTAGGAAGAAATGAGAACCCAAGTCTATTTAATATTTTCCTAGACTATGTTCTATGCATTTACAAACACAGATGTGATGAGATAGGCGTTGACCATTTAAGCATTCCATACCACATCCCAAACGACTGTACCAATAGAAGACAATGATACTGCTTTCCCTCCGGAGGCCAATGTACTGTGATGTGGGGTGGGGGCTATGCTGATGACATAGGTACTCCTAGTTGGGGTAAGAATTTTGAACAATTTTGAATTTTTAACATCCTCTATCAAGTGTTCCAGGAAATAGAAATCAAGGTATACCTTTGCAAAAGAGAAATTATGATCTGAAATTGGATTCTATTTTGAATACATCATAAAAATTCAGTATGCAGAATTAGTAAATACTAACTACTTCAAATACCTATACGTATGGATCAGTTATACCAAATTTAGTATAGAAGATAAGGTTATTGAACACAGAATGGGCAGAGGTAGTTTTGCTCAACGCCGCAAATGGTTACAAAAACAAAACATCAAATTGAAAACTCGAGTGATGTTCTTAGATAACCTCGTCAACTCGAGACTTTCATATATATGTCAGGTATGACGCAAAAACCATTCAGAAATATCTAAACTGTCAGCTGTATGCAAGCTCTTCTTAAGATCAATGTTGAAAAAAGCCTTTGAGCGAGTGAAACCTGAGGTTCTTGGCAAAGATCATCCTTCATTGATCATTGTGGGCTGGCACTAAGAACTGTACCAAATAACAGAATCCATATCACTTGAGGATTACCAATAGCAACAACAACAAAATGGATAGCACATCTAACTTGAAGAGAAAATAGTGTCATCATCAAGATGTCAACATTCCACACTTCTTCAAATAAATGTTTAGGAAGGAAACCCCATCAATACTGGAAAGAGCGATAACGGCTACAGGACTTGAGAAACCTGTTTTCAAGAAAAGTTGTTTTAGAGGACAGGTTTTTATAAATTTCAACTGAGAGCAGTACTGTCAAAGAATGCCAAATGTTTGGAAAGGGAAATGGTTAATATTACCAGTACTATAGTCATTCATTGTGTGTGTTGTTGCCAGGCCTCCGTGCATAACCCTCTGCCGCTAGCAGAAATTGACCTGTTGGTCCTGGGATTTGTATGGCTATTTGTTTAACAATATAACCATATTGTTTCCAATATATGACGATAACTTTTGACTCTACTCTGGCTAGGTTGTATTCTCCTTCAACTCACATTTCCAATTTTCCCCTCGTGTTTTTCTTTCACATACTTTTTGTTCAAGAATATATCAAAAGAACCCGAGGAACTTTCTAACTGCCTAAAAGAATTTTGGGCGCACAAAAGGATATTTGTACAACTCTTTATTTTATTTTTGGCATTGTCTCTATTTGTTGTTTTTTGTGACAGCTTTTTCGCATTATTGTCTAATAATTGTTTTAAATTCTACATTTGGGCTTGAGTTCCTATCAGCTTGTTGCGTCGCCATTTTCAGGTTCATAAAAGTATTTTAAATATTGTGTGTATTATATTTGATTAGAAAAAGTGTGGCTATATGATTAAATTTGGATGTTGTTTGTAGGTTTACTTCATTGCTTTAATCGAGAAGGCGCGATGTCTGACAGACTTCCATAGGAAAAGAATAAGTGTTTAAGTCTTGTCGGTGGCTGTTTCCATGTTGCTTATTAAACGGTCGTAGAATAGAAAAAACAACCTTCGCGTTACGATAAAGAGCAATAGAAAAGTAAGAGAAAAATTATTAAAAAATAAACAATGACTATTAAGACAGCAAGTTCCTTTTTAAACGGGTTTCTTTAAATATGGGAGTTCAGAACTACTTGATAGCAATCCCCTTCTCATATCTTCAGAAGCATCTCCAGAAATGGATAAAAAAGCAGTTTTTGAACGGGGAAGTACAGATAGTACTCCCTCCTATTTTTGTATAATGGATGAAATAAGACAAAACAAGTAGACACACTTTATGGGTTAGTGAGTGTTACACACACGGAAAGGAAGTTCAAAATGTGTGTAATAAAACACACGCACATTGTGTTTAGAAACTATTACGTATATTTTCACTAAATGAAATACATTAAATATATTAATAATAATATTATAATATTAATTATATTATAATAATAATAATAATAATAATAATAATAATAATGGGTTTCATAGGTTTCTGTTCTTGATTGATTGGAGAGTTTAACGTGTTTTGGTGATGTGATACAGTCTACAGTCAATATCTCGTTCAATGTCACACATTTCCTAACCTGACTGTAACCAGTTGGGCATTGACTCCTGGGGGTTGGTGCGCTATGCATCTCTGTTCCTGAACAGGTGTGGTGGAAGAACAACGTGGGCATGTGTCAAGGGGGTTGTTTTTCATTTAGAAGAATAATGCAGCCAATCGACTTGGAAGACACATCCGAGACCGTCTCAAAGGACAGGGTTACTCAACCTGAAGGGATTTCTAACCGGGCCACATCCGCAAGGTTATGCGCCGATTTTATCAAAACCTGTTATTATCTCGCATACATCTGGCTGTGATGCATGTATCTGATATATCCTTATCAAATTGGTTGTCATGGTAATTATATTGTGCTGAATCAATAATTATAATTATAATAATGCAAAAATGAATAAGGAGAGTATATAGAATATATTTGCATGCTATTATCAATGATGATAATTATTATCAATTATGATATGGAATCGCCATACTCAAGCTCCTAAGTAAAAAAAATCCCATCAGCGGATGGAAATATCTTCACTAAATCAATGGTGACCAAACCGCGGCTCGCGAGCCACATACGGCTATTTGACCTTTAATATATGGCTCGTGGAAATATGTTGACTGAGCTCTTTAAAACAATTATCAGTCAAGATTATGAAAACATTTGGTATATGTATTTTGTGATTACTCAAACCAATAAAAATTAACAGTTTTAAAAAATGTGTATGCAACAAAAACGTATGTGTAAATTTTATTCAAGTCTTGAGGCTCTCAAACATCTGTACTCTATCGTATGTGGCTCTTCTTACATTAAGTACTTGCTTTAGATAGTAGAAAGGAGCAGAGGGCCGTCTTTTTTTTCAGCATAAATGTTTATAGTCTAAACACGTTGTTTTTATTTGCTTGTAAAATATACTAAATGTAAGTACAGAGAAACCTCAGTTCTCGAACAAATCGGTTTACGAACAGAAAATTTGAGATGAAAATTATATTATCGAACAAATTTTCGGTTCTCGAACAACATTGCTGAACCGAGCTGAACCGAGTTAACCCGAGCGGAATCATTTCTGAGTCGGTCGCCATGTTGTATACATTCGTGTGTTGTGCTGTGCTTTTCTTTTCTAACTTTATTGTACTCTGCCTTTTTTATTTCTCTTTATTAGTCCTTATTCAAAGAAAGCTATCAGTGAAACTGGTAAAGGAAAAAGGAAAGTCAAGAGAAAAACAATTGTTGATGATTGTCTCTTCCTACCCAGTTTAGTATGGCAAAATCAACGATTCTTATAAATAAAGAGACGATCATGTCTTTCCTCCCACTTTCTAAACAATAACATCTCTTTCCTTCCCTTTCTACTTACGTCATCACCTCTCCTATATACGGGTACAGTAAAATTGACGTGTTCGTCTATATTGTTATCTCTTTAGTATTGGGTTTACTTATGTTTTCTTAGATTTAATGATTTTCATTAGTTGTGTGTGTGTGTGTGTGTGTGTGTGTGTGTGTGTGTGTGTGTGTGTGTGTGTGTGTGTGTGTGTGTGTAAACTTGTGCACAAACTACTTTTGTAAAAGTTTAAATAAGCAATCATCTTGGGAACGGATTAATCCATTTTACAGTGATTCCTATTGAAAAAATAGATTCGGTTAACGAACATTTTGGGTTACGAACGGGCAAAAGGAACCGAGATTCCACTGTAATTCCAAATGCATATTATAAACCGATAAGTGAAACATGTTTTGTAAATTATGCTTTCAACTCTTTCAGCAACAGTCTTCAATTTTTCTTACCAATAAAAACTCACGTTAAGTTAGATTTTTCTCAAGTTTCGAGTTCGTAGATTGTGTAATTGATTTGCACCACGTATTTGAATTTAAAAAAGAACTACAGAATTTTATAAGTACCGACTAAAAGCTACAGGAGCCGTTTTGTCTGTCACTACATCAGCACGCACATTCTATAAGGTCTCATTCAAATCGTTACTTTTTGTTTTTGATTGTCAAAGAGAGAATTCATGTTTCGAGACACCACCTTTTGCTGATTATATAAGATCTTTTTGCACATTCACTGCGCACAGAAAAGTTTAACGTTTTCGTTTAAAAATGATACACGACAAAGAAGATAAAAATGCCTTCTGCACTTATAACTTTGAACTTTAAATATGTGATTGTTCCTCGAACAAAACTTCCATTCTTCCCACTCAGGAATTGTATTGGAATGTTGTTCACTGTTCCAATTTTTATCTTTCAAAAGCAGTTGTTACATGACTTTCAAAGAGAGTTTTTACTAAATGTTTGTATGTTTCTCAATAATTTTCTTTTGTTCTTCTTCCCTTGCACATTTACTTTTGCTTGAGACTTTATTTATAAATACCCTTCCATTAAATGTTACAAATGTTATTGTTGAATTTTAAAATCTTCTCGTATTGATTCTATCTTCTTTTTTTAGTTATAGTCGTTGAAACCAGAACAATATAATTTTCAAGCGTTATATTTATTTTTCTTGTTCTTTAGTTTAACAAGGAGTTGCATTCAGATATTATATTTCCTGTAACCTTAAGTTACCTTATCTAACTCTGAACAACTCTCGCCATAATTAATTTTTTTTTTAACATTTGTCGGGAAGCTGAAGCACCAAACAATATTACTAAATATATATGGGTGACCTGTCGTGGGTACATATATTTACTCAAACATTAAAAAAATAAATAAATAAATAACGGCTAGGGAAAAGTCGAAAGAACATTAATGTTTTATTTTATACAGAGAACAAAGTTTAGAAATATGTTACATTCATTGTCACAGACGTTGAAAAACAAAAGATAAAGAACAGAGTATAAAAAAGTCTGTTTTATTCACAAATCCAAAATGTCATTGTGCAAACGGCTGTACTTTTTCCACGTGGCAGAGAATCATCCTATCTTCATGATGTCTACCTCAAAACTTTTTACATTTCTATAAAGATTAATTGCCACGCATCTCCGCTGAAAAAATAAAGTTTTACAAAGATTCCAACACAACACATGAAAAAACATCCCCGATAAACTGAATTTTCTTTAAAAAAAAAAAAAATAGTACTAATGTATGTCAGGACGATGTTTTTACTATTTTGCTGCTCGTTTGACAGAAATATTAGGGTCAATTAGGGTTTTTTAGGGTAGTGGTAGGCTAGGGGTAGAACCTTTCCGTAAACGTTCGGCAAATAAGATACACAGACTGGCGTGTCACTGAGTAGCCAAACTTTAAGGCCACATGACCGGCCAAGCTTCGTTCATACTAATTAGGAAGGAAAATTAGCGTGTAAGAGAATATATGAGAAAATTAATCATTATTAAGGGGAGAGAGTTATAAAAGACCACGAATTAAGAAGACAGAAGATAACGATTGACGTTGAATTTAAATTTTTGATGAGCAAACTTTAGTGGAAAGCCAGCAGCCCCTGAAGAAAGTTCCACAAGCGAGAAGTACGAGAGGAGAAACTGTTAGCATAGAATTTACAGTTACATCCAGCCATATCATTTATTTATGTATATATTTCCACGGGTATTTCTCTTATGTTCAAATCATTTCCAGAACAGAACAAATGTGAGTGGTTTGAAAGTTCCCTCTTAAGAGGACATGTTTGGAGCTATAATTTCTAGTGATAAGATTAGCGCTTTTTAAATTACCAAAAATCAGGGAATTACCCAATTTAAATGAAAATTTCAGTACATATTCATTAATTATTTGCTTTTATAATGAATAGTTATTTTTTTATTTAAAAAAATCTGAGAAAATGTTATTCTTTTTGTAATAACCACCAATATTTTCGTGACTAAATTTTTCCCGAGAAAGATGTTTAAATCGCAAATCTTTACATTTCCATAAAGATTAATTGCCACGCATCACCGCTGAAAAAGAAAGTTTTGCAAAGATTTCAACACAACACATGAAAAAACATCCCCGATAAATTGAATTTTCTTTAAAAAAAGAAAAATGGTACTAATGTATGTCAGGACGATGTTTTTACTATTTTGCTGATCGTTTGACAGAAAGATTAGGGTCAATTAGGGGCTTTTAGGGTAGTGGTAGGCTAGGGGTAGAACTTTTCCGTAAACGTTTGACAAATGAGATAATCCGCAATTTACATTTACATTGCTATATGGGTTCAGCGTCTCAATATTTTCAGAAAACCTCAACTTCTGATTGGTCACTTAATATTTAAATCATGCCCGAATATCAATATCAATTTTTGTACAAAAAGTGGATCACGGAGCTTATTCAGCTTAATAAATATTTTCAGAAAATCTCAACTTCTAATTGGTCACTTAATATTAAATAACATCGACCTAGTTCTTGACCTGACCAAAAAGATAATTCCGCCAAAATCTATCAAGCTTCTGCGAGCCTATCACGTGACCAACGTTAGCAATAAAATATGAAACGTCTTTCATCTTCGACAGTGCGCCGATCGGAATCCTTTGAACTCGTCACACGGTTCCAGGCTTTACGTTAAAGTTCCTTAACATGATTCCAGCCTGAGAGAACACTCATTCACACAGCAATATTTTATGACGAACAATCAAGTCAAGTTTTCCACATTCAACTTAATACACGAATCTTTTTATACGCTTTCAAGCTCAACGTTAACATAATTAACATAAACAATTAACAATAATTAGCAATTAACAATAGTTAGCAATTAACATAAACACAGATTGTTAAGAACCACTTACCCCAACTAGAATATTCTCTTCGAACAAGTGAAATCAATTCAAAGAGCGACAATTCCTGAAACCTTAAAGTAAGTCGTAAACAATATTTCTCTATTTCAAATACAAATTTGAACTGTTTATTTTTTTCTTAAATTACTATAATACCAAAACACACTTTCTCATTATTGTACAGACCGTTCAACAAATTATAATCTATCAAACCAGAACTTTGATAACCTTTCATCTAAACAAAAAAGGACGTTTGAACTTTTTAAAACCACCTCTTTACTCCAGTTGTTTGCACCTGTTTGTTATATAAATATTTTATTCATTGTTGTGCAAAAACTGTTCTTTCTCATGTTGTCCTTATTCTATATTTGTTGAATACTGAAATTTAATGTGAGAGGAAATTGTTAATTTCATCACGCAGCCTAATTTACTCAACAATTTTTGATCAATATAATTTAATCCATTAACACAACCTCCACAGTATATTTTTTTTAAACAAGCTGCTGAAAATAGTCCTTTTGGAGTTCCATCTTCGTCGAGGGTTCCTACGTAGTACGCACCGCATCGGCCATACAGAAAGACGATGTATGAGTTGATGACTGACAATGTAACGTCAGTTTAAAAATAATAATAAAAAATTATGGATAGCCATAAAACAGAGCTGAAAAAAATAACAGCCCACAACGATCGGAGGGTTCGGGGTTAAGACACGCCGGCCCTGGAGACCCACGAAATTCAACTTCGGAATTACTGTCCTCAGTATATAGGTCTTCTTGTGAGCTAGTGTATACATTTATTCTTTTACATTTTGGTATTCTTAATCTTATTGGTCTCTTGGAAATTAGTGTCTCTTGCAAACGGTGTAAATTCTACAAAGTTCAGACTTTAGTCCTTTTATGTAAGCAATGAAATCTTCATAGAAACATTTTGGTAAATATTTATACAATGTGAATGTCAAGGAGTGTGTCTAGAAAACGAAAGTAGGCGCTTTGTATTTTTTTGCGTGTTTTTTTTTGTTTTTTTTTTTAGGGAAGATTTTATGTCACTCTCAGAGGAACCAACTATTTTATCACTGGATAGACAGCTAAGAGGAATAAATTATTTTTTTTTTTTTTACTTTCTAACCCATATTCTTTGGCAATAAACATTTCTCTTCCTTTTTGTGAAAGTTTAGTACATTTTGAAGTATGACTTGTTTATGGTGAAGATAAATTACGGACAGTCGACTGAGTCGCGCGCGCACGCCGGTGGGGTTTATATTTGGCAGCTTACAATCCCTGCTGAGTGAAATAGGCAAAAGTACCAATTTGCAGCGTCTTTGTGTAACAGTATTTAACCAGACGCCCATTTTTTTTTTTTTTTTTTTTACTAATGTTCACCCAATACAAGACCCAAGAGCCACTGAAGGTAGAGGGTTGCTCTGTGGTGTTGTATGAGCGGAAGAAAGGGCAAAAAGTGAACTTCTTGGGGCAATGCAGGAAAGATAACATCTAATTCTAGACTTAAAGAGATCAAAATTTAAGTAGTGAATAAAATTTCAGAGTTCAAGCAGAGACATTAGAAGTATACATTTGAACTATATTTTAGAAGTGTCAGAGTTCAAGCGGAGACGTTAGAAGTATACATTTGAACTATACTTTAGAAGTGTCAGAGTTCAAGCGGAGACGTTAGAAGGAACCGGAAACCAAATCCTAAATCGGAAACAAGGGGTAAATCTCTAGTCCTGTTCAAAAGACAGAGGAGGAGTGTGAACCGGATGATAAGCAGAATATGGCACAGGGTGGTGTTTACTGTAGAAGTTTCCTTGGCATTTCCCTTTTGGAGACGTCTCAGACGACTGAATTAACCCAAGCCCACCCGTTTTTAATAAAACGTGAGAAGTATTACCCTGGAAGCTAGTCTGTGAGAGGTCCCTCTAGAATTGAATTTTTGTCTCAGTGATTGCCTGAAGGTTTAACATAGATACATATTAAAGAACTATTTGTAATGTCAATGGTAATATTAGGCGTAATCTTATGAGGGAAAACTCAGCATTCACTGAGCGAGCAGCCAGTGTTACGTTCGGTTGAAATTTATAAAATCTTTCTCTTAAATCAATTTTTCAGGAAAATAGGTTTTTCAATATCAGTGGCTCTTATCGCGCTTTCCAGTATTGACGGGAGTTTCCTTCCTAACCTTTTGTTTGAAGTAGAGTCGAATGTCAATATCTTATGTTATTATTTTCTTCGACTTACATGTGCTATCCATTTTAGTTCTTGCTGTTGTTGAAAGTTTTCAAACGATGTAGTTTCTGTTGTTTGGTACAGCTCTTTGTTTGCGATTCTGTAGCGCCAGTTCACGAGTTTCGAAGAAGGAAAGTCCTTAATGAGACCTGCAGGTTTCATTCACTCGAAGCGATTTTTTAATTATCGATCTTAGAAAGCGGTTGTATACATCTGACACTTTAGGTGTTTCTGGACGAGTTTGGGAAACACATGAACAATACATACTCACACACACGTACGTATGCACATTCACTCACTTCACATACTTTGAACCCAAACTGTTTTCACAATCATTTGTTACACACATCATTATCTTTGTCACTTGTAACCCTTTTTGTTGTTAATACATTATCATTTGTTCGTACATATATATTGCTTCTTGTCGTTTCTTTATATTTCTTTACGTGGACTCACATCCTGAGTCCGTCATGTTTGTTGTGGGTATTTCAGGAGACAGCATGTTATTCCCAATTTCAAACACCGACGTTATTAACGCCCGAAACAAGTTGGGAAGCGCATCCATCGACCCGCAACATTATGATCAGAGCTATCATGTTGGTATAGCCAGAAAAATGATTCCTGTAGGCTATAGTGATTGAACAGACATGTGTGAACCAAAATGCAAATTTCGCTTCATCTGGTATTTCTGAAATGACACAAAAGCATCGATGCTGCCCACCTCCCCAGCAAAAAAAAAAAAAAAGAAAAGAAGCTTCAGTGTCACAACTTACTACGGAAATATTTAAGATTTCACTCAATGAGGCGTTGCAAAGAAAATCCCGAAATTAATCCCAAATTAACAAATCGAGTAGAGAAGCGTGTTGATTCGAATTATTAGGGAAACCAGTAAGAAAATCTATTCTTTGACTAAGAGATTAAGCAAATGAAGAATTTGTCTAAGTCTAAAGAACAGCAAACATCGGCGTCATTAGAATGACTAAGCCACTTGACATGATGAGCATTAAAATCACAAAAACGTTTAAAAAAACGCAAAAATGTTTACGGATGAATATAGGCAGCGAGCCATTTCTGTACTGTCGGATATTTTGTCTAATAGGCTACAGTTCCGAGAAGAAGTACAGCGATAAAGGAAAAAATATTAGTTAACAGAGTGTAATAATGAAAGTCGAAATGTAAATAAGAAATATTTTATTGCACTTTTCAAATGTAAAAATAAAAGCGCAAGACCAATTTCAAATCCCCAATTTTACTCATACAAATTATATGAATGAATACAGATAGCAATCGATTACTTGACTGGATCTTTAACTATATCACATGTCTTTTTAATATACAAAAAAAGAATAACAAACTCATTATCAATTGTGAATCTCAAATATATATAATTTTAAGTACACCTGTCCAACGTCATAGGCAGGAACCTCTACTGACAAATTTAATCCATTAACATTCAAAATTTGTACCAATCATGTTTTTTATATCAGTTTACATGATCTGAATCAGCCAAAATAGTTTTGAGATTACAGAAATCCACAGCTTGAGTGTACAGGCGTTGGCATACAGCCAGGATCATGACCAATCGACTCTGTAAAGCCATTGTCCGAAACAGTTATCTAATCTTTGTCACTTTTCAGCCATAGATTTATTTATTTCTGCTTGCTTTTTGAGTGAGAATAAATTCACAGTTGCATAGAGTATATCTTATCGTGTTTGATATTATATGGTTTATAGTCCGAGTGAAATGGCCAAGCAGTACAGCTGTGATTTTAAGATAATATCAAGTAAAAGGTTTTGTATCCACATCATTCGTGTCTCTGACTAGAAGCAAAATATGGTGTGTTGATTTTAAAAAAATTTTTAAATTACCCTAAAAAGTTTAGTTTATTCAAGATTTTATAATTTTCCATTTTAAATTTTGTAACTCTATAATAGCCTTAGAGATCATTACACGCTCCTCAACTTAAGACACTAACAAATTTAACATTGAAAGAACTGTAACAGAGAGATACTTGTAGAGGGTGCAAAGAAATCCCTCAAACAAATAATAAAAAGAAAATACACTACAAATAAAGTAAAATAAACTTTTGTTTATTTTCGTAAAAAGAATATATAAGAATTATTTTTTGTACACAATGGAATTGTCCGTAAAGCCGTGATGTCAGCTTGTCGCTGTACTCCCTCTGGTCTGATGAGAGTTTATATCTTCCTTATATCTGAATGATGAGGCTCCGGGGAGATTAAGAAATGGGTTTCTTATGTCGAGCCCTGATTGGTCAATAAATCATATTTTTGATCACGTGGTGTGCTTTCCACTACGTCCACACTTTTGGGTGCGCCGTCCTTGTTTTTGATCCTACAGGGTATGGTAAGGAGAGAGTTCCCGTGCAATTGTATTTTTTTAGATACACGTGGTGTGAATTAATTTTTATTGTGTGTATGTGTGTGTGGAAAGTAAAATAAGAAACATCACATACTACAGGATTTTAATAGACGAGGTTGTTGTTGTTGGTCATCAATTTGTTGTGGGAGGACTTCTTGCAAATGGGAATGAAAACTTTTGAACCCTAAAAATTTTAGTTTATTCAAAGTTTTATATTTTTCCTTTTAAATATTTTCTAACATATCGGTCTCTGGAAAAGAGACTGAGAGATTATTACAAGCTCCCCAACTACAGAAGCCTAACAATGGAAAAACATAGTTCACAAATGAAAAGAAAGAGAAAATTCTATTTATGCATATGCAGACAGCTGAAAAAAAAAAGAAAAAAATTATGTACTCAGCCGTAGTGTGTGCGCATGAGTCTGTGTTAGGTGGTTCGGTTATAGTCGGCTGTGCGGAGATTTCCTCCCCGAAGTGAAAAATTTGCGTGTTATCACTACTACACCCAGAAACAAAAAGAGAATGAGATAATTTCTGCCCCTAGCTTTTAAGGTCCTGAATGCAACGACACCTAGAGGACATCCCGACAGACGTCTAATCTCTACGGCACAAAACTAACAGAACTTTCTATTTCTTAGAAGATGTTTCTAAGAAACAAAAACAGTAACGTTTCAACAATTTCTAGTTCCCGAACAAACTTGGCAGAGATAACGATTTGTACAACCTTTATATACAATATAGAAAGTGTCTTCAACCAATGAAAAGCCGTATTTTTCTTTTGAACTTTGAGAACTACTTTCTTTTTGCAAGTTCTCCTTTTCTTTTCTTATTTTTGTTTGCTTGTTTAGCAGCACATCAACTCCCTATGCGTCATTTAATGCCTTTATTTAATTTTCATAGGAGTATGAGTAATTTCTTTTACAAAAATGTATTACTGGTAATTTTTTACTATGAAAATATGTTGTTGGTATTTTACTATAAAAATGTATTTTTATACTTTCATAATGTTTTGATCCCAGTTTTGGAGGATAACTATGGATCCTAACAGTTGCTACCACCCCGGGTCAGAGTGAACCTGGGAACAACAGCAATTAAGATGTGGTTCCACACTCCTCAAAACCTCCCGATCAGAGGCCTTTGCTGCCGGATGTAGTTTATCACCATACCCAGGACTATTTCCTTATTTTTGGAAGCTGTATGATTTTGCTATATTAAGACAATATTCCAGCTGAGTATATTACGGTACAAAATGTTACTAAGATATTTCATACTAAAAAACTAAATCACTTCTTCAATTGAAAGTTGATGTTAAAAATTCTAACTTTGGCCTAGAATATAATCACTCAGAATATAGGCATTTCTTGAAGTAGCATGTCAAAGATTTGATAACTGACCAAATTTTGCAACTAGTATCACTAAAAATGTTAAATAATAATCTAGCAGACTATTATTTTTTTAAAGAATTGTATTTTCCTCTGACTTTAAAGTCAGATGGTAGACAAAACAAAGGAAGTCGTTTTTGATTGTTTAAAACTAGCGTGGAGAAGTTAGAGAGATATAAATTTATTTCAGTAAGAAATCATACACGGTTATTTAGTGTCTCGGAGAACTTGCTCTCCAGTGGGGCTAATAGAGCAGAGTCCCAAATGGCGAGTTAAAAATGTACACGTTGACGTGTTTAATATTTGTTGAAGTTCTCATTTTACCTCCGAACAAACCAACTAGCGTTCTCTCGACCGGGAGATGACAGAAAGAACAGTGTTTGTCATGATGACCTTCTTCACAAGCTAAAGGGCTACGCTGTCTCTGGTAAAATATTTGACTTGATCCAATCTTTCTTAAATCGTGTATTAAAAGTCGTGTCATGGTCTGGTGCCCCCTAGGTCTCGAGGTCAAAGCCAAAAATCCAGAGACGAATATACAATGTGATAGGTCATGATCTGGCATCTAGTCTATAGTCACTTTCTCACAGACGTGCCGTGGCTTCTCTCTGTCTCTTCTACAAGTATTTTTACGGCAGCTGTTCCGATGAGCTATTTTCACTGGTTCCCACACTGCATGTATTTAAGCGAGCTACTAAGCTGGCATCTCGCACCCACCCTTTCACTGTCGAAACGGTTAAATGTAACCGTCTCTTCTACGTAAACAGCTTCTTCCCTAGCACTTCCCGTCTGTGGAACTCACTTCCCCTTGCTTGCTTTCCCGATGACTATAATCTTGAAATATTCAAGTGTAATGTCAATCGTCATCTGATACCTTGATCTTGTTTCCTGTCCTTCTCTGTTTCCTTTCCTTAAACACGCATCTTTACTCTTGTTCTCAATCCTCTGTAATCCCTCACGTGCCAGTGGAACTCTAGCCTTGCTTGGGGTGAATTGCTTAACAAAAAAGAAAAACATATTTATGCTGATGATACAGTTATTTACTCTTGTCCTAATAGTAAGTCGGATAAATCTGACAAAGAAAAATTGACGGCTGTTCTCGAAAATGACCTCTAGTCAATTGTTAATTGAGGCAAGAAATGGCTTGTAAATTTTACCGCCTCCAAAACGTAACTGCTACCTTTTAGTCATCATAGAGAAGCTTTTTTGCCTTTCATCAGCATGGCCGATGCTAACCCTCAGGAAGGCAACTCATTGCGCCTTCTCGGTCTCACGTTTTCCACCAACATGATGTGGAATGATTGCAGTGAATCAATTGCTAGGTTTGTTACTAGGAAAGTCGGTTCACTGTGTCTTGCCAGACAAAATACTTTTCGCTAGAATCCATCTTGCACGTTTATAAGTCTACCTGTTCAAGCATTGAATATTGCTGTTGCCATATCTGGTCTGGCACTTCTGTCATATATCTCAAGATTCTCGACAAAATCCAAGGAAGGGTCTGTAATATTATCTGTCCTGATCTGGCATCACGACATCAGTTACTTTCCCACCGCCGTGACTTTCCCTGTGACTTTTCTTTAAATGTGTTCATGGCAATTGATCTAATGACTTTTCCTTCTTGGTAACCTCGGCCGTATCAATTTAAGCGCATTACTAGATTGGCAATTAGATCTATTAAATTACTATTTAATTCGCTAGATGTAACCACAAGTTTTTCTCCTATGTAATTTTTCTCGCACTTCTCACCTGTTGAAATCTTCTGGTTTCTTTCTTACTACGTTCTTCAAAAGTTTAAATGCAATCTACTGTCTTCCTGAATATTGTTATTTTATTTTTATTTCTCCTCAGAAACATCTTCTCATATTGTTCCCCTGGCAGTAACCCCTTGCGTCTTAGAGGCATTATCGCTTTCCTTCTGGTGAAATAATTAAAATAAATTAAAGGGTTTCGAATTCAAAATTTTCTCTTTAATCCCAATGGCTGCTAAAAGTCGACATTGTAAACAAATAAAAATTGAATTTAAAATAAAAATAATTGTAACATCAAGACAATTTTATAAGAAATATTTCATTTTTAATCTTTATTCGATTTAGCTACAACAAAAATTGACAAACTTTTATTTAAAAGTGAAAAATATGTATTTTATAACAGTGATGCCTCACCTCACTCAGGACTGACAGATAATGTGGCAAATCTGTATTGACATCTCTAGAATGAATGGTTTCTATTTGTAACTATGGTGAACCGTAATAAAAATCAATATTTTGTTCTTAGTCCTTACTCGATTTAACTACACCAAAAAATTGCCAAATTTTTATTTAAAAGAGAAAAAATGTATTTTATAACATTGATGCCTCACCTAACTCAGGCCTGACAGATAATGATGCAAATCCATGTTAACAACTCTAGAATGAATAGTTTCTTTTTGTAACTATGGTGGCCCGTAATTAATAAATAGAACAATTATTACTTTTTAAAAGTTAATTGTGGAACTTATTCTGTCACATGAAATGTTGATTATAAAAATATTAAGAAAAAATCAAATACATTTAATATTTGAGATTTTTTGCAGACACTGAAAAGAAATTACAGAAACTCCTAAAAACAAAACTAAATTCCAAAACCTTGCAGGTCGGGGACACTAAAATAAAGCAGATGCGAAAGTTTAAATATCTGGGAAGTGTTTTGACAGACGACGGTAATTGCGACTCAGAGATTCGTAGACGTATTTAGATGGCCAAGGGCGCATTTCAAAAGCTGTGCAGAGTATTGCGAGACAGAAGGATTTCTTTGGCAACAAAGAAAAAAAGTACTAAGCAGCTACGTGACATCTGTCCTCCTTTACGGCAGCGAATGTTAGACGGTCTCCTCCAAGATGAAAAAGAGACTCGAGGCGACGGAGATATGGTTCTACAGAAGGATGCTGAGGTTATCATGGACCGAGCGTGTTAGCAATGATCAGCTCTTAGAGAGGATGCACACAAAGAGGAGGCTTATACTTAATAACAGAAAGAGAGAGCTGAAGTTTCTGGATCACGTAATGACAAAGGAAGGCCTGGAGAATTTGATACTCGCTGGTCGAATAGAGGGAAAGAGATGCAAGGGAAAGCAATGCTTGGCATACATGGCGGGCTTAAGCAAGTGGATAACAGAACGTGGTCTATCGGAGGTGGCAGAGGGACGAAACTTATTGAGAGCTACAATGGATAGCGGGGGATTGGAGAGCCACGATCGTCTACATCCTGAAAGGACACGGCACATAAAAGGAAAAGAAAGATTTATAAGCGTTTTGTTGGGGTATTGCTCCTAAAATCAGTGGCAAACAAAATTTACATATGCAAATTTTACTGATGTCAACGAATACTCGTTTCCACTTTTGTGATGCCAACGAATACTTGTTGTCACTTTCGTAATGTTCGTTGTAGTAGAGACTTTGTAATCGCAGATACAACTATAGTAACATCGTTGAACAATACTGGTGTCAGACGCCTTCAAATAGCACTCGCACTAATAGTACTTGTTCGATAATACTCGCCCGAATAGTAATCCGAATAGTGATCCGAATAAAGGAATAGGATAATGGATAGAATAGAGAATAACGGTCCGTATAGTAATAGAGGACAGACTAGAAATGGTGAACATTTAGACGTCACGCTACCTCCCATATATGCGTTTCCTCTATGGTCACGTGGTCTACTTAATTCAATAATGGGATCTCCTGTGTTTGCTCACTGGCGACCTATGTTCAAACTCAAGCGTCTGCAGTGACATTTTATTCTTATATAACACAAACGACGGATTGTCACCGCTAGTAAAGCTGATTGGAAATGGAATTATTTTCAACAAGACGATATTGACATGTGTTTTTATATAACATAGTAACAAAAAAGGATAGAAAATACATTAGTATGCATGCAAAATGAAGTAGAGATTAAAATTTAAGAATTATGTATTGTGTGTGAGTTTGTCGGAGTTAACTCCTCCTTAATTCCCAAATTGTCACTAGGGGTCGTTCTCCCTATACTATAAATACTGGACGACTTCTCCCCTCGTTCTTTTTTTCATTTCTTCATTTCAGCGACTAAAATGTAAGCTCTCTTAGAAGATCCGCGTCTTCCCATTTGTGGAAGACGCCATGAACATTATACACGCATACACGTACGTACGAACATTCAACAAAGAACAGACACAAATGTTTATACACACACAAATGTTATTGTCCATTGTAAAATTGTTTTGTTTAATACATATATTTGTTTATCGGTCTTGTTTGTTTTCCTTTCATCTTCAGTTGGACTTAACTTGAGTCCGGCAATTTTCTTGTAGTTGGACCTTTTAATATCCTACCAGGAGTTACACACGTGTTTCTAATACAACAACACGCAAACAACCACCGGGCCTCTACAAGTTCACTGACTAAGAGTAAAGCTAACCACATCCCCGGAACAAAGTGGGAGGAAAAGAGAAAGAAGACGCGAGATGACCCGTTTTTATAACTATTTAACAGCGCCCTCTAACGGTGTCTTGTGAAAGTCAAGTGCGGGTAACCCACATGACCTCCTCCAAATTGAGAAAACTTAATTTTTTACTAATAAGTCCATAATATTCGTGTTTATTCTGTCCTTCGTCAGTTGAAAATTCTATGGTGACTACAGAATCAGAAATGTTTATTCATAATGCGTGTGGGTGAGTGTGTGAGGGAGATAATTGTAAATTTCAGTATCTTTGAAATAAGGTTGCAAAAAGTTCTGGTCTCTACTTGATCACCAGTAGTGCAAAGTCTGTAACAGGTTGAAAGTGTGACTTCAGTGTGGAAAAATCACCAGTTTTTGTAACCTTTTGGACGCTTCAAAAGAAAATAGTTATTTATCTCGCTACTGATTAGTTAAGAAGTGCTTTAAAAAACATGGCGTGTTCTCTAGTAGTACATCCGCGTCTAAAAATACGTGACTTATAATTTTTGAACTCCTTCACCAAGATTCTCTTTTTGAAGCCAGCCTAAACCTATTCGTAATTTCTCCAAGAAGGTTATGAAGGCAGTCCGTTATCTCTTCCAGATAGCGAAATGTCATTGTGTCCTGATTAATCACATAATATTTTAAACGATGAGGAATTTTGCATAAGCTAAATGTCACTTAATTGTATATCTGCTCTTCAAAGTTGTCAAACAGATACTGCTTGATCAATCCGAATCCAAAAATAGGTATGGCCTTGTGCCTGATTGAAGCCGAAGAAAGGTCGAGTAAGCCAGCAATGTCTAGACAAAAAGTCAATTCGTTTTATTTAAGCTGATCTAATTAAAAAGTGTGGAAATAATAATTAATTAATGAAAATTATTACAAATGTACTTTCTTTTTCTTATATGTTTAAACGAATTGGTCTAAATAACTGAAAACCGCGATTAAATGTCTACTGCACTAGAAAATAGATAGATAGATAATGAATAGAATAAGATAGATAGATAGATAGATAGATAGATAGATAGTGAATAGAATAAGTGTTGTGAGCAAGTAAATGGTGAAAGAAATAACAAAAGAAGTGTTGCAGATATATCATATACTAAACAGTAAGTACAAAAGAAGTACTCACGACTAGTGAGCGGGTTTCGGATGACCAGGCATTCAATCTATTCGACTGTTATATTTACCAGACTCCCCACGAGGTAGGATGTGGCACAAGGCCGAGTTTAATGTGAGGCAATCCGAGCCTGAAGGCTTAGCCAAAAATTCAACATAGACCCTGTATAAAACGCAGTCGGGTAGCTGTTTCCCGAGACGAGACTCTGCCCTTCGACATAACCTTGTCTGGGGATCCTCTCTGCCCGGGGGCAGAGAGTTTGATCAACACATATTTAACAGCCCCACCCCAAACGAGGGATGTATGTGACACAAAGTCGAGTTTATCATAGGTTCTCCGAGACGTAGGCTCGGACAAAAATATTCCCTTAGAACCCGCATAAACGGGTTCAGGGCCTGTCTACCTCCCCGGACGAAATTTTGCCCTTAGGCAAAGCCTCGTCCGGGTTCCTCTCTTTCTCGAGGCAGAGAGTTCGACAGATGAACAATCTGGTCGACTCTTCCTCCAAGGCCTTCTCTCCTACTAATCTTATAGTAGGCGGAAGAGTCCAATATAGACTCTTTAGATGGAGGACACTACAACAATAAGATAGATAGCGAGCAGAATTATATATATATATATATATATATATATAGGAGAGAGAGAGAGATAATGAACAAAATGAGATAGATAATGAACAGAATCAGATAGATAGATAGATAGATAGATAGATAGATAGATATGTACAAACTGAGATAGTTAGATCGATAGATAGATCGATAGATAGATTGTAATCTAATTTGAAGCTGACAGTAAATATTAATCGAAATAAAATTCATCAATCAAACTGAAATCTTATTGAAACTCTGTTTAACGTTTATCATTCAACGTGGAACTCTGGTTTCTTCTCTGCACGCTTCTTGACGTTTTGGTCCAATTACCAATACATATGCACTTGCAATTCTTTCTTGATAGACAACAGACGATTTCTTTTTTCGTTCTTAATATTTTCAAACACGAAAAAGATTTTCCGCAGAGACTTTTGAAATTTTTTAAAAGAAAATTGGCTCAGAACGCAATATAAAATATTTTTTCATAAACTATTTTCAAAGAATTTCTCTTTCTTCGGGTTTCTTGCAAAATTCTACTTATGAATCATTGAATATGGACATAGCACAAACCAGCAATTGCAGTAAGCTGAAACCTTGTCACTTTTTGCGTAGTAACTCGGAGCTTTTAATAGCATCACTTCTACAAGTCAGTCGCATGTCAGTGCTATAAATATTCTCTGAAGGAAAAGAACATCAGTAAAGAATTCTTACAAATGTATGGAAGCCTATCAGTTATCTAGTGCCAGTGACCAGGTCTTCTGAGAAAATAATGAAAATGGCAAATATATTGTGAAGAGTGTCACCAAAATTTGATACTTTCTCTTCAAACCATATCAATTCCTCTTTCACAAAATACCAATTTTTAAGTATTTGTAAAATCCGGACTTTTTAAGACTTATATCTGTTATTTCCATCAAACTGCCTCGTAACTGAAATAGTTGTCTTTTATTTCTCAACGTTTTGGGGATTTTGAATGATGACTTTTCATATTAGGGAGGCAGGGCCTCTTCACTAGAAACATTGATCCATTGCAATCTTACTGTCCATTATTTTCTTATTATGATTGGCTGGTGTCCGTCATAAATACCGACGGACGTGTAGGTACGAGAGACAAAGAGCCTTAGTCTGAGAGCTAAGTCTATAACGACGCCCATTGGACTAGGCCATTGATCTAAACTTCTTACCTCTGACTACGACGCGTACCAGTCGATTACTGCTACCATATTCTACTTGGTTATAGTAGCCAAAACCACTTAGCAAACTTGGTTCAAATATATCCATTTCCGGGGACATCACTAAATTACAACTAGAATTTAGGAACAGCCATGAGAGAATTTAATTTCTTTCAATAAGTGAATCCCGCCAGACACAAAAGCGAATTCTTTGTTTTCCTTACAGTACATGAGATTGTCCATGCAACTTCTTCCATGAACCAATTGGCTTATGTCACACAACTTACAACGGCGAAACAAAAGATGTTTTCATCCGATGAGCTTTATCAACTCTCCGCGATGGCAACGTTCCACACATTGTAATTAATTAATGTAATGCTCCGTGGTTGTATATACTGATAATTCCATACGTTCTCCAGTTCCTTCGACGTCTTCTTCCTTTTGGGACGTCTCAGGTATTAGAGATTAACCCTATACCTTTAAATGCAATAGAGATTGGTTGGAATGTCGAACTGAACCCTTTATTTCGCTCACTGGGGTAGATTGTTCTAGTTCCATGTGCCATGTTTAATGGATGTCAGTTATCAGTTATCTCCTGTTAATTCCCCTCTGGCTAAGGCAGTGGAGAACTTGGAGAGGGGAATTAACAGAAGATGTTAGAAGAGAACACATTTTACGCTGCTGTTTAACCCATAGTTAGAGAGGGCGAGAGCTGATGTATTCCAAGCCTTTCCCAATAGCATTTGTGTGAAAATGAACGCAACAGAGTAAGCAGATATTTGAACCCAGATCGGTGATTCCATTTTTCGTGATGAGAACCATTTAACTTTTTCTCGATTTTATTTTCAATGTCAACTGCAAAATATACAATGAATTAGAATCCTATAATTAAACAATTCATCGTCGCGAAGGAAAACGTGGCTTGATTTTAATAAATGAACCCCGCCTTTAATTGAGTCTACTTTTTATGTATTTTATTAAGCTGGGGGTGGGAGTAGGGTGTCTTGCTGTGTTGTAATGGTGAGAGAGCTAGTACCACTATATAATGACGTTGATCCTTACTAGGTGTCCCAAGATAGTGATTTTGTGCGAAGACTAATGTTCACTAAGCTATGCTTAATGAACATTACTAAAATTAAAGTAGTTTAGCACAAGGCCACAAGAATGGTAATGTTAATACCAGCGTGCAACCTGCCTAAAGAATTTGTGTGAATGGATAACCGAACAGTGATTAGGCGGGAGTAAAGACAAAGCTTACAAAGAGCTACAAAGGATAGGAAATCGCGCAGAGCCATGATCATCCATGTCCTCAAGGCTCATGGCACCTAGAAGAAACCGTTTTACTTGTGTAAATATTTGGCAGAACAGAAATTCTTCTTCTTCTATATGCTGCATCCCTTCAGGATATATGTGATTATGGCCCTCACCAACTTCCTGTGCTTTTGTTGTGTTGTAAATAAGAAAACTTGAAGTAGTAGTTTATTCCGGACAATAATACGGTACACGATTTGAGAACAGACTAATGTAATAAATAAACAGTTAATGGAGACCTCCTCATAAGACGGGATGTGGCACAAACCCAATTTTTAATATGGGGGCTTTTCTTATAAGGAAATATTCAGCATCCGTTGACTTAGCCGCAGTACTACTTCCGGTGAAATTCTTAAAATCTTTCTGTTAGAAAGATTTTATAAATGTTTCACGCAAATAGGTTTCTCATATCCAGTGACTGTTATCGTTCAGTTCAGTGTTGGGATATTTTCCCAAGAAAGGTGGGAATGCCACTAGCACACAAGGGGCTGCAGAGAATGAGAGCAAGAGTAAAGAGGGGTATTTGGGAAAAAGATAAAGAGGAAGACGGGGATCAAGATCAAGGCATCAGAAGATGTAGATTGACATTTGTTATGGTTCGGTTCCTTGTATCAAGGTGATGGTCCAAGGTAAAACCAATAAAGAAGAACTCGAATACGGATATGGAATAACACAGATATATTACAAACAGGAATATATACAGAGAGATAGAACAAGTGTTAGTACGAACAATCAGGTTTAGTAGTAATTGTCTGAACGCGACTCTGTTTCGGACTGCCTATGACTCGACTGACTGACTCGCTCGCTCTGACTGACTGACAGATTTCTGACGGACTTCACTCCAGACTTCAGACTGAACCCCAAACTTCAGACGGAACTCTCTACTTTCTCTTGAGGCGCAGTATTTATTACGTATGGAATAGCCCATTATGTTATTATGGGTAAGGTCCCATAACAACATTACATCTGAATAATTGAAGATTATAGCGATCAGGAAAGCAAGCAAGAGGAAGGGAGTTCCACTGGCGGGAAGTGCAAGATAAGAAGCTGTTGGAGTAGAAGAGATAGCTACATTTTACCGTTTCGACAGAGAAATGGTAGGAGCGAGATGCCAATCTAGTAGCACGCTTAAATTCATGCAGTTTGGAAACCAGTGAAAGTAGCTTGTCAGAGCAGATGCCTTGAAAATATTTGTAGAAAAGACAGAGTGAAGCCACAGTACGTTTGTGAGAATGTAACTGTAGACGAGATTCCAGATCAGCACCTCTCTCTATATATATATTTTACTACAGTCGGGGGCTAACAAAACTTCCACATGTGAACGACTGGTCGTCATTGTTAGAAGAGAGGGATAGAAATGGAATATTATTTTATACTAGACTCTACCCGTGACTCGTTGGGTCGCTGACAGTTCAAGTTATAAAACATTGAAGTTGATTTCAACATTAAAATATTGTCTGTTTGAAGAAAGTTGAGATAAAAATACTTACTGTATAAACAACACGTATTTTTAAATCTTATTCACTTAAAATATTTTAAAATCAGATTAACGTAAAAATATATTTTTAATATGCCAAAAAGTATATTAAAATAATATTCACTCGAAAATGTTTTTTAAATATGGCAAAAAATATTTTTTAAATATTTAGAATATTGTTTGTTTAAAGAAAGTTGAAATATAAATAAGCACGCACGAAATCTTAGAGGTGGAAAGAAAGAAGTGAAAAGAGAGATAGGTAGAAAGAGAGAGACGTGGAAAGAGAGAGATGTAGAGAGAGAGGTGGGAAGAGAGGTGGAAAGAAAGAGAAAGATGGAAAGAGAGAGAGGTGGAAAGAGAGAAATGAAAAGAGAGAGTGAGGGGGAGAGAGTAATGGAAAGAGAGAGAGGTGAAAAGCGGACATAAATGGTTACATTTATGTCCACAACCCGGATGTTAAAATAAGTTACCATCTGAGACGAACACACACCATTTTTCTTCTCTCCCTCTTCCAACACGATAATAAATTTATATCTTTCTTTCACCCACTCTCTATATATGACTTCTGGCAAACACACAATAAACGTTCGGTCAGTCAGTTAGGGGCCATGCGTGATACATACTTCGGCGGTCATATATAAATACATGATCGCCTAAGCGACGAGGCAGATTTTTTTCCTGCAGTAGGTTACCATATCTGTCTGCAGTAGACCCTCTCTTGTTATTTACCCATAGCTGGAGAAGAAGAGGATTCATACCTTCTGCAAGGGTATTAACACGTAAGTGAATTTAATGGATTCGACTGAAATTTGAACTCGGCTCTCCGATTCCACAACCTGAAGCGCTATCCATTACAGTTTTATAATAATAAAGATTTTTGTTTTTATATAACTGAGTAACAAAGAAGTGAAAATACACTCGTATCCTTGTAAAAAGAAAGAAGAGTTCAGTCACGCGTGGAAAGATATCGCCATGCTGGGAACAAGGTCCTGGTTGGCGTGATTTCTACCGAGTGCTAGAAGGAAAAGAAAGAAAAAGGAAGAAAACAACGTTCCTAACAACGCCACCTTATGGCGTCTTGGCGAATCTGGCAAAGCCATGTAGCGATAATTCACACCAGTATTGATGGGAGCTTCCTTCTTAACTAACCTTTTGTTTGAAGTTGTGTGGAACGTCAGTATCTTGATTATGACATCCTGAAACATGTTCTTTTATTGTCCTTTCTCCTCATTCCTGAAGTTTTCTAATTCTCTTTCACTCTCATTAACCACTTGCATGTTAGTAACATTATCGCCTTGCTTGGGAGTGAGATGATTTGTAAAAATGTCATTACTTTCTTGTCGAGTTACACGTGTTATCCACTGCAGTTGTTGCTGTTCATGAAAGTCTTCAGGTGACGTGGTTTTGTGGAGAATATGAAATAAAAATGACTGTTTTCTCCACTTTTTTTCAAATTCTCAAGCCTATGCAAAAATTTATTTTGACAAATGAAAAAGGGATTGGCTCCGGGCTGAAGAAAAGACCAAGGCAAAGTTTTAACGAGCCTATATGAAAATTATTTTTGACCAATGAAAAAGGGAGCTGCTTACACACTGAGAAAAAAGTAACGAGACGATGTGAAATCGCTTTTTGATATAAATAGGCAGAGAAAATTGAATCAAAGCAAAGAGAGAAAAAGCAGAAAGAAGCAGGAAGCAGAAAGCCAGAGTTCCACGCGTCTGAATAACGCCGGTGTCAAATTACATGCTGATACATTATCAGCCTCTAATGAGAGCAGGGCAATTTCAACTCCAAAGCTAAGTATCTGAAAATATATCTTTCCAGTCATGTCGAATACAACCTCTCAATTTGTTTTAAACATTTTGGAATATTACTTTGCGTCCGATGTTTTAATATGAACATCTTCTCTAATATGAACATCTTCTCTGTCAACAGTTCATCGAAACTACGAACTTTAAATATTTGATTCCTTTTTCTGAAACAAGCTTCTGACAACTTCAAATGTGTAAATTTGTAAACAAATTCCTTATCCTGTTTTGTTAAGTATAACGCATATATTTCTTTGTCATTATCCTTCTATACTTCAGTTTCTGTTATTTTGTAAATTGTTATATTTGTGATTCTGTAGCGTCAGTCTACAAGGTTCGTTAAGATCTATACTAGAGGTTTCATTCACTCGAAGCTATTTTAACTATTTTCCTGAGAAAAGGGTTTGCATACAGTTGACAGTTTAGATCTGAATGGGTCTGGTGGTGTCATGCATGACATCCACATAAAAGACTTTATCTGTCGAGGCTATATTATTTGAGAACATGATTCTTTTATTTATTTATTTTTTCGAGTTTTATTAGGCATCCAGTGAGGATCTAACTCACTGTATGCATCAATAATGATTTTCAATACTAACACGCTACTCACAGCTTCTTCACGTCCAAGCGTATCAAAATTTGTGGTATTCAGTTTTCAGTCGATGCGTATCACAGTTTGTGATATTCACTTTTCAGAAATCACGTTTGCAGTTCGACTCGAAATCCTCTATGAATTTTTAAAATTAAAGATCCTTTTGCCCTTCCGTAGTTGAGAAAAGTCAGTCGCAGAACTTGACGCGGAGGTAAACAACACATTTGGTTCTCATGGCGAGGTAAGGCTGATTTACGTCTTGGCATTATTTAGTTTAATAACTAGTCTCGTGAACTCACCCACCATTACTCTAAGAAAGATCTGAGGAGGCAAATATTCAGAATGGTTGTTGTTAAAATAAATTTCACCTCCGACCTTACCTGTTTTTTTCCGACTCTTTTGTATGGATGGATAGTGACACTAATTTGAATTTACCTAAAAAAGTGAGTAAATCAAAAAAAAAGTTCGTAAATACTTCTAAAGTTTATTTAAATTGAAATCAGAAAGCGCAGCTACGGTTCTTACTAAAAAAAAAAAAATTTCAAATGATATCTTATTGATCAGACTGAAAAAAAAAAACTGTGTTTGTTGGAATTACCAATTTTTATTTATTTATTTACATGAGATCGTAGTGATACGTTTTAGTGTTCTTTTAGTAGTTCCCAACAGGAACTATTTTTTCTTATAAATTTTGGCTTGTTTCTTGGCCTTTTTATACTTTCTCATTATTTTATATATTTTTTTAATAATAAATTCAGTGAGAGTTAGAGTCTTACGCAAAGTAATTTCTTTGTTCGATTTCTTGCAATTTAATTTAACTCCGAGAATTTATGCTAAAAAGTAAAAACTAAAGGCGTTGTGGTTTTTATAAATAAACTCGAAAATATAAAAAGTACTAACTACTACAAACTACACACTTAGGCTTTCTTTGTCATTGTCGTTTGAGAAATTCAGCATGAGAATTCTTTGGGAGAAAAATACCAAATTCGTGCAATTTCTTTTCTTTCTTTCTTTTCTACTTACTATGTTCAAAACAAAATAAAGTTGAATTATTTATTTTTAAAATCTGTATCATTGCAATAAATGCCAGTTGTTGATTGTCAGATGTTGCGATGTGGGCATTGAAAACTAGAAAAGGAAATAGAAGTCATGATTCTTCTTTGATAACAAAAAGTAAGATAAATTCCCAAATAGAAAATAAATGGCACTTCAATCATATGACATCAAAAATTAAAAATAGAAAAGAAAAAAAAGGACGTTAAAAAATCTCTACATTACATTATTACAAAAATAAAAATAAAATATTTATTTTTTATTCCTCCAAAAAGAAAAAGAGTAATTTTTTTTTAATAACTTAAGAAGACTAAGAAGAGAAATTTTATTTTATATTCATACTGCGAACTTAGTTTTAAAGAATTTTCAGGTTGTATTTAAAAAAATAAAATCTCATTCTATACACGCTTTTTTTCTTTTTCTTTTTTTTTTTTTTTTATCCCCATCTTTTCCATTCCATTTTGGAACTTTTATTTCGTAATTCCAATGCACTGAGGGTTGGGGAACAAGGTCGGTATTCAAACCAGGATTTTAGCAATAAAACGTGAATTTTAGAAAGAAAAGAATATCCAAGAAAATCCGTTAACGTCAATCAAATTAAGATTAAAGCACGAACTTTGAAAGAATGAAAGTAGATCTCAAAAAATAAAAAAACACATGTAAGAAGAAGAAGAAGCGACTTCGTGATGCCTAAGCCTAATGTACGTAAAAAAAAAAAAAAGCAAGAATTTATTTCGGAAACGAACTTGTGCCACATAAACTAAACATTAAACAATCGTGAAATTTTGGTTGGGGAATCTAATTGTTGAAAGAGTGTCAATAAGGTTCACTTTCTTTGTAAGATAACAAGTCAAATTAATTCAGGGGTTTTAGGAAGATGGTGTTTTTTTAGTTTGATTTTGAAACTTTCTTGAAATTGCTGATGCTGCATCATAAAGCATGATAAAAACGGCCTTTTAAACTTGATAAAAACGAAATTTTGTCCTCTGTTTATGTTTAAGAGGAAAGACCAAAGCATTTTTTATTACTTTAAAAAAAATTTGCATCCTTTTTAGAACATTGTAACTTTTGATTTAAAAAATTATGTTTCTCTTTGCAAAACTGTTACAACGTTATTCATCGAAATTAGTGGGCGGTCGACCTGCCTGCATGCTTTGAAAAATCAACGTTTGTTGTTTAATAACATAACTGACTTTATTAACCTGGATATGCGAATCGAATACCGATGATATGCGAATACCGATGTCTTGTCTCAGAAAAATACATATTTCTGTCACGAAACGGGATTAATGGAACTTTTTTTTAGCGGCTTTGAAAAATCGATAATGGAAATTTTCTGTTTTTTTTTTTGGTGGGGAGGGGGTATTTTTTTTTTTTTTTTTAGTGATCAGTTACCTCTCCACGATTTTAAAATATGTAGTCCGTGTAAATTTTTGAAATAGATCAGGAAAAAAAATTCAAAAGTTTTTTAAAATTTAAAAAAAAAAAGTAGAAATATCGTGATACTTTTCACTCAGTCAGTTATATGTGCCATGCATGATACACACTTAGGCGATCATGTATCTTTCGATACATGACTGACGAGGCAGATTTTTTCCCGCAGTAGGTTGCCATTTCTTTCTGAGGGGAGAAGAATAGGATTCATACTTTTTCCAAGGTTATTAGCACGTAAATGGATATAATGGATTTGACAGGAATTCAAACTTGGCTCTCCAATTCCTCAGTCTGAGGCCTATCTAAAAAAGGTGTACATATTTTATGAGATATGGTAAAATAAGAAGTTCGATAAAATGATGGGTTAAAAAAAAGTAAGGAGTTAATTTTCAGTTGTTACTTGAGAATTTACTTTTTCTTTTTTTAATATTTTCACTTCAAAATTTTTCAAGCAAATTTAAAATTTTAAGTAAAAAAAAGTCTGGTTTATATAGTTTTTCCAAGTCGTTCTAAGCGAATTAAAAAAAAAAAAAACACTTGCTGCTTTTTCACTATTAATATTCATGTCACAGCTGCAGAATTATGTTTAGCTTAGCTAAATAGAAATTATGTCTAGTAAACTAAACAATAATTTCTATTTTCTACTTAACTAAACAACACGGTTTTTACTTTTTAGTCAAGTGTTTACCTATTATTTTTAGCCTCTGTATAAATTAAAGAACTGAGCTGATCAGGACAAACAAGAGAATATATTTTGTTCAGGTTATTGTCAAGACGAATGCATATAAAAAAAAGTTACAGGAACCAAAAGAAACGGGACAACAAAGTTACCAATCCAGCAAACAAAATCCCAGTTTTCTTAATTCAAATTTAAATGTCAAATTGAGACTTTCATCACAAAATGTCGGGTCTTATGGGATACTAGGACTCCCTAACTATAGAATAAATCGAACAAGTGATTGTTAAAAAAATCGATTTTTACGGCTCAATCTATCTTCCTTGTACTTTGTTTGTCTCGATGAAAACTTTACAAAAACACACTTCTTTAAGGCTTCCTTCACATAAAGACAGGTTTTATGGGATATACTAGAACACCATATTGCATATGTGACCATAGCATTGTTAGAAAACATTTTTTAGAGATTGGGTCGAATTTCTGTTGCAAACAGAGCGGACCCATAAGCTTATGAAGTACCCGACAGAAATAAATGATTTTATTACTAGCCACCATAAATTATTTGTGACTTTCTTTTCTGTTACTTTTTTCCTAGCTAAAATTGTGACTTTTTTCTATGACTCTTTTTCCTGTAATTTTATTACTGGCTGCAGTCAAGACACTAAGGAACGACGTCAATGTCACACTTGTTAGTGACATGCATTTAATTGATATGTAAAAAAACTATATCTGGCAGCAAGGCCTTTGATAAGGAGATTGGAGATTTTGAGGAGCACGGAACCACCTTTTAATTGCTGTTGTTTTCAGGTCAATCTTTACTTGGGGTGGTAGCACCTGTTAGGGTCCTAGCTATGGGCAAATAGTGAATCCTCCAAACAAAAATCAACAGTTCATTTTTATAATAAAATAACCAACAATACATTTTTATAGCAAAATGATAATAAATGCAACACTAAAAAAAATATAAAAATACATTTTTATTATAAAATTACTAACAATACATTTTATGATCTACAAAATATATATCTAAAAAACATACCTTTAGTTTGAAAGTATAAAATTATGTACAAAATATTTGTTGTTGAAAGCATAAAATTACATGTAAAATATTTAGATTTCGGCATTAAATAACCCATAGAGGTGTTGATATGCCGCCAAACAAAATCAACTAACCAAACAACCAACGTGAAAGAACTTTCATGACATTAGTCGATAGAAAATCCTACAATTTTTTAAAGAAATCAAATTACCATCACTCGCAGAATCAGTGAGGATCTTGACGCCAAACACCCCTCAAGGACCATAGCACTAGATATCTTAAAGGCATTTGACAAGATGCAACACAAAGGTTTACTACACAAGCTCTCCAGTTATGGAATCACTGGAAGGGTCTTCTCAATCATAAAATCCTTCCTAACAGGTAGGTCTCTGAAGGTAGTTATTAATTGCCAGTTCTTTGGAGCCCTAGAGATTAATGCAGGTGTCCCCCAGGGGGTCACACTTTGGACCAACCCTCTTCTTGATCTACATAAATGATCTGCCTAAGAATACACTCAAATCATTTGTAAACATCTATGTTGATGATACTGCTATATACAGGCACACATCTTAAAATCTAGATGGTCAGAGATTGGCAACTGATCTCTTTTCTGATCTTGCTCAAACTACCCAATGAGGTAAAAACTGGTTGGTTACACTCAATGCCTCAAAGACGAAGCTAGTTACATTCCATCATCACCGATCTGACCTTGAGCTAACACCAATCTTGATGAACAGAGATCCTCTAGGGGAAGCACCTTGCCTTGAAAGACTGTTGGGCCTTAAACTCCCACCAAACTTCAAGTGGAACTCGTACATATGATCAATTTCTAAGGATGCAGGTAAAAATGGTTGGCTCCCTGTACCACTCCAGTAAGTACTTGACCCTTCCTGCTATCCTCTACCATTACAAGAGACAAATCAGGCCAAAAATAGAGTATTGTTGCCATATTAGGACAGGAACTGCCCAGATCACACTCTCCAGCCATGATAGAGTTCAAAAACGTCTCTGAGCCCTTATAGATGATGAATTATTCTCCACTCTTAAACCTCTTTCTCACAGGTAGGATGTGGCAAGCTTCCCACTGCTTTACCACTACTTCCACAGAAAGTGCTCAGATGAACTACATTCTCTGGTCCCATAAAGTCAAACCTTCATAGCAAGAACATGTGATGCCACTTACATTGTAGCAAACCACTCACATTTCCTCTGTATTCTACTAGTGAGAAGTAAGTTCACTCAAGCAGCTACTTCCTGGGACCACTGCCCTTTGGAACTGACTCTCAAGTTTGTTTCCCTGATCACTACAATCTTAACCTGTTCAAGGATAGGGTTAACCATTATCTTCCACTCCTATACACACAAATGGCCTCCTAACATAACTCTCTACCTCAACTAGCCCCCGGGCTTTGTAAAAAAAAAAAAATCAAACTGTATTCCAAAATATAAGTTCAACAAGACTACAATGTAAAACACACATATCACTGTCTCTAGTATTTATGTCCACACAAACATGTATATGCACTAAAGCCGAGTATCATCTACCATGTATTCAATTGTGAAAGCAGAATAACATTTATCATATTTTTATTACTTCAAAGCTTCCAAGAAAATGAAATTTCAGCATTAAATAACAGATAAGTAACAAATCCATAAATCAATCAATCTGTAAAAAGTCAATATGAATAAAGACAAAAGGAAAATATCTTCTTTACTAATGTTTTTAAGGCTTCCTGTAAAAGGCAAGATAAACTATGGAGGATAAATAAATGATATTACAATAACATAATTTTATCTTTCTGCAGTACTAAAAATCTGGAATAATCACATTAATATCAACAACAATGACAATAAGCAAGATAAAAATCAACATATTATACAACCTACTGACTCCTTAACATCTACTATGAAAAACAATTTATCCTATCTTAACAATACCAAAATAATTAGAACCAGATCCAAAATTATTATGGATATGATCAGAAGCAAAAATAGTCATCTATACATATATAAAAGTAATTGTCTGTATGTGTGTGTCCGACTAAAACTAAAAACTACAATTGTTATGACAAAGGAAATATGTATACAGACTCATTAACACGCAAGCCAGATTTTTGTAAAAAATTATCATCATATGATTTGTATTTACAAAGATATTATTCCAGATTATGATTACCGTCCATTTTTCCTTTTTTATTCTGCTAAACGCTATACATGTATGTATTTTTAAAATTTCTGTTCTCTTGAATTTATTTTCACATCTATAGTAAATAAATACATAATTTTAAAAAAAGATGAATATTAAACAACAAAGTAAATTTAAAAGAAGAATATTAAATACAATTATTTGACAAAAAAGTTTAATATTTATTTATTCAAATATTTGTGTGTGTGTGTGTGTGTGTGTGTGTGTCCAGCTACAAAATAAATATACAGACTCAGTATCACCCTAAAGGGTTGTTGTTGTTGTTGTGTTTGTTTGTTTGTGACTTATTAGTCCATCTTATGGAAAATAATTTTTTTAATCAATCTTTAAAAAATAAACTTCATTGTTTTTCTGGGGTATAACTAACATAAAAAGGTAAATAATTTTCAATTAAGTTTTATTAAAGTAAAAAAAACTATAGCGAGCCTTATTTTTGAAAATTAATTTAAATAAAATATAGTTAAATTCATAAAACAAATATTCAACATGACTAACATTGACCATAAGTAATGTCTGTCTCTGCTAATTTTTATTTAACTAAAGTTTTTTTCTTTTCAAATACAAATATAACTTGAAATTTAAACCTAATCACTTTTCAAAACTAAATTCACAATGTATCTTGCTTCTACTCTCTAGTAATTAACGTTTAAAAGTAAAACTTTATTTAATTAAAAAAATCTAAATTCCCCTCCAAAATAAATAGTAAATAATTATTTTTCAAAGAAGCAAGGCTAGCTATAGTTTTTGCTTGAAAAAATGATTAAATTAAATATGTTTAAATATATCTTAAGTTTATTAACTTTTTTATTAATAATAATTTGAAAAAAGGTTAATGAACTTTTATCTAAGTTTGATTTGTTTGAAAACAACATTAACAGAGTATTTATGTTAATATTTAAATAAAAAAATAAAGTGTCTTTTGGAATAAAAATATGGGGATGCTCATCTCCTAAGACCCCCACCCCACTGAGCATGGTATTGGTAGTGTGTGTGGTATTTTCCTAAATTTAGTTATTTTGCAACAAACAAAAAAAAAAAAATAAAGTTTATGTTTTAAAGATTGAATAAAAAATTATTTTCCATAAGATGGCTGAAAAATTTCAATAAATTGTCAACAATAAACTATTATTTAGAGATCTGAGCAACACCGGGTATCCCCACTAGCAACAATAATAATTCTGAAGGTGATATATATATAAAATAAACTGTCACAACTGTTCCTTATAATATACTGGGGAAACTTGCAGAAATTAAAAATAAAACAGATCTATGAACACAAAAAGGATTTTATAAAATGCATTCGTCAGACATAGAAATAAATTCAACCACGACTTCAGTCTGAAGAATGTCACTTATTAAAGTGAAAATAACTTAATTAGATGGAAAATTTTTGAGAGTGCCACTATCAAATTTTGTCAAAATGTTAAAATGTGCCCTAGATTTTTTTCAAATATCTCCTTTCCTAAAAGAAACACTCCTCTTTCAAGCTTACATGACCATAAAAAAATTTTTAAAAATTAAAAGAAAATGGTTGAATCAAAAACTTTTATTATTTAAAACAAATAAATACATAAATAATTTGTCAAATTGCAATAAGATAATAAATACATTAATATATATATATATATATATATATATATATATATATAAACAAATAAGAAAGAAAGTTAAAAAAAAACAGCAATAAGAACATTTCCACACTTTTTTTATTAGGCATTAAATTACATGACTTAGCATCCTTCACAGTTTACCTTTCACAGCCTTAAGAACTTTTTGAGCACTCTTAAATTTTAGAATTTTGCAAAACCTAATAATATTTTTACTTTTGTTTATAAAAACATGTTGCAAAATAAAATCCTTACATTTGCTTTGATATCCACTAGAGGACAAAACACTTTGATAAAGAAAATTTTTTCTTTTGTTTTTATTCCTTACTTGATATCAGTACATTCATACCAAGAAACAGGTTATGGAAGTATGGTGCATCAAAAGGACTAAAATATTTCTGTCTCAATGAAGAAGTTGTACACGGAGTGAAATATATCAAAGACAAAATTAAGTAAGATGAAGGTTATGCATGCTTATAGCGTCCGTATCCCACAAAATATAGGCTTATACAAACAATTTAAGAACAAATTACATGGCAATAAACTACTAAATACTATTGTTAAAGATTTAACATTAAAGAAAGTTTTATATCAACAATAAAATATACATGTAACGACAATTACAATGTTTGCTGTTGTGATAATTAAGACAATGTCATAAGGAATGTTTGTGCGGGAATGTTGTTAAGAAATGTTGGTACTTTTTGATTGTTAAGAAATTTAAAATGATTTGGTTTCTGCAAGGAAAGAAATGTGGTTGTTCATTTATCATTGTGTGTACATGTGTAATTTACAAGTAAGAATAAATCTTATCAAGAGTTGCTTGTCTTTGTCTGTGTAGGCGAAGTTGGTGGAATATACAATTACATTTTAGTAGTGAAATAGTTTCACTTTTCAAGTCAACTGTAGATGTTGGTTAACACATGGACAATGGTTGATGAATGTTTGTCGAGTTTTTTGAGATTTCAATGTGGTGTGTGAGTCAGTGTATTGTCATGCGTGGAGTGTGATAGCATCTCGTTGAACTCCAGTGGCTGTCTCTCTGAATTGAGTCAGCTGCAGTAAATTTATAGATTTCTTGTGTAGTGAAATCGGCTCAAAAGAGCTTGGCGGAAAATAGGATTCGTTTGGAATTTTGCTACACTTTGGTGCTTATTAACTAATAAAAAGATTGGATTTGCAAAAACGAGAAGATGATTGGCTAAAGGCTTTTCAGAGAAGAATACATTTTTCTGAAGGGGGTGTTAAAGGCTAATGTGGAAGATTCCACAAAGTCTTTTTAAAAAAAAAACATGTTTGATTATTTGGCCAGATTTGAGGATTTTTCAGCACCCCTTCTTTATATGATTAATAGGGGAGCATTGAATTTAGTGAATTGTCAATGAAGGAAATGATGAAAAATTGTAAATTTTTTGTATAAAATAATTTTTCGACATGAGTTTGTGTACTTATTGATATATTTATTGATATATATATTTATATGTGCATATATAATTTTTCATTTTCTTTTCCACTCCCTCTCTCCCCTCTCTCTCTCACTTTATATCTCTCTCTCTCTCTCACTTTATATCTCTCTCTCTCACTCTCCCCTTCTTTCTCTTTCTCCTCTCTCCCCCCTCTCTCTCTCTCTGTTTAAACCTTTTTTTCTATTTTTCTGTTTGTTCTGCTTTCTCTTTTATTCCAATTTTCCACATTTCCATATTGACATTTTTTTCTCTCTTTGATCTTCTCTGATTCGGTAAAAATTTCTTTGCAAACTGGAATTTTATTGTTAGGAACTCGTTATTGCTGTTGTCGTTAGAAATAACCAAATGAAATGAACATGACGCAGAAAAATTCACTTTCAGGAACTCTCAGCTAAAATGTGGACTTATTTCTTTGATTTTTCGTCAACCGTTTGACTTTTTTTTCAATTTTAGCTACAAGAATTCAACATCAACACAATAGAACTTCTTACTTGTAGCCAATATTATTAGAGACAGAGACGTCGTGTGAGTTTCGATATTTATATAGGGGATTGAATTATAATAAAATAGAGGAGAAAAACAAATAGAACACAGGATATGGGAAACATATAAAAATCTATCTATCAGTACGATAATAGATAATTGAATGAAAAATGAAGAAAGGTTCCATTCATTATGGACTAAAGGGACTTTCGTCTGACTAAAATAATGTTCTTCTTGATGGAATTATGGGAGACACCAGAAATTTTGAAATTAAAAATTAAAACTTCAACATTCCTGTATCTTCAGTGTTTCCACTCAGGGCATAATTATAGCCAACATTTACATCCCCTCCCCAACCCCACCCTCCATATATAGAATTCCATCAATAAGAACATTTCTGAAGTCTGATGACCTCTTTTTAGATGACAAAATGCATTACATAGAGTTTTTCCCACTTTGTCATTCAATTACCAAACACAAAATATGTTTATAGATAGACAGATATGAACAGAATGAGATAGGTAAAAAAATATGAACAAAATGGAATAGACAAATAGATAGATTATGAACAGGATGAGAGAGGTAAATAAATATGAATAAAATAGATAGATAGATAGATAGATTATGAATGGAGATAGATAGATAGATAGATAGATAGATAGATAGATAGATAGATAGATAGATAGATAGATAGATAGATTATGAATGGAGATAGATAGATAGATAGATTATGAACAGAGATAGATAGATACATACATAGATACATAGATAGATAGATTATGAATAGAGCTAGCTAGCTAGATAGATAGATAGTTAGATAGATAGATAGATAGATAGATAGATTATGAACAGAGATAGATAGATAGATAGATAGATACATAGATAGATAGATTATGAATAGAGCTAGCTAGCTAGATAGATAGATAGTTAGATAGATAGATAGATAGATAGATAGATAGATAGATAGATTATGAACAGACATAGATAGATAGATAGATTATGAACAGACATAGATAGATAGATAGATAGATAGATAGATAGATAGATAGACTGACATGAATAGAATGAGATAGGTAAATAGATATGAACAAAATGGGATAGAAAATAGATTGATTGATTATGAACAGATATAGATAGATATAAAGAAAGAAAAAAATAGATAGGAACATAGATAGGAAGAGAATGAGTCAGATATATATGAACAAAATGAGATAGATACATATGAACAGAATATGATAGATACAAACAAAATGAGATAGACTGATAGATATGAACGGACTTAGATGGATATATAGGTAGGAAGAGAATTAGATAGATAGATAGATAGATAGATAGATTGATAAAAGACTAAAGCAGATAGGAACATAGATATGAACAGAATGAGATAGAATGAGAATGAGTTAGATAGATATGAACAAAATTAGATAGATAGATGTGAACAGACTGAGATAGAAAGATCATGAGACCTGTAACTCATTAGGATTATAAAGGCATCCCATGTATGGCAGCAATCATAGCCACAGTGGCATGTCTAGGGTAAGATATCCTGATGAAGCCCATTTAATCCTCAGGCTGGTTTGAATTCAGAGTTTTCCTTCTAGACTGGTTACCACATCAAGGTTATTTAATCCATACATGGTAGAAGGTTGATTGATGCCTTTTCCAGTTGAAGTGACAGATAGATAGATATCCAAATAATAAAAAAATATTTTTCAAAATAATTTCTTCTCTGCCATTAATTGACTGGTGAACATTGATCATACAGACTGGGCATCATACAGTGAAAATTCAGATCAATTTCAGTTAATAATTACTTATCTGATTGAATTTATAACTCCATCCTTGTATATCAATATATATGCATGTATACATGCATATTTATTGACATATACTTTCAATTGTCACAGTCATTGTCAAGAATTGTAAGTGATCAATATGTTAAGCAACAAATAAATTGCCAAATAACCCCCAACCTTTATTACTGTAGTAATCTGGAACCAAAATAATTAATAATAAAAGAAGTTAAGCAATAAAAATACTTTAAAATACAGATAAGAATGGTAATTAACAATAAAGAAAAAATTAGATTATAAAAAAAAAAATAGTTAAATAAATATAGAATAGTCCCATGATGCATCAGAACAAGCATTTTACAGACAACTGAAGCAAAAATCAAAATTTTCTCTCTCCTTGTTTTTGATGACCAAAGGAGACAGACATCTGGGAGAGTTCTCTCATAGTAAATGTTTCTACCAACAAAAAAGCCTCCAACCTTTTATATCTGTATATGTGTATGTTCTTTAAAATATACAATCATCTCTCTGAATTATATACTAAAGCATTTTATCATTTTTGTCTATACTTATTGTGTTGTATCTTGTATATGTTTTGTTTGCAATTTATATAATTCTGTTGTAGACTATTGATGTCTTTTTAACCCCAAACAAAATTACATATATAAAACAAAAAAAGTACATTCAGACAAGGCATCACCAGAGTGCGATTGATAAATTGGTTTGGTTTGACACTATTTACATTATTCAGACTATTGTCCTCATCTTTGTTGCCGTATTTATCACAACATTTCAGCTGTTGGATGCTTCGGCCTTCTTCAGGTGGTTGGAATGTTGAACTGAACCCTTTATTTCACACGCTGGGGTAGTCTGCTCTAGTTCCACATGCCATGTCTAATGGATGTCAGTTATCAGTTATCTGTTAATTCACCTCTCCAAGTTCACCACTGCCTTAACCAGGTATTGAACTCACAACTCCTTGGCTCCTGTCACTGGATCAAACCAACGCCCTTATCTACAGTGGCAATACCTGGTTAAATTACACAAAAATGAAAATAAGACTGACATCTCATTTTAACATATATTTACCAAAATTACACAAAAATATCTTGAGATATTAAATCAAATTTATTCGATAAAAATCACAATTGGTTTCAACCGTAGTCTCCAGATGACTTCAGAAGCTCCTGCAACTCTTCTGGACGGTCTCCTAGTTTAAGCTGGTGAATGTTGCCATAATCCTTGCCTTCAGTTCATCTTTAGTGTGACAAGGAATTTTATTGGTCTCTCACCCAACTGTGCCCTACATATAATAATCAAGGGGGTTTCAGTCTGGGGAGTTAGGTGGCCAGATGTAAGGCGTGATGTAGTTGCAGAAATTGTCTGACAGCCATGTGTGGGTGCTCCTGCTTGTGTAGCATGGTGCAGAATACTGGTGCCAGACATAGGGCTTCCTACAGTCACCCTCTTGGCCCAGGGCAGCATTACCTCCTCAAGGCACTTGATGTAGGCCTCCGTGTTGAGTCTGAGGTCCTCACCAACAAATTCAGGAGTTCTTTTCTTATCAGAATGATTAGAGTGAGTTTTACTAGCTGATGTACCTTCGTAATCACCATTAGACCCATCCAACTCTTTCCAAATCCTTTGCATTGTCCTCAGATTGACACCAAAACACACTGAAATATTTGTATTGGAGCTTCCTGTTCAAATGCCAATCAGTACAGCATGCCGCTTCCAAATTTCTGGCGGCGTGAATTGCGTCATGCTGCTCTTTTTCTCACAGATTGTGCCCAATGGACCCTACTACACTGTGCAGTCGACAGAATCAAAAACAATGTGCATGGACAAAATGAACAATATAAATGGTGACAAGTTACCCATCACACTCTGTATATCCACTACTACAAATGCTAAACCTGAAGTGCACAGAAAAAAAAAAATGAATATTACCTTAATTACAATAAGTGACCCTTGAGATACAAATGAAATTTTTCACATATGCTACTGTAATGGAAACCAACACATTTTTTGTGATGTCAACGAACACTCGTTTGACACTTTTGTGATGCCAACAAATACTTATGTCACTTTTGTAATGCTCATTGTAGTAGAGACTTTGTAATTGCAGATACAACTATAATACACCATTGAACAATACTGGTGTCAGACATCTTCGAATAGCACTTGTACTAATAGTACTTGCTCAATAATACTTGCTCGAACATTAATCCATATAGTGATCTAAATAGAGAAATAGTATAGTGAATAGAGTAGAGAACAGCGATCCGTATAGTAATAGAGGATAGAGTAAAATGGTGATCCAAACAGTAATAGAGGATAAACCAGAAATAGTAATCAATTAGATGTCACATGATTTCCTACTTATGCATTTCCTCTATGGTCACATGATCTACTTAATTCAATAATGGAATAGCTTGTGTTTGCTCACTGGCAATCTATGTTGAAATTCGAGTGTCGACAGTAACACTTTATTCCTATATAACAACATTAGAAGATGCCATAAGACAACATTAAGCTACCATCATTTATAAGTAGGTGGTTCACCATGAACACTAAAACATTTTATACGTTGATAGCATCATTACTAGCGGATTTGGTAGCAAACATACCACCTTCAATCTTAGATTTACAAAATAATGATGAACTTAAATAGACATTAATGGAAGCGCACATAAGTACTATGCCAGAACTATTGAATAAACTGATGTCTACCACTTCTATAACCAGCAGACCCTCAGTTTACCTACAGGAAATGCTTGCCATCACAAAACAACTCAATATTGGTAATGAGATTATGTTACACAAATTTTTACAAGCCCTACCACATCACACCAGTAGTAACATCACAAAAAGATTTAACACCAGCAAGAATAGGTAAATTGGCAGACAAGCTGATGTTGTTGGTTCAAACATCCAGTGTTCATTGCCCAACAACCTAAAGCAACACATGAGGAAAAAAAACACAGAATCCAACAGTAGAGAACATAATACACAGATTAGCCGTGGGTTTGAAGCCTTATGGAATTGATCAAAAGCTGAAAATATGTAGTGAACACAAGAATACCTATTCAACTTATAGAAATCCTATCAAATACATTAATCAATGTGAAGTTGTCTCCCTTGTACCTTCTCCATGAGTGAGGTACAATTGAGGCGGAAATGCGGGGGTAGCTACAGTTTGTTATCACCACAAAGTGTTTGAAGGTCGCTCAATAAATTCTTTCTCCCCACACATGTCTTGTTGGAGTCATTTATTTAAATTCACATTGGTAGCAGAGCGTAGTTCCAATGCGAATTCAAATAAATGACTCCAACAAGACGTGTGTGGAGAAAAATAATTTATTGAGCGACTTTCAAACACCTCATGGTGATAACAAACTGTACCTACCCCCGTGTTTCCACCTCAACCATACCTCACACGTGGAGAAGGTACAAGGGGAGACAACTTCACATTGATTAACAATTCTTTCCCTTTTTTCTTTCCTTTCTTCTTTCAGATGACCATCTGAAAAAGAGAATTAAAAAAATGAATTTATTAAACAGATGATTCCTTGGGCTCTGATATAAATCCAAGGATTTTAAATGATGGTACTCCTTTCTTTGTTAAGGAGTCTGCAACTTGTTCATCAAGATAGATTCTACACAATATTGATATTGTTGGATCACTACCTCCAGTTAAAGACATTCATGATCCCTACAAGAGTCCGTATAGATGCCAATTAACATGCATTGATCACACTACAAATGAATAGAAAAAATGACAAAAATTACAACTAAAAATGTAATTCAAGTGTTTGTTAACATGTGGATAACATGATAGGGGATACTACTTCATGTAATTACTGATCATGGTAGCCATTTTGAAAGTGATTTATTTATAGAGATAGCTAAAGTTTTTGCAGTTTAAGAACTACAGTCTACCATCCTCAGACTAACGGGGTGGTTGAACAGTCACACGGGACCATTAAAACTGTAATTATAGCAGCCTTACCAGTGGTCTTACTAGGTATTTGTAGTATGCCTAACTATACAAACACCACACTCTTTTATATCATTACTAGTAACCCACAATTGCTTATAGATAGTATGAATGATAAAGATACTACCCAGAATTTCACTAAATCATTACAAAGGACCATATCACAATACATATAATTATCGTCATAACAATAATAAAACATACATCCCAAAACAATTAAGAACGTGCAATAAGGTATTGATCAGAATAGACAGGATTCACAAATTTCTTAAAGTGCCCTATACAGGGTCCTTTGAAGTGCTTGAGTGAAATCCTAAATATTATCTGATCACAATAAAGGATGTACATACTCAAGCATTAGTTGATAGTTTAAAGCCTTTTAGAGAAAGACTTAAACAATTTAAACAAACTAAGTGTTATATATCATATCTATGAACACTAATGGGTATATCCCAATCCTTGTAAATACATTGGACACTATTGTAAATGTAATATGCGGTCTAAGTAGTCAACTATTAGAGGTAGTTTACTTACTTCATGACGCTGGCGAATATTGTATTTTGCTGATGTTATAAAGATTACCATTTCATTTCCAACCTCTGTTTTGGTTATTCCTCATTCAGTAACCTTTTCTAGGTTACATCACTAAGAAAATATTAAATGGTTGTAAATTGATGGAACAAATGCATGCTTCTACTGATATGATGGAGAAAATAAACAGCCTGATACCAAAGACAACCTCATCTCGTAGAACCATTTCATAGAAGAATCATAATGAATATTTTTACTACTGAATGACTCCACATTCTAAGGAGAAATTCTGTAGTGATAGCAACAAATAAATTACTAAATAACCCCCAATCCTTATTACTAGACTATATAGTCATCTGAAACCAAAATAATTAATAATAATAAAAAATAAAAAATTAAGCAATAAAAGTACTTTAAAATACAGATAAAAATGGCAATTAACAATAATGAAACAATTAGATTATTAAAAAACATAGTTAAATATAGTCCCATGATGCATCAGAAAAAGCATTTTACCACCAATTGAAACAAAAATCAAAATTTTCTCTCTCTTTGTTTTCGACAGCCAGAGTAGTCAGACTTCCAGGACAGTTCTCTGATAGTACATGTTGCTACCAACAGATAAGAACAAACTTTTTATCTCTCTATACATATATGTTCTTTAAAATATACAATCATTTCTCTGAATTGTATACTAAAGCATTTTATCATTTTTGTCTATACTTATTGTGTTGTATCTTGTATATGTTTTCTTTGTAATTTATATAATTCTGTTGTAGACTATTGATGTCTTTTTAACCCCAAACAAAATTACATATATATAACAAAAAGAAGTACATTCAGACAAGACCAATGCATCACCAGAACAACCCATGACACATAATTTATCTTGCTAAAACACTGATCTTTCACAAAGTTCTATTCTAATACTCTTTTTTTTTCCTCACACTTATCGCTTGTGGAACTCTCTTTTGGATTCTTGCTTTCCAGTCAAGTTTGATCTTCAAAAATTTAAATGTAATGTCAATTGTTATCATGTCTTTTTAATTTCTGTTCTTTATTGTTATCACTCCTTTTATAATGCTTTTCTTTTTTTTTATATTCTTTCACACTCAGTAACCCTCTACATTTGTTGACTTGCCTGGAGTGAAATGATTAAAACAAAAACACAAAACCTTCACCACTATAATCAAATCTCATGTGCTATACATGTGGGTTGGAGACCTCTTGTGAATTCCAAGTTCCCATGAAACTCCAATATTGGAGCTGTCTCAACCCACCTCGGCTGAATGCCGTTACAAGAACAAGAGAGAAGATATATATATATGTTTTTGTGTCCACATGTATACATTTAAAATATGTATAGCCAAAAAGACAGATATGAGCAGAATTAATTAGATAGATAAACAGACAGATAGATATGAACCAAATTAGCTAGATATGGGCAGAATGAGATAGATAAATAAAACCACTTGAAAGAAATCAAACTGGTGCATACAAAAGACTAATTTTGCAACCCCTTCTTCTCCTCTGGGTGTTGTTTTTTATGATCATGCCATTTTCACTTCAACTCTATCAGCCACACAGACATTGGAGGCTGAAAGATATTTATATTATTATATATTATATATTATATATATTATATTATTACATATTATATTATTATATATTATTATATATATTATATATATTATATTATTATGTTGGTGTTGCACATTGTTCTTGAAGAATTAGTGTCAACAAGACTCCTCACAACTCAAGAAATTTTTTAAAAATATGATTGCAGCTTTTTGTAAATCTACAATCTCAGTCTCAATTACAATTCTCCCCAAGCACATTTTCAATTTTCTACCATTATTATTATTATTATTATATATTCATATTATTATTATTATTATAATGTTTAAAGAAGAACCTGCAATGTTATTGGCCCTGAGCTTGCATCTCAGCTTCAGTAAGTTTCTCTCCACCATAATGTATTTTCTATAAATTTTTCCATGCTAATTGTTCTGATGAGTCTTTTTCTTTGCTACCTAGACTTCACAAATTTAAGTGCAGTACTAATTTTGCAGTTTGGTCTCATCATTTTGCATTTGAAATTGCTAGATAGGACCTATGTTCATTGCTAACAGTTTATTCTCTTACGCTGCTTGTGTAACTCTCTTCCAACTACTTGCATTCAAGTCAACTTAAATCCACTGTCAATCATCATCTTCTGTCTCCTTGAAACCTGTTTTTTTTTTGTCCGCTCTCCTTCATAATGATTTTCCTCAGATTCTTTCACACTCAGTAACCTGTTGCATCTTAGTAGCTTTATCACCTTATTTGGGATGAAATGACTAAAACAAAAAAATATAATCATTATGCCAGGCAAATGCATTTAAGCATGAAGCAGAATGTTGCAATCCCTTTGTCAGATTGCACATAGTATGTCGCTGTGATTGTAATGCATTTCATGATTGTACGAAGGTCTGTTGCTAATAACCTAGAAATTTCTAATATTGTTTAATGATTATGGAACATTTGAACAATTTTTGACTTGTCATTTTGCTCAAACAGGTTTTTTAGTCAGTATTTCATAATAATTGGAAGAGACTCAACAAAGCAATATAACAAAAATGGGTGGCATTTCTTTACTTTTTACACAGAAGCAGAAATTATTGGACAGAATTGAATATGTCAGTGTTATGAAACTATTATTATGTTTTTGGGCTTTAAATAACCCATAAAAATCCATCTGTCAATATATATATATATATATATATATATATATATATATATATATGAAGAAATATAGTCTTAAGGTGTGCTATATTTATGGGATAAAGTGCTCAATATCAGAGATAGAGCATGTGTAAATATAAAAGTAAACACTGAAGTCAACACTTAGAGCCGACAGGCTGTTTCATGCTAGATGCAATCATCAGGCCATAAGTGCTGTTTTTTTTCTTGGCTATTTATATATATGGGTCAGTGGTGCATTGTGGGTAGTCTATTTTGGTGGTTATTTTGCCAGAAGTCGTTTATTTATTTATTTATTTATTTGGGTAAAATTTTTTTGCTTGTCTTTATTTATATTCATTTTTTATTTTTATTTTTTTTTATTTCTTATCTTGTATATTTATTTTTATTTTAATCAGTGTTTTATTAATGTTGTAAAAATGTGTTTATATCGCTTATTTAATAGTTTTGTTTTGGTTTGGGGAGGTAATTAAAGCTATTTATTCAATTTTGGGGCTGATTGTTGTAGTTTATTCTAACTATTATTTTGGCGGGAGCAGTTTGTAATTTGTTTATTACTTCATGTATTTGGATTGATTATCTTTATTTGTTTTTTCTAACAGTTAATTTATTGGGATCGGTTTGTTAGTTCATTCATTTATTTATTTGGATTAATTTAGATTAATTTATTTTACTTGTTCTTTATTATTTATTTATTATACCATATATTTTTATTTACTCTTCGGTTTTTGATTTTTAAGTAACATAGTATTTTTTTCTTTTATATATATATATATATATATATATATATATATATATATATATATAACCTAGTCTGTCCTACTATTTACCCATAGCTGAGGGGGAGGAGAGTTGGATTCATGCCTTTCCCAAGGGTATTACCCTGTAATTGAATGTAATGAACTTGACTGGAATTCAAACATGGCTCTTATATTCCTCAATCTGATCTGCAGTTCATTACTCTATCATAGCGTACTACAAGTGACTCACATTAAAGTACTGAAATCTTTACTACAGTTAAATTTGAGGAATTATGAAAAACTGAATTTAAATCTTTTTTTGCTGAGGTGCCTCTAAACATATGTTTTCAGCTCTATATACAATGTGTTCCAACATTTTATGCAAATAAGAAAAATTACAAAAATAAAACTAATGATTGCGAAATCACAAATTATTGGTCAAATATAAATCGTGTATGTATGTTAAATATTAAGTACAAATATATGCAGTCAATAAAAAATACTTGAAAAATATGACTTGCATACATTTCTTTATTTTTATCTAGGTTGATCTGAGCTCTCTTTTATATGTGGATATGTAGACAAACACACACACACACACACACACATATATAAAATAAAACGTACACTTCTGCAGATCCAAAAATATATACATATACATTTCTTTAGATTCTATGTGGCTATCACATATAATCATATGATATCATGTCTATCATATAATAATCATATGATATTATGTCTATTATATAATAATAATATGATATGTCTATCATATAATAATGATATGATATCATATCTAACATATAATAATCATATATACACAGATGGAAATGTAGACATTAATATACACAAATCTACCCAGCCACATGGCAACATGATTTAACAACAAAGTAAAAAACATTTTATCAGGATTTTTGTATTGGAGAATATTTTTAAGGTTGTGGGAGATCTGACCTGACTGAATGAAAAGAACTTTCCTCTTTGATAATAAAAAAGAAAAGATCTTTTCCATTTCAAAATTGATAAAGTTGTGACAGACTTTTTTTCAGTAGATTTATGTTACTTTGTTTCCACATGATTTCCACATTTTACGTTACCTTCAGTAATCCTCAAAAAAAAAAAACTACAGGTTTTGCTTTTTTCCTTTCAGCTTTTTGAAACATCCTGGTTTCTTTTCTACAACCTACTGGCAACTATCCAAGCATTTTCAATATTTTTATGTTTCATTTATCCAGAAAATAGTCAAATATACATCCACTTTCAATTGGGGACATCCATCTTGTACAAACAGAAGAAAACTTAAGAAAGAAGCAAATTTCTAAATATGGTTAATGTTTCTATGGAAACAAATTTATGAATATATTGGCTATCTCATAATAATCATATAATATCATATTTATTATATAATAGTATGTTTTTGTTTGTTTAATGACATATCAACTCCTTATGGGTCATTTAATGCCAAAATTTTCTTTAAAGCTTTGGTAAATTTTTTCAATAATGTATTACTGGTGATTTTTTTTACTATAAAAATGTATTGTTGGTATTCTTACTACAAAAATGTATTTTTATACTTTCATAATGTTTTGACCCCACTTAGGGTGTTCACTATTTGCCAATAGCTGGGACCCTAACAGCTGCTACCACCCCAGGTTAGGGTGATCCTAGGAACAACAGCAATTAAGAGATGGTTCTATGCTCCCAAAACCTCCAGATCAGAAGCCTTGCTGCCAAATGTAGTTTATTGTCTTACCCAGAATGATATTATATGATAATCATATAATATATATGTTGATTTCATATAATAATTGTATTATAAAATCCATCCATCCATCAGATTGACTGCAGTTGGAATCATGTTGTCATTGTAAAATCCACAATCCTTTCATTGGCTGAATTCAGAGTTTTTCTTTCTCTTAGACTTGCTAGAGAGTCCAGTCTGTCTTACTATTTGACCCACAGCTGGGGGGAAAAGAGATTTAAAAACGCAAAAATCCCAATCTTCCGAGGGTATTTGTGTAAAACTCAGTGTAATAAACTCAGCCAGAATTCAAGTTTGCCTTGCAGCTTACTCGTTCTGAGCCACAAACCAATACACCAATTGCACATAACATCCTAAACTAATAATAAAATAATAATTATCCTAAAATAATCATATATAATATGGGAATATCATATAATATTATATATATCCTATAATAACCATATATAATATGTGGACATAATTATCCTATCATATAAATATCATATATAATACATGGATATCAGATAATCAAAATGTGTTTATAGTGGGAAAATTCACTGAAGATATTTGTAAGTCAACTGACATTTTCAAATTCAGAATTAATACACTTATCTTTATCAGCTACTTTTTGTCTCTATTTGACAGCATTTTAGACATTTTCTGGATTTATTTGAATATCTTTATCTTTCTTGTATTGATCCCTACACTTTGGCCAATACAACTTCCTGACTTCTTGATTTTATCTGATCTTTAGAGATTGTCATTATTAGATGAATTGTTTGAACCAGTCTCCTCATCTTTTGATCAATGCATTCTCTGGCCATCCTCAGATTCATTTTACATCTAATAACCATCAATTTTCCATTTTCTTTCAGTACTAGACAAAATTTTATTTATTGAATTAAAAACAAAATGACAGATTTTTTTTTTTTTTTTTTTTTGTTTTAGAATGTTTCAACCAGTTCATTCTCTAACCTTCTTCAGGTGAAATTTTACCTGCTACACAGCCATGCACCTGAACAGCCAGCAACTGTCTATTCATAGCAAAATATGTTACCTGAAGATGGCTGGAGACTGGACTAGTCAAAACACTGAAAAAACATATATATATATATATATATATATATATATATATATATATATATATTTTAGGCATGCCTGATTGAATAAATTACAAACATGTCTGCTTATTTTTATTATAATCCTTTAATATTTACAAATATACAATTAAATATGGCAAAGAAATGCAATGTAACAGTGAAAACCACTTTTATTTCCCAAGTACTTTTCCATTTCTTTCTGAGTATTTGGGAAATAAAAGTAATTTTCACGGTTACAATGCATTTCTTGCTTTATTCAATTGTAATATATGGAAAAATATTTGTGAATATGAAAGGACATAATGTTTGTAATTTATTCAGACATGCCTAAAAGAGAATTTGCTGCCTAAATACACAAATATATATATGTGTGTGTGTGTGTGTAAGAGTGTATGTGTATATATTTATAGATATAAGTAACACACATAAAAGGTTCCTTTTTCATTGCCAACATATATGAATGTTTCAGTGAGTATTTGATCTCACTGAATGGTGTCAGTGTCTGAATGAGAAGGCATTCTTCAGTATGCTATAAGTGAATATACTCAATGTGCTAGTCATGTGTACCCCTTGAACAGCTTTTGGTCCGTTCTTTTATAGGCTTCAAAAAAAGGTGTAAATTTAATTTTTTTTTTTTATCATGTTCCTATTACTTGATAAATTCAAATAGTGGGTGGGGACAGCAACATCAAGTATGGTTTTAAGCATCTGTTTTTAAACTTGATGAATGTCTAGTTGTGGAGTAAATTTGAAAATATATTTTTGGTGTATTATCAAAGTCCCAACAAATTCTAAATGTTTCAACTAATTTAATTATTTAAGTTAAAATATCTTACATGATTTTATTTTAAATAATAGAAAAAAGATCTATATGCAAAAGAGTTTAACAAATATGAAATTGACAAAAAGTAACCTTCAATGTTTGCAATGTTTTTTAAGGGAAATTCTCAGAAAATATCATTAATCAGAGAACAATGATTATCTCAGGAAAATATTGCTACCATTTCTGCTAAAAAAATGTGCTGGTCGTTGATCTGTAACCAAGTAAATAATGGACGTTCAGAGACTTGGGTGGATGGAATTTATAAGAATGAATATTGAAAGATTTATACATATTTCTCTCTCAGTTAATGGATTACCCTCTCCCGCTATCTTTCTCACTTTCTTTCTTTCCCTTTTTCTTGCTCTTTCTCTCACTTTTTTCTTTATTTCTCTCTCACTTTATCTGTCTCTTTCTTTCTCTATCTATTTTTCTATGTCTCTTTCTTTATTTCCCTATATCTTTCTCTCTCTCTCTCTTTCTTGCTTTCTTTCTTTTTTCTTTCTTTCTATTTTTCTTGCTCTTTCTCACTTTCTCTTCCTCTCTCTTTTCTTTTTTTCTTGCACTCTCTCACTTTCTCTTTCTCTATCTTTTTCTCTCTCTTCCTCTCTCTATTTCTCTCTTTATTTCTCACTCTCTCTCTCTTTATCTCTCCCTTTTTCATCTCCAATCATGAAAATAAATATGGTATGTATCTATCAATTTCTTTCTTTCTGGCACAATTCATGGTTTTACTTTTCTCATCTTTAACCCAAAAAAACGCAGGCCAATTGACAATGAATATACACTATTCCACAGATATTTATTTGGGCCTCAAAATTTTTCTGCAGGTCAGTTTTGGTTTTATCATAGTTTAGTAAAACCTAGGAAAACTATTCTTCGAAAAAACAAAAATGTTGCTGAACAGCTATGCAATATTTAAACTCGCAATATGACAGTGAATGCAAGACAATCTTCTTACAGATTTGAAATAGCAGACATTATTTTAAATGGATTTCATTTTTAATCTGATATTATTTCTTATTACTATAAACGGGATTTTTAGTGGATACACATGTTTGAGTTGACTTCACCGTTATTTTTGAACAGTGGAATTAATATCATCCAGCTTAGAAATCAAAAAGGCCTTACAAAAGAAAATGTGCCTCTTAACAGGCATTTAACATGTAATCCCATTTTTAATCAGAGAAACCATTCTGTTAGCTGAAGTGTGTCCTACCTGTTAAGCCATGGGAAACCATGATGATAGAGAATGGCTTAATTACCTACTTAAATATGTGCATCTCTCATTGGGACACTTTGAAGTCTATATCTGCTAGCTTCATTATCATACCCAAGACATAAATAAAGTCATTTTTAAGTTGATTTTTTAATTTGACAATATTTCTTATTGCTATAGACATCATTTTTAATGCGTACACATCTCTGAGTTGACAGTTTGGTTATTTTAAATAGTGAACCTGATGGAAAAAGGAAACAGAAATTCTTTAAGACTTCCTTGTTGCTTACTTGCTCCATCCATGGAATTCTCAGTATCCTTCTGTAAATTCATATTGATTTCTATTGCTTCCAGTTTTCTCCTCATCTTTAGAGACCTGACGAAAGCCAGATGGCACAATGACTGTATCATTGTGATAACAACAACAAAGATGAGGACAATAGTCCAAATATAAATAGTGTAAATAATGATAACTCCTCATCCGAGAAATTCAGACAGAAATTGAGTTATGAACTTTTATATTTCAACCTATTCTATGCATTATATACGCATTGTCTGTGTTTTTCCCTTTGAGAATAAGTCAGGATGTGTCAGATCCATAAACTTCCAATGATGTTAGTAAAGCTTCAATTGATATTTTGGACGCACCCAGCCATTATTGCATATTTTCTCTATTTATTATACAAAAACTATTTTTTATCACAAATGATGATACAAAAAGAGATCATTTCCATTCCATTGAACATGATTCATACAAGCCTTCATCAGCTTTTACTTGGTTGTTTTAGGTAAAGTTTAACCTTCATGTCTGTAAAAAAAAACGGTGTGTTAAAAAAACAGTTTTTCCCTTGACACCACTATTATTTTAACTACCTTCACTTCTCGGCAATGTTTATTGTTTTAAAAAGCTACGATTAAAATTTTAATAGAAGCCAGAAATATGAAAATGAATTTATACATTTCCTTTGTTCTTGAAAATTTACAACCAAAATATTAAACACTATTATTTATTAGATTGCTTATTTACAAAAATAATTTTATATTTACAACATTCTAAAAATGTAAACCAAACAATATGATGCAATGTATATCATTTACCATTATATTTCTACAATAGGAATGTTTGAAAGTGTCATGTATTGTGAATTTTGTGTTTCCATCTGTGAAATTTCTCAAACTATTGAGAGTTTGGATTCTTTTAGCAAGACCATCATCTGAAGTATACTGCAGTGTAAATGAAAGAAATGCTTCAATGTGAAAAACATAGAATGAATTAGACAGTCACCTACCGTAAATCTTAGAAAGATTTTGAACATCAGAGGAATTTGCAAAATTTGATTAAGTTTAAGGTGATTTGTCAGCAGGAGTAGAATAAAATTGGTGTTAATTTCTGCAAGAAGCTTACATCAAACTGTTTCAAATGTCCGACAGCCATCTTATCAAATAATGGATAAAAAAATGAAGGCATTGAATACTTTTTATAGTTATGTTTCCAAAATCTTTGTGTGTTAATTTCTGTTGCATTTGGTAATAATTCATAAATATATGTGTACTTAAATCTTTCTTTATTTCTCCTCATAAACTACGTTCACTTACACACAAATAACTTTAGGAAAGATATTAATTCATCTGCTCTCCTGCTATGGGTTAAATAGTAGAACTTGTATCTGGAAAAATCTTTGTCCTTCTCAAAAATTGTTAATGCAATATGAACTCACATAAAAAATATTATTCTTCAATCCAAAATATGTTCTGGTTTTAAATAACCCATGAAAAGTTGATAAGACATAAAAAATAAATCTCCTTATACACAAGTATGTACTATATTCAGCCTAGGTTTTAGATTAGTAGAAATAATAGAAATTTTTTTGTTAAAATTTTGTTAGGTGATAATCCTCCACACTTAACATTTGAAATGTATTTGGTTGCATAACTTCACCAATGAAAATTTTGTGGCATCACATAATTTGATGACACTTGATTAAATGAAGATGCATATGCATCCTGTAAACAGTGGCATGAGGAGACTCCAACTTACAGTCCTCAATTTCAGAAAACCCAAGACTTGCCATTTCCCCTTCATGGAATATGTCCTTGCTGGGGCATAGATGAATCCAGCCTGTTTGAATCTGGAATCATAAACATGACTCCTCCAGACACAGGAGTATCTCCATATTATATGTAAGACCCTTCCTTTTTGCTTCTCCTTAAACTCTACTTTATTGTGTAGATATATATAATATATTATTCTCCATATAAGAATACATGTATATATAGTTATGTGGATGTCTTAATAGTATAAAAGTCTCTCTGAGAATAAAGCATGTTTGTTATTCCTTTTCCTTTCAGCCATTCCGTTCCATCTATAAAGTACAGTGTTATTATATCACACATATGATAATGCCCATAACAGGGGAAGTACAAATGGGAGAATAAATCTTTTTTTCCATAGCCCTCCTACGTTTTACCATGCATACTGCACTAAAGTTGAAAGATTAGTTTGATGTTAGGAAAATAATAAAAGGATTTTATCAAGGATTTGTTAGTCACATGACATAAATCCAATTGACAATCTGAGGAAAGACCATAAATTTTGAGTTTATCAGTAAAATCCCCCAAACTTTAGTGACATTAAAGCAATTTATCCAGAATAGTGAGAAAAAAGATTACTTCAGATTATTCCAAAGGGTCAGCCATTTAGAATAATCTGAAATAATTGCTTTAATGTCACTAATGTCAAAGCCATTATGTCAATTAATGAATGTGACATTAAATAATGAATGCTGTTTATTGACATATATTATTGTAGCAGTGACTTACCTCGGCAACCCAAAAAGGCCAGAGTCATGTGTATGTTTTGCAAGGGAGTGTGGAAATGGCGAATCTACAAACTTCAGACGGATGTTGAATTGGGCAGCATTTTGTGCTGATGGAAGTGGTGGTGTTGCTTGTAGCCATTTTTATTGGTTGGTTCTGGGTGCTCATTGGCTGAGTCAGGTGCATAAAAACATGGTACACTCATTTAACGGGAGTTCACTTTTTGTTTCAGATGGTGAATGGTGTATTGGAGATCAAGATTGAGATGAGATGAGAGGTGTGATTTGTTTGGCCTAGTGAATCTATTGGGCACTTACTACCTTTGCCCTGCCTTTCTTTTCCTGTGTGTTTCCAACCAATTTTTGCACAATTATATATATATATATATATATATATATATATATATATATAAATATTAAACATTTTCATGTTAATTTCTGTTGTATTTTTCAATAAATTTATTTGTAGATAAGCATTTCTTTATTTCTCCTTATAAAAAGTATACAATGTATTTACGACATTAACCTCCTTTTAGGTTAGCAATAATCTTAATACACATTGCAAAAATGCACTGGGAGGCTTCATCAGAGATGTTAATAATGGGTTCATTCATAGTTTCATAACAGCTTGTCCACTTAACCTCACCATTGTTGATCACATGCATCACATCAGCAAACTATATTTAACGTTTGGTGCACTACAATCAAGAATAACAATAATGGCACCAAGTAGGAATTGTTCCTTTGCATTTGTCTTGTCTATGATGCAGCATCAAGTTTCTAGTTTCCCTCCTATTATCAGGAAAATGCTTTGCAGATAACAACAATGTACTACGTAGACATGTAAGATGTTTTAATTTCTATGTTTTGTCCCCTTTGATTTGTAACCACTTTGAAGACTTCTCAAGTCAATTCTGTTTATATACATTTGATATGCAAACAGGTTTCTCTTGTGCGGTGATTGATGGCTGCTTTTAGGATCTGAAGGAAGAGGTTGACAGTAACTGACAAACAGATATGAAATGAAATGAAGATATATATATATTTCAGGTCTTTGTATGCCGAATAAAGCTGAAACTAATTTTATTCAACCTCTGAAAAGTGGATATGAAACATTAATGATTTCACTAACACGTGTGCTGCCTATCTCTTCATTGTGAAACATTGCATCTACATTGAGGTTGGCCATTGATTGACAATCCAGCTAAAAGAGGAAATGACAGATAGGGTTCAGTGTGACCTACTTTTATTGTGTGCAGACACAGCAATTTCTAATAATGTCTTCTGATTGGTTGATTTGATTCTGATTTTGTCATCATCCACTTTCAAGTCCCTTTTCTTTTCTGAGAGGAATTAAATTAAGAGAGTATCATTTAACAGTTTTTTTCTTGTTTATTTTTTGCAGTTATTTGCAGGTCATGAGTTGGGGAAGAAAGGGGAAGACAAAAATGTATTTTGTCTAATCATCTTTGAATTTGTTTTATTTTTTATTTTATTTTTATTTTTGTATGTAAATATTTTGCTCGGTGTTCACTACAATGTGAAAACAATATACAAGGTAAAATTAATAAAAACTTTTCAATATTGTAAGCTGAAAACATTAATATTCTTCATAATGTCAAGTAATGGTAAAACAAGAAAACATTATAAATTAAATCTGATTTGGATTTATGCCAACTCAATGGAAAACTGACAAATCTGAATAGTTAGCCCTTATTGATTGAATTCATTATAACATGTTTAAATATATAGGGATCTACCAAATTATTTGTGGTACTTTAGCAATAAACAAAAGAATAACTTATGCTAATACCTAGTTTCCACCATCTTCTTCAAAATATTTTCGTTCTTGCAGTTTGTTCACAAAAAATTATAGCAAAAGTCTGTAATACATTTGGTCACTTTGCTTGAATTCTTTGGAAAGGACCTTTTATATGCACACTATTGTTGTATACGCATACATGTACATACATATATATGATGGTAAATATATATGAGGTGCATTCAAAAAGTATTCAACCTTATTTTTCCTGCCAAAACTAATGCCACATGGGCAAAATCCTTTGTGTGGGAGGTGATGTCATGCTTCCTGAGCATATGTGAAAATTTGCACACTGGTATGTCGCATCAGTTTGTGCCTATTACATATAGAGTACAAACATGTAGTGCATGCTCATTAGATTTTCATTTTCATGCAAGATGACTGAACTCAGATATTGCACCAAAAACAACATCCCACTTATTCAGCAGTCTCCCTACTGTCCAGATTTCTGGCTCTTCCCTGATCTGAAAAACACACGGTTTCTATACAGAGTTGCTTTTGCACCTTGGGGTTGAATTTTGTTGATACTCGGTGTATGCACAAATCCTTCGTTAAAATGAAATGAACGATTCTTTACTTATTCCCACCTTGATTTGTAGATTGCCTGCCTAAGCATGTCTCTCTCTTCACTGAGGTGCAGCCATGTTTGAAGCAGTTATACAACAGTTTGATTTGAGTTTTGCCCATAGTATTATTGCCAAAGGACTGCTGAATCTTCTGGATGGTTCAAGCTTAAGTATCACCAAGTTTTTGGCAAAATTTAATGCAATATCTCTACTCAATGTGTTCAGTCATCTTGAATGTAAATGAAAATTCAATGAACCTGCACTACACATCTGTACTCTAGGCATAACAATCAGGAAATGACATGGCCTACTGGTATAAAAAATTTCACACATGCAGGAAGGGTGGCATCAATTTCTGCCCAAAGGATTTTGCCTTTAGTTTTGGCAAGGAAAAAATAAAGTTAGATACTTTTTGAACACACCTTATATGTATATTTTATATACATGTTTTATCTATATCTATATATAACAACAGCCAGGGATGCATTACGGTATACCACCTCTAAAATCCTAACTCTTCTTCTAGAGAGTTTCTCTCTAGATATCTCATTTAGATGATTCAAATTTTAGTCATCTGAATATCACAATTAGTATGAAACTTTTCAATTGCTGTTTTTTGGTTGTTGTTGTTGTTGTTGTTGTTGTTATTGTTACAGCTTTGTCTTAGTTTGGTTTTTCATTTGGGGTTTCTTGATTTTATAGATATTGAGCATTTCAGATTTTTGTTTCACTAGGTATCTATTTCTTTTGTTTTCTTTTTCTTTGGTAGAGATGGTATTGGTACAGTTAGCTTTAGCATGTTCCTTTCACTTATTTTTTTAATTTATTTTGATATATACATATATATACTATATATATATATATATATATATATATATGGTATAGTATTAAGTACCAGAATTGGTATTTTTTTTCCAGGTAGGAAAGCCTTTTGGGAAGGCCGGATTTTTGCCATAAATTGCTTGATGTTAAAAGTGAGGATAGAGCATTAATAGAATTAATCTGGAGAAGTTTATCACTTAGCTGTGTGGTGTTGGTTCAGTGTTTTGTGAGCACATCAAGATAACATGTTCACTCTTCAGGGTTTGTTGTCTCCTCTGAGAAGACAACAAGTCCTGAAGAGTGAACATGTTACCTTGATGTGCTCATGAAACTACATAGTAGGCATGACTGAACCAACACCACTCAGCTAAGTGATAAACTTCTCCAGATTAATTATATATATATATATATATATATATATATATATATATATATATATATATATATATATATATATATGAATAAAAATTTTACACTATAGAGTTTATATATTGTTTTAAAAATGATGGAGCAATTCTTTTTCTTTAAAAGGAACTTTTTTCATCCAACACTTCTTCAGAAAAATTTGTTGGAAAAAAAATCAAACATACAAAAACATAATCATTAATGGCAAATTGAAAAAAGTGCATAGGAGGCAAATAAGGAGCCATGTCTAAAATAAATTTATTACTAAAACAACAAATTGATGTAAATAAGCTCCAAGTGAGTATAAAAGGAAAAAGATTTGTATTCGTGACCCCTCCCCCCATGAGACACAAAGAATGAAGGAAGTTCTCCTTCTGTCAGTAAAACATCATTCAATGAAGCTTAATATGAACAGTTTCTAAAAACGTAAATGTTTAGATGACCAAACTTTTGTGCAGTAACCTAAATACTCTGTTAGAATATTTCAAAATGCAACCTGAGATGTTCACCAAATGTAGTCCAATTGCTGACTCACAAATTGAATGAGTTAAGTGAATACTGTCACTGAATTCACTCTCTTATATTAGTAGGTATATGCTGTCCAATCCAGGTCTCTGATGGCAAGTTGGTTTGCCTCACATAGCCAGCCTCACACTGACATTTAAATTGGTAAATAAAAGAGTTGTTTTGTCAGTAGGACAAACCATCCTCAGCAAAAGATGAGAACACTGGAATAGTATCAAAAGTAACACACAACTTGACAGTAGAAAAGCTATAAGTCATACACATTGAAACCCTATAGGAAAGTATCTGACTATTCCTACCCAACCATTGTAGCTTTAAGCTTAAGGTTAATTTCTTCCATCCATCCCTTCTGTTTACCATGGAAGTGGAGAGTGATTCTGTGTTACACTTTTTCGGTGTGCTGGTTGAATGGAATGGGGGGTGTTATTTAATACCACCGTATATCATAGGCCCACTTTTACTGGTTTGTATACCGACTGGAATTCTTTTGTCCCTAAGTCCTATGAAGTTAATTTAATCTCTACTTTCGTCCACTATGTTTTGATGTTATGTTTCCCTTGTAAGTTGGAGGGGGAAATTGCTGAACATTTACAATATTTTCCAGGATAATCGTTATCCTGGAAAATATTGTAAATGTTTTAAATACCTGGAGAATGTTATTAAACAAATGGCAGAACATAAGATTAAGAGTTTTTAATGCCCTCCCTCATGATGTTTGGACCTTGTCTTTGTCCAGTTTATTTAAATCTACCATGATTGGGTAGGGGGAGTCAAACATTTACTAATAGGGTGTGGTTGTCAGTGTGGTTGTCTTCTAGCTTTTCTAATGTCAAGTTGTGTATTATCTTTTATACTATTCTGGTGTTCCCATCTTTTGCTAAGAATGCATTCCATCATTTTTAAAACAACATATATATATATATATATATATATATATATATATATATATATATATATATATATATATAGCATAATAGGAAAGAACAGTGAGATTAATCATTCAGAGTTCTTAGTTTTTATTTTTAAAAAAACAGTGTTCAGTACGATCCATAGAGCTTAATATTATAATTATTTTTTTTTAAATATGATTTCATTACAATACAGAACATACTATGTTTCAAAACAGAAAACTCCAAATCTAGATTAATTTTAAAAATCAAATTTACAATACAGAGTTTCATTCCATTATCAAGTGACTAAAAGAATAATTTTCTAAGAAATTGATTTACTTAACATTAGTGTAGACAATCTTAATATTTCGTTGGTGGGGTTAAAGACCATTTAATTTTTATTATTATTTAGGGGTGGTCAGATTCTAAGCTAACTCTTGTGTCGCCATGTATAGTGATTATAAATTCAATCAAATTAAGCTGTGGGATTTGGGTGTCTGTTCATTGACATCTACTTCCATTTTTTTTTTCAGCAGTTGCAATGAAATCATATTTTTTTTTTAATTTATTATTATAATTATATATATATTATTGCATAAAAATTGCAGAAAGTTCACACACACACACACACATATATATTGTGTATATTTAGGCAGCAATTTTTCATTAATGCATGTTTCATTAAATAATATAGTTCCTTTCATATTGTCTGATAAGCTTAATCACATTATTGTTGAAAGACAAAAGGAAAACACCATATTGAAACATGTTTAAATCCAATCTAAACTAATATATGAAAGGAGCTTCCTTAAAATAAATAGACAAAACTTGTCTATATTATTTAACGAAACTTGCATTAATAATATATATATATATATATATATATATATATATATATATATATATATATTTATATATGAAGAAAAATATACGGAAAAAACAAACAAAAATCCTCATATGCAATTATGCTGTTTTAATGTTAATATAATGTCAACGTCGGACGTTTCGGTCTAATAGACCATCTTTAACATTAGACTATATTCAATTCAACGTGAAAAAGACAATGGACATAAGAGAAACATCCGACGTTGACATTATATTAACATTAAAACAGCATAATTGCATATTAGGATTTTTGTTTGTTTTTTCCGTATATTTTTCTTCATACTGTCGGATCTATATCCATATATTTGCTTACATACATACATATATATATATATATATATATATATATATATATACACACACAAGAAAACTGCTGTGTTGTCTTATTTATTAACCAAATTTCTGGTTGGAAAACTCTTCCTGACTGCAAGTCAATCAGAAAAACAAAACCTGAACATTTTAATGAATCAAATTTAGTTGAGCCTAAAGACAAAAATTGTTTCATTCTTATTTTCTGTAGATTTCTTTTATTTTTATGCCTTGGCTGTTCTCATTAGCAAAAAGAAGAAAGAAAATATTAGCATTGATCAGAAAACACAGTTTCATTATCAGATTCTGAAATGCATGTTTTAGAAGGGATTCCAATCAATGGATTTGGTGAGGGAGGATTCATGTCTTATGAAAAGAAAATGTCAAGTTCTTAGAAAAAAGTTTTTTTTTTCCCGTTTTCATTGAATTTCCTGGACAAAGATACAGACTAGAAGGCACATAGAAGCAATATAACCTTTATTGATAGACCATAGTTCTTTATTTTATTTATTAAAAAGCATTTCTTTAGTTCTTAAATAATAATAATAAAAAAAAACAATAAATTATGATGTCAGCTTAGAATTAGCAAATTGTTATTAAACAAAAAAGAAATTTGGTTTTCAGAAATTCTATGATATTGAGCAGGTTAAAGGCTACAAGAATAATATTCATAACTTACCATTTTTCATTATTCTTGTGCATGGCAGAAATATTGAAAAACGATAAGTGAATTATGAAACTTTTCCTTTTTCCATTATGAAAGTGTTATTCCTAAATAATTTTCTTTGTTTTCTTTTCGTCTCTGATAAGCTGCTGTTGCATTATGGGATATCATCAATCTTGTCTCTGTGTGTATGTGTGTGTCTACATAGAGTTCCACTACTTGTCAGTTGCTTTGCCACCTCATATACAAGTCTTAGAAAAAGTGGTGCTACAGGTGGGATACAGCACCCGCACACATAAATACAACGTTGTATTGTGTCCATAGAATTTCCCTCTCTATTTATCAGTTATTAAATAAATATCAACAAAGGACTTCGTCTATGCAGTCATTTTATATTTACGTTATCATCAAAGAATACACCAGAAATACAATTAGTGGATTATTAGAAAAATTCTGAGTGAAATAGAAAGTGTGTTACATCTTTAGAACAAAGTACCACAGTTGCTAGAATGTAGTTGGTATGTGAGCATGTGTGTGTGTGTGTGTGTGTGACGTAATATTATTCTAAAGAAATATGTGTACTGTTATAGTCATTATTGATGTTAATGCTTTAATTTCAGATACATAAACATTGACATGGGTTTTAAGCAAGATATAACTTCAGGAGAGACACATCATTTTTCCATACTAAATCCCACTCAATATAATGCTCGAGAGCCTCTCAAGGTAGAGGTTTGCTGTTAAAATTGCTATAATGAATAAAAGAGTAGAAAATAGAAATAAATATGCATACTGTGGTATAGTCATTGTTGATGTTAATACTTTAATTTCTGATATATAAACATTGACATTGGTTTTTAGAATGATATAACTTCAGGAGAGACACATGATCTTTCCATAATAAATCTCACTAAATATAATGCTCGAGAGCCTCTCAATGTAGAGGGTTGCTCTTAAAATGTCTATGATGAATAAAAGAGTAGGTAATAGAAAGAAATATGTGTACTGGTATAGTCATTATTGATGTTTATGCTTTAATTTCAGATATATAACCATTGACATGGGTTTTAAGCAAGATATAACTTCAGACACAAGATTTTTCCATACTAAATCTTGCTCATTACAATGCTCTAGAGTCTCTCAAGCAAGAGGGTGTTAAAATGTCTATGATGAATAAAAGAGTAGGTAATAGGAAGTGAAAATTATGGGGATGAGGAGGGGTAGATAAGAAGAGGTTAAAATTGTAGTGTTCAGGGACACATCCACAAGAGACCCCTGTTTTACAAAATTTCAGTTTTTCAGAAAAAACTGTTTGAGTGGAACTTTTTCTTTACATTTGAAATATGAAGGAAATACGTACGGTTCAGTTCATTAGATGTGCCATGGTGTGTCCTTTTGCTGTAAATGTCTGAACTGGTGAAATGTAGTGCGTCTGTACATTTACCATGAAAATAATGATAGACTAGTATTAAGTCTACTATGTAACATCTGTGAGAAAGTGACTGCAGAGTGGAGAGTCTTCCCTGACAAAAATGATTGTGAACCTTATCAAGACTGGAGAGTGAAGATTGTACAGTTCCAGTACAAAGATGAAAGCGAGACTATTTTTGGTTTAATCTGACATCATATTATAAAGAAATATGTATAATGATATTGTTGTTGTATCCTTAAAAAGGTTACAGACAGACAAGGGTAGTACTCAAGTGAAGGAATAGCAACACACATGTAGATGAAAGAAAGGTTTATTGTAAAAGAGAATACACTATTGAAAGACAGGGAATCGGGTGGCAGGCTAGTAATTCCCAAAGCAAGCCCCCAGGTATATCCTGTGCTCACTATATATATAGCTACTGATATAGTCAGTCCAGATAGACGATAGGGAGAGTGAGACATTCCATTACAACATTATTATTAATATTTATGTTTTAATTTAAAATATATCAAAATTGTCATGAGTCATAAGAAAGATATAACCTTTATTTCAAATGCATTCAACTTGTTAAATAAATATTAGTACAATTTGTGGTGTTCTGATTTCAAGGAGAAACATGTCTGTAGTAGAATTGTTTTAGATACTACATATTGCTTAGCATTAAGCTTTTATATACTCAGTGTTTACCTGAGCTCCCCACAAAGTAGGATATGGATCTAGGTTAGTTTAATGTGGATTCTTTCTGAGCCCATAGGCTTGGGCAAAAATTCCCCATAGATCCCGTATATACAGAGTTGGGTAGCTCTCTACCTCCCAGATGAGACTCTACCCTTCAGCATAGCCTCATCTGGGTTCCTCCCTGCCCAGTGGCAGACAGGTCAACAAGCAGAGCCAGGCAGCAGACTGCCTGACTCCTTTGATATACTCAGTATTTACCCGAGTTCCCCACAAAGAGGGATGTGGCACAAGGCTAGTTTAACATGGGTCTTTTCAAGCCCATGTGCTTGGGCAAAAACTCTCCATAGATCACATATACATAGGGCCAGGTAGCTGTCTACGTCCTACACACACACCATAAGCTGAATCCCCTATAGACAAATTTACATACATAAAGCAATATTTGTGGTTATCAGTTATGCTTGAAATCTGTTGATTTCTTGAAACTTCGAATGGACACTGTGTTATGATCCATCTCCCCCATTAATGAATCTGTTTTGAACACATATATTCATGAGAACTCTGCTCAAAGGAGTCAGTCGGTCCACTGCCTGGTTTCTCATGTCATCCTCACTTGTCGCATCATGCTTTGTGGAAACTTGGTTAAATACCAAATATATCAAAGCTCAAAGGGGTAGGCCCTTGAAGTAATTCTGATGTAAAGAATTATGTTCTTTTTTAATTAGGGTGCCATTTGTAAAATCTATGGCCAGATTTGTTCTTGTATATTACGAGTGAATTTGAATGATTCTCAAAACATAAATTTCTCTTATGTTCATAGATACAGGCACTTAGATCTTGTGATGTCTCTCCGATATAAATGCTTTTACATTGTAAACAATTTATTTGATAAGTACTGGCATCTGAATTCGTGTTGGATTTATCTTTCTTCCTAATTATATCTTTGGTTGTCTTGGATGTGGTGATAAAGGTCCTAGTATTAGCGATAACAAATTTATTTACAAGTTTAGTAGTGTTAGAGAGTAGGATTATGAATTTTATGCTATTTTTGTTAGAAGTGCTATTGATGGTGTCTTAATTTTTAAATTTATGGATTTTGATCTATATTTGACCCCAACTTATACATATATATATATATATATATATATATTATGAAATGGACAGAGTCCGACAATTTATTTATTTATTAAAGACATTTTTTATGTTTAACGTTCTTTTTATAGATACAAGTATTTAAGTAAATGCTCTGTTTATAATAAACAGTATTAAATAACATTTACCGGCCTGAATGTCCGAGAAATTTTCATAGAAAATATTCGTCCTTGGACAGGATTCGAACCTGCATCCTATACGGAACCGATCGGTTAGGCACGTCAACGTAAATGACGGTTCGGAAGGATGCAGGTTCGAATCCTGTCCAAGGACGAATATTTTCTATGAAAATTTCTCGGACATTCAGGCCGGTAAATGTTATTTAATACTGTTTATTATAAACAGAGCATTTACTTAAATACTTGTATCTATAAAAAGAACGTGAAACATAAAAAATGTCTTTAATAAATATATATATATATATATATATATATATATATATATTATGCTAAATGCTATTTTGTGGAGACCTATGTTTGAGTAGTCTTGTTTTTTTAAACAGTGTATTATGTCTACTGACCTATGCAATCAAGAGGAGTTTGAACCTTAATCTCTCTCTCTCTCTCTCTCTCTCTCTCTCTCTCTCTCTCTGAATAGGAGAAACCATTGTCTGACATGATGTGCTTTAGACTGCTTGGCAACAGAGCATATAAGACAGTGGTCTCTCCTACTATCGGAACCACTAAGAGTTATGCGGGTCCAAACCCTGCTGGAGATCACTTTTTCTTTATTAAGTCTCTTGATTGCACAAACTGATTCACACTGTTTTAAAAAAACAGGAGATCTATTTAAACATGGATATCCTGAAAATAATATTGGAAAAGGAATCAATTAATTTCTTAAAATAAATATATATATATATATATATATATATATAGAGAGAGAGAGAAAGAGAGATTCATTGTAGCACTGATGGTGATTCTTTCATAGAAAAAGTGCAATCACATTACTGCCAACAGGGATTTCACTTATTAACAGTTGGTTCAATTAACAAAACCTTCATATTGAAAACTTTTATTAAATGAAAACTAATATATAATAAATAATATAATGTAATATATATATATATATATATATATATATATATATATATATATATATATATATATATATATATATATATTTCAAAGGACTAAAAGAAGCATAAATCTTTATTTTGAAAAAATAGAAAAAATAATCAATTTGATTATCTGAGACGCCATCAAAGTTTGAGTCATCAGATCCTGAAAGGAAAAGCACAAATTAATAAAAATAAATAAAAAGCTTTATTAATGGACGAATGAAATGTTTTTGTATAATCCATTTCATTTTTACAGTTTGTTTGTCCATAAGTCAAATATATTCCTTTGTGTGTTTGGGGGTTGGGGAAAGTGTGGTTGTAATGTTTTTGTTATCTAATAGTCTCAGTCATTTAGAATTCAACACACTCAAGCCCACCCTACAAATATCGGCTCTCAAAGTCTCACTGTTTGTGGTCAAAGTCTCACTGTTTGTGGTCAAAGTCTCACTGTTTGTGGTCAAAGTCTCACTGTTTGCATGACTTCCTGCATTATTTCTGATGATGTCATCATATATTATGGTAGAGTATATAAGGTGTGGATTATAGCAGAACATTGACAGCCAATATTTATGGTTGAATGTTAAAAGGTTAAACTGTACATAGAATTTGCCAAGTAGGGTAAACTTTATAAATTTTATTTTTACCTCATATTTTATAATTAGTCAGTTTTGTTGGATAAAGATTTTAAGTACTTTTCTTTCTAGAAAAAGATAAGAAGAACATTGTAAAATTATAAAAATACCTTTTAAAAAGTGTATCTATTTCTGGTGATTTTTTTTTTTTTAGGCATACTGAATATATAAAGTTTTCTTATATCTGCAAACAGATTTCATCAATCTATTGATATTAATATATATATTATATATATTAAGGAAAAAGACAATAGGAAAACTGCAGTTTTAACCAAAATTTTTTGTCCAATATGGACTTTTTCAAGGCAAAAAAGAAAATGAATTTATTGAAACAAAGTATCTATAAACAACAAACAAAATGGCATTACCAACCAGAAGAATTTAGAAATGCTATTGTATATTCAAATGGTCAACTGAAAAATTACATCAATTACTTAATGTTTGAAGAGAATATTTTTACATGTATAAATATTGTTTGTATTTTTGTGTTGACGGATTCAACCGTTTTCTTTTGATTTCTTGATATATTTGTTGTGTACATTGGTTTGGGGGAGTTGTGATTCTGTTAGGAAAGATGATATTGGGAAAAAACCTGTAATGTTTGGATAATATTTAATGGCGGCACTCTCATATAGTCTTTTTCTAGAAGTTAATCCTGAGAAATTTTTACATATGTGCATGTGTGTATGTGTAAAAATTCAGGCATAAGTAAAAAAATGAATCTGTAAAAAAACAACAGTAACAATGACATTAAACCAGATCAAACTGACATATAATACTAATTCTATGAAAATGGGTTTACTTAGGTCTTCCAGTATATCGCCACTGTTGTATATTTCATATAATACTATCTACTAACATTTACGATGAAAAACAATTCTTTGAAATCTACTATGAAAAAAAATTTATCCAGTCTTAATGATATGGAAAGGGATATATTTGTTCAAAGTAGCAAAGTGGTTGTTGACTACTGTAAACAGGCAGGACAATCTAGCAGGTAGCCATAATGGATTGATACTCATCGTAGTTGTAGGGAATATGTGTAGGCAATAGGCATAAACAATAGGTGTAGGCAATTGGCATAGACAACAAGCTTAGTCCATGTACCTCCACATCAATCTGTATTTATGGCTGACACCAGCCAATCATATTACTGTGAGGGGGGACCCAGGTGTATGCATATTCATTACATCACTTAACAATATCAAAATAATTACAATCACATCCAAAATTATTATGGATATGGTCAGAACCAAAAATATCCATAACAATAATAAGTCTCAAGCAAGTATATATAAAATAAACTGTCATAAATGTTCTTTACAATATATTAAGGAGAAACTTTGCAGAAATTTAAAAATTAAAAAAAAAATGTATCTATGAGCACAAAAAGGATCTTTTGCCTAACAGTTTATCAAATGCATAACAATAAGTTCAACCACAACTTCAGTCTGAATGCCACACTTATTTAAATGTAAATAGCTAAAGTCAAAAGTTGTTATTTAATATATATATATATAATTCTTCTCCTTCTATGCACTATATTCCTTCAGAACAATGGCAATCATGGCTCTCGACAATTTGTTGTCCTTTGTAACTCTTAATAACTTCTGTCATTTTCCATTTTTCCAAAACCCTGCTTTGCAATCCATTCACTCATGCTCGCCAGGTAAGTTATATATTGTTTTCCTCTGTCTCTCTTACCTTCTATCTGTTCTGTAAGTATCAAATTTTCCAAGCCTTCTTTCCTCATTATTTACCACAGAAATTTCAACTCTCTCTTCCTGATATTAAGTATAAGTGTCCTTGTTGTTGCCATTATCTCTAGAACTTTAGAAAGGTTTATTCTCCCTTTTGCAATTCCCCTCAATATTGGCATTGTTGTATCCATGATATAATAATACCTTATTTAACAGACAGAATGGAATAACTGAAAGGAAAGGAATTGTTATCAAAGAGAGTTTTATGGCACTAAATCGTACACAAAATTATATATCCATATTTACATTTGTCCCATGCAGAGAAAACATAACACCTTTATGCAAAAACAAGCAGTGTGAAAAGAGAATGAAAAGATAGGGTCTTGTCTATAATACAAAGATTCTTCTGTGTTTCTGGAGAAGCCACATTTAGGATTCTAGATTTGATTTATCTGCTATGTCAATATCAAGGACATATTCTTCAAACAGGAGATGGTGAGGCCTTGCCTTTTCTCAAATTGAGGATTGTGAGCCAAAGATAGTTTCTTCCTATATTTTGGTAAGATATATTCCAAAATGAAAACAGCACCATGGGCTTGTGAGCTGCACCACATGGGAGCTGGCTGGTTGGGGGGGGGAGCTTCAGAGTTAGCTTCATCCTAGAACTGCTCTGTTTGACTCCTGGTAACTAACTAACTGACTGACCTCTTTTCTCACGGTATGAAATAATGTCATTAAGTAACCATCACATCACATCACTTCATTTCTACTAAAAGGAGATAACCGCCTTTTGTAACTCTACACTGTGTATTGTCAATTGTTCTTTTTCATCATAGAAGAGTACTTCAATGTTTTCATTCCATCTCTGATTTATTTCTTCTTTCTCTAATATCAATGTTCTGTCTTTGGATTTTATACATGCTGCTGATGAGCATGTCTTTTGTCCTGTTAGTTCTCTTATTTTTTATGTATATCAGCTTTATCTGTGATACTTATTTTTATTTCTGAACATTTTTCATTGAGCCATTCCTCTTTAGCCTGCCTGAATTTTTTCCTAATTTCTTCATGCAGAGTCCTATATTATGTGTTCTATATTGGTTATTGTTTTTTGTCTCTTTTTCATCATGACGAGAAATGAATTTTTCATCTATTCTTTTTGTCTTTGTCTCTTCTTCTTTGGGATGATCTTGATTGCTGGTTTCATCAAAGCTTCTCTTAATGTGTCCAACTTTGTGTTTCCATTCTCATTCTTTTCATACTGTCCATATATTTCTCCTTCAAGAGTCTGCCATATTACAATTTGGGTGCTGCTTTGGCCCAATTCAATTTCTGTAGTTTCACTCTAAATTTGCATATCACTCATGTAGTTGACACTTGGGGATGTTCTGTAGTGTAAGACTGCATTTCTGAATCTCTTATTGATAGTTTATAATACATAACTTAATTTATCAAACTAAAAAAATATAAATAATAATTACATTATAAAAAGAGATTCAATATAAAAAAATAACAACATTTACTCACTTTCATTTATTAAATATTAAATCATTTAACATCTTCCATAATTTACCTTATTTTACAATAAATATTTATACACAAATAAAAATGTCATTAGTTTTTTATAATTTTTAAAATTAGGAATTCTCTAAATATTCATGAATTCTGAAAAACTAATAACATTTTTATTTGTGTATAAATTATTTATTGTAAAGAGAAATCCCTACATTTGGCTTGATAAAGTCTAGCACAGGATGAAATATGTTTAGCTAACATAAATTTTCCTTGTCTTTATTCATATATATGTACATATATATATATATATATATATATATATATGTATGTTTGTGTATATGTATGTGCATATTTGACATATAACACACAGACACACACACACATATAATTAATTTGGAGAAGTTTAGCAGTTAGCTGAGTGGTGGTGGTTCAGTCATACCAACTATTTAGTTTCATGAACACATCAAGATAACATGTTCACTCTTCAGGTCTTGTTGTCTTCTCTGCTGTTATTTCTCAATTTTGCCATATTTACATGTGGTTTGGTGTAATTTATTATCTTTTTATAGGTGTGTGGTTTTTCATTTAATGGGTGTTGTTGTTATTACTTAAGTTGTATAAGGTTTCTTGGTATTTGTTTGGTTTGCATTGTGGTCACCGCAATATAACAAATATGGCAAAAGTAAGAAATAACAGCAGAGAAGACAACAAGCCCTGAAGTGTGAACATGTTATCTTGATATGCTCACACAACTATGTAGTAGGCATGGCTATACCAGCACCACTCAGTTAAGTGATGAACTTCCCCAAATTAATTCTATTAACGCTGTTTCCTAACTTTTTATAACAAGCACTTTATGGCAAAAACCTGACTGCCCAAAAGGTTTTTCCACAAAGAAAAAGAATCAGAAATTCTGGTACTATACTATATATATATATATATATATATATATATATATATATATATGTGTGTGTGTGTGTGTGTGTGTGTGTATATATATATTTCACATACATCATATGCATATATATATTTGATTACCAATCAGTTGAATGTAATTACTATTCAATGTTTTGTCATCTACAATACCAACTTTTATAATTTGGTTTACCACTGGGTTTCTCTGTTAGGCACATTTTAGCTTGTCTCTTTTTAGAGTTTCTAGAAAGTGGCCCTGTTTAATGAACCATATTTTTTTTCTTATTTTAGATACATATATTATAATAATATATCCCTGTCACATAATATTACCTGACCTTATAAATAGACTTAATAACACCTTAACCATGAGATATTTTACTTTTCAAACTATAACTAATAACACATTACCCATTACTATTATTCTCATCACTATAATAGTGATGAGAATAATGATATGACAAACTCCAATTATTACATTTGTTAACAAATATATAAAGTTGTAGTTAAAAATAAATATGAAACTTTGTATGAGGTCTGGAACTCAAAGTGAAAAACTTCAAGGGAAGCACAAATGACAACAGCAAAAGAAATCATCCTGTGGAAAGAAAGACAAATAGAAAAAGACGTTGATTGCAAAGGAACTTTGCAACCTAATGAACAAGCTCAATAAAGAATATTGAGGCAGATCAACACTGAACATGGTTTACTGGTATGCCAAGAATTTAGAAAGGGTCTTTTATCCTTTCTCTTTTAAATATGAAAATTTCTATTTCTTCTTATAACATTTGGCCTATTACTAATAGAGATGCCAACATTGCATGTAATGAGCTCTTTACACTAATGAAAGAGAATACAGCAAGTAATGCCAAGAAAATGGTGAAGCCTATATGAGGTTAGATAAAAACATTAGAAATAAATGCAAGCAATCAAAAGAGAAATTGAAAAGCTACAGGACATACTAGACGTCTAGGTATGTACAAAAATAAAATAAACAGATGAACAGGAAGCATGACTTTTGTAGAGTGTATCAAATCTAAAGTAAAAACACTCATAATGGAAAAAGAAAAAGTAATATATTGATGGAATAAGAACATATATAACATATACCAATATTCATCCAATCATTACAAAGTCTGTCTTCAAGCATAAACAATAAGGAACCTAGTGATGAGAAAATTAAGAAAGCTATTAAAAAAACTAAGGAATAATAAAGCATTACCCAACATTGAGGCTAAACTTTTGAAAATAACTTACTTTCTCCCTGAATTCAATAACAAGTTTCTTTATTTTATGAAAGAAGGCTGGAATCAGAAATGCACCCACAAAAAATGGGTTTTATCCCATATAAATTCACTATGGAAACAAAAAGGCAACCCTCAAGACCCTTATACATACAGGAGTATCTCAGTTGAGTCCACCATGGTGAAAGTATTATATATATATATATATATATATATATATATATATATATATATATATATATATATATATATATTAACTCAGCTCCCATCATTTTATGAAAGTCTACTTCTCTCAACCCATTTTGGTTTCATTCTGGTAAGGAGTGTAATGATAGCATATGAGATGGAACAACTGCAGGAAATTGCATACCACTCCCATAAAAAATTGTATACCTACTATATTGACCTCATAGCAGCCTATGACCACCTCAATAGAGACTTCCTTATCTCATCTTTTAGAAACTGCTTTTCAAGCTCTAAATATACTGAATACATTGATCTAATAGAGGAACTTTATTGGTCCATAAAATCTTATATGTATGGCAAGGTCACCAATACAGAAACATTTCAAACCTCATCAGGAGTATGACCAGGAAGAAAATGATAGCTCCAGTTTATTTAATCTTTTCCTGTGAAGAATTGGGAACTGATCATTTAAGCATTCCATACCACATCCTAAATGAATCTACTAATGGTAAACAACAATCCTGCTTTCTCTCTGGAAACCAATAAAGTGATGATGAGCCAGGTTATGCTGATGACACAGGTATTCATACTTGAGATAAGAATGATCTTGAAAAGAAAAAATCAAGATCCTCTACCAAGTGTTCCAAGAAATAGGACTCAAGATAAACCTTTCCAAAACAGAACCTATGTTATCAGCACTACTAATTACCTATCCTCTTTTCAAGTGAAGTTAACCAAAAAAACAAGAATCCTTTAACTAAAGATGTCTGCTCCAACATGTACATAAGTGGCATACTTTTTTATTTTGAACAGCTGTTTTTGAAAATACCTGCTCTTTTTCTTTTTATTGTTAATTTATTTTTATTTGTCCCTTTCCCTCTCTTGAGCAGGTATATTATACTTATTATCATAATTTATTACTATTATTATTATTTATCCCTGTTCAAATGTGCTCATTACATTAGTAATTACATAGCATTGTTTTATTTTTTATTAATTTTAGAAATATTTGCCCATCGCAAGCTGTGTGAATGCTTCGGATTTGCAAACTGACTTGTCACTGATGGTATGGATAAATTTGTGAAAGAGGGAAGAAACCATACCACTTACATGCAATACCCTTTTTATGGATGGAATAAATTTCTTTATTACTGACTGTGGGGGGGGGGGGAAATACAAAAGCTATATTCTTATCAACTTACATTTACAGCCATCTTTTTCTCTCCTCTCTCTCTCACTCTCTCTGTGTCCACCATTTTTTCACAGATTTGTCCGAAACCAGTCAGTTTAAAACTCTTTGCCATCTCCTTTCTTCTTGAACCTGGTATCTTTTTTGTCCTTTCCTCAATCCAATCCCATTTTCATTCTCCTCATTCACTTTCACTTTCACTCTCAATATACCCCTGCATTCTCATGGCATCCTTTCCCGGCTTGGGGTGAAAAGATTCAAAACTATTTAATTTGTTATAACTCTTCCATTTACCAAGGTATTTAGAATGTTTGGTATTTAGTAACTCCACATCCTGTATTTTTATGATAAATTCAAGGTAGATGCCATCACTGCTTTCATTCCAGTCCCAGATCATATTTCCATTACACTCACCAATATTATTAACATACTGATCATACAAGTCAGTCCTATAGGTGGATATGATTGATTGATCCATTTTTAACAGCTTCTCAACCATTTGCAAGATATTTAAAGCCAGAAAATAGTTTTAGAATGTAAGATTTTAGGAGAAGGAGATAATAAAGCCAGGAAATAGTTTGAGATTGTAAGAATTTTAATTTTTTTGAGATAAAAATGATTTAGTGATACTAATTAAGTTTTACTAATTAACCCATAGATGGAGGGAGAAGAGGTGGATTCATATCTTTTCCCAAGGGTATTTATATATGAGAAAATATAACAAACCAAAATGGAATTGGAACTCAACTCTCAGATCAACAATTCCAAGCTATTACCCATTACACCACCCACACATCCAAGCATACAGAACCTGGAATTTCCAAGCAGTCATTCGTCTAGGTATTGACCCAGCTCAATGTTGCTTAACTTCAGTGATCTTGTGAGAACCAGTGATTCAATGTGATGTGATGTTATATTTCATTAAAATTTCATAACACCAATTATAATTTTTAAGGGGAACAGAATAAAATTTGGGTTTTTGTGCAAATTTTTCCAGGTCTTTCCTTCCTCAGATTTAATTCGGTTTTAATCATCAATTATTTATGAAGAAAAAATACAATTTTCAAATATAAAATACTCTTTATCATTTAAACAAGACCCTGATAATCAATTTGTATCGGCTAGTATCTATAAAGTGGTGAGCTAAGCTGAGAGACTGAATTTTCTGTGCTTCTAAAATAACATTTTACAATATAATTACCATGTTAGTTGCACTTAAGGAATATGGTACTACTTATTGAACTGGTGCTTGCTATTGTTGGGTGTATTATTAATTTACCTAACAAGTAACTGTAACTGCTGCTAAAAGCCTCTCTGTTCGCATGCACAATGTACACACACTCTCTCAGCATTTCTTGCAACAAACATATTGTGTGTCAGTGTTGTTGTGTGTTTCATATTGTTCAGCTTTTTTCATTGTGACTGCTGAATTGTAGACACCATGTGACAGTGCATTTATAAAAACTTCCAGTCATGAATTTCTTGCACATCTACTGTTACAAGAAAATCTCTATTTTTATATCATGACTAATCATGGCTCTCCACAACTTCCTTAATCTTACATTGCTCCCAGTAATTCTTGCTCCTTTATAACTCTGTTTTGACTATGATACTATGATTTTTTTGCCTTCTTCAAAGTGTTAAATTTTCCGAACCTTCCTCCCTTGTCATGCATCCCAAAAATGTCAGCTGTCTCTTTCTGATCATTAGCAGCAGTTTCTTTGTAGTGCTTGTTATCCTTGAATCTTCCTAATTTATCGCATACTCTCTATAGCATTCTCGGTATTTGTCAGTAGAACTATATCTTTGTTGCTTTAAGTTTCATCTGTGAAGAAATTATCCAACATTCACTACCATAAAGGAAAATTAGCCATCACTTAGCAGCCCAGCACTCTTTTCTTTGTTTTTAGAAACTAGTGATTACTTGACATTCTCGTCATAGATGAAGAAGAGACTTGAAGCAACAGAAATGTGGTTCTACAGAAGGATGCTGAGAATACCATGGACCGAATATGGGAGCAATGACAAAGTGTTTGCGATAATGGAAACGAAAAGGAGACTTATGTATAACATCATGAAGAGAGAGTTGAAATTTCTATGGCCATAATGAGGAAAGAGGGCTTGGAAAATTTGATACTCACAGGACAAATTGAAAGCAAGAAAGAGAGAGGAAGACAACACTTAATCTACCTCATGAGTAAATGGATGGTGGAACAAGGATTAAGAGAGATAACAAAAAGAAAAAAATTATTATGAGCTATAAAGGACAGGAAATTGTGGAGAGCCATAATCACCAATTTTCTGAAGGGACACAGTATATAGGAGAAGAAGAATTATTAGTTTTGCATGCTGTTGTTCCATAACGTTTGCATTCATCTGCACCTTGTTTTCTTTTAAAAGTACAATGAAGATTGATCTTAAAACTATTTTTTTTCTGGAAAACGGGTTTCTCAAGTCCAGTAGCTGTTATTGCTCTTTCCACTATTGATGGGAGTTACCTTCCTAACCTTTTGTTTGAAGTAGTATGGAATGCCAACATTTCAATTATGTCATTATTTTCTCTTCTCAAGTCCAGTAGCTGTTATCACTCTTTCCAATATTGATGGGGGTTTCCTTCCTAACTTTTTGTATGAAGTCATGAGTAATGTTTAAATCCTAATTATGTCATTATTTTCTACCCAGGTTACATGTGCTATCCATTTTATCTGTTACCTGCCATTGGTAGTCCTCAGGTATTTTCTCTGCAATGGAACATGTGAGTCTTATATACCATGAAATATGGTAATTCAAAATAGAAACTTTTAGAGCTACAGAGTGGAGCCTATGAAATTTCCCTGTGTATTTTATAGATTGCGTTAGTAGACATTTTTTGGCTAATTAGAATTAACTTATTAGACATTTTCTGATCAATGACAATCAACTTATCAGGAAATTTCTGTCCAATTAGAATTAACTTAGACATTTTCTGACAAAATAAAATTAATTTATTAGGTATATTCTAACTAATTAGAACTAACTTAGATGTTTTCAGACCAATTAGAATTAACATTAGACATTTTCTGACCAATTAGAATTACCAATTCTGACCAATTAGAATTAACTTATTACATATCTTTGACAATTAGATTTAACTTATTGACTTCTTTTTTTTAAAAACTGGATTGGAAGGAAAAAGTTTCTTATTGGAAATCAAGGAAGTTTTCACTCATCATTGGATTGATGTGTAGTATCTGCTTTTATTTTATTTTTTGATAGCTATTATTTTAATTTCAAAAATGTCAAATACTAAACAAGAAGGAAGGAAAAATAATATATTTTTTATCATATATGATGAACTAGAAAAGAAAATTCCTCCAAAAATCACCTTTTCATCTAATAACTAGATAGTTATGTTGGATACAAGACTAACACATGTTTAACACGCTAGTCCCTGATGACACCAAAATTGAATATATATGATTATAAATGATTGACTAGCAATCAAAATTATGTTAAAATATAAAAAGCAATTACACAAGTGTTATAATTACATTTTTAGCTTTTTATGGCTAAATATTCTTTGCTAAATTATTGATGCAT
>OZ010579.1:7813540-7816040 GCA_963932145.1 Acanthosepion lycidas
ATATACATATATATATATATATATATATATATATATATATATATATATATATATATATGTATACATACAAAGTATATTTATATATATATACATATATATATATATTTATATATATATATATATACATATATATATATATATATATATATATATATATATATATATATATATATATACAGCCTTGAAAATGGCTAAAGATGAGGTCTAAAGAGACATATTATATACATATATATATATACATATATATATATATATATAGATATATAGATATATAGATATAGATATATAATATGTCACTCTAGGCCACTTCTTTAGCCATTTTCAAAACTGTTTTGTTGTTAAAGAATAGTAGTATTTATTCTGAACTGCATTAATTGGTAACAGTTGGTATCTGAGTTGGTGTCTTCCTATTTAAAAAAAAATTTAAACCCACCATTTCCACTACTGAATAACGTGAGTTTTATACTGTGTGCCAGATGTTACTGACACCAAAATTCCTTTGGTTATAACACATATGAAGGATGATAGAGTTATTCAACCAGAATTTTTCTTATGGGTTGATATATATCGTGAATGGTTAACTGCCTTTTTATCATACTTTGGTCATATATATATATATATATATATATATATATATATATATATATATATATATACACACACACACACATCTATATGGTTTAGATTTATGTTTATCTTTGAGATGGAAAAATATTTGAACACTTGGAATAATTACTTGCACAGTTAAAATTTGACTGAAATTTATAAAAATTGTTTATTTTCATGATGAAAAAAGTAAGATGAGAAAATCTATTTTGACCTAATAAGAAACTTGAAAGCACTTGGGGAAAAAAACTCATTTATGTTCCAATATAGACAATCATAGAATATTCCAGTAAACAGTTTATCTAGGTCTGAGTCAATCAAAGTGGTCATTTGCTGCAGTAAAATGTTGGTCACTGATTAGATTTGAGAAGGTCACAAAGAGAAAGAAAATGATTAGACATTTTGACAATTGAATTTTTGAGAAAAAACAGGATGAAAATCTCTTTACTCTTTTGGGACAACATTGTGGAAAATTTTATCTGAACTGGTACTTCAGGTAAAATATATGAATGTAATCCCAGAAAAAATAGATAGAAAAAATATAAATAATAATTTTCTGATAAACTGAAAGTTAATTCAAAAAGATTTTACAAGTATCAATTATTTATGTTGGACTACTTTAGACTAAATCCAAGTCCTATACAAAAAATAAAAATAAATATACTAAAAAATTAGAATAAATTACAAAAAAAGCTATGAATCCAAATCCTATACAAAATAATTAGATTAATATATGAAAATAAATATACCAAAGAAATGAAAAACCATCAAAATAAACAAAAAACTTTAGAATGTATTGAAAAAAATATAAAATAAAAAAGTTAGAAGTTTGACCAAAGTCTTCACACAGACATCAAAAAGAACCAAATCATTTTTAGAAGAATGTTCTTTGATCAGATGAAATTAAAATCAAACTTTATGGCCACAACTAAGAACAACTTTTGCTTTTGTACCCAAAATCCAAGAAGCATTTTCCTCACAGTAAAATATAGAAATGGAAATATATACAATACTGAATGGAGTGGGCAATTCTTCAAATAACACAAGAGTGCTTCTACATATAATTGAAAGTAACTTGAATAGAATAATGTATTACTGTAGAATGGTAAAATTGATTATTCTCTTTGTTGCAACTGTCGAAGATAAAAGATTGTTGGATCTTTCAATTAGGTAATGAGTCAAAGCATATGGTGAAGACAATTCAAGATGCTTTATCAGGAGCAATGTAAAAGATTTTCTGTCCTTTAGCTGATCTCCTTGTCTAAATTCCCTTAAAATTTGTGGTAAATTTTGAAAAAGAATTTAGTGGGATCCCAGAACTCTCAACAACTTGAGCTATGAAATATCATTGGTGGTGTTTGCTTTATCAAATGACAAACACAGATTGCATGGAGATATAATAAAATTGGATGAAATATATTTAAAAGAAACTTTAAGTAAAAACATTTGTCTATGCATGGCTCTCATAGAAACAGTGAAAAATAGAAGAGGAATGTAAGATATCATTTATTTAACATTGAGGATATCCTAAGGGAGCTAGGGGTCCTACCAGGATTTATTATCAGTGGGAAAAATTTTAACAATATAAGATACATGGATGACAGTGTTGATGGTTGACACAGAAAGAAAACTACTGGACTTTCAAGACAAGGTAGTAAAAGAAAGCAAGAAAAAAGGACTAACCATCAAATGCAGGTAGCCAGAATGTCTGGACATCAACAAGAAGAAAAGCCAAAGATGTGAATTAAAATTGAAGAGTACTAAATAAAAATAAGAACAAGACGATATCCCTAGATGTGAGCGGTGGAAGGAGAACAGTCTACCTTCATAGAATAAATAACGATTTCAGTTCAGAATTCCCTGTAAGTTACCCAGATTGATGTACACTTGAGGA
>OZ010579.1:7821040-8143540 GCA_963932145.1 Acanthosepion lycidas
TACTCAGCAGAAATTGTTGAATGACTTATGAATATATAAGGATGCTGAAAAGTTCTCAGCTTGACCCATTTTCAAAAATCAATAATAAAATATCATAAAGCTAATTTTGTGAAATGGGCTGAGCTGTTTTGAATTACTTTTATTTGTTTTTTTCTCTGACGAGAAGGTAAGAATGTTATCAACTATGAAGACTATATAACGACTATAAAGACTAGTGTTAGTCTCTTAATTGTGTGCCAATGTTGGACATCTTGCAGGGTTGTGAAGTTTTTTTTTTTTAATTCTATCCTCCTTGCTATTATTCTTGTCTACTAATTTCTGTTGACTTTTTGAACAGTTGGCTGCTTTCTTTCTACTCTAAGTTTTATTTGTAGAATTTTGGGAATCTCTAATTAATGCAGTTAGTGAATTATCAACAAATACATTTTTGCTTAAAGATGACCAGAGAATGAAAAAGCCAAAATGTAGGAAGATGTAACAAAAGAAATGAGGAAAGCCTGTATGGGTACTTACTTATTTTATATTTATATATATATATTTCTTGAACCAGCAGGAATGAATAACAGTCATTCTTATTTCTTTTATTGATGAAAAAACAGAAAGCAAAGTGTTTTGCTTCAAGACTCCAAGAAAAGGCACCAGAGAAATACCACCAGTTTTTGTTATCATTGTTCTTTATTCTCCTTCTTGTTAGGAAAAGAAGTCTTGTTTAAAGTGCATTCAAAGAAAAGAGCACTGAATGTAATATCCATCCTCCTATATAGCTGTGAATGCTGGACAATCTCCTTAAAGATGAAGAAGAGATTTGAAGCAATAGAAATGTAGTTCTACAGAAAGCTGCTGAAAATACCATGGACCAAATATGTGAGTAACAACAAAGTCTTAAAGAAAATGAAAACAACAGGACACTTATACTTAACATCAGGGAGAAACAGTTGATGCACATAATGAGGAAAGAGGGCTTGAAAAATTTTACACTCACAGGACAGATTGAAGGCAACAGGAACAAATGAAATCAACACATAACCTGCCTAGTAAACTTGTGTAAATAGATGACAGAACAGGGTTTAGGAGAAAACGAAAAGGACAAAATTTATTAAGAGCTACAGAGAACAGGAGCTATGATCACTAACGTCCTGAAGGGACACTACACATAGAAGAAGGGGTAACTTACCTTCCTCTTCTCTAATAAGTATGCACCATGCTTTACCAGTCACGTGATACTTAACAACCAATCAGCAAAGCTCTATATTTACAGAGGGCAAGAGCTTCAGTAGACACAAGATAGTACAGTTACGTTCATGAATAGCAAAACAATTGACATGTAATATTCAATGCTTCCAAAACTAAACTAATAATATTTTATCATCAATGAATTGACCTTGAATTTTGTTGTCATGATGAATTCTCATTGAATCTCCTTGCCTGGAACATCTATTGGGACCCAAGATCACATCTGACATCAACTAAACCAGTCATGTGACTCTTAACAGCAAATCAGCAGAGCTCTGTATTTACAGTGTGCAAAAGCTTTGCTAGACACCAGAGAGTAACAATACATTCATGAATAACGGAGGAACGGACTCGTAATATTCAATGCTTTCAAAACCAAACTAATAATGTCTTATCATCACTGAGCAGACCCTGAGGTTTTCAGGTAATGATGAATTCTCAATGAGGCTCCTTGCCTGGAACATCTATTGGGACCCAAGCTCCCACTAGACCTCAACTTGAACATATATATGACCCATTGCTAAAGAATAGTTAGGTCCTTGTCCCACTCAAGAAAGTACCCAACTGGTTTTACCATCTTCAAGATTTAGAAGAGATCAGATCAAAAATTGGAATATTGCTGCCACATCTGGGCTGGAGCTTCCAAATGCTCATTTTACAACTTTCCCTGAGTGTAGAAGCATTTGCACAGACTTGTGGGCAATAAATTCATTTCCCTTCTTCAACCCACACCTTTTTCACAGATGAAATGTTGCTTGCCTCTTGCTACTCTTTCACTATTTTCAAGGCAGATGTTTCAACAAATATATTCCTTGGTTCTGCTAGTCCAGATCTTCGTAGCTAGAACCTGCCATGCTACATACACTGATTTCACGCATCTTCATCCCTTCATATTCCATTGGTGAGGAATAAGTTCCACGAGTCCAGACCTTCAGAGCTCGAACCTGCTATGCTACATACACTGATTCATCTCATCTTCATCTCTTCATATTCCATTGGTGAGGAATAAGTTCCACTTATCCAAACCTGTTGCAATGTGAAATGAACTTCTGAGAGGATGCTTTCCTAATCACAACAATCTTTATCTCTCCAATTCAATGGTAAATTATTATCTATCCTACATATCTTCATAATATTTCTCCCTCCTTGTATGCACTTACATTTCCAACTAGTACTTTGAGTTGTTCTTGAAGTTTGTATTGGGTAAATAATTGTAAAAAAATAACAGATACAGACAGTCCTTTGAAAATATGGAAGTAGTGACAGCTTTTTGCAACATCCACTAATATTTCTTTTCAGAATCAGAGAGAAGGCATGTAAGACATTTTTAACTTTAGCAATCATATTGCCTTTTTGAAAATAACAACTTTATTTGAGATTTGATTTCTCTCTAGCCATCTTTATAGTTTTATTTAATTATTAGTTTGAGAAAGGCAAGCCCCTCCCCAACATTTATTTGGTAATCAAATAGGTGAATATGCTGAAAAATAAATTTATTTATCAGAAAATATTTTTGCCTATTTTCTTCAAAGCCAAGTCAAATATCACAATTCACTTATTAAATGTCTGAATAGTAATTAAAAGCTTTTCCTGTCAACGCTAAAGTTTCGTTAATTTCATCGAACATGAGAAATCTATTTTTAGAAATAGGGGAGGGACTTGAAATTTATGCCATGTGAAATGAATTATTAAAGAGAAAAAAACACTGAAAAGTGAAATTAGTGTTTTGCTGATAAAAGAGAATATTAAAAAAAATGTGTCAAACAGTTGAATCAGAAAGCAAATATTTAACAATGCTGACATTAATATTGCATATTTTGAAACACAGACATTTCCTGTAGGAAAATTCCTCCAGGATATGTTCTTTTAACTGATGCTTTTTTCAACACAGTTGTTGTTTAAATATTTGTATCTATAACAACATCATAATTAATGTAGACTTGAATTCCATTTAAGTAATGTGATGTCTGCCAAGAAAGAATTGTTAAAAAAAACACAGTAAATATTTAACCAAAGAAGGTATTTCTTTCTTTTTATTTATTAAATAAAGCTTTCTGAACTATTCTTAATTTTGAACTTGTATTTCTTTCATCTTCATTTCAGCAGCTTTTTGTCAAAACTACTCATATCCATGCTGATAGACATAAACTGATTGTTTGAGTAGTTGCAATAAAAAGCAACTAAAATTAAGATGAAAGAAATACTAGTCCAAAATTAATAATGAAAAAGGTTTCATTTCAAAGGTATGTCATTGCATGACCTGAAAGCCATATACAGAATTATATTATATCAGATTATATAATGTTTGCAAATCATATGTTTACACAATAAAATTGATATTTACCAAATGCTGATAAAGTTGATAAGTTTTTTGATCAGGAATAGAGATTTTGTCTTCAGATTAGTTTTTGAGGCTGTTAGAACATCCCCAGTGGAGAGCTTATACACAGAAGCTAATGAAACACCTCCACATTTACAGTGGACTAAACTGGCACTACAGTACTTATGCAAAAATGAAATCATGCCCAACCAGCCCAGCTTACAGCAGTACTTTTAAACTGAATTACTGCAATCTATTCCGACAAAAAGCTATTGCTATACGACACTATGGACTCAGTATGAAATGCATTGTTGAAGATTTAGGCACCACACTTTCAAATATACAAGAAACGACTGCAGTCAGCATTCCACCATGGACTATCAAGCAACCCAGATTTCTGTTAAAATTAAGTAATCTCCTAAAACAAAAAATGCACCTACTCACATTCCAGGGTAAGTTTCAGGACATATTGGCAAACTTCCCTAACCATAGACCCATCTATACAGACTGGCCAAAATGTGAGGACAGTATAGGATGAGAGCAGTGAACCAAAATATTACCAAAAAAAGGGAAGCTCTATTTTTACTAAGGATCTTATGCAATCGACTAGCTCTCAATATTATCTCAGAGAGCAAACAAAATTTTTCTAATTTTTTTCAAACTCACTATCCACCCTATTGTCTTTGAAGGAAAAAAAATCCAACAACCCACTTATTATGAAAATATTATGCAAAATGAGTTTTATTATTAACAAGCATAAAGACATTAAACTATATTGGATTCCTAGCCACATTTTAGTTAAATGTAATAATGAAGCAGATTCTTGCAACCAAGTTGACTTTAGATGTGAATGTGGATACAAGGACTAAAATCTCATACACAGATTTTTAAGGAGGTTATTAATAAATACATTCAAAAGGAATGTCAACAGTACTGGGGTAATAACGCATACAATAAACTCTCCGCAATTCAACCCAAACTAGGAGAATGGAAATCAACCCCAAAAAATCTTGTAAGAAAGAAATGGTACTGGCCCATGTATGCATTGGTCATACAAGAATAACCCACTTGTACTTACTAAATAATGAAGATCAGCCAGTATGCCAATCATACAAAACAGCATATACTATTAAATATATATTAACCGAGTGCTCAGATTTTGCTCTCTCAAGACAAAAATACCATTATATAAATTATATGTATGAGTTGTTCAAGAAAGTAAAAATGGATGATATAATATCATTTCTCAAAAGAGTAGGACTTTACCAAAAATTATAAACCAAATATGAATGTCAAAATCAATTTCTCTACAAACCATGTATCTGAAAAGAATACATTAATGAAAGCAGACTCTTGACAACAACCTTCTTTACAAAAGTATATCAACAAAACTGCATCTACAAACTGTTTCCTTATAAAGGATATATATTCTATTCATACAAATCTATTGTAAAAATCTTGTTGACATTAAATAACCCATTACGGTTGATATAGCATAAAACAAAAAACAAACAAAACCAATTGACATTATTTACATTATTTGGACTGAATGATCAGAAAATTATGTATTAGTGAAAATATCAAATAAAAATGTTATTGTTTTTGAAAAAAATGTTAAAAATAACATGTTTGACAAGTGACAATACCATGCTAAATACAATCAAAAAAGTCAATGAAATTCAAAATGACTTATTTACATACTAAAAATGTATTAAATATTATTTACTACAAAACTCTTCTTGAAAGAATGTTAATCCAATTTATGTAAGAATAAAAGATAATTTAATTTAGACTAAGTTGTATTTAAGAAAACTAGTTGGTCAGATATACTCTGTCATTGTAAAAAAAACAAAAATTTATTTTAAAATTAAGATTTCATTATTTTAACAGCATAAGAATTTCAACATCTGTCTATATTTCTGAGATGAGGTATTATGTATATTATTTACATTATTCGGACTATTGTCCTCATCTTTGTCGCCATATTTATTACAACGTTTCAGCCGTTGTATGCTCCAGCCTTCTTCAGGTGGCTGGAATGTCAAACTGAACCCTTTATTTTGCTCACTGGGGTAGACTGTTTTAGTTCCACGTGCCATGTTTAATGGATGTCAGTTATCAGTTATCTCTTGTTAATTTCCCTCTGAAAGTTCTCCACTGCCTTAACTGGGTATTGAACTCACACTCTTTGGGTCCTGTCACTGGATCTAACTAATGCCTTTATCCACTGAGCCATGTGTCCAGTGAACGAAATAAAGGGTTCAGTTCGACATTCCAACCACCTGAAGAAGGCTGGAGCATACAATGGCTGAAACGCAGTAATAAATATGGCGACAAAGATGAGGACGATAGTCCAAATAATGTAAATAATGTACATAATACCTCATCTCAGAAATATAGACAAAACCAATTGACTCTTCATGTTAATAATAAACAGGAAATTATGCCTTTTAAGATCTTCTATACTAAAAAGTGAAATGAAATGAAGTTGATATTTTCTTGGAGAAAAATTCATCAACCAAGTCATCTGGGCTGAATGTTGGCAAATCACTCTCTAGTGATGTATGGAGTATTTATTTCCTATTTTTTCATTTTTGAGTAAGTAAGACTGTCTGTTTGTTGCCTCATAGAGACTTTGCATAAAGATGTCTGTGTGCTCTCTGTAATTTATATCAAATCACCATACATATGTTACTTTATACTTTCTCTAAACTCAAAGAGGAGGTCATTTATTTTTTGGAGGAAATTTTCTGACCCCACCGAGTCTATTAAAACCACCCAGTTTATAACATTGCACTTTTTGATCCTGTTGTAACCTAGGGAAAGATACTGAATAGAATAATCAAGTGAAGGTTGGTAATGAACGATAATACTTAGGACAAGAACAACACATATAAGATTCGCAAGCAGCATGTAGAAGTAGCAGTCAACTGATAGAAGTGAGTCAAGTGAATTCCACAATGAATCTCCAACTGCATACCAACATACAGTATTTACTATTGCATTTATGCAAATAGGGACAAACCCATTATTGTCCATAAGTATGCTACAATAGATCTTATAAATGATTTTCCAACCTCCACTTTTATTAAGACCACCTATTTATTGCATACCAAGAAAAATTCAACTCCCCCTAATTATTAAGACTCTCCCCATTTTATTAAGCACCTAAAAGTACCTTGTAATTTACTGTGAATATAATATAATCCTGCACTATCCTAAAACATGTTGTTTACCTTATTACAAATGAACCTATTAATGATTTTATTGGAATGCTCAAAATTAGAAATAAATAAAAAACTACTTCCAACCAAATAAGAATACAGCCAGTATTTAGCCACAGACAATATTATGCTGTTTTTTGTATAACCAGAGTTTACAAAATGTAAGCATTAAGGAAACAGGTTTAAACAGACAAAATACAAGTGGAAATAAAAATCATTTTGTGTGCAAAATTTTTTAGAAAATTAAGAGTCCCAATCTTCATAGAAATAAAAGTTTTAAAATGGTGATTGTAATGTTAATCTTAACCATTTCCTTGTGAAAATATTTGGCATTCATTAACCAAACAGGCAGTGCTACTTGAGTTATGCTTTTCTTCACTAACTGGTCATCAGCCTGAGATCAAAGTGTAAATTTTTTCTTATTTCTAATGGTATACTAGGAAACATTCCGCATTCATTTACTGAATAGCCAGTACTACTCGTGGTGAAAAATTTATAAAATCTTTATATTAAGAAAAAATTTCAGGAAAATAAGTTTGTGAAATCCTTTTTCTTTTTATGTGCTGTGTTCTTTCATGACATAGGCAATCATGGCTCTCCACTTCCTCCTTGTAGCTCTCAATAGGTTTTGTACCTCTGCTACTTTCCCCAGACCACGTTCTGTCATCCACTTGCTTAAGACGGCCAGGTATGTCATGCATTGCTTTCCCTTGTCTCTCTCTTTCCTTCTATTTGACCTGTGAGTATCAGATTCTCCAGACCCTCCTTTCTCATCACATGTCCCAGAAATTTCAACTGCCTCTTCCTGATGTCAAGTATAAGCTTCCTCCTTGTTTGCATTCTCTCCAAGACCTCATCGTTGCTCACACGCTCGGTCCATGATATCCTCACACTTACCGTTATTAATGTTTCCAGTGTTGGTGTAGGTTTCTTTCCTATTTCTTTGTAGTAGCATGGATTGCCAATATTTTGATTATGGCATTATTTTTTCTTCGAGTTATATGTGTCATCAATTTTAGTTATTGATGGTGTTGAAAGTCCTTAAGTAATATGGTTTCTGTTATTTTTGTATACATCTTTGTTTGTGATCATGTAGCGCACTAGTGCATGAGGTTCAAAGAAGGATGGTCCTTGCTAAGACCTACATGATTCATTTGTTCCAATCCATAAAATTTTGAAACTGTATGTTTTGTTTTTTTTGGTTTTTTGGGTTTTTTTTGTCTGCCTTCTCTTCTTAATTTACATTATTTACATGTGGACTATTGTCCTCATCTTTGTTGTTTTCACAACATTTCAACCATTGTGCCCACTGGTCTTCATCAGGTGCTAGCCTATCCAGGTAACCTACTGAGAATTTTGAACTAAACCCTTTATATAATCCAGTGATTCTCACCCACCATGCTACAGTACACTAGTGTACCAAACAATCTTCTTAAGTATGCAGCAAATTATTTTCACAGCATATATATATATATATGTTTGTGTGGAAGCTGTAATGGTACAGTGTTAGTATTTAAATAAATGAATAAGTATTAATATTTTTTTAAAATAATTCTTTTCACTATTCTTTGATTAAGTTATTTTAAATATTTTGTTTTAATATTGCGTGTATTTTTTTTAATCTATCGTTATATTACATAATATTTAAATGTATACCCTTTAAAAACTCTTTAAATGCCTGCCGTGATATTTTCATTTACTCTTAGGTGTGCTGTTGCTTAAAAATGTTGATAAACACTGATTTAATCTATAGCAGTAGATTGTTTTTGTTTCAACCTTGTCTAGGGATATCTAGTTCTTATTTAGATATACTCAGATATATAGTTAGACCAAGTACACACTGCCTAGCACAGGGATTGAACTCACAATGATTATGTCATCAAATTCATGAATGAACACTTTAATTCACTAAGCTGTCCTGTGGATAGATTAACACCCAATGAGGCTGGAAGGCACATGGCTAAAACGTTTTGATAACAAGAAAAATGAGGATAATAGTTTGAATGGAAATAAAATAATGATAACTCCATATCCTAGAAATTGTTTCCCTAAAATCTGATTATGGTTTTAGATATGATCAAATGTTTCTAGATGTGATCAGATGAAAAAAATTAATTTCTGTTTTATTTTTATTATTAAATAAACTGAACAACAGTAATTTCCGTCCTTTTTTTTTCTCTTTTCAGTGTTGTGAGCATCGTAAGGCAGAACAATGTACGTATGTTAAATATTTTGGTTGCAATTCCTGGTTCCGTACCTTCGAAAGACCTTAACGAGGGTCTTCTTTTGGCAGCTAAAGAAGGTTACACCGAATGTGTGGATTGCCTGATAAAAGCCGGGGCTGATATTGACACAACTGATAATTCTGATCAGACACCATTTTACCTGGCTGTCTGCAACAATAAAATCCCTTCTGCACTCTTTCTTCTCAAAGCTGGGAATGAATGTGATGCACTTGCCAATAATGGTTTTGCCGCCATTCATATTGCCGTCAAGAAAAATCTTCATGAATGTGTGCGGACTCTTCTGGCAAATGGTATAAAGATCAACAGTCGAGATTCTCAGAATAATACACCATTAATTCTTGCAGGTAATTTACCATTTTTCATCACCTGGATCCCTTCCAATTGTTGCGCATATTTTAAACAGTTAATTAGAGAATGATTGTTTTATTTGTTTACTTCTTTTGTTTTTATTAAAACTTCATATTTTCTTGACTGAAATTTTAAATGTTGGGAAACTGGAAACGTTTTTCTTTTTCAGTATTTTTCACTTCAACTGATTGACTGCTTAAAAGAATCATTCAGAAAATGTGTTTCTTTTATTTAAAATAGACGGAATAAAATATTCATAATTTGAAAAAAGAAAACATTGAAAATGCATCTTTTTATTTCTTATTATGATTCCACCTGATACTATGGAAGGGCATAAGGGAACATTTATTTAGAAAAGTTGCAAAAATATCTCAGAACACAAGTATAAGAGAGTGTTAAATATTTCTTGACCAGACCAAAAAAGGGAAAAAGATTCAGCAATGAAACATTATTAATGCTATTTCACTTATTCATTATCCTGGCTAAGATGATAAACTACATCCGACAACAAGGCCTCTGATCAGGAAGTTTTGAGAAGCATGGAACTACCTCTTAATTGCTGGTGTTCCTAGGTCCACTCTGACCCAAGGTGGTTGCACCTGTTATGTCCCCAGCTATGGGCAAATAGTTAACACCCCAAACTGGGGTCAAAACACTATGAAAGTGTAAAAATAGGTTTTAATGCTAGCAATACATTTTTGCAAAAAATATTACCAGCAATAAAAATCTTGTCGACATTAAATAACCCATTGATGTTGATATGCCATAAACCAAACCAAATCAAACCATTTATTCATTATACAGTTCACATTATTTTACAAGTTTTTTTAATTTGCTAAGAAAAAATTCTGATAGCCATTGAAATAATTGCTGTATCTTGGGTCTCAAAATATCTATACAGGATTGATTGGTTTTTATGGCTTATCAACACTTTGGGGGTATTTAAAGTCGAAACATATATTGAATTGTAAGAATAATTCTTTTTTTGTGAGGCAATATTGCATTAAAAATTTTTGAGAAAGTCCTACTATTTAACCCATAGCTAGAGGAAGAAGATGGATTCATACCTTTACCAAGGTTATTTGCACATAAGTGAATGTAACAAATTCGACTGGAATTTGAACTCAGCTCTCTGATTTCTTATTCTGATCCACTATCCATTACACCACCTGCACATCCATTCATGCTAGAGACTAGCACACTCCCTTCTTCACAGTGGGGTATGATGGGTACTTGTCACCCAATGTTTGCATCAGACACTCATGGATATTCTTTGGAATCTTCTTTTGCAGGAATATCATGATGGGCCAGAATTCAATGCTTGAAAATGGCATCATTGTTCAGCCAGTTATATGAAAGTAATTTAAAAATAAGCAGAAGGATCCTAAAATTGGCAATTATCTCCAAACCATTCAAAGATTCTTTCCATTTCAAACTCCTCTTAAGGTCTGGAAACAGGAAATAATCACCTGGTGCCAGATCTGATAAGTAGAGCAGATGGTTGATCTTCTCACACAAAATTCTTCAAAATATCCATCATCTTGCAAAACCTGTGAGCAGGTATATTGCTCTTCAAAAAGTGAATATCTTTCCACAATTTCCTTCACATTTTTATTTTTTCAATGCCTCCTTTTAGTACCACATCATTTGGGATAGTAGAAAATGTTACTACTAAGTATGGAATTAGTACACTTAGAGATTGTTCACCTTGATTTTTTATTTAACACTAAATAAACTAATCATAGATAAGAAACAAAACATTTTTATTTAATAACTGAACATTTGGCTTTATAAAATAAACCCAAAACAAACTGTATTAAATTATTTAAACTAATTTTTTCCAGGCCATGTAGAGGAAAATATGGAATTCATCGATTAAAAATTAGAATTAATATTTAGTTGTTCCTCCTTGATCTTTATGATAGCCTTAATTATTTCAGACATGGATTCCAATAATTATTTATGGAATCCATGCCTGAAATCAATTAAATCAATCTCCTAAAAAAACCTAAATGAACATCCTCTAAATGTGCTAATTCCATAATTTTTGCCAGGCGTTTATTGTTCAGGCATCAAAATACTATCCTTATCCTAACTACAACTTTTACTAACTTTGAGGTTTTTAATTTTTTTATCTGAAGAAAACCCTAGTGCTACATGGTTGCATGTACTGTTGTTTGGTTTTGTTATATTCTGTGCTAATTGGAATATATACTTGAAAAACAAGGTGGATAAAATAAATAAAGATTTATTGTAAAAACCAGTACAATAAGAATAAAGGTAACAGTTATGCACAAGGTCATCGCAAGTCAATCTAGTAGTAAATGCTATTATTGGAAGGTCGGTCATTCTCACATAAGTCTGATTCATACTCAACAGATCCCAGTTAGTTGATATTTACCAGCGTTCCCATGAGGTAGGATGTGGCACAAGGCTGAATGATGTGGAGTAATCCGAGCCCTTAGGCTTAGCCAAAAATTTTCCATAGACCCCATATAAAACAGGGTCGGGTAGCTGTTTCTCGAGACAAGACTCTGCCCTTCAGCATAGATTCATCTGGGTTCCTCTCTACCCAGAGACAGAGTTCAACCAGCACTGCTGGAAAAGATTCCAGCTAGTGTATTTACTAACCTCCCCATGTGATCAGATGTAGCACAGGGCCAAATTTAATGTGGGGCATTTGAGCCCATAGGCTCAGCCAAAAATTCCTGTAGAACCCATATAAAACAAGGTCAGGTAGCTGTTTCCCAAGACAAGACTCTGCCCTTCAATATAACCTCATCTGGGGATCCTCTCTGCCCAGAGGCAGAATGTTTGTCCAGCACAGATGGAAAAGATTCCAGCTAGTCAATATTTACTAGCCCCTCAACAAGGGTAGATATGGCACAGGGCCGAATTTAACATGAGTCATCTGAGCGCATAGGCTCAGCCCCAAATTCCCCACAGAACCTGCATAAAGAGATTCAGGTCTGTCTACCTCCCCAGACAAGACTCTGCCCTTCAGTATAGCCTTGTCCAAGTTCTCTGCCCGAAGGCAGAGAGTTTGACAGCACAGCTGGAACAGATTCCAGCTAGTTGACTTAAGTTGACTTATAGATACTTATAGGTTGTTACTACCTATAGTGTAGTCAGTAGTGGGGATAACAGGTTTTTCCATTACATCAGGTCTCCAGATCATAGTTATGTGACCATGATTGATCAACACTGACAAATTGTTACAATACAATACAACTGAAAATGCTGCAATCAACTTCAAGGTAGACATTTGATATCATTTCTAATCAGTATTCAGACATTTTAGTAAACACGTAGCTGACAGTTTCTGCTTAACCAACTGCTCATCAATTATAAATTCCTTACATATATCTAATGTCTCAGTAATTTCTTGGCCAAGATTCAATAATCAACCAAAATTTGGTCAGTAAAATGATCAACAATTTCAGGAGTTGACAGCATCGAAGACTTTGCAGTCCATGCGGCAACTTGGGTCTCAAAATCTCAACACTGGAAGTTGGCACACCATTTCTTCTGAGTTCAATATAACAGGCACTTGTCACTCGGTCTTGTGGATTCCCTTTGGCGTTTTCTTCTGTGGAAACAGGAATTTCATGACAGTCCAAAGTTCAATGCTGAAAAATTCCACATTTTCCATTGACATGTTTCACTCACCGGTCTGAAAAAATTCAAAATAGGCACAAGGATCCTAAAATTCTCACTTCATAATAAAAAAAAAAAAGAACATCCTTTCCACCTACAATAATAAAATAGCATACAGAGCTTAGGAAGGAGGTTGAACTGAGATTTTTTCAGCACCTCCTTATAAGTATAACCTCAGTAATAATTTTTATAACTGATTAACAGTTCCTTCTGTTATCATTCTCCCACTTCTTTCTCTTCCTTCCCCCTTCTATTTCCTTCTCCCTCCTGTTTTTCTCCCCACCCCCTTTCCAATTTTCCTTCTCTTCCTGTTTTTCTCCTCTTACTGTTCTCCTTTCTATTTTCCTCTTCTTTATGTTCTCTCACTCTCTCTTCCTATTTTTCTTTTTCCTATTTTTCTCCTCCTTCCATTCCCCTTTGTGTTTCCCTGCTCTTTCTGCTTCCCCACCCCATCTCTTCTGTTCCTCTCCTATTTTTCTCCACTTCCTGTTTTTCTACTCCCGCTGTTCCTATTAATGTTTTCCTCCAGTTTTTGTTTTCCTCCTACTGCCTCTCTTCTCTCCTCCTCATATTTTTCTCTTCCTCCTGTTGCATTTTGTTTCCTCCTCTTCATATTTTCCTCTTCTTTCTGTTTCCCCCTCCTATTTTTCTTATCCTCCTCTTACCATTTCTGTTTCCAAAAAAGAAGAAAATGAAGAATTGATAATGAAGGATATTAGTAAGGGAAGAAAATTATGCCCAAAAATATTTTTTGTATAAAATAAATGTTTTTTTCATGTTCATATATATAAATATATGATAAACACTTCTTCAAAACTCCCGAGTTACACAAAATCTTCAGCAAAAACACTGTGAAAATAAGTTATAGTTGTACCAGCAACTTAGAAAATGTATAATTAGCTTAGTCTGACACAAAGCCAAATGAGAATAAAGAACGAAAGATAGAAAGTGTGGTATGGTCAGAGTCAACATCGAACCTTTGTAGTCTAATGCAATGATCCATGTTGGAGAAATTGTAATAACAAAATGAATGTATAAACATAACTAAAGCTTTATTCAACTTAGAATGAAGCGGGTCCTATTGGACTTAAACTACAGAGTACATTGGAAGCAGGGATAAGCCATGCCACAGAAAGATTGTACTTCACCAATGTTCCAAGTAGGGATATGCTTCATCAATGTTCCAAGTATATATATATATATATATATATATATATATATATATATATATATTTCAATTAAAAGGTGCAATTACAATTTATAAATTCATGAATCATTCATTCAGAAAACAAATATATTTGTTTTTTGTATAAATGATTCATGAATTATATATATATATATATATATATATATATAGTTGCATTCATGTGAGTTTGTGACCCTGGGTTTCACACCCTTTGCGATCGTCAGACAAACTGATTAATTTTGCAATTTTGGATTAATTTATGGTTGCATATATCAGTGTTTTATGGTAGTTGGAGGAAAAATTGGTGTTGAATTTAGTTTCAATGATATTATGTATGCCCAGACAGATGGTGTTACAATGGGTAGTCTTTTGGGTCTGATACTGGCTAATATTTTCTTAGGTTTTCATGAGGCACTTTTGTTTGATAAGTTCCATAACCCCTACGTTTATATGCGACACATTGATGACGCCTTTTCTATTTTTGATTCTGCTGGAGATGCCACTGACTTTTTTGTAGAACTCAATTCTCTACACCCATCCCTTCAGTTTACTATGGAAGTTGAGAGTGATGGAACTTTGCCATTTCTAGATGTTCTCGTAGAACGCAAGGATGATGTTTTTGTTACCAGTATCTTTCGTAAACCCACTTTTATAGGCTTGCTCTGTTCACTATCTTCCAGTTCTTGAAGTTGTTTTTGAATATATCAAGTTTCATCAGCCGACCCCATGTAAACAAAAGAAACATTTTATTTGTTCCTTACATTTGATTGATGGATTATGAGTAACATTTTTCTATTTTATACTCTTTTTGGAACTTCATATTTCGTTTTTAGTTGTTTATTTAGTTATAATTAAAATCTATTTTAATTGTGTTCCAATTTTCCCTCTTCATTCATTATTTACTAATGTGTCTGTGATTGTTTCCTGCTGCTCACCAGCGTTCACCTTTTGAGAAAGTGTTGGCCGAAAGTGTCTCCATAAGGTAAAATAATGGCATCCATTATTTAAATACATATATATATTTAAATACATATATATATATATATATATATTAATTGAGTTTACTTCAAGCAAGGCAGTAAAACCACCAAGACACAAGGGGTTACTGGGTGTGGAAGAATTAGAAACAGAAACATTACTAAGGAGTGAGAACAAAAGAAGATAATCAGGACAACAGTAGATAATGATTGATATTGCATTTAAATTTTTGAATATATCAAAGTTGGCTGAAAAGCATGGAGCTGGAAGAGAGTTCCACAAGCGATAAAAGAAGATTAGAATTTTCAGTTACATCTAGCCAACTCAACTGTAAATTTATAAGATCTAGTACTGCATATAAATTCAAAAATTCTAGCTACCATATCGAAAACCTCATCTATTTTATATTATATTATATATACAGTGTAACCCGGATATAAGAGTTGTCAGGACCAGAGAAGAAGTCTCTCATATTCGGGTTTCTCTTATATCCGGGTATGGTCTAATTTATATACATTAACACAGGCTCTAATTTGGGACCAGATAAAATCTCTCTTATATCCGGGTTTCTCTTATATCCGGGTCTATTATATCCGAGTTACACTGTAATATGTATATGTAGATACAAGCGAAAATATATATAAACATTGAAAAAATACTTGAAAATGTAGAATATTATAAATTAACAAGAAAGGATTTTCTTGAAAGAGGATTTCTTTTCATCTTTGTTTTTTTTTAAAAAAATGTAAGATAATGCAAAATTATTTAAAAAGAGAAGCAATTTAATATTGCACTGCCAAAACTCTGCAAAAATCAAATATTCTCTGTGTTTGGAAAGAAGCCAAGAAATCTCATTGAATTATTCTGTCTTTTTCTTGTTGCCTTTATTAATCAACTAAATCTCTAGGGAAGAAAATATCAAAGATATTTAATGAACATTTTAATGGCTACCCAATGTAGATATGCAGCAGAAAAAAAATGGCTGCCAACAAGGAAAAAACAGAAATTATGTTATAAACTCATTACTTTTGTTTTGATAATTTTTGTGTCCTACTATCAGAATCTATATTTTTTAAGCATCATTTTTCAAATTGGCTTTCTTTGCCAATTAAGGGTCATTTTTTTTTTGTAAAATGATCTTCACTGTTGGCTTTGTTATAGCTTTTCATATTTGGCCAAGCAAGTCTTGTCTTTATGTAGAAAAATCAATGGTCACATTTTGGTTCTTTTGTTCATCCAGCAAGAAAACAGAAACAATTAGTCTGTTGCTTTGCAGACATTAAACTGTTAACCTATCATTATTAGATTGTTTGAAAGGAGACTCTATATTTAACTGTAAAAGAAAAAACATTAATGAAAATAACTGTTTTTTTTTAGCCCTCTAAATAAAGAAATATGTTAATCAGTAATATATTGATTAATATCATCATTTAAAGTTTTCTATCAGTACCTTTTTTTGCCTTGCATCAAATAAAAAGAAAGTCCTTACGCAATCCTTACACTTTTATTTGGATTCAAACTGTCTTTAATTGTGTTTTACACAAATGACTTGAAAAAAATTATTTTTTAAATTTTAATTAATTTACTTGATTTGAAATTAAGTAACATCAAGACTGGTCAGTACCTAAATGGGTGACCGCTTGGGAATACCAGGTGTTGTAATCTTGGATGTGCAGGTGGTGTAATGGATAGTGGGTTGAAATTGGAAATTGTTGAGCTGAGTTCCAATTCCAATTGGGTTTGTTATATTCAAATACTCTTAGGAAAGTTATGAATTCACCTTTTCCCCCAGCTATGGGTTAGTTAGTAGGACTTGTATCAGTAAATCCTTATTATCTCCAAATATTCTTACTATCTGAAAATACTTTTTGGCTTTAAATAACCTACAAAATTTTGATAAACCATAAAAAAATAAACCAATCAATTATTAATCAAATCAAGTGATTATTTTTTTCTTGTTATCCTTTTCTCCTTGATCTTATTGTCCTGGCAGCAAGACCAAAATATGCCAATTGTATTCCCTACAGTGGGGTAAGGCCTCTACCCCAATAGGCCAAACAGCCAGTAAATGCTCAAATATAAATGACGACTATATACTTATCTTCAAATTAAGTAAATGTTTATTGTCTCGAATGTAAACAACCAATATTTACCTGTCTGAACCAAGTAAATGCTTATTGTCTCAAATGTTGCATTGTCATGACACCTTCTTTGTCTCAAAGTGGTGTTTTTCAAATTACGGTTGTTACTTCACAGTGGGGCATATTAGTTGACTTCAGGCCACAACATCAAAGTTGCACTGTCTCAGTTTCTCACTGAAAGTCAAAAGCTATGTTTTCACCAGGCAAAAGTTTTTCTTGTAATAATAAATGGCACAACACAATGGGGTCTGTATTGGTCAATTTTATTGTCTCCAGCAGGGAAACATTGCCAACTGCCTGTGATAGAGAGAATACAGTGTATGGGAGAATTTTCCAGCCATCATACAACTCACAAACAAGCCAAAAACCACACTAAAGAAATCTTACAGCAAAGAACTCCTTTTTTAACCAAGAAATCTCACCTTCTTCCTAGTTCTTGTAAAAGACGTACCATGTTCTTTTTCTTTGATTCTTGCAGAACTTGTGACCCACCAACTGACCCCCTATCAAATATCATACATATCAAAAATACGCTATATTTTCAACAACCTGTTTATTAGTGAGATCTTTTTTTCTTTTCTTAATCCTAAATCTTAAATTATTCTCCTTCTTTCTACACCCACAAAGTTACACAAATGTAAATAACCATTATTTACCTATCCTAAACCAAGTCAATGTTTACTGACACAAATATAAACAACTAATATTTACCTATCTGTAATGAGTAGACAATGCCACATAGCAACTTTAGAAACTTTATTCTGCTAAACTGAACTCTTAGTAATTAGACAGCTTTTATACAGAGTGGTTAGTATTGAAAATGGATAGGTTGGAAAAGTTCATTATTATCACATGGGTAGGTCAGGATAGTTCATTATTATTACATGGGTAGGTCAGGATAGTTCATTATTATCACATGGGTAGGTCAGGATAGTTCATTATTATCACACTATCACCAAACTAAGTATATGCTTATAATCTCAAATGTAAACAACCAATATTTAACTATCTCTGAACCAAGTAAATGCTTATAGACTCAATTTCTTTTTTAAATCATTATCACCCCATGCAAGGCAGTAAAGCCACTAAGACACAAGTGGTTACAGGGTGAGGAATAATTAAGATCAGCAACATTACTAATGAGCAAGAAAAAAAAAGAGTAATCACGAGGACAGTAGATAGCGACTGACATTGCCTTTAAATTTTTGCAGATTAAAGTTGGCTGGAAAGCATGGCAATGGAAGGAAGTTCCACAAGCGAGAAGTGCAAGAAAAGAAACTGTTACCATAGAATTTATGATTACATCTAGCCAGCTCAATTACAAATTGTTGATATCTCAATGCTACTCTAGTACTGCACTTAAATTCAAAAAATCTAGGTACCATAGCAAAGAGCTGATCTGAACAATTATCATGAAAGTATTTATAGAAAAGACACAGAGAAGCAACTTTATGACTGTGAGAAAGTGACTGATGCCAAGACACCATATCAGAACTAATAATATCACTGATTCTTCTTTGGATTTTATCAAGAAGATCAAGTTAAATAGCAGAGACACCAGACCATATGTGACAGCAATATTCTAAGCATGAACAAATGGTAGACTTATAAATATATAAGATAAATTATGGAGAGAAAAATTGTCTTGCATGGCACAGTGAACTGATTTTCTTGCAGCTGACCTAGCAATGGATTCAATATAATCTTTCCACTTTATGTCAGCTGAGAGCGAGAAGGTACAACAAGTCATTTTTCTGGAGGTTAGAATCAGCCATGCTAATGGAAGGCAGAGAGAGGTCTCTCAGATGATTAATGGAGAGAAGTTTAGTTTTGGAGGTGTTATAATTAACAAGCCATTTTTTGCCCCAGTTAACATCAGACTTGAGGTCGTTTTGACATTGGCTGCCATTTTGACTTTGTTGGATTGATCAGCCTTACTAACGAGGCAGAAGTAAATAAATTATGTAATCAGCATAGACACCAAGTTGAGAGCTGATGTCATCAGGAAGGTCATTAATGAAAATTAAAAACAGCATAGGACCAAGGATGAAGCCCTGGGGGACACCAGCATTAGTAGAAAAGAATCTAGTTGAGTGGCGATTCAGGATAACCTTCATTTCACAATTTGATAGAAAAGACTGGGTCAGTTCAAAAATGTGTCCAGAGACACCATAATCTTTCAGCTTGTTGAGAAGACCTTTATGCCATACTCTGTCAAAAGCTTTTGAGATGTTCAATGCTACAGTCCGGTTTCATTTGGTTTGTTTTGTTTTACGGCATATCAACTTCAATGGGTCATTTAATGCCAACAATTTTTTTTTCTGATAATATTTTTGTTTTGTCAAAAATCTATTTCTGTTAATATTTTTTTCCTCAAAAACGTATAGTTGGTAATATTATTTTTTCAAAAACGTATAGCTGGTAATATTACTTTTTCAAAATTGTATTGCTGGTAATATTTTTATTTTTTCTTCAAAAATTTATAGGGTGGACCTGGGAACATCATCAATTAAGAGGTGGTTCCATGCTCCTCAAAGCCTCCTGATCAGAGGCCTTGCTGTTAGATGTAGTTTATCATCTTACCCAGGATGCAGATGTAGTTTATTGCCATACGCTGGACACAGATGTAGTTTATTGTCCTACCCAGGATGTGCTACAATCCAGACTTCACTGTTTTTATCTAGAGCATGATAGACTTTTTCCTCATTTATCATCAGTGCATCAACAATTGACCTGAAGAAATGAAAGCCATATTGGTTGTCAGAAAAAAAGCTCCTGCAATAAGAGATGATGAACCAATTCAGCATTGATTAGGGCCTCAAGGAATTTTTCAAAAAGAGCGAGAAGGCTAATAGGCTGATATTTGGAAGAATCAGATAGTTCACCAGAGTTCTTAAGAACGACAAATAATGACTTCCAGCAGGCAAGAAAGCAGGTGGCCGCAAGGCCTTTATTATACAGTTTAGAGAGAACAGAAGCCAGTCCAAGAGGATACAATCATGTCCACATGCTTTATAGGGATCTAGATTAGAGATGAGAGCAGAAACCATGGAAAGGGTTATATACATATCACTCAACAGAGACTCAGTTCTAAGTGAGAATTTAGGCAGGGATACTCCAGATGAGTCGAGTAGAGTTTCATGAGAATTTACAGGCAAAGCATTCAGCTTTATCAATAGAGGATAATAACACCCCAAATTGATTGAACAGCAGAGGAATAGAGACCTTACACTTATTTCATACCCTATTACAGAACCTCCAGTAATCACATGATCCAAGACTGTTAGATGCTATGGGGTGCCTCTTTCATCAAACAGAGACTTTGATAATGTAAATGACCAATATTTACCTATATTTGAACCAAGTAAATGCTGATAGACTCAAATATAAATGACCAATATTGACTTATTCCAGTTTGATAATTTTCAGTCTCTGACTACTCACCCCTAACCACAAAACATGACCCTCTAAATCACCATTACCATAGGCCTGGGACCTATGATGTGTTCCTATGTGGTAGAGTCCCCTCAAAACAAGGACCATAATTTCCCATTCATGTGCTTTCATGTTGTCCTTATTCATAGTATATCTTTAATCTTCACTATCACCCACAGGATGATAGAATTGTAATGTGTGACAAAATAGCTGAGAAGATCTATGATCATACATCAACTAGCATTTGTATTAGGGTGATTTCATTATTCATTATGAAGTCAGGTATTGTCATGAGTTCTCCATCACATACAAACTGTGTCTGATCATGGATAAGCCTACTTGTTTTACTGATGTAATTGGACATCTTGTAAACTTCTTTCTCATGTCCTGTCCTGACAAATGTTCTGCTGAAGTGTTACCTTCCTTGGATTCTTCCACCCCTCCCCCGTTCACTGATTTGTGTCAAGACTGATGTCAGACCAAAACTAAAACTCTTCAAAAATTGATATGGCAGCTCAATTACAAAACAAAATAAACAAATCGCAAATCCAAATTCGAGGATCCAGAAGCAGAAAGAAATGTCAAAAGCATGAATCACAGTTCCAGTGTCAAAAATCTCGATAAATATAAATGGTCAGAAATCCAACACAAGGCAACAGTCACATGCAAGCCAACAAATGAGGTAGAAAAATAAATGACTCACCAATTCGAGAACACCAAACACTTTTATTGACGGGACAATGTTTTCATTAGTCGACGGTTGGAGAGAACAAACAATATTAGCATATCAGAGATGCATTTAGGGCAACAGCTGCAACTGACTGGTTTCTGTTTTGTTTATTTTGTCTTCGGCATATTGTACCAAATACACATGCACTTTTGCTCGGTAAGTGACTTTCTCTTGGAGAGGACAAACAATATTAGCATATCAGAGATGCATTTATGATAACAGCTGCGATTGACTTGTTTCTATTTTGGTTATTTTGTCTTTGGCATATTGTACTGAATACACATGCACTTTTCCTCAGTAAGTGATTTGGAGAGGACAAACAATATTAGCATATCAGAGATGCATTTATGGCAACAGCTGCAACTGACGTGTTTCAATTTTGTCTTAAGCATATTGTACCAACCACACATACACTTTGCTCAGTAAGCAACTTTCTCTTGGAGAGGACAAACAACATTAGCATATCAGAGATGCATTTATGATAACAGCTGCAATTGACTTGTTTCTAATTTGGTTATTTTGTCTTCAGCATATCATACCAAACATACGTGCACTTTTCCTCAGTAAGCGACATTCTCTTGTTGAGGACAAACAATATTAGCATATCTGAGATGCATTTATGGCAACAGCTGCAACTGACTTGTTTCTGTTTTGGTTATTTTGTCTTTGGCATATTGTACCGAACACACATGCACTTTTCCTCAGTCAGTGACTTACTCTTTCACCACAAAAACTAAAGAGGATGTCTTCAGATCTTACATTGCAGAAGCTTCTTTTCTAGAATTCTTCAAAAATAGAACACCCAGAACAGCTCCCCTCATTTCTGACATGAATTCTTTCTGACATGGAGTTTTATCCCACAGGAAGACCATTGGCAAATACTGATTAGATAGCCTTATTTCATGCATGAATGTGCTTCTGACATAGCTCACCATAATCATTACTAGTATCTCTATAACTGGGAATAGTGTAGTAGAATTCTTGAAATTTCAAAGAGCAGCTTTGTGCCATCAGGACAAGTTCAATGGTGAAAGCAAAAGAGTTGTTTCCTGTGAGTTCTAGAAAATCGCCAACAAGATATTAGAAGCAGACAATCAGTGTCTACTATTATAAATGCTCTTGAGGTTAACTCAACAAAGAGAATTTCACTCTTCTAGGTCTACTACTAATGTTTTAACTGTCATGACACAAAGTATCAGTGAAACAGTAATAAATTCATCATAAAAGAAATCACCTTAGATATCTCAAAGAAGTTTGACAAAGTATGGTATACGGGCTTGCTCTCTAGCTATGGCATCTCTGGAAGAATTTTTGCAATTATGAAGTTGCAAGGCCCCATTTTGTCCTACTTCTTTACACTTACACTATAAAATACAAAATCTAACTTAAAATGATGACTTAAATCTGTAGCTACTAGATGCCCTTTTTACCTTACGAAAAGCTCTCATTCACCAAACCCTTTAGATTTCATAATAATAGAATGGAACTTTCTAGAAGTCTCTAGAAACTTCTACTGGGTTCTAGAGGGTACAAAAAACATATATGAACAGGAGTTTGTACCAACTAGCCAGTTTGCCTCTGACCCCACAGACACGACTACTGAGGTCGACTCCAGTCCGTTTGATTCATGAACAAAGCTTTGACCAAAAGAATCCAAGTTCCGACAGTCCACAAAAGAAAAGGCTATCGGCAAATAAATTACCTTTTATTCCTTGATACTATTTACCAAACTCCTTTGTTTTATATACATGTGAATATCCAACTATTTTTGTAAGAAGAAAATAATATTATTCTTTGACTAGCGACAGTTTCCCATCAGTCGCCTTAATCTTAACTGTATAAGGATTTCCTCTCCCACTCCCTCATATAGTTACACGTTAAGCCAACTATTTTCTGGGCTCTCACATGCTTATTAACTGTAAGCATTTCCTGACATATATTGTTTAAACCTCAGCCCCAGTGTTTATAAAAGTTATTGTATTATATGTAAAACAGAACCCACTTTTCGTTGTTACATGTAATCTTTTTTTTCAACTTAAATTTCTAAGAATTTGTTTCATCTTATTTTTGTGTTGCACCAGCCGTAACACTTTCTATTAGGTAAGTCCATGAAAGTTGTTACTTGCCAGTCTTCTGAAGTTCATGAGATAAATGCAAGCATCGCCCAAGCCTCTCTCCTCAGTCCTCCCCTCTTTTTGTTTTATATTAATAATCTGCCCAGGAAGATTCACAGATCTTTAGTTAATGTCTATGCAGACAATACTATGGTTTATGTTTGCATTTCCAAGCATCTAGATAATCAGAGACAGGTAGGTAATCTCTCTAAATTAATTCTAGCAACTCAATGGTAGAACAACTGGTTTGCCACGAGCTTCTCAATTTTAATGTCTTCAACACCAAATAGTAACATTCCCTTATCAACAAATAGACCCGGGATTTTTCATTGACCTCATAGGTCCTGAATATTCATTATCACCAAGTAGGCTCCGAATTATCTTTATCACCATATAGGCCCATAATTTTCATTATTACCAAAATACATCCAAAATTTTCATTAAGAAAGACAAAGAGAGAGAGCATGGGAGAGAAAGTGTGTTGATTTCTATATACACACTACCTATATCTATTAACACTCTCTCCATAATTTTCAGCACTCTTACCCTATAGCAATATATATATATATATATATATATATATATATATATATATATTATTGCTATTTTAATAGCATATTTTGTATAGAGAAAAATGTTAAAATTCCCTTCCTTTCTGCCATGTGATGACGGCCTAGAGGTAAGATATCTGACTGATGTCACATCAGTCGGCTTTTAATCCCGGCTTAAAGCAATCAGACATCTAGCCAACACTGAGAAGCTGTGATACAGCAAAATACACACACACACACACACACACACACACAAAGAAACTCTTCAAAAACATCTGATTTCTTCAGGTTTAGAATTTTTCAGCATTCCCTCATAAATAATTATTCATTATCTGATGTTACAACAACAAAAAGAAAAAAAAAGTAGGATTTAATTTCCCATCAGAATGTTTGTTCTAAAGAGGAATAAACATGTACAATTCTCATCTTGCCCAAAAATGTAGAGAAAAAAATTACCTCTGTTTTGATTTTCGATCCAAATCGAAATACATTTTTCATAAATTTTCAGAAAATATAAATAGTTTATTTAAAATTGCTGATCTACAAAGATATATTCACTTTCCTGTCTCAGATTTGATTTTTTATATTGCAAATCTTTTTCAGTTCAAATCTAATTTTATCTTATTATTTCTACATGCATTATTTTTTTTTCCTTTTTTTACAAAATGAATAAATATTTTTCTGTTTCTCATTGCTTAAAAAACATATTTAAAAAATGGACTCTTGTTCCTATTTTTTAATTGAATTTATTTTCCACACTCCCCAACAAACACACTCTTAGTCTGTCTATCTCTCTCTCCCTATCTGTTCCTCTCTCTCTCTCTCTCTCTCTCTCTCTCTCTCAACACAAATATGTAATATACACATGATCTTTCTCTCTTTCTAGTGTAAACATTAAATATATATTTTTATTCTTTTAAGCCACTTCCCACACATGGAACTCATTTCTCTTTCACATATAGACATGTAAATAACCTAAGTTATTTACATGTATACACTCTCTATGGTGATAATATACACACACACACCCATTAGAGAGAGAGAAATTGATAGAAGTACACTCCTCACCCCCATATATAAATATATACACAGAGTGAGACAAAAGTCGCACACCAAAGGGGTTAATTAATGGTGTTTTAAATGTATAATATAGGTCCTGTTGAGCAACCATCAATGTCATCAGACCTCTCACCATTGGATTTTTTTTCTGTAGGACCATTTGAAATCAGTTGTTTATCAGATGCGCCTAAGAAATTTTGAGGAATGTGTATGATTGCAGAAAAAAGGACAGAGGAAATGCTCCACCATGTTAATGAATCAGACAGGCACAGAATTGACGATTAAAAAACTGGTAAATAAAATTTTCATGTGTAATTATACTTCTTAATAAATTATCCCTATGGTGCACAGCATTTGCCTCACTATATATATATATATATATATATATATATATATATATATGTATATATATATATATATATATATATTCAAATCTCACCACGGTTAATTTGTCAGGAAGGAGATTTATCAGTCTGGAAGAGGAAAATCTCAGCGTGCCATGGGTTGACCCTAGCCTCGTGAGTGAAATTGGGTAGATGGAACACTTGGGGGACTATTGATAGCTGTGCTAGCATGAAATCACAAATCATCATGACCAAGGGTTTGAGTGTACTGGCCTTCTTCAGATTGTTGACCATACTAGACAACACGCTTTCTCCCAGAAACTATAACTAAGGTCTGCTCAGTATAGTTGCAATATATATATATATATATATATATATATATATATATATATAGTAATGATACAATATGGTAATTGATATGGAATTTCCAGGAGGATATAGATCCATGGGAGAGCTCTATGTCAAAGGACAGAGCAAAAGTATTATTGTAATAATTAAAGAATATCAAATACTTAAAATCTCATAGGTAATAATTTTTTTATTTCATGAGAGCTCTAAAAAACAGCAGCCCTCAATCTTCAAGGCCTACAAACAAATTCTCTCTCTCTCTCTCTCTCTCTCTCTCTCTCTCTATATATATATATATATATATATATATATATATATATATACACAGAGAAAGCAATTATAGTATACTCTAAAGACATATATATGTACTAAGTATTCCCAAAGTCAACAAAATATATTTTAAAATTCTGCACTTAACTCCCTAAGAAAAAGTGGTCACACAAACCACAATTATTTTCTGTTTTTCTAAAATAAAAATATTACCAAATATTTTTAACATGATTTTAGGGTAGTGTGTGTGTGTGTGTGTGTACACAATGACAAAGATTTAAGGAAAATGGAAACCAAAAGGAGACTTCAGAAAGAGGCAGTTCAAAATTCTAGGACACATAATGAGGAAATGGTGCTTGGCGAATTTAACACTCACAAGGAAAAGGGGAAACAGAGAATAACATTAGCTAATAAGATTGTGTAAATGGATAGCAGAGCATTAGGTATGGTGGGTTAAATAAGTGCATGCATAATTGTCAGAAGACAAACATTTTTGTAGGCAAGGTTATTTGGAACAGTGTTTTTTCTAAGTTCAGATAAAAATTAAGAGAATGATAAATTTTCCCAGATAAATACCCGAAAGAAGACTTTAAGTACTGGGAACTGAGTAATGGAAATATTAATATTAGACGTTTTCTTATCAAGAAACATTTAGTATTCATTGACTGAGTTTCAGTGCTACTTGAGTTATTAGGTTGGTGCAAAAATAATTTCGTTTTCTTACATACGTTACTATGTGAGAAAACGAAATTATTTTTTGGTGCAAAAATAACGACGTAATAATGTCGTTTTTGACGTTAAAAAATACGTCAAAAAACGACATTATTACGTCATTATTTTTGCACCAACCTAATATTAGCCATTTCAGCATTCACTGACCCTGCGAGCCAGTGCTACTTTCAGTTAAAATTTAAGTCTTTCTCTTAAAACACTTTTTAAGTAAAATAGGTTATTCAAGTCCAGTAGCTACTATCGCTCTTCCCAGTATTGATGGGGGCTTTCCTCCTATCCTTCTGTGTGGAATCATTTATATATAAATGCATTTATTTGTGAGTGCACACTGTCCAGTCACACACACACACAAATGCACAAACATTGAGAGATCACAAAGACCAAGCACTTCTCGTTTTTGTCTTTGTATCTGCCAAACATCTGTTTCTGAAAAATCACCTGCTTTGATGTGTTTCTCAATGCCAAAAAAACAGTAACATTTCTACTTTTCTCAATTTTATTTTGTTTTGATTTCCAGTAGAATTGACGCTCCTCATTCTTTATCCAAGACACTGGAACAGCTTCTATGTTTTCTTATGAAAATTTCTCTGAATCTTCTCTTGCAAGTATTGTCTCTTATAAAAAAAGCTTTGTATTTCTCCAAAGTTACTGTTGAAACAAATTTCCTCAAGACATATTTTACTAAGACAAAGAAAATAAATGACAACTATCAATACTTTGAACATGGAGTTCATGACTGAATAAGTCAAATAAAAATGAAATATCAGTTTATGAAAATGATTATTTAAACATAAATTAACATTTCATTAATTTCAATAAACTAGTTTCAGAAACAATTTTAACATGAAGGATGGGAGTAATTAAAACAAACAATGCATAATTAGAGCTTTAAAAGGAGACATTTTACAAGAGTATATATATTTGCACAATATTTTTTTTAATCATTGCATCCCAAGCAAGGCACTAATGCCACGAGTATGCAGGGGAGTTACAGTGAGTAAAAGTGAAAGTGAAAGTAAAAACTGAGTATAGGGAAGATTGAGAAAAGGACAAAAGATGAATGAGATTCAGGAAGATAGAAGACGGTGACTGACATTTTTTGAAGATTGTAGTTATCAGAGAAGAGAAACAAGTGTCAGGAAGTGCGAGAAAAGAAACCGTTGCAGTAGGAGTGGCAGTTGCATTTAGCTATTTCAATAGTAAATAAGTGGGGCCTAGATGCCAAGCTAGTAGCACACTTAAATTCATGTGATCAGGGCACCAGAGAAAAAAAAGCTTGTCAGAGCAGATGCCATAAAAATATTTGTAGAAAAGACAGAGGGAAGCCACATCACATCAGTGAGAAAGTAACTGAAATCCTGATGCCAAGTCAGGATCAATTACATTACAGATCCTTTTTTTGAATTTTATCAAGAACCTCAAAATTAATGGCAGAAGCACAAGACCAGATATGCCAGCAGCAATGCACAGGTGAATAATTGATTTGTAAATGTACAAGATTTTCTGGCAAAAATTTTCTGGCATAACAATATATACAAATATATTTAAAGAAATCAGTAGAAGAGCAAGGACAAGACAAAAATATTACTCACCATAATAGTAGTGAATCGAAAAATATAAAAAAAAAGGAAACAACAAAAAAGGGCTAACCAGTTATAGCTCCTCGCTCTTCAGAACTCAGTCAGAGACAAAACATAAATATGTGCACAACGATTAAGAATAGGGGAAAGGAAATAATTCTACAAGAGTATCAGCAATATAAATTACATTAATTACAGATTACATTAAGATCCAGCAGACATTTCTTCTTATAGAGAGGAGGTTGCTTAGATTTAATATAATGGGTCTCAAGTAATTTCACATAGTAATCCGAATGTGTTCTGCCAACTACTATGGGAAAATCTCTGGAAAAAGATGAGGAACAAGTCAGGTTATTTATTAAGTTTTTTGCAATCACAAAATCAGAAATATTGATAAATGTATGGAAATATTCATACCCTACCCTCAACAGATCATATCTGGTACATACTGATCAACTCTCACTTTCAACCTATGATTAAGTCTGTCAATATATTCAGCATTGCACTTATATTTAATATTATAAATCACAAAATTAACATGATTGTGGTGGGGTGGCAGAACATCTTTATGATTGGGTTTCAGCATAGGCTGGGAAGTAAAAAGAAGCCATTGATTGGGAGAAAAATAAGAAAGTTACACATTTTCAGAGATTTGCTACACAAATCTTGTGCTAACCTCACCAATCCAAGGTATTCACAAATAGAGGGTGAGGGGCACATTTCTAGGCCAAAAAATCTAATAAAGCAAAAGACAAGAGGGATACTTCGCACAAATATAGTAATCCTTAGCAAAAGTGTCAAGCCATAAAAAATGATTGGACTTTTTTATGTATGGATTGGCATTTGATCATTTTTTATGGTTAGTATGCTGAAAAAATCATAGTGAGACATTGCCACCTCCCACTTTAGAATCATAGGTACTTCTCATGAGTTAGACATATCAATCATAAAGCTAAAGTCTGATTGTTGAAGAATCATCATGCCTTAATACACCTTAGTACAGTTTGCATACAGTTCTCTTTCTCTTAGACTAGCTGACACCCAAGATCAGGAAGGTCATACTTCTTCTATCTTGATGTTTAACCGATAGCTTCGTGGGAAAGACGGTATATCTTCATGCCTTTCCCAAGAGTATTAGTGTGGAATAAATGAGTTGATGACTGTTGATTCCATCTTCTGTACCAATAACCATTACACTAAACACACATTCACAGTGTGCAAATATGTCTGATAAACAGTCGATTCAGATTTTGTTGATTTCAAAATCCCTCTTCTTTTTCACTATTTTATAATTTATTTTTTTGTACAAACTATTTTCTTCCCTAGGAACTGTACTCTTCAAAAGTGTTTTCCATACGTACAAAACTACCATTTCATTGCAGAAATATCTCATCTTATTTATTAAAAGGTTCAAATAGGAAAATTTGCAATGATCTTCACTTTCGGCAAAGCATTTCTAATGTTACACTCAAAGTAGTTATTTTGATATTAAAATAAATTTTATGAATATGTTTCATTTGCTTACAATGAAACGATTTCATTTGAAATATATTTAGTCATTTTATATATAAATTTATTGTTTTGTTACTCAAATATTCAATTGAGTAAAAACTAGAAATAGGGAAGAGAAAAGTTGCTGAAAATGCATGGAGCAGACGAGAATGATGAAGACCAATTTAGCAACAGTTGCGTCTTTCCAAGGATTTTTTTTTCTTTGCTAATGACTCTCAGTAAAGGAAGTTTAAAAGAGACAAAATTTGTTATGGAGGCTGTTATGGTTCTTGCACTTTTTAAAATCAGGTCAATAGGGTAGATTTTATCTAGAATTATCTATATATCAATGGAAACACCTGTGTATATCTACATGTCTACATATATATATATATATATATATATATATGTGTGTGTGTGCGTGTATGTGTATGTGTATCTACAGATGCATGTATTTTTCTTTCTGTACATATCAGTCTTATATAAATATTTGGTTCCTTCATATTTATGTGTGCCTAAATATATACACATCAATAAATGCATATATTTCGGCAGCATATTTTCATTAAGACATGTTTCGTTAAATAATTTAGACATGTTCTGTCTACTTATTTTTGATAGGATCCTTTGATATTTGCTGATAAGCTTTTTTGTGCGGGTAATAAAACACAAGAGGAAAACACTGTGCTTATTCCAAGTACTTTCGACATAGCATAATGTCATCATCAGGGCATTTTTATATGCGGAGTCAGGAACACACTGTGTCATGGCACTTGGGTGATGCAGACACTGTTTAAGGGAAGGTAACTAGGTATGCTGTGGAAAAATTCCAAACTTGAGTATGTGTTAGATAAAGGAAAAACTATTTATGACAAGCATTAACATTTAAAGAATATCTATTGTACACATTTTAAAATGTTTGTGGAGTATTATGCTATGTCAAAAGTATTTGGAATAAACACAATATGAGCCAACATGGTGTTTTGCCTCACGTCTTTTAATAACCACACAAAAGTTTATCGGCAAATATGAAAGAATCCTATTGAGAATAAGTAGACAGAACATGTCTAAATTATTTAACAAAACCTGTCTTAACACAAACATATATATATATATATATATATATATATATATATATATATATACTTATTCAAACATATTTCATTGAATAATATAGACATATTATGTCTATTTATATAATAATCCTTTTCAATTCTCTAATGAGTTTCTTGATGTTAAGTTGAAATTCATCAAGTAAGGCAACGTAGTTTTTCCTACCCAATTATTTGCTGAAGTGCACTTAAAAAAAACATTTAATGCTATTTTGCATTTCTACCAATTTCTGGTCAGCTCCTTTATATTGGGACGCTTGTTTTGTAAAAAATTCCATAGCTACAACCTATAAATTTGAAATTTAAAAATAAATGTAAAAATAATTATAACAGAGCATGTTCATGCAAGTTTTTAAAAAACAGTTACAATAAGTTTGTCTTTCTAATTCACTTCTGAGGATGATCTCTGAGGTGATTGAAAGTATTTGGTTAGGAAAAATTTACAAAGTAACTATTAACAACAAACAAAATGTCCTTAACAATTAGAAAAATTTAGAAAACGCTATTGTATTCATATTGTAATTTTGAGTTGACAATATGAATACAACAGCGTTTTCTAAATTCTTCTACTTGTTAAGTTGCTTTGTTTTCAATAAATTCATTTTGTTTTTGCCTTGAAAAAGTCCACATTGGACAAAATGCATCCGCTAATAATGCAGTTTTCTTATTGTATTTTACCTCTATACATACATATATATATATATATATATATATATCCAAGTATAGGATTGGTGTCCAAATTCCAATAACCAACAAATACTATTCTTAAAAGAGTGCTCAATACAGAGTAGAGCAAATATAATTATTTATTTGAATATTATAACATAAATATGTTATAAAATCACTACAAAAATAGCCATTTTGTTTCAACACTTCTGGTGTCTTATCAAGTGATGGTGTTGAAACAAAATGGTTATTTTTGTAGTGATTTTATAACATATTTATGTTATAATTTTTGAATAAATAATTATATATATATATATATATATATATATATATATATATATATATATATATATACAAACAATTTTTATTAAATACAGCTGGCAAGGTCTGTTTGTTTAAGTTTTTATTGTATTTTCCAGTTTTCTAATATGTATATCAAAATTGTGGATAAGCTCTCCAAAGTTCATGTTTGTTCAAGTACTTTCCACTGTTTCAGTCATTATCAAGAATCTTGTGCTGTCAGTGTCATAGATTCTTTTCCTTTTTCTTTCCATTGGCTACATCCTGTTTTTTTTATCTACAGCTGAAAGTTTGAAGGTCTCTTCACAGTGAATGTCATATGTAATGGTTAAAGGGAATGAAACTGCACCAAAATGAAATGCATTGAATATTTTTTATGTGTGTGTGTGTGTGTGTGTGTGTGTGTGTGTGTGTGAACAGATATGTGTATATATCTATTTGTGTCTAGTGTTATAAATGTTCAAAACCTTCACAGCAAGAACACACTATGTCACTTACATAATAGCAAACCACCCACATTCCCTCAGTAAAAAGATTCTTCCTATAAACCATTATTCTGCAGAACTGTCTCCCAACAGGATGTCTCCCCAAGCTGTACAATTTTAACCTGTTCAAGTCTAGGGTTAATCATTATCTGCCCTTTCTCTCTGTACAAATTGCCTCTTAACATAACCAAGTGGATCCTGGCCCTTGTACAGACTGGATGTTATTGTAAAATAAAATATATTTCGTTTTTGATTGATTTCACCCCAAGCAAAACAGTAAAGTCACTAAGACACAAGAGGTTACTAGGTGTGGAAGAACTAGAAACAGAAACTAAGGAGCAAGAACAAAAGAGTAATTAGGGGAACAGTAGATAGCGTTTGACATTGCATTTAAATTTTTGAAAATTAAAGTTGGCTGGAAAGCATGGAGCTGGAAGTGAATTCCACAAGTGAGAAGTGCAAGAAAAGAAACTATTAGCATAAAATTTATGGTTACATCTAGCCAGCTCAACTGTAAATTGTTGATATATCGATGACAGTCTAGTACTGCAGTTAAATTCAAAATGTCTAGTTACCATAGTGAAGAGCTGATCCAAACAATTATCATGAAAGTATTTATAGAAAAGGCACAGGGAGCCAACTTTATGGCAGTGGGAAAATGACTGAAGCCAAGTTGTCAGATCAGGACCAATAATATTGCTGATTCTTCCTTGGATTTTATCAAGGAGCCTAAGGTAAACAGTAGGGGCACCAGCAATATCCTAAGCATGGATAAATGGTAGACATAGATATTTAAGACAGATTCTTAGCAGCTGACCTAGCAATGGATTCAATGGATTTCCACTTCATGTCAGCTGAGAGCGTTAGCGTGAGATGGTGCAATGAGTCATTTTCCTGGAGGTTAGCATCAGTCTCTCAGATGATTAATGGAGAAAAGTTTAGTTTTGGAGGTGTTAAAATTAACAAGCTATCATTTGCTCCAGTTAATGACAGATTTGAGGTCGTTTTGAACATTGGCTGCCATTTTGACGTTTTCGGACTGATCAGCCTTACTATTGAGGCAGGAGTAAATGGTTGTGTCATCAGCATAGATGCCAAGTTGAGAGCTGATGTCATCAGGAAGGTCATTAATAAAAATTAGAAAACAGAGTATGACCAAAGATGGGGCCTTGGAAAGGATTTGAACAAGTGGCCATTCAGGATAACTTTTAATTTCATGATTTATATATATATATATATATAGATAAATTCCCAGATCAATTCTGTGGACAAGACAGATTGGTATAAATTTATACCAATCTGTCTTGTCCACAGAATTGATCTGGGAATATATACATATATATATATATATATATATATATATATATATATATATATATATATAATTATAACATAAATATGTTATAAAATCACTACAATCATATATATATACAGTAGCGGCCATAATATAAGGAATGGAAACAACAAAGACATAAATATGTGTATTACTTAAAAAGTAATGCATGATTAGCAATGAAATTTTTACCAAATAAAGATTAGGGTGTAATGCATAAATATTATACAAAGTCACAAAAATTTACATAATAGTTTTTTTTAAATAAAGATTAAATGGAACAAAGGAAATAAGCTACTGGACAAAAGTTAAGGAACGATCTTGTTAATACTTGATTGTGAACAAAATAGCAACAAAATTTAATATTTGGTAAACATCCCCTTATTTTCAATGACTTCTCTGCATCGTCGACCACATGATCTAATTAATTTCTTGCAAAAATCAGCAGTAATTCCATCCCGTTCATCTTTCAACAACTCCCATAGGTGATGCTGGTTTTTCGGGTTTCTTTTCTGAGCCCTTTCTCCAATTATCTTCCAAACATTTTCTATTGGATTCAGGTCAGGGCTCTGGGCTGGCTACTTCATTAGGGCGATTCCTTCTTCTTCAAATAAAGCCATAACCTTCTGAGCCTTGTAGCAAGGTGCATTGTCCTGCATGAAAATAGGAGATTCATAAAGATTATGGTGTAATCTTGGTACCACATGCTGCTGAAGAAGCCTTTTGTAAATCTCAGCATTGATATTGCCATGTACGCGAATGATAGGGCCAACTCCTGCAGATGAAATCATTCCCCACACCATCACACTGCCACCAACAAACTTAACGGTTTTCTTGACACATTGAGAAGACAGTCTTTCACCTGTTCTATGGCGTACGTAAGTTTTGCCCTCAGAACCAAATATAGTAAACTTGGACTCATCACTGAAATGAACTGTATCCCATTGTGTGTCAGTCCAAACAACATGTTCTCTCGCATACTCCAGGTGCGCCCTTCGGTTTTGCTTTGAAATGAGAGGCTTCGAAGCTGGAATACGGGCATGCAATCCTGCATTTTTTAACCTGCGAGCAACCGTTTTCCTTGAAATCTTATTATCTGTCTCTTCATTAAATTTATAGGCAATTGATGTTGCACTTTCAAAACGTTTTTTTGTAGATATTCTAACAATTCTTCCATCTTCTCTTTGCGATGTTTTTGGAGGTCTGCCGGTTTGTGGATTGCATCTAACGTTTTATCAGTTTTATACCTGCTAATTACATGATGAACGACACTTTTAGACCTATGAACAATATCAGAAATTTCTGAAATTGACATTTTTTCTTGATAGTTAGCGATAATGAGTTTTTTTTCTTCAAAAGAGAGCGTTTTGCATGTAGAATTTGCCATATTGCTTAAAAATAAAGTCCGAATGATAAATGAACTTTTACTTATTGTTGAAAAGCCCCATTGAGTTTTTTAACAATGTAAATTAAAAGTTTATGCAAATTATTAACATTGTTCCTTAACTTTTGTCCAGTAGCTTATTTCCTTTGTTCCATTTAATCTTTATTAAAAAAAAAAACTATTATGTAAATTTTTGTAACTTTGTATAATATTTATGCATTACACCCTAATCTTTATTCGGTAAAAATTTCATTGCTAATCATGCATTACTTTTTAAGTAATACACATATTTATGTCTTTGTTGTTTCCGTTCCTTATATTGTGGCCGCTACTGTATATATATATATATAGATATATATATATATATATCAGGTGTAACAGCAAAATTGTCCAAAATGTGTAACAGCATGGGATAATTGTCCATCCCACTAAATGTTTGACATTTAATATCTAAAAAAAGCACTACACTAATTGAGTTTCTTTTCCCAGATTTTCAAATAAGACATTTAGCCATCTTGACACAATTTATCATAAGAATCACTGAAAAACCCTTTGAGTCTTCAGCCAGAAAAAGAACCAGTTAAAATCATTTTGTGTCAGCCCTACTATGTCTCCCCAAATGAGCAATGGTGAGAGGAAAAAGATCATTCAGGCCTTAAGTAATGGTACCAACAATCATACTCTGACTTCCATCTTCAAAGTCCATTCAAGAACTATCAAGAGAATAGTGAATAAGTTTTAAAAAGAGGGAATATTAGAGATGAAAACTGGATCAGGAGGTCACAATAGCAAGAGGTATCATCATTTCAACGTAGAGCTAAATACATTCTTATTGTTCAAAGTGTTATAAAAATTTTGGAGAATTCCAGTAAGATATCTTTAGTCATTTCTAATGCAACAATTGGACAATTTTGCTATCACCCCTTATATATATATATATATATATATATATATATATATATATATATATATAAATAACATTATTGATAATTTGTATGGAATTTCCAAAAGGATATAGATCTTTTGAAAACTCTATGTCAAAGACAGAGCAAAAATTATTATATAATGGCAAGCAAACACCAAAGGTGATGTAACTGTTACATTAATTTGATTTAACATTTTCTCCCCTTGGATGTAAAGCTCTTTTGGCAGGATTTAGAATGAGGTGAGAAAGAAGAACAGAGAAGTGGGGGAAGGAGGAGGGGAAGAAGAATATATAAATGGGTTGACCCATTCTTGTGGCAAGCATATGCACAAGGGAAACTGTCATTTCTCACATTAAAAAAGACAAGTAATTTTTTGTTGAGATTTTTATAAAATGGAGGAATGGATTTACTTTCAATTTATCTTTGTTATTCCCAAGTTTTTTGGAAAGAAAATTACATTTGATTGTTATACATAAAGAAGCTTTCCTTTTTATTCTTTACAACAGATTTGATATTGAAAACTCATGACATTTTTCTTGATCGCCTCAAACTTTTTTGGGGATGTTTCCCAGTAAAATCTACATTAGGACAAATCAAAACCTACTAAGACAGCTGAACCTTTTAAAATACTATTCAGTGAATCTTTAGAACAAAAGAAGTTGAAATTCTATGCATGTCGGCTGAATTGATGTGTCTTTAATTTCCATTTAAATCATTATATTATTATTTACTAATATATTTTATCAAAGTTTTCATTTTTTTGAAAGAAGCATTTGATTAATCATTCTAGATATATTTAATATCCAACAACAGATTTCTATTATCGATTGCCTAAGGGTGATATCATTAGCCATTTATATGTAGTAGAAATGGGATTGTATTGTGGGTGTGGCCAAAAAGCTTGCTTTTCTCCCTATTGCTTTAATAATGGACCCAATCTGGATAGTGAAAATGGCATGCTACTTGGTAGGGGAATGTAGTGAGGAAGTCCTTCCAAACATGTGGGGTCTGGCTATCTATTGATCTATCTATTTATCTATCTCAACTTACATCAAATTATCTACCAAAATATTCCATATCTTTTCATATTTATCTGTCTATATATCTTTCTTTTTATCTATCTATGTATTGCAGTCTGTTCATTATCTATCTATCTATCTATTACAGTCTGTTCATTATCTATCTATCTATCTATCTATCTATCTATCACAGTCTGTTTATTATCTATCACTTTGTTCATATTCATCTCACTCAGTCTATGCATATATATCTATCTATCTTGGTTTTCTCACCTTTGATCATCAGTTAGATGATTTCAAAACATAATCGTTTTCAAATAAAATCTCTTATTTGCAAGCTTTATCCATGTGTTTCTTGTACATCCCAAGCATATAATGGCTTCTCATATTATAAAACATGACACTAGTAAATATCAAGGGAAATTAATTCTCTATGCTCGCAAGATTACTCTTGCAATATGACTTTGAACCATACAGGATGACATAAATATGAAATGTTTTTCAATTTACAATGTAAATACTCCTTACAGGCTGTGCATACTCCTTACAGGTTGTACTTCATTAATTCCAAGTTTACACTTGTGATATTGTCAGGTGTTATGTCTGTATTTTAAATCTGTGTTAAGCACCAATTAATTCTTTGTGTGATTATCATTAACTGGGTGTAAGAATTCTTTGGTTGGCTAGCCAAGTATAAATATATTAGGTGTTAGTTTAAAATTTGTTTAAGGAAATGGCCACTTGGCCAAATGGTTAGGACATTTACTTCCTGACTATGAATCCGAAGCTCAAATCCTAGTATGGTCGATTTATCATGAAGATGCCTTTTTGATGTTATCAGTCTGGTTAGGCAATGCCAGCATGCAACATTGAAAGTGCTTGTAAACCATACCATGGATTGACCCAAGACTTGTGAGAGAAATTGGGTAGATATAACTGTTTGGAGGCTGTTGATAGATGTGCTTGCACAAAGTCACAAGTCATCATGACTGAGAGTTTGAGTGTACTGACCCTGTTCAAACTGTTGATCATTCCAGATGGTGCACTCTCTTCCAAAAACTGTTACTGAGGTTCATTCAGCATAGTTGCAGTATAGATCACACATGGGATCTGTGGATGCTGAACAAACACAAATCAAATGTGCCTGAGTAGGTGTCTGTAGCAGGGATTGGCTAACCACGATAGCACACAGATGTGCTCAGAGACGAGGAGCTGGCCATTAATGAAATGCATAATTAAAGTATGTGCAGTGAATGTGGTCAACATAGGTAAAAATATTAAGGAACCTTCTGCTCAGATTTAATAAAGGGTTTAAATTAGAAGATTCACTCACAAGGTTTTATTACACGCAAATCTACCAATAACTGACATAGTAAATTGGGTGCTTGGAGAGAAGGGAAATATCTTGGTCTTCTCTACTCTCCAACATCCACTATAGGCATTAGTATATGCATGTGTTAAACATTTGGTGTCTACACTGCTTTTATATATATATATATATATATATATATATATAGAGAGAGAGAGAGAGAGTCCACCTAAAAATGTATACACACTTCAGGAAAGGAAAAACATATATAGATATTGTAATACTAAATTTATTCAGACACCATGAGCTGAATACAATTTACCTTTGGACTCTACAAGAGATGCTCAAAATGGTGGCCTTTAGCTTACAGAGATTTATTAGTATGCTGAACTACTGTTTGGACAACATTGGCCAAAGTGGGATTGCTGCACATGAATTTTCAATTTCTTGTCTAAGGGTGTTAATATAATTGATTTACTGCAGTACACAACATCCTTTAGGTCTTGTTGATGCTACAGCCATGAGGATAATGCCATTTGTTGAGGAAATATTAAAGAAAATGTGTTATCGAAATTTGCTAAAACAACAAAAGACAAGTTTTTTTCCTTTCCTGAAATATTTATACATTTTAGGGCAACTTTGTGTGTGTGTATATATATATATATATATATATATATATATATATATATATATATATATATATATGTACTGGGTGCAATGGATAAATTGTCATCCAAATTATGCAAAAATGAAAATAGCACTGACAACTCATTTTAACAGATATATTTACCAAAATTACACAAAAATATCTTGAAATACTAAAAAGTAAATTTATTCAATAAAATCGCCATTGGCTTCAACCATGGCCTCCAGACGACTTCGGAATCTCTTGCATCTCTTCTGAACAGTCTCCTTGTTTAAGTTGATGAATGCTGCCATAATCCTTGCCTTCAGTTCATCTTTGATATGACAAGGAGTTTTGAACTGCACCCCACATATAATAATCAAGGAGGTTGCAGTCTGGGGAGTTAGGTAGCCAGATATAAGAGGTGATGTGATTGCAGAAATTGTCTGATAGCTATGACTGGGTTCTCTTGCTTGTGTGAAATAGTGCAGAGTCCTGTTGCCAGACACAGGGTCTTATACCAGCCACCCTCTTGGCCCAGGGCAGCACTACTTCCTCAATGCAATTGATGTAGGCCTTCAGGTTGAGTCTGAAGCTCTATGGGAAGATGAATGAATGAATGAAGGTATAATATGGACACATCACTAGTGATCATTCCAAGCACCATGATGTTGACTGGATATATCATCCAACACTTTCCAAATCCTCTGCACTGTTCTCAGATTGACACCCAAACACTCTGAAATGTTCATATTGGAGCTTCTGGTGGTGCAAATGCCAAGTAGTACAGCATGCCATTCCAAATTTCTGGTCTCTCATATATATACATATATATATATATATATATATATATATATATATATATATATATATATATATATATATATATATATATGTGTGTGTGTGCATATTAACTGTATCATATACACTTCATGTTAAAGATACCATCTCATGTGTGGACGATGTTTTATTTTATGTGAGCTGTTTATTTGGTATAATAATGGCTTCTAGCTTTTTGAAGTCCTTCCTTGTACTGGGGGCAGTGCTATGAAATTTGATCTACTTAACAGGTCTTATGATGATGTTTCTTAACAATCAAATTCTTATAGTTACGAATAAATGTGATTGATTAACTAAGTATAAATATTTGGTTGTTCTCTCTCGCATCTTAAAATCAGTTTAATAAAATATATAACCAAGGTGTGTGCAGTGAATGTATAACAATCAAATCTATAAGCATTGTCTTAAATCTTCATCAAAAGGTGGATTTTCAAAGGAGCATCTGAAAAGGTGACATCTCCTTGACAATTTGACGTGATAAGTCTGTTCCAATTTCATTGGTAGTTAAATCATCCATACATCAACATAGTAGAAACCACTACTTTTAGCAACATTTTAACAGTAAAATAAGAATAAAAAAATTGTGCTTCTTTTCAAATTTAAAATAGAGTGTGTAAATTAATTATGCAATCTACATATTCGTAATTTGACAGAGACCTGGGATCTTTTCTGTTAATTCATCCCAAATAATGTAAACTTACTTATCACAAATATTAAATCACCTCAAGAAATTATAAATTTTTAATCAAAGTTTGTTTTTTATTAGAATTATTAATTTTATTTGTTTACCGTGCCTCACAGCAACTCCAACCCTTATAATCAACTGCCCTTTTCAAAACAAACTTAAGTCAATCTTTGTTGAACAATGTACTGTCCTTTCCAGGACAACCTATGTCTTCTCTCTGGTACATGATATGTTCTTTTCAGGGTAAACTTAAGTCAATCTTCACTGCATGATATACTGTTCTTTTCAGGACAACCTAAGTTTTCTTTCACTGAAAGATATGCAATAACAAACTGTCCTATTTGGGGACAAACTCAATTTTTTGTTGCTACATGATATATGATAATCAGCTGTCCTTTTTAGGGCACAAAATCTTTTACCAACCCACTCGGCAATTCAGGCTTCACTGCCCTGTATAACAATCATCTCGTGGATGACAGTAGTTTCAGCCACCTTCCCTGGGATATGACTACCAGGTAATACCAACTCAATACACCAACTGCCTACTGACCTTCGGCCCTACTCAAGCTGCTCTGGTTCCATCATCAGGCTACAAAATGTTGGTGCATCTAAAACCAAAAGTCAACTCCCAGAAAGACCAACTAGGGCATTTAAAACATCTGCCCTCTTTGTTCCTTTTCATTGTATTTTTGCCAATAATAAATTTGGCATATTTTTACTTAAACACCTTGTTCTAGTTATTCTTTGCCTTGGCCTGTGTCACTTCTTCATTTTTAATGTTTGCAGGGATCGTCTAACATAGACACCTGGAACTCACAACAGTTCTAATCACTGCAAAATTTGAAAGCTCATTCTGTAATAGTTAAAATATTGACAAAAATGTCATAAAATTGTGACTGTGTTTCATTGCGTATTGGTTTGTGATATTTTTGCAGCATGTGGTAATCATTGCAATCATCTTTTCCCTTTCAAAATGCTAACAGGAAAGTTTCCGAGATCTGGATACAACAGTGTTTGTCAACTTGTCTGTCAAGGATTGAAGTATTTCATCACATTGCAGAATGAAATAGCGATAAAAATATTTAATATTCTCCATCATTGTGGGTACCTGAAATTTTATGTATGGTATCAGTTTTACCCATTAATGAAGAAACAATTGAGTAATTTTAAAATAACAAGAAAATTAACTTCACTTAAACCCAATTGACATTTGATTGGATTCATATCGATTTCCTATTTCTGAAAATGTTCCAAAATGGTCCTTAAATGTTGTGCCTGTTTTTCTAAGGAGGAATTAGCGACTTGATATAATAACAAAAAGATACAAACAGTGGAGAACATGAAAATTGACCAATGTCATTCAGTCCAAAGGATAAACACAAGAATTTAGATAATCCAAAAACTGATGACTGTTTTTGGAATATCTGATATAGGGGACAGAAAGTATGATACTGAAATCTGGAAGCACATTTTGATAGCAAAAAGTCCCTTTTAAAACCTAAGTAAAGTATTAAACAGAAAATTTTGTTATTAGGTTGTCCCAAAAGTTCATAAACACTTGCAAAAAATTGAAATTTTACTCGCCAAGTAATAACAAAAACAACAAAAGTCATTCCTCGAAATAAAGACCATCATTTTCTGCAAGCTTTCGGATCTGGTGAAAGTACCATTCAGCCGGCTTCAAATCAAAGAACTCTTGAAATGCTTCCTCGACTTCATCAAACAAGTCGAATCGGCAGCCCTTCAGAAAGTGTTGCATTGAACAGAAAAGGCCGTAATCTGATGGAGCACAGTCAGGACTGTAGGCTGGATGTGGCAGAACCTCAACGCCGTCCAGCTCTTCAAACTTGTCTTTGGTCTTCCTGGCGGTGTGTGGCTTGGCATTGTCCTGCTGCATCAAAGTGTGCTTTCAGTTGATCAGAGCCGGGTACTTCAACTTTTCATAGACCCGCTCTGGTTGCTGACAGTAAAGTTCAGCACTGATGGCACGACCATTCGGAACCAACTCAAAATGCACAATTCCTTCAAAGTTCCACCAAACGCACAACATGACTTTCTTGTGGAATCGATCTCGTTTTGGAACCGACGGTGTCTCTTGCCCTTTCTGAACCCATCACTTGTCTCGATTGTGCAGGATTGTGTTGCATAAAAATGCAATTTTTTGCAAGTGTTTACAAACTTTTGGGACAACCTAACAGAAACAAAGAAAAGAGTAGGCCTACTGAACTGTCACATAATATCAATCTACCTATATGGTAGTGAATTCTGGAGACTTGAAGAAGAGACTTGAAGCAACAGAAATGTGGTTCTACAGAAGGATGCTGAGAATACAATGCACTGAACATGTGAGCAATGACAGAAAAAAGAGAAAATGGAAACAAAAAAGAAATTTCTAGAGCATATAATGAGAAAAGAGGGCTTGGAAAACTTGATATTCACGGAAAAGATTGAAAGCAAGAGGGACATAGGGAAACAATGCATGACCTATCTAGTGAGTCTCAGTAAATGTATGGCGGCACAAGGTTTACAAGTGATAACCAAAAGACAGAAGTTATTAAAAACTACAAAAGACAGAAAATTGATGATTGCCAACACTCTGAGGGTACACAGTACTTAGAATATGATTCCACATGCATTTATTGATAAGATTTAACGACAAGATTTAATGATAAGCACATTAAAGGACAAGTTTTATAAGTTTTATACAGGTTTTCTTCTCAGTTGCGCTGTAAAATCTTGAATATGCTGAATTGGATAGCGATCTGACATCCAAGCATTATCTACTTTCAGTGTTAAGTGAAGTTTTGACAGCGAACAGTTGAAGGTGTAATTATTCCAAGCTTCATCATGTTATCAAAGTCATTCAGAGATATTGTCAAGCACAAAATATCATCACAGAACAAGTGATCCTTTCATAACAATATGATGTTTCACAGTAATCATCATTTATGTTCCGTGTTCTTTTAGAACATAGTTGATTAAGGCTCTCGACAATTTCCTGTCCCTTATATCTCTAAGTAACATTTGACTTTTTACCACACCTCTTTGTCTTTGATCTCTCATCAATTCACACAAACACATGAGGTAAATTGTTCACTGTTTCCTTCCAGTTCTCATTCCTTCAATATACACCATGAGTATTAAATTATTAAAATGTCCTTTCTTCTAATATATCTCAGAAATTTTAACTCTCTTTCTGATTTTAAGTATCTGGGCATAAAAGAACAGACAATTGTTTAATCTTGTATAGAAGCTTTATGTAATTTGAAAACTGGCCAACCATTTCCTTTATAGTCAAGTAGTTTAAGTGGGGTGGGACAACCATGTTTGTTTTCCACTACAATGGGGCTATTAAAATTCATTTTTGTGATATCTCAAAAATCTTACAAAAGCTGAGAAAATTCTAAACTATAATTTGCAGTTGCCATTTTTATGCTAAATTTAATAAAGGACTGAAAACAAATTTTTGACTTAAGGATTGTATCAGGATCCATTAGCTGTTGTCTCTTAAGATCTGTGATTAGTTCAAAACAATGAAGAAAATTGTTGCCTAAAATAGAAGTAGAAATATTTATTATCGAATAGCGTTGATGTAAATCAAGTTTTAGTCACATACACTGTTGGCCATAAACCCTTATGCAAATTAATTGAAACAATCGCTTTAGTTTCCTTTCTTTCATCATTCGGTCAGTTTTAGACTCACTGGAGTGATTGGTTGTAATTGATTTCTATTTTTTCCTCAGATTAAGTCACTTGCAGTGGTGTGCAGTAATATGAATCTATTTTCAGAGTGTATGATGAAATTTGTTTGGCCTTGAAAAATATTGCATCATCCATGATTGTATCAGATTTTTATCACTCCCAGACACTATTGTCTCAGCTGTTGATTCTATAGCCATTGTCCGCAATTTACATTACTCCAAGGAAGCATAATAAATAGTAACACTGCACGAACACACTAGCAAAAGCCTTACCAGTTAGCAAATCAAAGTACTATAGACTGGCCCAAAAAATCTGATTTAAATCCAGTCGAGAATCTGTGGTCAAGGAACGACTTTGTGAAATGGATATACAAAGTACTAACATGTGCACTGGGTCATGTTTCATTGGAAAAATACAAAAAAAATGTAAATAATCATGGAATTACTCATTTTATTTCAATTAATTTGCAGAAGGATGTATATGTGAATAATTGTTTTATTTGCTGCTTATAAAGTATGTTTATCTGAACCTCTTTGCTTTTTAAGGTGTCAGGAATAAATGGATATATGGATGTCGCTATCAGCTAAAAACTTCCAACACATGGTTCAATCAAAAATGTAAAATCACTGACTTGGTCTTAAACAGTTAGCAGCATCAATTGTCATAAATTCCCAGTTTAATCTTTTCCTTGGAAAATTTTTATAATGCTCAGAGATCTGCATGTATAAGCTTTGGAATCATAAGTCTTGTGACACAACCACATTTGATTTCAGAGGCAGAAATAAAACTACAGGAACTACAAGGTAATAAAGGAAAGTGAGAAGAAAGGACTAACCATCAATTAGAATTATCTTAACAGATGATTCAAATGTGATAAAAATTTTTTTAAAATGCATTGGAATAACAAAAAATGCCTTCCAAAACCTAAACAATGTATTAAGAAGCCAGAAAATTTCTTTAGGAACAAAGAGAAATCTTCTGAAATGTTATGTAATATCAATCTTCCTATATGGTAGTGAATATGACAATTTTCTGACATGTGAAGAGGAGACTTGAGGCAACAGAAATGAGATTCTACAGAAGGAAGATGAGAATACTATGGATAGAGCATGTGAGTAAAGAGAAAGTTTTAAGGAGATTAGGAACAAAAAGGACACTTGTTTTTAGGGTCATAAAGACAGTGTTCAAATGTCTGGGACGTGTAATGAGAACAGAATACTTAGAGAATTGAACACTCATAGGACATATTGGAAGCAAGAGTAACGGATAAAAACAGGGAGTAACATGCCTAACCAGCTTGCATAAATGGATAAAAAACAGGAAGGTATATTAAGGGAAAACACATTACTTAGAGCTACAAAAGATAGGAAGTTATGGAGAGCCTTGATCGCCTATGTCCTGACAAGACACAGTGTAAAAAATATACAGTATACAAAAAGAAGATACCAGAAGTATAAATTGAGAATTTTAGATCAGCTTCAAAAATGTTGGATGGTATGATTTATTTCTTGCACCAATAACCTTTTGATTGGCTGCCAGTTTCTTATTAGCTTCAGTCAAGTTCAAAAAAGAGTATTTTCTTCTGAAAAGATAACACTGGCTATAGACTAATTTGGTGTCAATATATCTCTGATCTTATCAGCCATCTCTGTAAGTTTATCTTTGGGACGCATTGTCTTCTGTCAATGCTAATATTGTTTGCATCTCTTAGAGGCTGAGGAAGGAATCTTTGTATAAATGCATCTCAGCTTCAGTCACTTTTCCACCACCATAAAATTGCTTCCCTTTGCCTTTTCTATAAATACTTTCATGCTAATTGTTCAGATGAGCTCTTCACTATCATGCCTGGACTCTTCAAATTTAAGTGCAATACTAGACTGGTGACAAGGCCTCACCATTTAACTGTAAATTCTATGCTAACCATTTCTTTTCTCACACTTCTCACTTGTGGAACTCCCTTCCAACTCCAGCCAACTTTAATCAGCAAAAATTTATAGGCAATGTCAATCACTATCTACTGTCCTCCTGATTACTCTGCTCCTGTTTTTGCTCCTTAGCAATGTTCCTGTTTCTAACTCTCCCATACCCAGTAACCTCTTGTGTCTTGGCGGCTTTACTGCCTTGCTTGGGGTGAACACAAAAAAATATATATAACAGCACCATCTTGATTTTTGCTTGATAAAAATTTCCCCTATCACTACACCTAAAATGATAAAGAAAACAATATTTTTTATATTCTAACAAATGTGGCTTTGCAAAGGTCGATTGGATTCTAATCTACAAAATTTATTACCCCAGAAAATTTTCCCTATTTTAAAATTTCAAATGTCATAGAAGTTGAACAGATTTTCAATATCTTTTCTGTAGACAATAAATACTGTAATTTTTTCATTCATAAAATATTTTTTAAATTTATCATATGTTGGAATACCTGGTAATTACATTATTAGTTCTCTGATATTTGTAGCAATCTCATTTGGTAGCAGTTTAGGCTAAGTATTTGTAAAAACAAATAGATAAAAAATTAAGCTTGTAGTGAAGCTTTATTCAAGGAAATTTTACTACTGCCCATAAGCAAGGTTTGACCATTTCTTGTATAGTCAAGTAGTTCAAAGGGGAGACTATTACAGTTGCCTTCCACCACAGTATTATTGGAATTAAACACGAGACCACATAAATGATTTTGAACTATATAAAGCCTGGAATGTGAGGATTGAGTAGCTCCAGCCCAGATATGACAGCAATATTCCATTTTGGGTTTAAGTTTTCAGGTAGGATATAGCGTGACACATGGCAAGACTGATCCCAGGGATTACAGCCATGTGGCAGAGAGGGTTAAAGTACCTGTATGAAACTGATTAAAAAAAAACTGGGAAAATTTTTGTTCTTGGTTCATATGTATGCAAATGGTTATCCCATGGGAAACAAAATATATATTGTATCCTACCACTGTATCTATGGGGGAGGGGTTAGATAATTACAAGATCAAAGTGTAGTATCAGTATCCAATTCTCTGCTGATTTGAACTGGAGACAGTTATGCCTTTTTAACTTTTACTCTATACTATTATTCTGCTTGTTTGTATTTACAATTGTTACAATTTTTGAACTAGAACAAAAGTGGATCATCTGTGCCTAATCCACTGTCTCTTTTGCACTGGGATTATTTACACTTTCCAACTGATAAACTTACATAATAATATTAAGTGGGAAGGAATTAAAAAAAAAAAAGCAGAGAGAAGAGAAGAGGGAAATGAGTGAGTAAAGAGAAAAGGAAAAGTTAAGAAAGAGAAAAGGAAAAGTTAAGAAAGAGAAAAGGAAAAGGTAAGAAAGAGAAAAGGAAAAGGTAAGAAAGAGAAAAGGAAAAGGCAAACCAGATGAAAAGAAAAAATAAATAAATAAATTTATAAAGAGAGGAAGGAATGGAGATGAAAAAAGAAATTGAGAGACAGACTTGCTGATCAGATATAAAGAGAAAATGATTGAAGGATGGAAAAGAAGGTAGAGATGAAAAGTTGTAAAGTTTGGGATACTTTCAAATTCTTCATAGATAGAGAAAAAGAAAGATAAAAGAGAGGATGCTGTAAAAAATATTTGTGCATTCTTTATTTCATTTTTCACATATAAGATATATAGTCTCTATTTGTATGACATTTAGATTAAATCATGGATTTTCAACAAAACTTGGAATGGATACAGGGAAGAACGAGAAGATACAGGTAAATTATGAGAAAAGAGCAGAGGAAAAGATAATAGTTAATCTATCTGGTCAAAATATTATAACTATTACAACCCATGCTAATGATAATGGTAATATTAGCTGTTTCTTTATAAGGAAACATTTGGCATTCATTGTCTGAGCAGCCGGTGATGTTTTCGGTTGAAATTTATAAAATATTTCTATTTACACTATCTACATTCTTCGGACTGTTGTCCTCATCTTTTTTGCCATATTCACATTTCAGCCATTGTATACTCTGGCCTTCAGGTGAGTGGAATTTCAAACTGAAACTTTTATTTCATCCACTGAGGTAGATTGTTCTAGTTCCACGTTCCATGCCTCTTCTGAAATGTCATGAATATGGTAAAAAAGATGAGGAAAAGAATCCGAAGAATGTAAATAGTGTAAATAATTGCAATACCTCTTCTCAAAAATATAAACAAAATCTTTCTCTTAAAACAATTTTTCAGGAAAATAGATTTCTCAAGTCCAGTAGTGTTATCCCACTTTCCAGTATTGATGGGCATTTCCTTCCTAGCCGTTTTTCTTTAAAGTTATATGGAATGTCAACATTTTTATTATGTCATTATTTCCTCTTCAAGTTCCATGTGCCATCCATTTTAGTTGGTGCTGCTGTTGAAAGTTTTCATGTGATCTGGTTTCTGTTATTTGGTAAAGTTCTTTGGTTGTAATTCTGTAGTGCAAGTCCCCAAATGTTCAAAGAAGGATGGTCATCATCATCAAGATCAACATGCTTCACTCACTATCCAAGACTAAAGAGCACAGTCTATCCTACTATTTAATCTCTACTGGGGAGAGAAAAAAGTTATATCTTTCCCAACGGCATTAATATGAAAGTAAATACAATAGACAAGCTAGGAATTTGAACCCAGATCGACAATTCCATTTCTACACTGATATACTTTACACCACCTGCACATCCTTAATTTAAATCTATGATTCTAATACTGAAGACACTCTGATTATGAAGATTGACTCAAAGAGGCATAAAAAGTACAGGCTGGCATAATTTATACAATTTAGATTTGCCACTTGAACAAAATATTCTTCATTTGATAAACCTCTGTCAAAATTGTCCTGGCTGTAACCTTTGGATTTTATCTTCTCATAGAGAGATAAAAAAAAAAAAAAATCCGGATGTTTACAGCTCAGGAAGTCTTTTGTAAAATAAAGGCCAAATCATTTCCTATTTATTCAAAATATTCTTGTTTTTCTCTATTTTCTATCAAGAAGAGTGTTTCTTTCTCGTGTGTCCATGATATTTTCATTTTCGACTGAAACACTGAATAGTTATCTATAGTAGCTGAAGACACTGTGTTAGTTTTGATTTATCTATCCTCAATTCTTTCAACCCTAAAACAAAAATAAAAGTTGCAGGTATAATGAATTGGGGTGTGCTGATTAAATGATAACACAAATCTTTTATATTTACCATTACATTGTATTCAACTCTTGACTTTATCAATTACTCTAAGCCAAATGAACATTGGCCTTACCTATTTGCTTGCAATGCCTGTGGTGACTGCCCACCTTTTCCCCATTGATTATATAACTCATTGTCCAATGGCTGTCTTTTTTCTTGTGCATATATCAGGAACAGCTTTGCCTACAAGTGATTGGCTCTTGAGATCATCACTGACACAGATGAATCACAAATCTCCCTCAACCCCAGCTGTTAGGCTTGTGAAATTCAGTGCATAGCTTATTCTGATATGCACCTAAGAATTCTAAATCTATTCTTCAGCATAATCTCTATCCATCTTAAATGTAGTATTCTACCACTAAATAAGAGCATGTATTACTGCCTCCTTCTATAAGGCGGTAATACATGCATAAAGTTTTTTAACTGCTTTCTTACTCATGTACAAGTTACCTCATAATCATTAAAGAGCCACTGACTGCCGAAAGTGCCATGTCAAGTTTCCAGAAGCTCTTAGGCAGTAACCACACTTGGCTCCATCAAGGAGTCACTCAGAATTCTAGGAACCAATTTTGCACTGACATTTGAGTAGTTAAAAGACTGTCCTAAACTGTAGTTACTACCACCTAAAGACTTTCACAGAATTTTACAATAATGTTTTCTCTGTTAGCTATGAATGAAGAGACCTTCTCTTTATTCATGGAAGCAATTGGTCTGCTATTATTTCATTAATATTCACTAACCTCCAGTGAAATTCTTTCTCCAAAAAATACAAATTCTATAGCAGCTCCTTGTTTGTCCAAGGTGGAAGCCATTTTGAAATAGAATCAAAATAAAATAATTTCACAAATTTTTCAAAGGATTTAAAGACACTTTACAGTTTATATTTGAAAAAAAAATACCTACAAATTCTAATAATTTTAAAATTAAATTAGAATAGACATTACTTTTTGATTGCCCCTTGTAGTTTCTATGAAAAATAACCTGTGACTTTCAGCTTATTTATTTTTTATTAAAGATTTCAATTATAACTTATTTTTTGTGGGAGGTAACAAGTTATATTATGCAAAGGGCAACATAATTTTTTATTTATAAATCAAAAGTATATATGGTATATAAATATGGATTTAATTTACAGAATATCCAATATACTTGAATCAATTATTAATTTAGTTTAGATATTAATAAAGGTGTCTTGATGTTCTATGACCTACATCAGTTTTTCAAGTATTAATTGTTTAACCTTTCTAATGTTTTGACTTTAATTTTACTAGCAAATGATTTTATAACTTCCAAGAGATGTTTGCTTGAATATTGTTTTCAATTTGTATATCTTTTTCTTTCTTTATACCAATTCTTGTTTCTGAAAATATTAACTAAAAGAATAAAATCTGACTTAGTGTAAGTGACATGTTTTTTCAACCCATTCCATTTTGTTTCTAACATTAGAAAAACTTTCTGATTCTATTTAATATAGTTGTGTTTTTAAGCACATTGATCAGCTTGTCATATCTAGAAGATATTAATTTACCAAAGTTCATCTTGTGGAACCCCTTTTAATATGATTTGAATCTACAGTTCTGTTTTTATCTTATTTCCAACTCATGTTAAATTATGCGCATATTTTGTTCAACAATTTTTTTAAATATTCCTGTAACTTGTTCTTTAGGTTTAGCAATCTTCTTGTATGTGGTGTGTCCCTACAAGATGTCAGTGATCATGGCTCTCCACAATTTCCTGTCCTTTGTAGCTCTTAATGAATTATGTCTTTTTGATATTTTTGCTAAACTTTGTTCTATCATCCATTTACTTGATCTCACTAATTACGTTATGCATTGTTTCCCTATGTGTCTCTTTTTTTCAATCTGTCCTGTGAGTATCAAATTTCCCAAGCCTTCTTTCCTCATTGTTCCCTAGAAATTTCAACTCTCTTTTCCTAATGTTAGGTATAAAGGTCCTTTCTGTTTCCATTTTCTCTAAATCTTTGCCGTTGATCACAGTTTTGGCTAATGGTATTCTCAGCATTCTTCTGTAGAACCACAGTTCAAGTCTCTTCTTCATCTATGAGGAAATAATCCAACGTTCACTGCCATATAGGAGAACTGATATTATATAACAATTAAATACTCTTTTCTTTGTTTCTAACAAAAATTTTCTGATTCTTAATACTTTGTTTAGCTTTTGGAAGGCATCTTTCCCTATCCCAAGGCACCTTTGAATTTCAGTATCACACTTTCCATCCTCTGTTAAAACACTTCCCAGATATTTAAACTGCTGTACTTTTTTGATTTTAACATCTTCGATTTGCAACTTGCATGTTGGCCTTTTAATGCGATATAATAGTGGATTCAAACATGTATATTTTGACTTAATATATATCCAATAATATATAGAAATATATTAAAACAATATTAAAAACAAATTATTGTTATATTTTTCAATTTACCACTTTACATTGAGTAATATATCTTTTTTCCTATTTTGCTCTTGTACACTCTTTGCTTTAAAATATTTGTGTATATTATTGTTTATATATATATGTGTGTGTGTGTGTGTGTGTATTTTTTATTAAGTTCACCCCAAGCAAGGCAGTAAAGCCACTAAGACACAAGAGGTTACTGAGTGTGAAAGAGTTAGAAACAGGAACAATTGTTAGGGACTGAGAACAGAGGAAGAGTAATCAGGAGGACAGTAGATAGCAATTGACATTGCATTTGACTTTTTGCAGATTAAAGTTGGCTGGAAAGCATGGAGCCAGAAGAGAGTTCCACAAGTGAAAAGTGTGAGAAAAGAAACTGTTAGCATAGAATTTATGGTTACATCTAACCAATTCAACTGTAAATTAATGAGACATTGTCACCTGTTTAGTACTGCACTTAAATTCAAAGAGTCTAGGCACCATAGTTAGGAGCTCATCCAAACAATTACCATAAAATATTGATGGAAAAGTCAAAGAGAGGCGCCCTTACATCAGTGGGGAAAGTGAGTGAAGCTGAGACGCCAGGTCAGGGCCAATAATATTGCTGATTCTTCTTTGGATTTTATCAAGGAGTTCTAGATAAATAGCAGGAGCACCAGATCACTATTCCAAGCATGGATGTATGGTAGACTTATAGATATGTAAGATAGACTCTAGAGAGAAAAAAATACGTATACAGGGTGTGATGGGTAAATTGTTTTTATATTTTTAATTTTGCACATGTGCATTGTTTGTTTTTGATTTTGTACTCTTTCCGAATCCTCTGCACTATCCTCAGATTGACACCCAAACACTCTAAAATGTTTGCACTGGAGTTTCTGGCATGAATGCCAAGCAGTACAGCATTCTGTTTCCAAAATTTCTAGTGGAAGGAATTGTATTATGGTGCTCTTTTTCTCACAGATGGTGCCCAACTGACCCTACTATACCGTGCAGTTGACAAAATCAAAAACAAACATTGCACATGCGCAAAATTAAAAATATAAAATGGCACCAATTTACCCATCGCACCCTGTATACATTTTTCAGGAAATGTTTCTTTATTGCACTCATTACTTTTTATTTTATTCTAAAATAAAAAAAGTAATGAAAAAGTCGCTTCAGCTACTTTCCCTGTAACATAGCTTCTCTGTGACTTTTCTATAAATATTTTCATGCTAATTGTTCTGATGAGCTCTTTGATACCCTGACTTTACAAATTTAAATGCAGTACTTGATTGGCAGCAAGGTCTCATAATTTACAGTTGAAATTGTTAAATCTACCTGTAAGTTTTATGCTAACAATTTCTTCTTTTGCACTTCTCACTTGTGGAACTCTCTCCTCACCTTTTTCTTTCTAATTAACTTTTTTCTTTCAAAATTTAAATGCAATGTCAATCATAATTTTTTGTCTTCTAAATTCCTGTTTCTTTATTGTTCTCTCTCTTTAATAATGTTTTTCTTTTTCTTATATTCTTTTGTATAAAGTATCTTAGTGGCTTTATTGCCTTCCTTGTGGTGAAAAGATTGAAAAAAAGAACATATAAAATGGTTGGGTAACAAAGATAATTAAAAGGATTGTGTTAATCTGAAAAAAAATCATGGTATTGTAACAATATCACTTTTCAAAGACTGGATACTGAACCATCTATTTAGCTGAGATGCAGTCCCAACTGCTGGTTACTCAATAAAGATTGAACTTAATTATGCTAAAAATTGTTTGTGAAAGCAGATTGATCTTTTATGGGGAGGTATTTTGAATCTCCAAAGTAGCCAAATATTGAAACTTCACAAAGATATCTACTTGCTAATTTTAAAACATATAATAGCAAATAAGCTGGAAAAAGTTTCAGTAACTGGAACAAAAATTTTGTTATTTGCAGTTTGAAACAAAAAAGGAAAAAGAAAAATGCTTTTAATTCCATCAATGAACAAAGTTTTTGTCTATTTAAATCCAATTCTAATTTTGCTTGTGCATCCTATTCGACTGCCAAGCCAACAATAAAAACTTCACAATTTTAGAAGTTTTGGCAATGAAAGGATATGAAACCACTTTGCCTAGACGTGTTTATTCGGTTTAGCACCTCTTTTACTTCTCCCCTGAAATGGAAATGCCAAGATTATTTACAACTTAAACAAATTATATAAGTTATTTATTGAAAGGTTATTCCTAGGTTTAAATGACTACAAAACTATCACAAGTATGGGAAGGTTCCAGATTAAAAGTTATCCAAAACTTTCATTAGATTTTAAGTTAAATATGAACAAACTGAAAATAAGGGCAGTGTATATATGTATATATATATATATATATATATATATATATATATATATATATATATATATATATGTGTATATATGTATGTAAGTAGGTAGAGCGAAGGGCCATAGTTAAATGTACATTAAATGGCAGAACTGCCCAACAAATTGACAAAGTTTGCAATAAACAATAAGAAAAAGAAAAGAATGAGGCAATAAATAATAAAAAGCAAGCAAACAATTTATGCAAACAGTAATATAAAAAAAAGTTCCTAGTAGACCTAGTAGACGGGTAAAGTAAGAATTTGAACTGACAATTCAGATAAGTAAACATAGAATTCTGCCTACAAGACAAGGCAGACTGGTACTGAGTCAGATGAAACTGAGAACTGACTTATTTTATTGGCTAGGAAGCATGCATTTGTGCGCTTCTGCCTATAAATTGGGGAGGCGGGGAAAGTGTTTTGCAGTTATGCCCTATCAAGATTGGAACCAACAATATATATACAGTGGGGGGAAATGAATATCCGTACACTTGAAAAATTGTATTTTTATAAATGTAAAAGTTTTAAATAAAACAAATCTCAGCACATTTTATGTATAAAGACATACTATTAAAAAATAACAATAAACTTATTTAATTTTTATTCCAACAGAAATTAATGCATTTTTTAATTCTAACTGGTGAAAAAAGTATTCGTACAAATCAATTATTAGAATAAAATAATCAATTAATTATGTAAGAAGTATATTCTAGAATGTTCCAGTAATGTTATCAGTAATTATAGTTAACGCTATTAGCCATTATCAGAGCATTCTGCAATTTCTAGTCTTACAAAAAGGTTCTAATAATGCATAAAGGTAAAGAATTGACTATTTCACAAAAACAACACATTTTGTCTCTTTGGAAAGATGGGAACAGTTACAGAACGATTTCTAACAACCTGAATATTCCTTTTACTACAATTGCTTTGTTCATTTCAAGGTTTAAAACTCATAACAGCGTTGAAAACCAAAGATGAACAGGTGCTCTGAGGAAGATTTCTCTAAGATCAGCAAAGATATTATGACGCCAGATCCCACAAAAATCCACAGGTTACCCGAGAAGAGCTGCAGGGACATCTGTGTGCATTAGGGATTAAAGTAACCAAGCGTACAATAAGTAATGAACTACACAAAAACAATCTGAAATCACGAATCCCAAGGAAGACTTCACTCCTCTTGAAACGACACAGAGATGCTAGGCTAAAATTCGTTAGAGAGCATAAGGATAAAGAATATTCATTTTGGGAAAAAGTACTATGGACAGATGAAACTAAAATAGAGTTGTTTGGTCATAATTATCGAAATCATTTGTGGAGAAAGGACGGTGAAGCCTACTTACCAAAGAAGACGTTGCCAACTGTAAAGTTTGGTGGTGGCAATATCATGATCTGGGGCTGTTTTTCTGCAAAAGGTGTTGGCAGAATATCAATAATAGATGGCAAGATGAATGCCAAAAGCTACCAGAAAATCCTGCAAGACAATTTAATGCATTCTGTTGAGAGACTTCAGCTACCTCTTGATTGGGTTTTCCAACTGGATAATGATCCTAAGCATACCACTAGATCTACAAGGAAATGGTTAGCTGAAAGTAACGTTAATGTCTTGCAATGGCCAAGTCAGTCCCCAGACTTGAACCCAATCGAGAATTTATGGCGATATTTGAAACTTCAAATTGGGAAAAGACCACCAACAAATATCAAGAATTTGAAGACAATATGCCAAGAAGAATGGGACAAAGTACCACTCAATGTGTGCAAATCATTAGTTGAGACGTACAGGAATAGACTGGTAGCTGTTGAACTCAATAAAGGATATTCCACAAAGTATTAAATTAATATGCTTTTTTTGTTTTGTACGAATACTTTTTTCATCAGTTAAAATTTTAAAAATGCATTAATTTCTGTTAGAATAAGAATTAATTAACTTTATTACTATTTTTTAATAAAATGTATCTTTACACATAAAATGTATCAAAATTTGTTTTAGTTAAGGCTTTTACATTTATAAAAATACAATTTTTCATGTGTACGAATATTTATTTCCCCCCACTATATATATATATATATATATATATATATATATATATATATATATTAGGTTATTATATATATATATATATATATATATATATTAGGTTATTATATATTAGCAAAAATAATGTCGTTTTCTCACATATTAACATATGTGAGAAAACGACATTATTTTTGCACCAACCTAATATATATATTGTTGGTTCCAGTCTTGATTAGTAGGATCCACTTGGATTATATACCAATCGATTTATTACCTTTACTATATATATATATATATATATATATATATATATATATATGTATATATATATGTATATGTGTGAGTGGGGGGGGGTTGTGTGTGTCTGTTTTGCAGTTATGCCATATCAAGATTGGAACCAACAATATATATATATATATATATATATATATATATATATATGCATACATACACAGTGATGTTCAATCTTTATAAGGCCCAAGAGCCACTCGAGGTAGAGGTTTACAGAATAAGACGCACAGTTTATGGGGATATATGTGGACGATAACGGTTGAACCTAGACTTGAACAGGTTCAGATTGTAGTGATTAGGGAAGTATTAGGGAGTTGGTTCCACAAAGTAGTGGTTCATGGGAAGAAACTGTTTGAGTGGAACTTACTTCCCACCAATAGAATATGAAGAGAAGGAGGGCAGTTAGCTACAATGTGCATGGCATGGCACCCCTAGCGGCGAAGGTCAGAACTGATGGAACTAAGGAATAGAGTTCGTGTGAACACATTCCATGAAAATAACAATAGAGCAGCAAGAGACTTGCAATGTTTCAACTGTGAGAAAGGGATTGTAGGGTGTGGAAAATAATTCTGCACACACCCAGAGACACCTTTGGACACTATTGTGACTGGAAGAAGAGAAGACTGGCCAGCTCCTGACCATAGATGGCAGCAGTACTCCATTTTTAACTCTTTCTGGATCTTGGAATTATAAGGGATAGCAAAGGAAGCATTTACTTTCTAGAGTGGCAATAGATTATACATACGAGTTTCACATGAGGTCTGGGCTGAGCTTAGTCCCAATAGGTGTTCAAGGCATGTGGGCTCACTGAGAGGATACCCATCCTTTGCAATAAGTGTAAAATATGCTCAGTGATGATAGAACATCACTAGTTTGGTTTTCAAGGCATTGAATGTGACCTTCCAGTTTTCCCCCCACAACAGAATTTCTAATTCTATCCTTGATTTTTATGAGACATGAGAAAGAATGATCTGTTTTGTCAATGAAGGAAAACACTAATTCTAAATTATTCAGAACTTATTTAAAGAGAAATTTTATTCAATATTTATTGACTAACTTTTTATTAAGGTAGATTCCAGACAATTTCTTGTATTCTAAATATTTGTAAAAATGAAACTATTCTTTTGGTAGCTTGCTGTAATCTCGGTAACACCATAGATTTCCTAATAAACAAAAATGAAAAATGCATTTTAAATAATTTAAATGCTTTCTTTAAAGTTACATTTGGGTTTTGTTTGAAAGATAACAGCCTAAAGCTAATGAAAAGAAAAGAAATTTTTGTACATAAAGTTTTTAGCTATTTTTAAAACATTAGCACATTCACTCATAACTTATCATCTCATCATTACAGACTAAAAATGTAAGCAACACATTTAAAAAGCACTTAAAAGTTCAATATTTGTCTGAAAGATTTGTTCCAGGGTAAATTAGTAAATTAAAGAGTAATTAACTGGATTTTATAGAAGTAATACTTGCTTTTTACTTAAACATAATGAAAATAACTTTTATTTATTTATGCATGTTAATCCAAGAGGTAGCATCAAAGTCATAGGTCAACAATAGTACTTTTCTAATGTCATCTCTGACTTTTAAAAAAGTATGCAAAAATATTTTTTAAATAATAAAGAACTATGGAAGACCAGCAGTGTAATAATCAAGAAATTGGTATTTATGTTTAAGAATAAATTATCCTTAACCTTGTTTTTTGTTTTGTTTTAAGCATTTCACCCCAAGCAAGGCGGGAGTGCTACTAGCATGCAAGGGGGTTACAGAGAGTGGGAGGAATAGTAAAGAGGGGTGTTTGAGGAAAGGATGAAGAGAAGGACAAGGAATAAATCAAGGCATCTGGAGATCTCAATTAACATTGCATTTGAATATTTGGAGATTATAGCTATCAGAAGTAAGAGGAAAGGTGTTCCACAGATGAGAAGTGTGAGACATGACACTATTGGAATAGAAGAGACGTCTACATTTAACAATTTCAACAATGAAAGGGTGGGACTGAAATGCCAACTTAGTAGCACTTTTGAATTCATGCAGTTTGGAAACCAGCAAAAATAGCTCATCGAAGCAGTTACTGTGAAAGTATTTGTAGAAAAGTCAGAGGGAAGCGATGACATGTCTGTGAGAGAGCAACTGTAAACAAGATAATAGATCAGGGCCAATCACATTGCATATCCGTCTCTGAATTTTGTCAAGAACCTTAAGATGAATAACGGGGACTCCAGACCATATATGAGCAGTATTCCATGCAAGAGTGAATAGTCGATTTATAGATTTGAAGGATGAACTTGGGTGAGGAAAACTTTCTGGTGCAACACAGAGAACCAACTTTCCTTATGGTAGAAGCTATTGATTCAATGTGACAGGTTTCATCTCAGGTCAGCAGACCGTGTGAGACCAAGCAGTCACAGAGAGGTGCTCTCGTGGAGTTGAGCATCAGACATTCTAATGGGCAGCAGGGAGGGTTCTCTGTGGTGGGTAAAAGAGAGCAGTTTTGTTTTTTAGGCATTAAAGTTAACCAGCCATTTCTTGCACCAGTCAACAACCGATTGGAGGTCCTTTTCGAGACCAACAGCCAGGTTAGTTTTGTCAGCACTGCCAGATTTGCTATTGAGGCAGGAGTAAATAGTAGTGATATCTACATAGATGCCTACCAGGGAACTGATGACATCAGTAAGATCATTGATGAGATCAGAAACAGTGTTGGACCCAGGATAGAGCCTGGGGAAACACCTGTGTTCATGAGAAAGGAACTGGAGGAGAATCCGTTAAGGTCGACCTTCATTACACGGTTTGACAGGAATAATTGTATTAAGTCAAATAATCATCCTGAAATTCTATTCCTCTGAAGCTTACAAAGAAGGCTGGCATGCCAAACCCTATCAAATGTTTTAACGATATCTAGAGCCACAGCATTAGCTTCTCCATTATTGTGAAGTGCTTGGTAAACAAATTCAGTTATGGCCATGAGCACATCAGTGGTAGATAGGGCAAAATGGAAACCATATTTCTTGTCAGAGAGGAAATCATTGGATGTAAGGTGCTTAACCACTTTGGCATTGATTAAAGTCTCAAAGACTTTGCTGAAGAGTGGTAAGAGATTGATAGGATGGTAGTTAGATGGGTCAGAAGGGTCTCTAGAGTTCTTAAAGACAGGTACAACAGATGAGGACTTCCAACAGACTAGACAGCAAGAGTCATTGTGGCAGTAGTTATATAGTTTGAAGAGGACAGGAGCCAGTTCAGGAGCACATTTCTTCAAGACAACGGCTGGTATCCCATCCCCACCACTAGCCTAATGGGAGTCTAATTTAGAGACAATGCCCAATACCACTGCAATACCATAGAGCCTCAGTTCTAGGTGGAAATTGAGTGTGGGTACACAGGATGAGTCGAGCATTGAATTGGATGAGAATTTCCAAGCAAAGCACTCAGTCTATATCAGCTGAGGACGTCAGGACCTCAAATTGGTTGAACAGAGGAGGTATTGTGGGTTTACTGTTGTTTAGTACACTCTTGCAAATATGCCAATAATCTTTGGAACCAAATTTGCGAGATGCAATACATTGTTTCAGCAAATAGTAACTTTGATTCAATGAGGACATGCTTGCACTCATTATGAGCTGAGACAAAGAGACGACTGTTGCAATCTGACATGTCACTGCAGTACAGGTACAGGTAGAAGTGATTCCCTATGTGTGATGGCAGCTGAGATAGCAGCAGTGAACCAAAGGGATGAGCACAATTTAACCTTGCGGGGATGAAAGCCTCAATTCCAGCTTTTACCCAGGAAGAGACCTCCAAAGTGCAATTTCAAATGGGGAGATTAAAGACAACATTCCAGGGGACATCATAAAGGAAATCACAGAATGAGTCCCAGTCTGCTCTTTGATAACAGAAAGATGTTCTGTTGGTAGGAGGTTCTTTGCTGGGGCTAGAGTAGAATAAGATGTTGATAGACACTACAGTATGATCAGAGTTGTCAAGAGAGCAGAGCTGCATGGTATGACAAGACTCAGGGATAGAGGTGAAACAGAGATCAAGAAAGGAAGCCTTACCATCCTGGTTATTGGGGAAATGTGTGGGAAAGTAAACCATTTGTGTGAGGGATTGAGTGATTGAAAAGTTAAGGGTTTGTATGCCAGCAAGGTCAGTTGTAGTTTTTAATATAGTTTAATACAGTTTAAGAATATAATTGTTTTATTTTAGATGCTTTTATGAAACATAGTAGAATGAATAATTTTATTTTTCATGCTCATTAGACAAAATTAATTAAATTAATTAAAAAGAAATTAGTTAAAAACTAATGAAAGGATACTTTTGAGTTTAATTCTTTGCTTTTATTTTTCATTATTTTCCTACGTGTTTGATGTCATAAAATATTTAATTACATTGAATGAGGTCTTTTTTAATTATTCTGAATTTGAGAGTTATTGAATTATCATATCATATTACTCTTCCGATAGTAATCAGTCAAAGGAGGTAATTCAGAATTATTTCCTTTTTGTTCAAAAAGGAAATAATTCTGAATTACCTTCCATACAAAAAATCTAATAGTTGCAAAAATGGAAAAAAATCAAAATTCTTTTAAAAAGGTTCACACTCGAAAATGGCATTAAACTTTACATTTCTCAATTCTTCAAACATTTCTTTATTTAATTTGTTTTTTTTTGTTTTTTATGAAAATTTAGCGTATATTTCTTCCTGTTCAATCTGAGAGAAAATTTATTTTATTAAATCATACAAGGAGCAACTCTCAAAAAAAATAATTTTTTGAGTTTTATTGAATTATTTTTGGTAAGGTTCAGGAAAAATTTTCAGTATCTTCATATTTGATAATGCATAAAGTTTTTCTTTATATAACAGTAAAAATATTTCACATATACCACCACTAAATTAAGAAGTAAACTTGAAATATTGAAAAGGAGGCAGTGAAACTGACCTAAAAAATTTTTATTGTTCTATTAAGTCTTCTAATGAAATGACCAATTCTGTATACAATTCATTTATTAATAAATAAGTTCTAAAAATTTCCTTTAAACCAAATGATTCCCTGATATTTTGCAAATATTTGAAAACAGAAGGTAGCAATTTTTTGTTTTAATTTTAGAAGAAACATATCCATTTTGATAGTCATGCTAGTTAAGCGTCATACATAATGCCAGCTTGGGGGATAATGTATCTTTCGATTCATGACTGACTAGGCAGAAGATTATCCTGCAGTATGTTGGCCTTTTTTTTCTGCAGTAGACTGGTTGCCAGCCGAGACTATAGGATCCAGTTTACTCTGCTATTCAACCCATAGCTGGGGAAGAGAAGAGATGAATTCATACCTTTCCCAAGGCTATTTGTACATAAGTGAATGTAATGAATGCAACTGGAATTCATACTTGACTCTGTGACTTCTCATTTCAAACCATTATCCACTACACCACCCACATATCCAATTTTGGTTGTACCTGATTCCATGGCAAATATCTTTTTAAGTATTGAACTGAAATGTAAATTTTTTAATCATTTCTCCCCAAGCAAAGCAATAAAGCCACTAAGATGCAAGAGGTTACTGAGTGTGAAAGAATATATAAAAAAAAAACATTATTAAGGAGGGAAAACAATAAAAGAACAGGAATTAAGAAAACAGAAGATAACGATTAACATTGCAGTTACATTTTCAAACATCAAATTTTCTGGAAAGCAAGAATCTGGAAGAGAGTCTCACAAGTGAGAAGTGACAAAGAAGAAATTAATTACATAGAATTTCATCTAGCCATTTCAAGCTAGTACTTTGCTTAAATTTGTTAAGTTGAGGAACCAAGAGGAAAGCTCATCAGAACAATTACCATGAAAATACTTTTAGAAAAGGCAGAGGGAAGCTAAATTATAGGAAAGTAACTGAAGACATGATGCCAGGTCAAGACCAATAACATTACAGATTTTCTTTGGATTTATTCTTTTAAAATACAAGACAAAAAGACAAATGTGTTATTAGATTTAAATGGGATAAAAAACAGAAAAAGAATAAAAGGGTAAAAGGAAAGATAAAAATGAAGAAAGATAAAATGTGACAAATTAAGATTTTGACACAAATTATAATGAAACTTAAATTAATTTCCAATCAGATCAGCAATGAACATCTCTTTATTGATAAAACATTGTTTAACGATAAGATAGATTTATTGATTAACTCAGAGTCTTAATTAACAACCAATTTGATTATTTGAGTTACTCAACTTTTTATTTGAGTTACTCAACTTTTTTATTTGAGTTACTCAACTTTTTTTATTTGAGTTACTCAACTTTTTTATTTGAGTTACTCAACTTTTTTCCCTCATTTTCAAAATGTCAAGAATTTTTTGTTTTATTTCTAATAGAAGTGAAAAGAGTGACAAGATTAGAATCTATCATCTTTTGGACTTGTATACTCTAATTGTAAAGATGAAAAGGAAGATAGCAAAGGAAGTACCAAAAGAATTCTTAAGATACAAGGTCACCAATTTGCGGTTTATGTGAATGTATCTGTATATCTATTTACATTATTTGGACTGTTATCCTCATTTTCTTTGACATATTCACAAAGTTCTGGCTGTTGTATGATCAGGCCTTTTTCAGGTGATTGAAATTTCAAACCGAACCTTTTATTTCATCTACCGGGGTAGATTGGTCTAGTTCCATGTGCCATGCCTCTTCCAGATGTCTCTGTTATTTCCCTTTAATTCAACTCTCTAAGTTTTTTGGTTCATCACTGCTTTAGCCGAGTATTGAACTCACAACTCTTTGGGTCTAGCCACTGGATCTAACCAACATCTTTATCCAAAGTTGTAAGTTTGGTTCAAAATTCCAATCACCTGAAGAAGGCCAAAGTATACAACATCCGAAATGTTGTGAATATTACAATGAATATGAGGATAACAGTCCAAATAATGTAAATAATGTAAATAATCATAATACTTCATCTCAGAAATATAGACAGATATCTGTAAGTGTTCACTGTATGGATATGAATGTCTATATGAATAAGTTTCAAGCATTGAAAAGAAGGATAAATTAAATTTATTTTGTTGTCATAAACTTGCATTCATGTTAGTGTTCTTGGAAAAAAAACCTATTTGTTCAACATTGATTGGATAATAGGATAAAAGCTTTGTGTGTTCATCCAGGATCATAATTTCAACAAGCCATATGTTAACATCTGATCCCAGAAAAGGCACACATATCACAGCAGCCATTGGCCACTCCCAAAATGGCATGAATAGGATGCTTCCACTTTGACCCTTTCATTGTATTCCCTAAACACTATGTAATGTAATTTCATTTAGTTTTAGAATTGATCTAATGACTTTTTAGTTCCTTTTGCATTACGAACCTAGTCGTAATACAATTCCTACTGTTGACACATCCAGTCTGACCATTGACACGACCAGAACAGCCACACTTTAACTTCCTACCATCGACACAACTGGAACACTCACATATCAACATCCTGACACCATTAACATATCCGGACCTACTGTCGACATTACGACAATGACCACACCTCAACTTCTAACCGTCAACACGTCCAGTGCAACCATCAACATAACCAGAACAGCCGCATCTCAACTTCCTATCATCAACACGACTGGAACGACCACATCTCAACATCCTGTCATCAATACAACCAATCCAACTATCGACATGACCAGGACAAACACACCTCAACTTCCTGTCTTTAACATGTCCAGTTCAACAACCCTTCAATTACCAGACCATCTAACTTGCAGCCACTCAGGTCTGCATTGTAAATAAATTTTGTATTAATCTTAAATATCCTCATTCTGTTGTCCATTTTGTTTCACCTATCGGATTTCATGTCTTTAATTTAAAAATGTTCGTGGGCCTCTTGTGACCTCATATTGATTTGTGACCCCCCCCCTCACACACACACACCTTCCTGCATTTCCATGTGGTCCACTACACACAGTCAAAAGTGGGAAAGTCTCATTTTGGAATTCTGGGATTGAGGCCACATGATTAAGGCTTTTCTGATACCTTATTTTCATGATGAGAAAGGGGTGTATTTTTATTTTTAATTTCTTTTGTAACTACCAGTTTCAATATCCATCTGATGAATGTATCATCTATACACATCAAAAATAATAATAATAAAGAGAATAATCTGAACAAAGTATGAAATAATAAAAATTAAAACTTTACTTGAAACTTTAGAATTGATCAAAATTTTAGGAATTAATCATGATTTCAATGAAAAATAACCAACTTATCTCCTATCAATTTTTTTCCCAATGCTACTGTCAATTTGCAAGTATCTGAAATCAATGCTTGTATGATATTCCCATGATGAAAAAGTTCAAGTTTAATTTGCTTAATTAATTACAATCTAATTAATTGAGCAATTAATACTTGCACTACACTAACTCAACCGTACCCCTGTGACCTCCAGGTGTGCCAGACCAAAGACAGTACAATTCTCTCTTTTCACTAATAAAAAGTAATCTCCTCAAAACAAAATTTTAATAAGCCAGAACATCAAAAGAGAAATTTTAATTATATTTGTGCAAAAGATTCAATTATAAGAAAATATTTCTTCCAAATTTAAAGTGTGGTAAAAATAAGATTAGAACAACGAGAGGAAAATTGCATTGAGCATAAATTTCTAATTCTTTGTCAAAATGTTCCTCGTCTTTGTTTTACAAAATAAACTGTGCTTTTAATAGACATTGGGATTTTTTCATTAAGTGTCACCAAGTCTTTAGTTCAATCTCAGCACTCACTTGTTTGGCACATTACAACTGTCCGTGGGGAATTTCTCAGTTGGAAGAGAAAAAAAAAATGATCAGAAGTTATTTCAATATGTTGTTTCCCAATCTGGTTGGGAATGACTGCAAAAATTCCTCCCTCTCTTTTTATCGGCAAAAATCCACAAAATGCATGATGGGATACTTTTCTTAGTCAATTTACAATTTGACTTGATTCAGTCCAGATCTACCTTGTCTAAATGGAAGATCATTGGGTTCACTTGTCTAACGTAGCTTTTCTGTGTAGACACTATTTCATTGTTTGGAAACCTTTTTGCTTTCTTACCTGCGAATTTACTCTACTTATATTGTTTGCTTGTTTGTCTGATACCATTTAATTTTTGACCCTCTTTCTTTCTATAGCAAATATTATTAATTCACTTTGTTGAACAGTTATGTTATTTATCTTGCATTTGGACTATGACTTCTTTCTTAACATTTTAACCATTCACATAATGATAATATATATATATATATATATATATATATATATGTATATTAATAAAAAGAAAGAACAGTAAGATATATAATCCGGTGTTCTTATAGATATTTTTATTTTTACAAAATAGTGCTCAATGTAAATTTACAGAACATTAATATTATAAGTTAATAGACTTAAAATATGGTTTTTCGCTACACAGTTCCAACCATGTTTCAAAAATGGAAGCTAAAAGCCCCGAATTTAATTTTGTACTTAAATTATATTCGGGGTTTTTAGCTTCCATTTTTGAAACATGGTTGGAACTGTGTAGCGAAAAACCATATTTTAAGTCTATTAACTTATAATATATATATATATATATATATATATATATATATATATATATATATATATCAGCAGAAATTGCTAGTCCACCTGCCACACATTGGTCTTTCAAAAATCTTTCTATGATGACCATGACTGTGTCATGTTTTAGCAGCAAACTTCTCTATTTTATCTCTACCTCTTCTGTCTGTCCTTTCCCTATTATGTTTGATATCCATTGAGCACCAATAAAGCAACCTTTTACTCCACCTGTTATCTTTTCATCTTACTAAATGTGCCCTGCTTATTCCCATTTCTGTCATTTCATCATTTCTGTAATATCACTTATCTGATCCATGTTGACTTCTGTTTATAGTTAAGATTTTAATCTTTCCATTGATCTCTCTGAATATTGTGTTTGTTTTCAATCACTACCATGCAATCATGTGCGACGATACTATATACATTTACAACATCCATTCAGACTATGTAAGCATTCTGGTTTACTTCATTTGTTAGATGGTTGAAAAAATCTAGATCATCTAGTATGAAGCTCTAAACATCTTTGATGAGAAGCTTCAATAGGATGTCTAGGAAATTCCTTAGCCAATGTCTCTCACAAATTACACCTGCTATTATAAATCTTAATTGTAGGTCAGTTGGTGTAGGTATATTCACTTTCATTATATTGCATGTTTCATTGATGAGTTTATATTTGTGTACTTTAGGTAGTCCATAAAACATTGATTGTTTTACACCTAAAGTTGATAAAACCTATGTAGCAACATCCCACATGACTACAGAATACAGGCCATTAAATACTGGCTAGAAACATTCCCTCATGAGCTACCAGGCTGTATCAGTGGAAATTTCATCATAGAAAGCCTTGAATTCATATTAAAAAAAAACAATTATTTCATGTCCAACAAAACACCTGGTTAATTTGCAGTATAAGCACCAAAAGCCCCCGTTTTTGATTTATCGTCAATGTAAGTTTAATCTCTTTTGTTTTGTCCGGCCACCATTACTGGCATTGTTTATATATATTTTCCTCTACTAGTAATGTGTGGAAGCTTACTTAGTTAATGGCCTTTTGACAGCTTTTTGTATCTTACTGGTCTTGATTACTGCACGATTTTCATGGAAGATTATTTTAAAATGTGTTTATTTTTTCAAATGTTGTTTTAAATGAATAGTATTTTTTCTTTATTGTCATTAATAAATCTGCTTATAGCTAATGAAATAGAATCTCAGCCTAAAATGTAATTTATGAAGTTTTAAATTCAAGAAAAGTTTCATGACACATTAAAATAAAATAACACTGAAAAAAGGAAAAAAAAATGTATATAAGTAAAACCAGTAATGGCAGATGTCCTGTGTATGCGACGAGAAAGAAGTTGAACTTACATTGTCCATAACTTCTAAACGGTAATCAAGCACAATGTTTTAATGTCATTTTTGAGATAACAGGCAATTTCACACCAGAATGGTACATTCTCAATACCAAGGGCTTTTGGTGCTTATACTGCAAATTAACTAAACACCCTACAGACAAAAATCAGGAACTTCCAATGAGACAAAGGTTGCACCAACATATGCCAACCTAGCCCTGGGATACCATGAACTAAAAATCTATAAAAAAAAAAAACAGAAATCTATAGGAATGACTTCAACTATTACATAAAAAACTGGAAAAGATATCTAGATGACTGTTTCATTCTGTGGAATGAAAGTCTGGATAAACTAAAGACATTCCAAACATCCATTAATAATATAAATCCTAACATCCAATTTAGTATGGATTACAGCAATAAAAATCTCCCGTTTTTTAGAGATATATTAGTAACAAAAAGAAACACAAAAGTAGAAACTGACATATATTTTAAACCTACTGACTCTTGACAATATCTTCTTTTTACATTTTCTAATCTGAAGCACACTCATACCAACATATCACTCAACTTAGCTAAGCAAATCTGTACAATAGTCTCAAACCCAACATATACTTCAAGAAACAAAGAGAAAAAAGGTCATCCCTTATAACTCAACTTTCAACCCAAAGAACACAGAAATCTATACACACATACAACTAAATCTACCAATCCTATTAAAGGACAAAAATAATGAAAAACCTATTACAAAAATGCCCCATCATAAAAAGTAAACAACAACCAAAGTCACTAAAAAAGATACTGACAAGTGCAAAACCGCAAACCACAATTAAAGAGCCCCAGATGAAATGATGCAACCGATCCCATTGCTGAGTATTCAACTACCTATTAGCCAGCCATGAATTTCACTTCAAAGACACATACAATTCAAAATTACAAATAACTTATTATGCAACACAGAGAATTTAATATACATTATAACATGCAAAGGTTGCCATGAACACAACATTGATCAAACCAGCCAGACACTTCGATAAATGATGACAGTTCATTGCCCACAAATTAGAGATCCCCACACTAGAAAAATACCCCTTAGCCGACATATAGAGGAATACAAAGGATGAAATCTGCCAAACTTTAAGATCTTCTCATTCAACTACAAAATCAGCTCATTAATAAAGAAACATTTTTCTCAGCAAACTTAAAGCAAAACTTAATTTATTACACAAAATAGACAGAGGCAGGTCCCTCAAAATAGATTCTATCATATTTTCCATAAGTGACAGATAAAACCAGTTATGCCCCTTGATTTTTTCTTTTATTCCAGGCTTAAGTGTAAGCCTGTAGGAATCTAATAACATTTACAAATTTTTTGAAAAGCTAAAAGCAAAACCAGTTAAAGTAAAACAATTTTTTCTGAAAATCTACATGTAAGTAAAACAATTTTAATTTTAATAATCTTCTGTAAACATACATGTATTATAAATATTTAAAAACATTAGGTGTTTTTCCAAATCTTATTATTTTCTCTAGATAGCAGGTTTTGTACAGACTAACATTTTCACCTTTTACCTATATATATTTATATGTGTGTGTGTGTGTGTGCGCTCACGTGTGTGTGTGCTCACATGTAAGTGTATATATAAAAAAAGGGGATATTGAAGTCAACACCCAAAGGCAACAGTCTGTTTCATGCTAAATGCAATTGTCAGGCCATGTGCGTTGTGTTTTTGCTTGACTTTTTATATACAGGTCAGTAGTGCATTATGGGTATTCTATTGCATTATGTGCAGTCTATTGTATTATTCCAATTATGGTAGGTGTGGTTTGTTTATTATTTACTTAGTTTATTTACTTATTTATTTGTGCGTATTAATTTATTTTACTTGTTTTTGTTTATTTTATTTTTATATATTTATTTTCATTTATTCTTTTTCATTTTCAGTTTTTTAAGTAAGGTAGAAAAAATTTATTTTCATGTCTGCATTTTGAGATGAGTTCTGATTGTTTATATAGTAGTTTGTTTTGATCTAGGAAGGTAATTATATGGATTTTTCTTCTCCAGACAGAATTTGCAATTTTTGGACTGATTGTTGTAGGATGATTTTCTTTTTCTTATTTTCCATTATATTTTTAGTGTGATTTGTTTTTTTAATATCCCAAATATGTTTAGAAAGCATTGTGCTGTTGACATATTTACTATTTGTAAAGGATGTTTTGTGTGTATAATTTCTTTGTTTCCAGGGTCCTTCACTTACTCCTATGTATATTTTTTCTTTGTTATCTGCTGATTTTACAGTCACTTGGTATATTATATTGTAACACAGTAAAAATCAGTTACAGAATACAATACAAATAATAAAAAAGCACAACAGGAAAACAATCAACAAACCACCCAAATAAATTAAACTACAAAATAAAGAATGAATGTCCCTTAAATGGCATTTGTTCGCAAAACAATATAATATACCAAGCCACTGTAAAAGTTGATTAATGGTGAGTTGCCATCATTCTTTAATTGCCAGAAATATCCGGAGAGAGCAGTGGTGTCTTTTATATTAGCTAAAGTCATTCAATGATGGTAAAAAAAATTTCCAAGGATTTTCCATGGAACAAAAATAAAATTTCACATTGTTACTGGAAAATTATGCTCACTCAGTATACAATATTATCTGTCATACATTGACTGTTTAAGAGACAGCTCATATTTCTTTGGCAGTTGCATTTATTTTTAGAAGAATTTACATTGTCTTTGTTAGAAATATATTTGTTTAATATAATGTCACTATGATGGGAGATGGATGTGTCACATTATTTTCAGCCACAATAATTCTCTGAAACACATTTGGTTAAATTACATGGACACATTCTTTCAATCAATTTTTTATTTAACTTTTCAAATTTCTGCATCCTGGGTATGACAATAAACTACATCCGCGTCCTGGGTATGGCGATAAACTACATCCGCGTCCTGGGTACGGCGATAAACTACATCCAACAGCAAGGCCTCAGATAATGTTTTCAAAAAAATAATGTTGCCAGCTATGCGTTTTTGAAACAATAATGTTGCCAGTTATACTTTTTTTGAAACCATAATGTTGCCAGTTATACGTTTTTTGTAAAAAATAATGTTGCCAGGTGTACATTTTTGAAACCATAATGTTGCCAGCTGTACGTTTTTGAAACAATAATGTTGCCAGCTATACGTTTTTGAAACAGTGGTGTTGCCAGCTATCCGTTTTTAGAATAATAATGTTGCCAGTTATACGTTTTTGAAACCATAATGTTGCCAGCTATATGTTTTTGACTTTTAAAGTCACTCAAAATCATTTTCGGCATAAAGTGACCACTAAGTTTGAGATGCCGTTAAACAAAACAATTAATCAATCAATCAAGAACATGAAGAAATTATTTGCAAAAACTGAACCAAAAATTATATTGGATTTTCTAAAAAGAATTGGTCTCTTATCAAGATGTAGTCTGATGTGTAAACAATATATCCTACCTTTTACCATTTTGCAAATTAAATGTCATTATCAAATGGAAATTCTTGACTTAAACAAAAATACCTAGGATTATTTTGCAGTATACAAGCAGATCAGCTCTAGCTTGCTAAAAATGTTCCATACAAAATAGGCATTTAAAATTCATATATTTGGCATATATATATAAAATGGATTTGGCATTAAATAACCCACAGTGGTTGATATGCCATAAAACCGAAACAAACAAACAAACAAAATCAAATTTCTGAATTTGGTGTTTTGTGTTAAATTTGATAAAGTTGATATTTATTTTATATTATTTTCTTTCCAAGTACTCTCATAAAGCGTGTGTATATGTGTGGATGTTTAAAATGCTTGTCATAAGTATTTAAAAATATATTTTGTTTTTAATCAGTTGATATTTTACATTTAAAATCAGGAATATTACCAAATTATTACCAAAGGAAGAAGCAAATTTTATTGCAACCAACCAAACACAGGCAGACATTGAAGCCTGTTTTGTGTTTCTTAAAGTTAAATTTCTGAAATGTACCATTTAATATCTTCTTGAATTTGGCAGATGATGATTTATTATTATTTACATTCAAACAATTGTCCTCATTTTTTGTTGTTGTTATTATCACAATGTTTTGGCTGTTGCATTCTCCTGCCTTCTTCAGGTATATGATGATCTGAGTAACTTTCATGGATTTGCTGCCATTTCTCTTTCTTTATTAATGGCTCCCATGTTTATTTAAGTATTTGCTTTTATGCTAGGCATACTGAGGCCATCATAGCCTAGCATATTTACAGATTCCTTCAGACAACTGATTCTCATGTTTTTTCTCTCTTTAATATTTTTACTTGATTCCATAGGGGCTGGTAACCACCCTTTTTCATTTATTCTTTGTTTATTTAACAAAATATCAACTCCTTATGAGTCATTTAATGCCTAAATTTAATTTCTTGGGGAGCATTAGTAATTTCTTTTACAAAAATGTATTGCTGGTAATATTTATTTAGTTTTTTTTACAAAAATGTATTGCTGCTATTTTTTTTTTACTATGAAAATGCATTGCTGGTATTTTTTACTATAGAAATGTATTTTCTACTTTCATAGTGTTTTAACCTAAGTTTGGGAGGTGGTAACTATTTGCTCATAGCTGGGGCCCTAACAGGTGCTACAACCACAGGTCAGGGTGGACCTGGGAACAACAGCAATTAAAATGTGGTTCCATACTCCTCAAAACCTTCCGATCAGAGTCCTAGCTGCCAGATGTAGTTTTTCATCATACCCAGGATGGTTTCCCTTTATATATATGATCGTTTAAATAAAACCAAATTGCTAAATAACAAAATCAATGTTGTTTTATTCTAGAATTTTGTTTTAAAATTGATCAAGGAAATTAAAATAGTGAACTCACCTTGCTATTTGGCAATCTTGGCAATAAAATGCATATGTGTGTATGTGTGTGTAGTAACAATGCTTGACCTGACCTTTTATCAAATACCCAAGACGCATTGCCTTTACAAAGCTAAATGACTCCAGCTACTCTGCAATTATTTTTTAGTAGGAAGTTTCTCAAATACATTTGTGAAATGAATGCCAACTGCCACAGCCAGAGTTTGAGCTCATGTCACCAATTCTATTTTCCACACTGTTAAATATTAGACAACCTGACACCCACTTAAAATCAAGATAGAAAACTTTATTTAATGCCTGTTCTAGAGCAACTTTCAACATTGACTTTAGAACATGTTCCCAGCACCAAAGTTGTTTCTGTTATAAAAACAAGTTGATGTTGGAATGAAATTCTGGTTTATTGATAAACATCTGCAAATTTGCAAAATGTCAGGTTTTGTGTTCATGCATCATTTGCAAAAGTTGGAACCATCCAGCCATGAAAAAGAAATGGCTGACCCTTATGAACTGAACAAACAACTGATATGTTTTGCAAAATTCAGCAGTCTATATTTGGATGATAAAAGAGAAAAGAAATTCTCATTCAGAAATATCTATTTGTGTCTATTTGTTCATTTATTTATTTATTTATTCAATAATTGAAAAAATAGCAATTTAATTTGTTCATGAAAAAATATGTAAAGAAAATAATTGTAAGAAACATTAATGATGACAGTATTAATAAAAAAATGCCTAAAACAAAAAACTATACTAATTTTTGTATTTCTGATCTGAAACGTTTTGAGTTATAGAAAAAGCTTTATGGGCAAAAACAAATTAATTTTCTATTTTATAAACATACAAAAATGTTCATAACCTAACTTAGCAGGACATAGTATTATATAATACATAACACAAACATATCATGACATAATGAAATAACAATACATACTGTAAACACATATAACCTAATATATGGATATATAACATAATAAGACATGACACAAATAACATTACATAATGAAGCATATATAACGTATGACATGCTGTAAAAACATATGACTTATACTGACATAATGCACATGCCCTGATATGACATTACACAACTTGGTAAGTTAATGTTAATATGCAGAGAAAAGATTTTTAAATCTTTACATCATACAGCCATTTATTTTTTCATTGTTGAAATATATCAAATTGTGAGTTTACCTACAATTGACTGGATGATTTGAGCTTTTTGCATTGCAGATATATACTAGGTATGTGCAAAAGTTCCAAGCTCTCTCCTTTTTTTAAAACAAGAAACAAAATATGCATAAAATATTTTTAAGAAAAAAATCCTGTCAACAATTATGTACTCCAAAATAAGACTGGGACAACCAGTGTTTGAACTACTCAGCGACTGTGATATATTTTGAAAAGTATATTAGAATAATCCAGAACATATACTGGAAGAACACCATCTGAATAAGAATAGAAAATGAATTCAATAAATAGACAAAAATAGAAAGGAGTGTAAGACAAGGATGTGTCTTCTCACCAGATTTATTCAACCTTTACAATAGACACCTCCATGATACCTAAAGTTTAAAATTCATTTTTATAAATGAAAAAGCTTTCATGAAGATTTCATTTTAGCTTTAATTGAAAGCTAAAGGATTAAATTTACTATTTAGTTAGTAAAATACACTGGTGTATTTCAAACAGAAATTATATTAATTGTAATCAATTTTTTTTTTTTTGCTAAAATAGCTGATTAGCACCCATTTTTTAGTTGTCTTTCATCATGGTGTAATTCTATTTATTAAAAAATCTTCAAAATACAAATATACTTTTCTGAAATTTTATTTGAGAAATATTTGCTGATTTAAAGTATTATTAATCTGGTTTGAAACAAATATTATTTTCTTTAAAATACCACAGAAATTAATTTAAGAAAACAGTAGCAGTATTTTTAACTGACAGTAGCCATGTTTATATGATTGATATAGTGATTGTTGTTCTATGGAGATTTTATCTGTTAAAACATAATTTAAGAAAATGATGATTCCATCTTTTTTATATAATTTTTAAGTACTCAATAATCATAAATATGTTATAAATATTCTCCATACTCTAATTTTAGGAATGTTAACTTTAAATTTACTATAGTCATCAATCTTATTTTCTGATAGTGTCATGTATGGTCACCCATACTTTCAAAAATGGGCATGTTACATAATATTTTATATGCATAAAAAAAATTCAAAATTCTTTTAAAAATCTTGATGTTCAATATTAAGCTTTATCATTGAGGATTAGTAAATATAGTTTTCACTTAATAATAATATAATATAAATGGCTGAAATTAATACAGAATTTTAAAAGATTTAAAACTTAATAAATTTTATAATTAATAATATATATTATAATTTTAAAAATTAAAATTTAAAAAAATTAAACAATTCTTGTAAAAATTCATTATTCATTAAAAAGAAAAGTTTTTCCTAAGACAGTAGCATCCATAATATATCTTACTTATGAAATCTTTTAAAAGCTTTCCTAATTAAACATTGCTTTATTACATTTTTTATTTTACAATTCGGAGCAGATTTTCAGTATGGTGTTGCTGTTCGACAAAAACAAATTGATGATTCAAATTCTCCAAGGAGTCCTGCATTTAACTTACATTAATATGAAGAAGCTGAAATTTTAATTTCTTGAAATTTCATAAAATTTAGTAAGTTGGAGACGTAAAAAATAAATATTTTTACCAAGATTTTCTAAAATGAAATTTCATTCATTTCTGAATAAATCCTGAAAATTTAATTAAAATCGACAATTATTCGATTTTTGCAAGAATTTCTAAATCACTATCAATGATCAATTGAATGAAATCAAATTAAATACTGAAAGCTGGTCAGAGCGTAGGCTCTCCACAACGTCCTGTCTTAGGAAAGTTTGCCTTTTTGCTATCTTTCCTAGTACATGTTCTTCCAACCATTTACACAAGCTCATTAGTTATGCATTGCATTCCTCTGTCTCTCTTGCTTTCAATATGTGAGTATCAAATTCTCCAAGCCTTCTTTTCTCATTATGTGCCATAGATATTTCAGCTTTCTCTTTTTGATACTTAGTATATACGTCCTCCTTTCTGTTTCACTAATCCTCACTACAGAATGTGAACATAAACTCTCAATCAATGACTGGACTTCTCTTTTCTTTCTGTGGAAGTTTGGACAAACAAAGTATTTGCTACAACAATTCAACTTAAGCATCTTGTGCGTTTGAACCTAAGACATGAATTAATCCTTACATATTCCCAATTATTGTACTTTCAACTTCCATAAACATTTTATAATTCATATTAAATCAATGTTGATTTTTGTTAATTCCATTTACATTCATTAACTCATTACGTTCAGCAGAAATTCCCCATCATTGCAGTTCTATGGTTCAACTGCAGGGTCTCCTGATCTACAGTTAATGAGCAGCTCAAATGTGAGTCTGTATTATTTGTTTCTTATAAGTAATGATTCCTTTTTAAGATTTCATGCCTTAAAATCCATAATTGTCCAACGCATATTGATATTGGTTATTTAATGCCAAGATTTTTATTGCTGGTATTATTTTTTTCCTCAAAAATTTATTGCTGGTAATAATTTTTCCTCCAAAAATGTAATGCTGGTAATAATTTTTTATAAAAATATATTGCTGGTATTCAAATCTATTTTATGTTTTGACCCCAGTTTGGGGGTTAACTATTTGCCCATTTGAGGTCTTGCTTTTATCGTCTTACCCTGGACGCAGATGTAGTTTATCATCTTACCCAGGATGCAACATGAGCCCATATTAATATTTACTAAACTTTGGTTAGTATAGCGCAAGATCATGATATGTATTGTTTTTTCTTGTATTATTCATAACTTTTATCATTTTATTTTTCATTTTATTGATATTTACCAATAAAAGAATAAGAAGAATTAAGAATAAAAATCAAACATTGAAAAGTTAAAGTTCAATTCTTGTTGCCAAAAAAACTTAAAATCAATGTTGACATCCCTGTTGAGTTGAAGATTTCTTTTTAGTAGGAAACAAAAATGAATCTCAAAAGACATTTCATTTCCTTGTGATATTGTGTTCAATATTGGTATTTTTTATCTGTATCATCAATATAGTATTTTGGTTGATATGTTCTTTGGCCTTTCCCAACAAGATTATCACAAATTAGATAAGGTTACAAAACTAAGTACAGGTATACCTCACCCTACATTGTTAATTGGTCCCAGAGGTCACGACTTAGGTCGAAAAACAACTTAAGTCGAAATAACCACACAATATAACCACAAATAAGCACTCCCCATTGCATATTACAGTATTTATGATATGTATGTACAATATTCTGAATAAAATAATTTATCAGTGATATAACCTTAAGTTTAGCATTAGAAATGAAAGAACAGTTTGTCAATATAATCCGTTTGCATCAACATTAACATTCAGGAAGAAACCTGTTTTCTTTGATGATCTTAGCCAATGCGTTAAGGAAAATTGGCTGCTGCTTGTTCATCAGCTGATTCACTTTCACCTTGCTTCTTAATAGAGTGATAATACTTAATAGATGACAACAAAGAGTCACAGATGTTTTCATATTTTGTTCTTTAGGATTTATGATGATTACATTAACATTTACTGTAAATGTACATATTTTAATACGATTTTATATACTTCTATTTTTATTTATTGTACAGTAACATGATTTTATGTGATTTTAATGCTTTTCTAGTGATATTACAACTTCAATATTTGTGGCAGACAGATGCAAAGTCAAATAAAATGACTTAAACTTGATTTTTTTTTTTTTTCCATATATTTATTTTTGACAAACGACATATGATCAAGAATGACTTAACTTGAAACAATGTAACCCAAGGTATACCTATAAATGAATCTGACTGGAATAAGAAAACATTATTGGAGAATTAACCTTTTGTTAACCCTTTGTATGGAAGATCTAAAGGAGTTTATATAACAAGTCTTGAAAAGAAGATAAAAAAGAAAGCAAAAAAGTTCTGAAGGATTTGTAATTAATCCCAGATGCAACATACCTCTGCTGAAGACTGATACACGTATAACTTGAAATGTCATGTTCAAAACAAAAATAACTGAAGATAGTCTTTTGAAAATTGTAGAGGATTAGCTAAAATGCAAACATTTTCTTTCTTTGATGAATTATTCAAGCAAGCATTTTGTTTCTATTATTATGTTTTAGTGTGCTGAATCACTGAGTTGTATCTTGTAATCTCAGCATTATTTTTGAAGTGTAACAAATGCTGTATACATCTGAAGAAGTTCAGAGTTCTAACCAATGCCTTTATCCACTGTGCCATGTGTCCTTGAGGACATCTGTGTATTTCTGGGTATTATAAACCTAATGTCCTCAGCAACCATTTTTTTTATGAGTACTCATATTGCAATTTTTGCTGTTATCATTTTAGGTTTTTACCAGAGCTCATATTGCAATTTTTGTTGTTATTATCACTTTTCTCTGGCACTCCTTATTACTAGTTCCCATATTGTATTCATTTCTATGCTTGGTCAGCTCAGGAGATTTTTGTTGGTCATATGTTTTCCTCTGTCTCTCTTGCCTTCAATCTGTCCTGTGAGTATCAGATTTTCCAAACCCTATTTTCAAGTTATCTGATGTTAAGTATTAATGCCCAATATACATGTGACATTGACATGCGATATTATACCAAAATGAATATTACACTTAAATTTCACATGAGACTGTCAGAGGAAGCCAGGTTCTGGGTTGACCTGGGATTATTCCTGGACACCGAATGCAGAAGGACCTTTGATCTCACACCTGCATCCAATATTGCCTACCATGAAAACAAGAATGTTGAACAGGTAAATTGTAGTGGGAGAATACACTTACCTCACCAGGCAACTCAGGCACGTAGCTGTTTGACATGTAAATCCAACATGGCCATTGTCGTAAGGAGCAGTAATTTGTAATCATGATGATGATGATGATGATGTGTGATGATACTCTTTTAAGACTATCAGTCAATTGCATGCATGACTAAAAATAGTAATAAACAGTGGATTGTACAGTCAGATGGGGAGCAAACTCAGAGTATGGTGTGTTTATTTGAATCAGAGTGCACAGAGGTTAATTCAGTGTGCAACCTGTGCATTTACATCCCCAGCTTTTGACTGTTGACACCTACCCACATTGTGATGTGACTTCATAGATATATAAAGAGTCCCACAGGCAGTTTCTTATATGTTTCAGATGGAGAATGCAAGGTCCACATATCAGACAAGGGATGCTCATAAACCACAGACAGGCTGAGAATAACAAACAAAACATTTAAATGAATAAAATTTTAACTATTTACATTATCTGGACTATTTTTTTGTCATCTTTGTCACCATATTTGTTACAATGTTTTGGCTGTTGTTCTTCAGGTGGTTGGAATGTCGGACTGAACCTTTTATTCCACTAACTGGGGTAGACTGTTCTAGTTCCATGTGCCATGGATGTCAGTTATCAGTTATCTCCTGTTAATTCCCCTTTCCAAGTTCTTAACTAGGAATTGAACTCACACTCTTTGGGTCCTATCACCAGATCTAACCAATGCCTTTATCCACTGTACCAGGTGTCCTTGAGAACATCTGTGTATGAATTTCTGGGTATTATAAACCTAATGTCTCAGCAACCATTTTTTTACCAGTGCTCATATTGCAATTTTTGCAGTTATCAATTCATGTTTTTACCAGAGCTCATATTGCAATTTTTATTGTTATTATTGCTTTTCTCTGGCCCTCCTTATTACTGCTTCCCATATTGTATTCATTTCTATGCTTGGTCAGCTCAGGAGATTTTTGTGGCCTAGCATATGTGCTGATTTCTTAGGTTTACGAATTTTCCAGTGGTGTTCTTTGTCTATGATCCCAACCTGATCCCACACAAGGCGGTGATCTCCCTTTTCTTTCCATATAATGTTGAGTAATGAAGATTCACATCTCATGTTATCTTTTAATTGTCACCTCCACTTCAACCACTAGAAAAAATATGTAGAATTTAAAAATTAATATAGATATAACACTAGCAGTTTAGACATGATGTCAATGCAACCAATAAAAACAAAACAGCATAAAATTTAAAAACTGAATTATAACCCCAAATCATTCCACTCTGAAAATTTATAATGTGCTAGATAAATATCAAAATATGTCAATTTATAAATATTTCTTACTTATTACTTATTCATTTATTCTATCAGATTAAATCTATATTTTCAACTCACAAATGAAAATATGTATTAAAATGCTGAATAATGCCTTAAAATTTAGATAATTTCACTCAAAATGATTTCTTTTTTCTATTTTAGTTGCCAACAAAAAATATCTTGTGGTTGAAGAACTTATTTCTCATCCAGATTGTGATGTTAATGCACAGAATTCAGAAGGGTGGACTGCTCTTCACTATGCAGCACATATGGCAGCAGGTGTGGATATACTGCTTAGTGCCGGCGCCAACCCCAACCTCTACAATGAAGATGGTAACACTCCACTTATGTTGGCAGCCATTGAAGGATTTTCAAAAGTTGTGAATAAATTGGCCAAGGCTAAATGTGATGTAAACATGAAAGACAAATCAGATGCACAAAAAACAGCAATGCACACGATTGCACTCAAAGGTCAGTGAAAATAACACTTTGTCATACTTATTTCTCTATGTGTTAACAAGATTAACAGATTTATTCTGCTTTTATAAGCCAAAATATCTCAGTTAAGAAAGCAGAAGATATGGCATTTGATTGCCATATGGAAACTTATTAATACATTCATACCCCATTCAAAAAATAAATGAAAATAACCAATTTGTTATTTAATGAGCTTTTTTGTTTTGGGCCCAAATGTTTAGATTGTAGGCATAAATGAACTGCAAATTTCTAAATTTTCTATTCTATGGTTTATAGTCAAATGAGTTTAATTTTATAATGAAAGTCCATTACTTGATGATCATCAACCACTTGTGAATTTAGATGTTTTCTGTAATTCTAACACAGAAGAATGTAAAAGTCCCCAATGGTTCCAGTATATGTGTTAGTAGGCATATAGACCTTGCTACTTAGTAGCATGGTAGCAGCTATAAGAGGGTTAAAATTATGAGGACCATTTTTAATGTTCCATAAAAATAAACATTTATAACATTCATACATACATGTGTTTAGTTGCAATTTCTGTGGGTCTTCTACTTAGGGATAAAAAATTACCAAGTGTCTTTTATCTACTGCTAGTCTATGAGACAACACAGTAAATATATGCTTCCTACTATGTCGAAAAGTTTCCTCTAAGACATCATGTGACCCTTTATCATTTCTCTGAGTTTGTACCAAATTGTTATTGTTTCTGTTTGAAAAGTGTTTTCATTGTTTTTTTAAAATGTATTTTTGTTACATAGGAATAAAGTATTGCTGCCGACATTTGAGTTTGAACATAGATCACCAGTGAGTAAACACAGGTGGTCCCATTATTGAATTAAGTAGATCATGTGACCAGAGAGGAAATATATATATATATATATATATATATATATATATGGGAATTATCGTGATGACTAACAATCACATTTCTATTCTATCCTCTATTACTATATGGACCACTAGTCTCTGCTCTATTTACTATACTATTCCTCTATTCAGATCACTATATGGATTACCATTCGACTGAGTATTATCGAGCAAGTACTATTAGTGTGAGTGATATTCAAAGATGTCTGACACCAGTATTGTTCAACAGTGTTACTATAGTTGTAATCTGTGATTACAAAGTCTCTGCTATATCAAGCATTACAAAAGTGACAACGAGTATTTGTTGACGTCACAAAAATTTTGTTTGACCACTTCCCCTTTTGAGAAATTTGTTATTTGTTTCTAGTTTTTGCAGTATATTTCTAAATAAAAGGATAACATCAGTACGAAGCATGGACCCTTCTTCATTCAGTTGCAAAGACCTTTGTAAGTGATTCACGGAAAATTTGGAAAAGTTCCTTACTTGCATCAGGAAAATAAATATCATTACTTGAAACAAAACTGAATGATGATGCTACTCCAAGATCTTTCTGGTTGCTGTAATTTCCACTCTTAAAAAATTTAGAACAATGTTGACCTTTCATTGTCGTTCTTACTAACACTAAAGCCAGATAGAGTAAGTATTGAAATCTTCTGTTCAGTACATCTTGGCCAGTAAATCTCATGTATTACTGGAATAAGCTAACTTGAAATTGTGTTTGTATAAATGCCATAAAGAAAGCAGATTGCTGTGAGCAGCCAGATCTTGAAAATATGATCTGGACAAACAAAAATCTCTTCTATCTGGATGGATTTTATTAATATAGCTTTTTGTTTTTGTCTGGAAAGAAGGATTGTTTGTATTTTTGGTTATGGAGGAATTATAGTCTTGAATGACTTTAATGGCTATGGGCTATGTTGTCTGTAATATTTCCATGTGGAGTGTTCCAGTATAAAAAACAAGAAGATCCATCTGACAGTTGTTTATCACAAGTTCACATCTTTAAAAATGTGTATAGTGTCCACATCTTGCAGTGAGCTCTCTTTTTTTTTATTTCACAAAATGCCAAAATCTCATTCAGGAAATGTTCCATATCAAGAGGTTTAACTGTGGTTATTAATTTCTGTGCACAGCCTACATTGTCTAATTATTGTAAACAGACATTTATTAGCTTTCAAGTGGCAAGAAATGCCAGAACGCAGTTTGGTCCTAAAAATAGCAATAAAAAAGGAGAAAGAAAAAAGTTGATCATTAATCTACTGTCTCTAAATTGATAAATTCAATGATAGTTTTTTTGCCAGTGAAGCTTTAAAGGTAAAAGTATTCATGTTTTGTTAATCAAAACTAATTGACATTTTCACCTGTTTTTTTTTTATAATTACTGTATATCACTTTTTTTTATTTTCTCTCAGAAAATTAGGAAGAATTTAAAATTTACAACTATGCAAAAAATGCTTTAAAATGACCTATAATTTTTTATAATTTTTCATGCATTTTATAAGACTTCAAGTGACTTTTTGTCTGCAATAGCTGTAATGTTTTTCTGTGAGAGTTATTATAGTAAGGCTTTAACAAAATATACCATCATTTTTGCTATATATAATACATAATGGTCGGCCTGCTTATAGTTTCCATGCATTTGATTTTTATAGAAAATGTAAATGTTATTGTTTTTATTTGTATGTTAAGTATTGCTATTGATTACCTTACAAAGAAAAAGTCTAATATGGTGATCTATGAACTGATTTAGAAAACGGTTTTGAGGGTGAATCTTCCCTTATAAATACTATAAATAAATATATAACTCCAGTGAACAAAACAAGAAAATTAAAGTAATTATCTACCATAAAAATTTAAATGCTAACCTCATTGACAACAATAATAACTTACCTGCAAGATCTAAATTACAGAGAACCAATTGACAAATTCACATGTCCCTTAAGGAACTGTGTTTCTTGATCAATCCAAATTCATAAATAATTATATTGGATATACTACAACATGTTTAACAAGAACACTTGCATTACATCTATCTGACCATAGCTCAATTAGGTCTCATTTGAATTTGGCATCGAAACAAAATTACACATTTGTAGTTGTAACTTAAATGTTGTAATCTAATAACCTGTAATATGTATATATGTATATATATATATATATATATATATATATATATATATATATATATATATATATACATACACATATATATATATATATATATATATATATATATATATATATATATGCACTTTATTTAAGGATATTACATAAAAAAACATGTTAAAAATGCTAAGTAAATTCAATCATGTTTTTTCAATGTGTATTAACACATTTAATCAGGTGTTAGAAATAAATTTAAATTGAATGTTATGAACGTTTGAATTGAATTCTATTCATTCTCATTTCACACACACACACACACACATATATATATATATATATATATATATATATATATATATATATATATATATATATACACTACAGTTCAAAAGTTTGAGGCCACCCACTGGTAATGTTTTAAATTGCCCCAAAGGGTTGTTTTGTACTTTAATTAAGAGAAAATTATTATACATGGCTAGAAAAAAGTGAGACATGATTTTTTTATTAGGAATTTTATTATGACAAAAAGAAAAAAAGCATTTTATGATTGAATTTTGCTCTCCTCAGAATATCCTCCTTTAACCTTGATTACTGCAGCACAAATTTTTTGCATTCATTACAAAAAGTTTCTCAAATTATAAATTTGATAATTAATTCCATTCCTTTTTCAATGACTCTAAGAGCTCTTTTTATTTTTTTTTTTTTTTCACTCTTCTGTCAAGTTCATACAATGGTAATTTTGGTGATTGCTTCAAATTTGTATATATACGTGTGTGTGTGTGTGTTTGTGTATATATATATGTGTGTGTGTGCATGCATGCATGCATGCGTGTGTGTGTGTGTGTGTGAGAGAGTGTGTGCACGTGCGCGTGTGTGTGTGTGTGTGTGTGTAAATGTTTTAGATTCTGGTAAGAAAAATTGTCAAGCTTGACACAGTGAACTAACTTTCCTGGCGCCAGACCTAGTAACTGATTCAATATAATCTTTTCACTTTGGGTAAATGGGAAAAATTAGCCCAAGAAGGCACAATGAGTAACTCTCCTGAAGGTTAGCATCAGCCATGCTGATGGAAAGCACATACGCTTCTCTCAAATGATTAAAATAGTTTGTTATGGAAGCATTAAAATTAACACATCCAATCTTGACCCAGTTAACAACAGATTGTAGGTTAATCTTGAGATCAGCTTCCAATTTGACCTTATTGAACCAATTAAACTTACTAATAAGACAGGAGTACATGGTTCTATCATCAGTAGAGACACCAAGTCAAGAACTGATGACATCAGGAAGGTTGTTGATGAAATTGACTCTCCTGTCATTTTTGACATATGAGGATCCAACAGCTCAGTTCTTGGAACTGAGCCGCCAGACTACCCAGACACATCACTCGATTATAGTGGTGAATTTTTGTGTAAAACCAACCACACTTTTTGGAATAGCCAAATACAGAGAACTGGTGCACAGCATACCACAAGTACCCCACCAAACAACCCTCCTCAGACAAGTATTATCATAAATTTATTCCCCTAAGTTATATATATATATATATATATATATATATATATATTAGATTATATTATCAGCCAAGATTATATATTTTAATTACGTTCATTTCATAATTAAAACAATAAGTTTATGATAATACAGGTTGGATTTTATTAATTCTGCAACCTTTTCATCCGGCAAATCATATAAAACATCAGAGAACATAAAACTTACGCCATTTTTTTCATTGATTTTTAACAATTTTTCCAGTATTATAGAACAGAGATTTTCAAACTGTAGATCCCAAACCTTAAGTTGGTTGTGAGATAAATAAAATGGATATATATATTTATATATATATATATATAGTATAGTATAGTATAGTATAGTCTGTTCTCATTGAATTTATGTATCTTGTTCATCAAATTCATCGTGGACTGAGTCATGTCAGTTCTGTCTCACAAAGTTACCTTGTGCCAAACTTAACTTTGAAGGCATTGCCTTTTACAACTATTTTATATGAACTGGGATTTTCCATGTTAATTCAATTTAAGATGAATAACAGAAATATGCTCAACACTCCACCTGATATTCGTGTAACATTGTCTTTCTGTGTTCTCAATTGGAATCAGCTGCTTATAAACAAACAAGCACATCCACCTCAATAAAAATTATTTTAATGATAAAATAAACATCAAAAGTTGTTAGATTTAGAGTTCCTTAATTCATTTTCAAACCAAAGTTAGGTATTTTATACATTCAGCTTTTTTCAGATTCAATTTCAAATGAAGTCAATTTATAAACGGACAAATTCTAGTCTAACCTGCACTTTGAAACAAAATCGAAGAACACTCATAGCAGATCTACCAACTAATGGCACCAGATTCCAAATGTTCCAGACAATGAGAATTGCCAGGCCCAAGTGGTAGATTTGAGAACTACAAGTGTAGCCAGTAAATATTAGAGAGTTCATATTTTATCAATGAATTGTGTGTCTGGTATAATGATGTTTAGAACGATAGTCCTATTAGACTATTCACCCAGAGATTAAAGATTTGACCCTCACACGCTGCCTCTGATATATTTAATGCATTCTGCTACACTACAGTAAGCTGAGTCATATATATATATATATATATATATATATATATGAAGGGATTATGTATTCAAAATTATTTCTTATTATTATAAACATCATTTTTAGTGAGTACACATGTTTGAGTAAAAAAAACAACAGAAGTAACAACTCAAACACAAGTAACCACTGAAAATGATGTTTATAGTAATAAGAAATATATATATATGTATACAAAATGTGTACTATATATATATATATATATATATATATATATATATATATATGTTTGATGTTCTTGAAGCATTATTTTTTAAGGGTGGATATTGGAAGTGGGTACTGAAAAACCTTTAAGTTTTTTTCGGCTCTTTTGTTGTTTTGATTCAATCCATGTTCATGTCATTTCTTTGAGAATTCTCATATGTACATAGGTATTAAGTATATATATGTGTGTATGCAAGTACATTTGTCTAACATATAGATGCTTATTATGCACACACACACACACACATAGGACAGCTGCACCGCACAATAAATGTATTTATGTATTATTTTACATGTATAGAACAGAGGTCAGTTTTCTTTGAATAAAGGTTTTAATAATTCAGTGTGTCTCTATGCAAAATTATCACATTATGATGTTTTGGCAATATATGGCTGATGCCAAACTCCACAAGAGCATCTCTCTGCACCTTCTTCATCTCACATTTTCCACTGACCTGAGGTAGAACAACTATATTGAATCAATAGCTGCATCTATTGCAAGGAAAGTTGGTTGTGCCAGAAGGTTTTTCTCGCCTGAGTCCTTCTTTCAAATCTACAAATCTACCATTCGTCCTTGCATTGAATACTGTTGCCATATATGGTCTGATACCCCCACTGTTAATCTTGAAGTCCTAGATAAAATCCAGAGTCAGATATGCAATGTGATCAGTCCTGATCTGGCATTTCATCTACTTTCTAACAGATGAACTTTGGCTTTGGAATATTTCCATGGCATCTGTTCCGATGAATTACTTTCACTGGTACCTCAACTGCATGAATTTAACTGTGCTACTAGGTTGGCATCTGAGTTCCACCCTTTCACTGTTAAAACAGTTAAATATAACTGTCTCTTCTACTCCAACAGCTTCTTCCTGCTAGTGGAACTCCCCTCCTTCTACTTGCTTCCCAGATAGCTATAATCTTCAAATATTCAAATGTAATGTCAATCGACATCTTCTAATGCCTTGATCCTGATCCCCATCCTTCTCTATATCCTTTCCTCAACCCCTCCTCTTTACTCTTGCTTTCACTCTCTGTAACCTCCCTTGCATGCTAGTGGCACTCCTACCTTGCTTGGGGTGAAATACTTAAAAAAAAAAAAGTAAGAAATATGAGAGGCTGTTTCTATATAACTACATATGATTACCTGTTTGTTGTCATCTTTTATTGCCATATTCACATTTCAGTCTTTATACACTATGACCTTCTTTAGATGATATACATTGGAATTTTGAACCAAAACTCTTTATTTAGTCTACAGGGGTAGATTGTTCTAATTCCACATACCATGCCTTTATTGGATATCTGTTTCAGTTTATTCCCTTTAGTAACTCAACTCTCCAAGTTTTTGTTCTCTCTGCTGTGGACAGGTATTGAACTCACAACTCTTTGGGTCAAGTTACTGTTTGGATTACTCAACCAATGCTTTTATCCACTGGAGTCTTTATCCTTGTATTATAAACTTTACAAATATTTATAGAGAACAGTAATATAAAACATACAGGTGAAAGAATTTCACTGTACTTAGTCTACTGTCTACAATTAGATTACCTGTATTTTGAGTGAGTGAATTTTTGGGTGACTTAAAAACCTAATGTCTCAGTATCTTTTTTACCAGAGTTCATATTACAATTTCCGTTATTGTCATTTTTTTCTCTAGCTCTCTGTATTACTGGTTTCCATATTGTATTCATTTCTATGCTTGAGTGACTTAGGAGAATTTTGTGGCCTAGAATATGTGCTGATTCTTTAAGTTTTTATATTTTCCATTGATGTTCTCTGTCTATTATTTCAACCTCATCCCACATGGGTGGTGATCTCCCTTTTTCCCTCCATATATGGTCATCCATGCCTGAGGGGAAATAGAAAAATCATGTTAACATCAGGAAGAGAGAGTTGAAATTTCTTGGGCGCATAATGAGGTAAGAGAGCTTGGAAAATTTGATACTCACAGGCCAGATTGAAGGCAAGAGGAACAGGGGAAAACAGCACATAACATACCTAGATGCTGGATTAAATGGATGGCAGAACAAGGTTTAAGATAGATAGCAAAAAGACAAAATTTATTAGGAGCTACAAAGGACTGGAAATTGTGGAGACTCATAAACACCAATGTTCTGAAGGTCACACATAGAAGAAGAAGAAGAAGAAGAAGAAGAAGAAGAAGAAGAATGGGACTTTGGAACAGAGAAAAGTCTTTTACAAATATTTTGTTATCAGAATTCAGTTGACTTGTTGATATATGCAGAATATTGCAGATTCAAATCTGTTACCTGAGACATATATATAGCTTCAGTCTTTGTCCCTTTTTTTTCAGTTTGGAACAGATTATTATTTTGCACAAAATATAGCCCCCAAAATATCTATATATACCAAAGTTTTTTAATGGACATTTATTAAAAAATAATGTTTCATGTGCTCTTGTGGGCCACAGTTTTCCCAACCATAATGCAGAACAATAAGTACAAAATCAGAAAAGTATTGTAAAGTTTATTACATCTGATATAATGTGATATAATACATATATATATATATATATATATATATATATATATATATATATATATATATATATATATATATTAAAGTTATTACATTAGAACATTTAAGTTACCACTACAAATGTGCAATTTTGTTTTGATGCCAAATTCACACCTCATCAGGTGGTGGTCAAAGGTATATAGTTAATTATTTGGCATCAAAACAAAATTGCACATTTGTAGTGGTAACTTAAATGTTCTAATGTAATAACTTATAATAAAGAACTATCACTCTACTTTTGTATTGAAATCTCTTTTAAATTAATATTATGAATGTTTGAATTTATATTTGTTTTGTTCTCTGTATATTTGTATATACATATATATATATATATATATATATATATATATATATATATATATATATATATATATATATAAAGAAATATAGTCTCAAGATGTGCTATATCTATGGGATAAAGTGCTCAATATCAGAGATAGAGTATGTGTAAATATAAAAGTGAACATAGAAGTCAACACAGAGACAACAGTCTGTTTCATGCTAGATGAAATCGTTAGGCCGCCATATATATATATATATATATGCATATTGTTTTCAGGACCTACCTACACAAACACACACACATATATATATTCAGTAGTATGAATATGAGTTTGTGATCCTAGGTTTCATCAGACAAACAGGTTTATTTTTTTTAAATTGTATTTCTTAGAAATTGTATCTATTTATTTTTTAAAAATAAACCAGTTAAAATGAACCAGGGTCAAAAACTCATATCTATACAACTGAATATGTTAAGCTCTATTACTGATATTGAGCGCTTTCCACTAAGTAATATGCATATAAAATAAAAAACATATATAAAATATATAATTATATATATATATATATATATATATATATAAACATATATTGTTAAATATAACTATATTAAATGTAACAGTCTGTTTCATGCTAGACGCAATCGTCAGGCCACCATATATATATATATATATATATATATATATATATATATATATATATATATACAACAGAAAAAATATGCATAACAGAAAAATAACCAACAAATCACCCACACAAATCATACTCACATTTAACTGCAGAGCAAAGAACAAGTATCCCTTAAACAGCAATTGCAGGTAAAAACAGTGTAATTTATCAAGCCACTGTCAAATCATCAGACAATGAAAATAAAATATACATAGCAGTAACTGAAAGTCCCTGGAAACAGAGAATCTCTGCCCACAAAACATCCTTTACAAAGAGTAAATACATGAAAGAATAAATCTAAATCAATAAATAAGTAAACAAATTGTGTAAATAATCACAACAAACTAACAACTGCATTTGTATCCACAATTATTTCTACTCAGTAACCTCTAAAATAATTTTAAAGTGCATTTCGCAAGAAAATTACAACAAAAATGATCCAAGCTTTCAACTTTCTGAGAAGGATTATTCATAATTTGTAAGTCAGTCATTAAAATTAATTGAAAAAATATCTGTTATCTTTAATAACATTTGCCTTAAAGAACATTTGCTGCCTAAACACACACACACATACATACATACATACATACATACATACATATATATATATATATATATATATATATATATATATATATAAAAAGTGAACATTGAAATCAACACTTAGAGGCAACAGGCTGTTTCATGCTAGACACAATCATATATATGTAAATATATGTAAATATACGAAGATTATAGATACAGGGTGCGATGGATAAATTGTCGCCATTTTATATTTTTTTTCCTTTCACGCAGGCACATTGTTTGTTTTTGATTTTGTTGACTGCACAGTATAGTAGGGTCAGTTGGGCACCGTCTGTGAGAAACAGAGCACCATGACGCATTTCACTCAACCTAAATTTAGGAAATGGCAAGCTGTACTCCTTGGCATTCAAGCTGGAATAGAAACATTTCAGAGTGTTTGGGTGTCAATCTGAGGACAGTGCAGAGGATTTGGAAAGAGTTGGATGAGTCTAATGGTTATTATGAAAGTATGGCAGCTTGGCAAACTCTCTCTGATCATTCTGATAAGAAAAGAACTCCAGAATTTGTTGGTGAGGGCTTCAAACTCAATGCGGAGGCCTACATCAAGTGCCTTGAGAAGGTAGTGCTACCTTGCATCAAGAGGGTGGCTGCTTGAAGACCTTTGGTGTTACAAGGAGTTTTGTTAGTCTCTCACTCAACTGCATCCGAGACATAGTAATCAAGGGGGTTTCAGTCTGGGGATTTAGGTGGCCAGATGTAAGGGGTGATATTTTCACAGAAATATTCTGACAGCCATGGCTGGGTTTTCTTGCTTGTGTGGCATGTTTCAGAGTCCTGTTGCTAGACATGGGGTCTTGAACTGAAGGCAAGGATTATGACAGTATTCACCAACTTAAACAAGGAGACCATCCAGAAGAGTTGCAGGAGATTCCAAAATTGTCTGGAGCCAATGGTGATTTTATTGAATTATCTTTCATCTTTAGTATTACAAGATATTTTTGTGTAGTTTTGGTAAAGATATTTATTAAAATGAGATGTCAGTTTTATTTTCATTTTTGTGTAATTTTGATGTCAATTTATTCATTGAACACTCTGTGTGTGTGTGTGTGTGTGTGTTTATTTTAGTACATGGTCTCTATTCTTCTCCTTTTTTGTCTTTTTGCCAATAGCTTTTATCAAAAATCCTTCATGAAAATGTCTTTGAGTATAGAGGTACATGCAGGTGCTTCTGTGTGGGATAAAGCTAGGAGGTTTTTTTTATCCATCCCATCTCTACTTCCCTCTTCTCATCATCAGCCACACACTATTCCTGGTAGGTGGAATAATAAAGTGAACAAAAATACACACACACACACATACAGGTGTGTGTGTGTACACATATATATATATATATATATATATATATATATATTGAATTTTCCTTTCATAATCTTGGCTTTGGGGTCTGATATGTGCAGCAGGAAATCAATATCTCCCCCACACTTACTTTTTTTACAACTTACCTTCTGCTACAAAAAGCTGCTAAATCATACTTTAATGCAATTTATGATTATCATGACATATATACACATATATATATATATATATATATATATATATATATATATATATATATATATATATATATATATATATATATATATATACATATATATATATGGATACACACACACATATATATATATGGATACACACACACATATATATATGAAGCTGTTATATATATATATATATATGTGTGTGTGTAGGCACTGTGTGATAAGAATTCACACAAAAATAACATGAATATGTATACATCTCTATTTAAAAGCATACAGATATATTAAAATATTGTAATTTGTTTATATCTAGACATGTGTATATGAAGATACAATGATTTAGATATGCCTATATGTGCATTTAGACACACATATATGTATATTTATTCACACACACACACACACACAATCATATATATCTACTTACACATGGACATACATACACGTAGATATATTCAAACACTTTACAGAGAACATATATTTATAGAGAACAGTAATATAAAACAAACAGTTGAAAGAATTTCACTGAACTTAGTCTACTGTCTACATTTAGATTGCCTGTATTTTGAGCTTAGACATTAATTACAATAAATATATATACTATATATTCTATTGTACAAGGTAACTGAGCATATAAGAACAACCCCCAAATTTTAAAGCTAAAGTGTAGGTTTTGGCCTATATTTGCCATCTGAGACGACCCCCTCTCCCGTGCCACCAAATCCTATTTCCAAATAAATTGTATTGGATTTATTAAATAAATTCAGTAAGCATATACTTTCTTTTCACTTCAACAATATATATATATATATATATATGGTAAAAGTACTTTTATTGCACTAAACTTCTTTTTTTATTTTATTATAATAAGTAGCCTAGTAGCCTAGAACCTGCCCTTCAGGCAGACTTTAGACTAACTCCTGTGAAGTGCATTTGGGCCTTTGGCCTTTTACCTTCAGCATCCTATATACATAAAAGTTATAAAAATTTAGAAAAAATAATATTATTTTATCTTTATTTGACATTTTAATTCAACAGAATCTTTTTTGTATACACAACAGATCTCTATAGTTTGTTTACATTTGTTTTGCACACAAATTTTTATTTACTTTTAAAATCAGCATTCTTTATGAAACCTTCGCATAAAGACACTCTTAAAAGACATTTGAATGAGCATAGTTCAATTTCAGAACATTTAAAGGAAAACTCATGTCCACATTCACAGTTTAGACAGATATTGGTCAAAAATACATTAGTACTTCATCAAAATAATAATAAGCAAAAACTTCTGGAAGTTTTTTTATATATGAGAACTGTGGCCCAAAATAAATAAACTCAACTGCAAGTATAGCAACAAAGTTCTTAAATGTTTGTAGCAGCAAAGTGTTATATAAAATACTAAATTAAAATATTATAACTAGAACACTAAAAATCTTTTTCATTTTTAAATGTTAATATAAAAAATTACAAAGTTGCCCCCCTTGCATATTGAAATTAATTTCAATGAACAGTGAAAAAATATTTTAAATTTTATGGGGCTACTGTATATGCATCCACAGATATTTAACCCCCTGAAGATGGTCTCAGAATGTGATTGAAAGTACTTGGGATAATAAAAATTATTTGAAAGAAAATTTTGGAATTTTTCTTAATAAATTTTTTACAGTCACCAAGAAATTAATTTGTGGATTTCAAAGGTTTAAAACTAAAATAAATAGACATAACACATCTAAATTATTTAAACCCAAAATATATAAAATTTATTTTAGAATATTAAAACAAAAACATCTTAAAAATCGCTACACAATTACAATTATGTTTAGACACTACAAATGCGTCTCCTCTGGCGATGTTAATCTAATGGTGAGTGAACAATTAATTTACCTTCAAAAGCAGAATATTTTCTCTTTTTTCAAGAAAAAAAAAACAGATTAAGAATAGGCTTGTGTGCTTTACCATGAATGTGACCTATGCTAAATTCAAAATCACCCAAAAAAGATTTTTTAATATATGTCATCACACGAAGATAACTGCATATACATACCTCTTTGACCCCTTTTTTAAATTAACCGTTACATACAGTGGAATTATACTCCATTTGTTCTCATTTTACCTGTTTAAAAAAACAGGTAAAATGAGAACAAATGGAGTATAATTCCACTGTATGTAACAGAAAGAAAAATACAATATATGAATATATATATATATATATATATATATATATATATATATATATAGGTATAATTAAGTAATGAAAATCTTGGTAATCTGTATGGATAATCAGAAGGAGGATGAAATCCGGAGAGCTCAATGTTAAATCAGAGCAATTAATTTAATGAAAGCAGACAACTTTAAGTGTTCGTTGGTTATAATTTATTTCCCTAGGGAATTTCTTTCCTGGCTCATCAGACCACACTTCCAAGAGTGAAAAAATTAATTTAAATTTACATATAGTTTTTACACTTTTGAGGGGTAGTATTAATTTGATGTAAGGTGATATAGAGAGTGGTGATATATATATATATATATATATATATATATATATATATATATATATATATAAGAAGGGGAGAGAGAGAAAGAAAGAAGAGAAAAAGTAAAAGGAAAAAAGAGAAATGAAGGGAGAAGAATAATTGAATTTAGTGTATTGGGGCAGCAGAGATCATTACTCAAACATATATTATTTGGCTGGTGCAAAAATAATATCGTTTTTTGACGTATTTTTTAACGTCAAAAAACGATATTATTTTTTCACCAACTTAATATTAAATATAACAGAAAATGAATATCTATTATGTCTGATCATGAGATATTCTAATGTTCAAATGTTTGCTTTAATTTCTGGTGAAAATAAAGACAAAAATTGTCCAACATTTGGATATTTTTTTGTTAAGTTGGTCCTAAGCTTTCGGCTGACATGAGCCATCCTCAGAGTGGTTACACAGACATGAAACAAAGATATCCATCGTCAAAGATGATATTTTGTTATTTTGACAGAAAATTACTATGCAACATTAACAGTTGTGGAAGAGCCGATGCAGATCATAAGTTCAAGGTACAGTTCTATGATGTTAAATTAATGTATTCTGACTCATTTGAAATCTAATTTTGTTGAGTTTGGGTTGCTTTTTACTGTGTGTATGTGTGAGTATTATTGTGTTATCTACAGACTGCTCTAGTTCCACGTGCTATGTTTAATAGATGTCAGTTATTAGTTATCTCCTGTTAATTCCCCTCTCCAAGTTCTCCACTGCCTTAACCAGGTATTGAACTCACACTCTTTTGGTCCTGTCAATGGATCTAACTAACACCTTTATCCACTGTGCCATGTGTACTCAAGGGTATTAGTTAGATCCAGCAACAGGACCCAAAGAGTGGTATTGCCCTTGTACCAGATGAATAGACCAATTCCAAGGCTTTTCATGCTCAACCATATAATATATCTATCTATCTATATATATATATATATATATATATATATATATATATATATATATATATATATATATATATATATATATATATATCCAAGTATATGATTGGTGTATATGGAATGAATTCCAATAACCAATAATTACTATTCTTAAAAGAGTGCTCAATACAAAGTAGAGCAGATATAATTATTTATTTTAAAAAAATTTATAACATAAATATGTTATAAAATCACTACAAAAATAGCCATTTTCTTTCAACACCCTCGGTGTCTAATCAAGTGATGGCGTTGAATGTAAAATAAATGGTTTTAAAAGTTTCAAATTAATTAACAGACACCGAGGGTGTTGAAACAAAATGGCTATTTTTGTAGTGATTTTATAACATATTTATGTTATAATTTTTTTTTTAATAAATAATTATATTTATATATATATATATATATATATATATATATATATATATATATATATATATGAGTTAAAGATCAGATGTAGATCAAATATTGATTGGAATCCAAATGGGTGATAAGATAAAGAACAAATAGGAAATGTCTATGAATCTAACATGTTTCACTTTTATTAAAGATTTCTCAGAGAAAAACAGACAAAATGACAGAAATTCTGGTATTTTCAATTTTGTGTAGTTTGATTTTCATTGGTCAGGCATGTATAATATGCATTATAACTAAAGATAAATTTATGTGTATGTAAGTTTGTAAAAATTCTAATTTATAATGCACATTATACATGACTGACTAATGAAACTCAACCACACAAAAATGAAAATACCTGTATTTCTGTCATTTTGTCTGTTTTTCTCAATCTCTAACAAAGCTTTAATAAAAAGTGAAGCATGTTAGATTCATAAATATTTCTTATTTGTTGTTTATCTCATCACATTTCTATATTTGCTATGTATCTCTTATGACCAAATGAAACCATTACAGATTGGAAATTAAGAGATAAAGAGCAATAACTGTATCATAAGAGAGATTTATTTACAACATTATGAACAACCCTTTTTTTATGCAGCATAATAAAATCTGATGTGACCAAATAAGTTATTGTATCTGTTTCTAATAAAAACAGATAAACTGAAAATCTCATGTCATATTTCTCATATAAATAAAATCATTTGGTTAATACCAATTTTAAGGTGAAAGCATTGACTTGGATAATAAAATCTTGTCTATTGCATGTTTCGAATATGAAATAAAATAAACTTTATATCTTTTCACACCAACTTGTGAACTCCAGATAAATTGGATTTTATTGATTTTGTATCCATAAAAGTTGCCAAACTTGAGATAAGCAATCTACCTGCCATCATTTTTAACGAGTCTTACAAAAAACGGCACATTTTTAATTTTTTATTTGCTTATTTCATATAAGTTTCTGACATTATAAAAAATTAATGATAACTCAACTACAATTTCATTTAGTGTCATCTCAGCTTCTATTGCATTTCAACATCTTTACAAAACAATACTTTTTCTCTCTTTTTTTTTAATCTCAGTCAATGCAATTCAACAGAATCCCGTGACTGAATAAAAGGTCTTGTCTTCATCATGTTCACAGGAAACTGTTGAGACTTGAAAAATTTTATTTGTTTTTTAAGACATTTTGATTCCTACAAATGTTACTCAAGATTTTACCATTAATGCTCTTATACATTAAAAAGATAGATTGATAGATAGATATGAACAAACTGAGATATAGAGACAGTTATGAACAAACTGAGATAGATAGATAGATAGAGAGATAGATAGAGAGATAGATAGATATGAACAAACTGAGATATAGAGACAGTTATGAACATACTGAGATAGATAGATAGATAGAGAGAAAGATAGAGAGATAGATAGATATGAACAAACTCAAATAGATAGATAGATATGAACAAACTCAGATAGATAGATAGATAGATAGATAGATAGATAGATAGATAATGAACAGTCTGAGAGATAGATAGATAGATTATGAACAGAGATAGATTATGAACATAGATAGATAGATAGATAGATAGATAGATATGAAGTGGCCAATACATTCAGATACCAAGATAAATACAGATTAACAAATCACTATAATTCTCCCAATTAATGAGCCAAACTTTTTATTCAATTTATTCTTTTATTGGCAATTAATACTTCAGGTATTTCACTTCGGTATTTTATGTTGAAAGAGAAAAGACTTCATGTCAAGTATAGGGCCACAGCTTCATCTCACTAATTTAGTGTTATCCTTCTTCTAGGTTAGTTGCCAATCAAGTCTATGTAGCCCAGTCTTTCTTGCTATTTGACCCCTTGTATATAAGTAGAATTGAATTCATGTGTCCCAAGGATATTTGTGCAAAAATGAATGTGTGAAATAGCAACAGGGTCCCCTCCTAACTTTTCTGCAATGAGGCATATAAAATTCCATGTTGCATCTCTTTTCTCATTCATGTCAGTAAGTACCAAGAACTGGGAAGGGTCCATTGCAAGCTCACAAATAAATGCTAACAATTAAAACCACAGTGTGAAATGAGGCCTCAAACCCTGTAATTTCAAGACATTACATTTTAAAAAGGGGCTGAAAGCTGCTGAAACTATTCACTGAATTTAAGAAGTAGAAGGGACTGTAACAATATTTGATTTCACTACCCAAAATTAGCTTCAGAATTGTACATGTACTTTGAAATAAAGGTAAAAGGGGATTATGATGCTTTACACCCAAGATAGAGAATTGAGTTTACCTTTTGTTACAGATGTTATAATGGCAGATACAATTATTGTGATTCTTGTAATTTTGAGGCATTATTTTTATAATGAGCCTCAAAGCTTCTGAAACTATTCAGAAAATTCAGACAGTGGAACAGATGTAAAGAAAATATCTATTATAGTGTATCAAAAGTATTTTCATTTTTTATATATCTTTACTATAAAAATTATACATCAAAATCTTACGACTCCATTGTTTGTTTCAAATGTTATAATGGCAGATCCAAGTATTGTGATTCTGGCAGTTGTAAGACTAATGGGTGATAATAATATTACATGTCAGATAAATAATATTGCATTATCGTCACCAGTGTTGCAGGAGAGAGTTTTTCCCCATTATGGGCATTATTATATCTATAATATAATAATACCACATTTCATGGATAGAATGGCTGAAAGGAAAAGGAATGATAAGCATGCTTTCTTCTTAGAGAGACTTTTATGCCACTAACATATACACAAACTATATATACATAATTACACGTGTCCCACACAAAGAAAAATATATCACATATATCTACAGAGGAAGCAGATTGTAAGGGGAACAAAAGGATAAGGTCTTACATATAATATAGAGATTCTTCTGTGTTTCTGGAGAAGCCATGTTTAGAACTCCAGATTCAAATGGGTCAGATTCATCTACTATGTTTACTATGTCCCAGGCAAGAACATATTCTGCAAACATGAAAACAGCAAGTATTGAGTTTTCCCAAATTGAGGACTGTGTGCCAGAGTTTCTTTCTATATCTAGGGAAGATATATTCCCAAAGGGAAGCAGTACCATAAACTTGTAAGCTACTGTGGAGGCAGATTTAAACTCTGGCTGGGCTGGGGGGGACCCAGGCTAAAGAAAGCAACCTCTCAGTTTAGCTACTATAAACCATCTGCATGACTGGCCACTTTTGTCACGATATGAAGTGACATCACAAAGCAGCTATCAAGTGACCCAACCAAAGGGAGATAATCATCTTCTGTATCCCTACAGGACATTATTTTTTAAGTGGGCCTAAAACTATTGAAGCTGTTTGTAGAATTCAAAAAGTTGAAGGAAATGAAACAATATCTCATGCTACAGTCCAGAATTGGTTGAAGTATTTCAATGGTGGTGACTTGTCCCTTGAAATAAAGCCCATTTGCTGATGTTGATCCTTTTAAATGGAAAATGGTTGAGTCAGTAATATGAAGTGATATAAAATAATAATTATTGTACTTGGAACACCATGTAAATATTTGAAAGCACTGGGGAAAAATTGGAATTGCAACCAATATTATAGATAATGGCTCAGCTTGAGAAACCAGAGCGCTGAGTTCAAATTCAAGTCAAGTTCATTACATTCACTTATATGCTAATACTTTTGAGAAAGGTATGAAACCATCTCTTTCCCTCACCACCACCAGCAGCTATGGGTAAATAGTAGAACTGGCTTCTATAGCCCTGGCTGGCAATAAGTCTAGGGGATGGAAAACTCTGATTTCAAACCAGCCTGGAACGAGTGGACTCCATCAGGTTATCTTGCCCAGGACACACCAATTACGTGCTCCTGATCTTAAATAGCCTTGTCAGATTGAGACTTTCATATGGATGTTATGCATGGTGCCAAAACTGTTCAGAAATTTTATAAATGTCAGCTGTATACATCTGCTTTCTTAGATTGATGGTTAAAAATGTCTTTCAACAAGTAAAGTGAGTAAGCTTAAGTGAGGACTATACATCCTCAAAACTCAGGGACTGGTGCTACAGAATCACAAACAAAGAACTGTACCAGATAACAAACATCACATCATTTGAGGACTTTCAACAGCGGCAACAACTAAAATGAAAAGCACATATAATTCAAAGACAGAGTAAGAACATAATCAAGATGTTGACATTCCACGTTACCCCAAACAAAATGTAAGCAAGGAATTGTTCAATTGCTATTGTCAAAATTTCCAGCATTGATAGGGGCTATCAATGCTGGAAATTTTGACCATAGCAATTGAACTTGAAAAACCTATTTTCATGAAAAGGATTTTATGAATTTCAAACAACAGCAGCACTGACAGCTCAGCCCATGCATGCCAAATGTTTCCTTATAAGGAAACGGCTTATATTACCATCACGATGGATAGTCTTCAGATGTGTACATGAAATAAGCTTTGAAGTAAAAGCTATAAAAATGGAAAATAATTTTAATAAACCTTAATTTATAATAATAATAATAATAATAATAATAATACTTTTGATATATATAATTATAATAATAATCAGTATAGCCGGACATTCATATTCGAGGATACACGTCTACTGAGACAGCTAGCCAATCCCTATTGCAAACACTTGCTCAGGCAAATTTTTGTGTTTATGCAACACCTGCAACTATGCCGAGCAGACTTTAGTTACAGTTTCTGGGAAAGATTGTGTTATCTAGTGTTATCAACAATTCGAACAAAGCCAGCATGCTCAAGCCCTCAGCCACAATGACTTGTGACTTTGTGCTAGCACAGCTATCAACAGCCCCCTCGAGTGCTGTCTACTCAATTTCACTCACAAGGTTTGGGTCAACCGGTGGTATGGTTTTCAGGCACTTTCCAAAGGTGCTGCACACTAGGATTGTCCCACTCCAGACTGATAATGTGTGGAAGTCTTCTTCCTGATAAGTCAACCATGATGAGATTTGAATCTGGGTCTCATGGTCAGAAAGCGAATGTTCTAACTACTCGACCACATACCCATGTGTGTATATATATATATATTAGGTTGGTGCAAAAATAATGATGCAATAATGTTTTTTTTTGACATAACGTCAAAAAACGACATTATTACGTCATTATTTTTGCACCAACCTAATATATATATACACACATATATATATATATATATACATATATACATATATATATATATATATATATATATATATATATATATATATATATATATACACACATACATATATATATATAGATATAGATACATAGATATGCATATATATATACATATATATATACATATATACATATATATATACATATATACATATATATATACATATATACATATATATATACATATATATATATATATATACATATATATATATATATATACATATATATATATATACATATATATATATATACATATATATATATATACATATATATATATATACATATATATACATATATATATATATATACATATATATATATATACATATATATATATATACATATATATATATATACATATATATATATATACATATATATATATATACATATATATATATATACATATATATATATATATATATATATACATATATATATATACATATATATATATACATATATATATATATATATATATATACATATATATATATATACATATATATATATATACATATATATATATATACATATATATATATATATACATATATATATATATACATATATATATATATATACATATATATATATATATATATATATATATATATATATATATATATATATATATAATAATACTTTTGATATGCCTAAATAAATGAAGTAAATTATTTCCCTGCTGAATCCTCTGTTAAATATGAATAAAATTAAATTAACTATCCTGTCTTTTAGAAATAATTTAAAACTGAATAATACGGTATAACCATGTTAGTAGATTTTACAAGGATTTTGTTTGTCACGTATTTTTTCTTTGCTCAGACAGAAATTTGAAAAATATTTTACTTGTCGCTTCCAGCTGAATGTGAAAAGAAGATATCTCTATTGAGCATTTTATCCAAAATTGATTTTGATTCTCTATAGTTCTTCAAAAATGACGTTTCTGTATCTCTGACTATTGGAAAGCTCCAGAGATTCAAATGCCTTCCCCACTACCACTACCACCAAAAAAAAAAAAATTGCTGTAGAAAAGGTACTTTGCATTTTAAATAAAAGAGAAAAATATTTCTTTTATTAAAAGATTTTGATGTTATATATTTTCATCATTTTTTTTTTTTTTTTAATATTTTTGTTATTTCTATATTTTGTGGGGTGGGAAAAGGCTAACTGAAGGAAGACAATATTTGCTTCTAAACTGTTTTAAGTGCATCAGATTTTATGACCAGTCAATCTAAAAGTTATACTCACCAGTCTCTTAGCCACTAAACCCATCATCAATAAGCAATAAATTTTAAATGCAAAAAATAGAGAAAAATAAATAAATTATTTATCTTGAAAAATTGATTTATCATGGAATTTTCCAAAAGAAAAATCATTTTCTTCATCTCTTTTAAATTGAATAACTTTTAAAAATTCCAAATAGGTTAAAACACTTTTAGAATTTAAATGCTTTGTTTTTATTGTTAGATTAGAATAATTGTGATATTGACGCCAGTCTGATGCTCTAGAGAGAACAGAATGCATCTTCATTTTCTATCCCTCCCTCCATGTATGTGTATGCATATGTATGTGGGTTGTTCCAAAAGTAATGCTCCTTAGTTTATTATGCCAGCTTATAACGTAAGAGATGATAAAAGTATAAAGGTTGGACCTTCCTGCCAATAGCTCTTATTAATGATAGCATCTGAATGGTAGTCTGGTAAAATTATGACTGACATGAAAATGCATCTGAGGCAAAGATACATAATTACAGAAAGAAATTTCACCCACTGACATTGGTTAACACTTGAATGCTTATGGAAACGATATAGTGGATGTGAGATCAGTTAAGTGGTTGGCACTGGAGACAATGAATAGCTAATGGTAGTGACAATGTTGAAAAACAGGTATTTTTTCCTAACAGTATTATTGTGTTCTCTGTATTTTTTTTAAGCATATCACCCCAAACAAGGTGGGAGTGCCACTAGCATACAAGGGGTTACAGAGAGTGAGAGCAAGAGTAAAGAGGAGTGTATGAGGAAAGGATAAAGAAAAAGATGGGGATCAAGATCAAGGCATCAGATGTTGATTGACATTACATTTGAATACGTGAAGATTATAGCTATCAAGGAAGCAAGTAAGAAGAAGGGAGTTCCACTGTTGGGAAATATGAGAGAAGAAGCTGCTGGAAGAGTAGAGGTGGTTACATTTAACTGTTTAGAAAGTGAAAGGGTGGGACCGAGATGCCAGCTTAGTATCACGCTTTATGCAGTTGGGGTACCAGTGCAAGTAGCTCAATCAGAGCAGTTGCCATGAAAATATTGCTAGAAAAGACAGAGGGAGGCTACATCACATCTGTGAGAAAGTGACTGTAAATGAGATGCCAGATCACATTGCATATCCGTCTCTGGATATTTTCAAGTACCTCGAGATGAACAGTGGGGGTACCAGACCATATATGGCAACAGTACTCAATATTGTAGTTTCCACAGAAATATATTGGATGCATTGCATTTGTGGCATCCACACACATGCACACGCACACGCACACAGACACACCCACACACACACACACACGCACACACTTGTATGCCTACACTTATAGACATGATGTCGATCATAAAAAGAGAAAAAGGCTTGCTGAATGACAGAGGTAATTGCATATTTCCTGTTAGTGCCAAAGATTAAATGCCAGGAGTTTAAAACCTAATTTTCAAGAGAGGTAGAAAATTTTCATGTTGCTTGGAAGTTTGGCGGAATATAATATTCCTACTCTTTTATTTTCTTCTCATTTCATTGAAGCTTACTAAATAAATAGTACCTGCTGTAGAGTGATGGTTAACAAGCTACTTTTGCCAACTACTATGATAGGATTTATTTTCATTTTCACTTAATGCTTTATTATCATGACCTTGTGCCAGACTATGATAAACTTGAATAATTGCAATAAAAATCATGTAAACCTAAGATGAAAGAAATACTAGTCAAAAATGAATAATAGTTGACAATGCTTCATTTAATAGAAATATTCATATTTAATGTTACTAATTCTTTTAATCAAAATAAAGCAATTAAAATTAAAAGAAATACTAGTAAAAATTAAAAATGGTTGACAACATTTCATCTCTTAAAGATAATCATGATAATATTACTATTAATTGTATTGAAAAAGCAATGGAATTAAGATGAAAGAAATACTAATCAGGAATTTATCATGGCAGACAATGCTTCATTTAATAAAAATTCAATCAGTTATCTTAAAATTTCTAACAATAAGTTTTATGAAGGCAATAAGATATAAAGCAGTTGTACAAAGCTGCACACTCACTCACATTCTTTTTCATGAAATATTGTGACATACCAGTGATGAGAGATTTTTTAAAATATCAGAAACTGGATTGCTGTACTTGTCATGAGTAACATTATAAACTTTAAACAACCTCAATCCAAATGTGTACTTTTTCCTTCTTTCTCCTAGACTGGCTGCCACCTAAGGCAAGAGAGTCAGGCTTATGCGCATATCACATTGAAACATTGGTTCCTATACATTCATTGAAGTTAAACAACATTGAGCCTGGTCAGTACCTAGATGAGTGACTGCTTGGGGTTACCAGGTGCTTCAAGTTTGGATGTTCAGGTGATGTAATGGATAATGGATTCAGAATCTTTAATCAGAGAAGCTGAGTTCCAAATTCAGTTGGGTTTGTTATGTTCACTTATGCAGAAATACCCTTGGGATAAGGCATGAATCCAGCTCTTCTCCCTCTGCTATGGGTTAATTAGTAAAACTTGTATCACTAAATCATTGTTATCTCCAAAAACAACTTCCACTCTAAAAATATTTTCTGGCTTTAAATAACTTGGAAAGGGTTGATAAGCTGTAAAAAAAAAATCAATAAAGTAAGAAAGTCCATTCTGCCCTGCTATTTAACCTATAGTTAAGAGAAGATGAATTCTTGGTTTTTCCAAGGTCATTAGTGTGAAGTGAACAAAAGCAGACTCTATCAGAATTTGAACTCAGTATGCCAGTTCCACTTTTGAGGCCAACGTCATGTTGCTTGCACCACAACCAATAGCAAATGTCTACTTTATGGCAAAGCATTCAACCTCCTTCGGTTGTTATCTTATACCTGTCTACACTTTCTTCAGTCTTCAATTGCTTGCAGCAGGTGTTAAAAAATGGAGTTTATTATGCAGTAAAAAAAAATGCTTTGTTCTTTTTATTTGTACTGTCTGTAAAACTGGGAATTGAAACGACCATTATAATTATCACTAAGGCAACCATCAATATATATGTAAGTATGTGTATATATATATATATATATATATATATATATATATATATATATATATATATATATCTTCTGAGATACTAAGATAATTTCAATCAGTCATGTGTATTTCCAAATTTATGCAATAATGTGTTTGGCAAAGACAAGTATATCAAATTTCTTGCTTTCCAACTGTTTTACCAATCTCATCACAGAAGTTACTTGAACTGTAGACTTTTTTGTTGTTTTTGTTACCATGTTCAGCCAATCCATTCTACAGCCTTCCTTGTGTGTCCATTTTTTATGGCTTATATACTAGAAGAAAGCTGAAGAATAATAATGTTAAGGTAACAAGAATCAGCTTGTGATTATTATGTTGGTAGGATTTTCTTTACTGGAAATTTTAAATAAAACAAACTAATTCAAGGGTATAAAATAAATAATATATTTTATTTATTTTCTTTAGAGTCATGAGTGAATCCTTTGATATTGTGTCACAAAAAAATTTTATATATATTATTAAATTTATGTTTATATATATTTATATTATTATATTTATGTATAAGGTAGATATTGTTAGTATGATTGCAGAATGTCCAGAGATGGTACTTTTTGAAGTCAGACCATAATAGGGGTAGTAGCAATATTAGAAATTAGGTCAGTGTCAATGTGGTTTTTTGGCTCTAAGTAGGGCATAAATATTCTTTATTAGCTTTCACCTTTACATTTACGATGCTTTATGGAAAATATATTATAAAGAAATTAAAATAAGACTGTTAAGAGTGACATTAAATTTCATATTTCATAAGAAAGGTATCTAATTAATTTATAGGTACCTTTCTTATGATATTTTATCAGAAGTGTACATAAAACATGGAAACATTAATAGTAAAAAAGAAAAATCCAACACTCCATAAAATCAACTATGAACACAGCTGCAATGTGTTGACTGTGTTTGGGAAATAAAAAACATACCCATTAATATAGATAAACATATATAAAAATCTACACATTGAGTTAAAAATGAAAGTCCTGCTTGATAATGGTTAATGGAATTGCTGAAAGGGCTCACATATGTGGAAAATTCAGACAGTTTTTAAACACTATGACCAGAAAAGAAAACACTTATGTGAACAGAAAAAAATTAATTGCTGTACCTTGTCAGTCATCTTTAATGAAACTTGTGTGAAAGAGGGATTGCTGCTCAAATGCACAATTATTTTATATATATATATATATATATATATATATATATATATATATATATATATATATATATATATAAGGGAAAGTAAGAAGTTATTTTCACTCATAACACATATATGTTAAGGTAAAAGTGTAATTTTTTTGACTTACCGTCATATATATATATATATATATATATATATATATATTACAGGTAATAGATCCATTGGTATATAATCCAGGTGAATCCGAGTAATATCAGATATTAAAATTGATCCACAGAGAGAGCTCAATGTATTTATTATAACTGAGCATAATTATACAGCAAAAATTGCCTCATGTGGGTATAGTCTATTTCAAACTGGCCCAACTTTATTCCAGTCATCTAGACTGATTCCAAGACAATCAGGCTTGAAATAGACTATACCCTCATGAGGTAATTTTAGATTGCTGCTGTATAATGCATTTCAATTCTCTCTGCCTACACAGAGCAGGATGTTATATATTAATAACAACAGACTCCAAGATGTCAAGGTGGAGTCTGGTCCATGCCATGTGCAAGACAGAGAAGAACTCCAGAGAATATATGTATATATATATATATATATATATATATATATATATATATATATATATATATATACTATTAATCTATGATATAAAGAGATGTCATAGATTGATATAGATCAGGCTAAGTTTTATCTATTGCAATGTTGAATAGAAGATAATTGGGCTGTTAAGAAGAATATTGTTTCACCAATCATCTGAATGTGGAGGGGATTCGACTGTCTGAAAATTGTCATTTAAATCCTGGCATTTTTCCTGAGGAAGCATAAAATATTTTATTATCTCAGACATAAAGTAGTTCAGAAATGGCTATTTACTAAACTTAGTCTGGCACAAGGTTATGAGTGGAGAGTACCCCATGTGAATAAGATTTATTTCACTAATGAACAGTCAGCAAGAGTAACTTGCTAACCATCATTTGTGGCCATATTGACATTTTTTTGTGTGTGTGCATAGTGTGTGCGAGTGTGTGCATGCATCCACCTTTCCTGGGCCAATGTCAACAACATTCTGGATCATCCCTCTCCAGTGGGATTATCTATATTTGTTTTTTTTTTTACTTTTTTTTTAAAAGCATAGTCTATCTTTGTACACCTTCAGATGGCTAGGTTTTGAATTCAGAGTATTCTTCTCATAGACTGGTTGTCAAACATGACTACAGAACTCTATTTGACCTTCAATTTAACCCATAGCTTGGGAGAGAAGAGATAAATTTACACCTTTATTTGCATGAAAGTGAGTGTTATGAACTTGACTGGAATTTGAACTCTGCTCTCCAATTTATCATTCTGAGCCACTAACCATTATATGCACATTATATGCACATTCAACACACACAACTAATATAAACTCTGATAACTGAATATAAAAACCCTGCAAATTCTTATGCTGTTTTTTTTTCAGTGTATTTTGTGAATTCATTCTCTCTTCAAATCAATCATTAATAAATTTTTTTTTCCTTGTCAGGTCACACTGAATGCATAGTAGATCTCCTTGAAGCTGGGATGAACATGAATATGTTTGACAACCAATACCGAACACCATTATGGTATGCCCTAAACAGTGGCCGATATTCAGCTGTGCAGACATTGCTTAAATTCAGTGGTCACATTGATTCTTTCCGCTGTCCCAAACAAGCTCCTCGGTCCTCATGTCCTGTTTGGCTGGCTTTCAACCAAGGTGCCTTACAGATAATAAAGCAATTTATTCTGACGGGTTTTGATAAAGAACACATCCGCTCATGTCTTCTCAATCCTGAAGAATTTGGCCTACAATGGAATGAAACAGAAAAGGAAATGTGGTTCTTGTATGCCCACCAGCCATTGTCACTTCAGCAGCTAAGTCGCATTTGGATTAGGCACCATTTGGGCCATTTCTTCTACCAGAATCTCAATAAGCTTCCAGTGCCAAAATTCCTCAGGGATTTTCTCTTAATGAAGGATCTTGATGAAATTCAATAGAAAAAGCTAAAAATATTCTTGGATATAAATGCAATTAGGATTATTTCACTAAAACTAATTGTTTTACTGATGAAAAAACCTACCTACATTGAAATAACCAAACACAACCATCAAGTAGCCAATAAAAGAAATAAAAATTTGTTAAAATAATTGACTATTCTTATCCATATACTTAATTGGTTCTTGACTTAATCCAGGGATTGTCTAACTTTTTTCAGCCAGAGAACTCCTTTTATTTCTGTTTCTTCCCTAATGACCCCCATTTAAAATATCTTTGAACCTTAAATTTCACTGTACTAATTAAATTAAATAAACAAATATTGCATCTTACTTGATACCAATCAGGCCAAATTACCTTCATAATTGTAAAATCTATTTTACAGTTAGAGGTTGAGAAAAGGGGATTGTTATCTGAAAATCAACTTGGAACAAATAAAAAAGGGGGGAAGGAATGCTGAATGTAGCATTAAATAAGTCACATGAAAATAAGTTAAAAGCTACTTGGATAAATGCAACTGAAGCTTTTGAGCCTGTTGATCATTGAGCTCAGTGTTTTTTCTTTCATCTGCACCAAAGATTACAACATACATGTACACTAACTAAAATTTAGCTCAGTGTCATTCACACCCCCCCACCCCCCACCCCATTGTCTATCATCGACCTCTTGATTAGAATCAACCCCTTGGAACTACTCACTGAATCCTAATGGGTATTTCAGACTCCATTTGGCAACTCCTGACTTAATCCAAATTTCGTAACATTTTATGTCTGTAGGACTTGATGTAATGAATATGCATACACCTGGTTCCCCCTCACAGTAATATGATTGGCTGGTGTCAGCCATAAATACAGACTGATGTGGAGGTACCAGTCCATTATGGTTACCTGCTAGATTCGCCTACTCGGTTACAGTAGTCCAAAACCACTTTGCTACTTTGAACAAATATATCCCTTTTCAGGACATATCAGGACTCAAATCACTGAGTGGGTCAACCATAAAAGGTTAAATCAAATTAGCTAGTCATTGTCTAAGTACAGATCCTTCTACTGACTTTCTTAAGTTTTTGTGTTTCTGCATTCAATATATTTACACAATCAGGTTGACATGAAAGAAATCTTTTTTTTTTTTCTAACATTATTTTCTATAAAGATTTTAAATTTTATAATTGTTTGATATTATTGTATTAAAAACCTCAATGTGCAGATTATTACAATTGGAATATAATATGAAATACTTCAATAAATTAATTTTTATGAAATCCTTAACTTTTCTCAACTTCTGGAAAGTCAATATAAAATAAGAGTGATAAAAATTCAAGTAAAATTCACAAGTTAAATATTAAATTTTAAATATTATGTTTTGTTTTAAATATTTTGAGCAAAGTCTGTTTTCACTTCTGTATTCAGTGTATAGTTTTCAAAAAAGAGTGCTGGAAAGTTTTGCACACAATACATGTATTAAGTGAGTGTGTAGTGAAATGGATATTAGTGTGGAAAGTGAAATGGATATTAGTGTGGAAAGTGAAATCAGAGTTCTAGTCTGCTGTGATGTGTTCCAGACGCCACATTCATTCTCAGGGTGCAGCTTCTTCTTATCAAATACTTGTGGCTTACAAAATAACTCTTTGGCCAAATTGTAACCCATGAAATAAAACCATGAAATGATTCAAGCTGTAGGCAAATTTTATTCAGTTGTAACTTTTTGCTGTAGACAAGCAAGGCATGGATGAGGGTAACTGTGGAGCTGAACTGTCTAAGAGGTGTGTCTTCCCTTTGCATTGTATGCAGGTGGTATCTTGTTCCTCTGCCCAATCTGTGTTCAGCTGCTAGTGACCACTGTCTTATAGCGACATTGTTCTTTGTATTGTCAGCATTATCTGTAAAATGTCATTCATCAAGAACTCAGAGTCTAGCTTCACCCAGTGACTTTCTTTGACAAGGTCATTTGACCTGATTCTTAGGAGATCCACTCCATAAAGCTGATCTTCTTTGCCAAAACAGATAATTGTTAAAGCAGTTTCTGTGATGCATTTCAGGTGGGTCCTTAGCAAGATATCAGCTGACAGCTGATATTACTACAGTTGTATTCACTTTGACACAAATACCCTTAAGAAAGTCATGAAACCCTTTCTTCTCCCTCCACCTATAGGTTAAATAAGCGAATAGACTGTCCTCTCTGGTTCTGACTGGTAGCCAGTCTAATAGAAGGAAAACTGAATTCAAAAAATAGAGAGGGAAACTTCATTCCCATGAAATGGTAGCAATTCACAGATAAGAAAAGGATTCTGTGGAGAGTCATGATCCCCTAGATTCTGAAGTGATATGTAATTTTTAAAAAATGAAATGATAGAGGTGTGCAAAATTTTCCAGCAACAAAAGTTAGGTTTCAATTCTGTATTCAGTGTATAGTTTGCAAAACAGAGTGCTGGGAATTTTTTTATTCACCTACTATTTAATTATTGTAACATCTGACCAATATATATGATGTGATTTGTCACATGCAAGGAAAAATTTAATGCAATTTCAAATATGGCAATCTTATTACCTCCTTTTGCAAGAGTAAAATATTTGAAGATGCAAAAAAGATGAAAATGGTAGACATTCCTGGTGGATTTTCAACCCACAGACAATGACTTCAGGAGTGTCAATGTATTGGTGTGAATATGGAAATAATGAGAGTATTTTCAAACTCTGACAAAAAGCATAACATCAAGTTTCATTTGACCCAATTGAAATAACAGCTAGCCAAATCAAACACCAAGTACCATTAAAATGGCTTCCCTTTTAACACACACACATACATAACCATTATTAAATGTAACAGATAATGAAAAAAAAAATGATTGTTTTTTTAATCAGCTTCTCTTGATTTCAAATCAAAGTCTTTAGCTGATTAATTTAAAAAATATGTTTTAACAGATTTAAACAAAAATTTGTAATTTATCTCTTTCTAAGCTTCCTGCCTGATGATGAGAGATGTAACAGTCAAAAATATTCAGACCCTTTCTTCTACCCAATTAAAGCATGGACTGTTTATTCATGAATTTTTATCTAATGAAAAGCATTTAGTTGAAATCAAGAAAAGCTGTTTAAAAAACCCTTTCATTGTCATCAATGATACATGTGTAAAATAAAACTTGCTGTCTAAATATATTATTCAAATAACTATATATATATATATATATATATATATATATATATATATATATATATATTTGTAAACAGTCACTATTACTGCTGATAATGAAAGACTCTTCAAATTGGATTGAGTTCTCTAGGTCACTGGTGTGGTTATGAAAAAATAAATACATAAAAATTTGCCTTTCTCTCTACCAGGTGTCAATACCCTAGGGGTTAGAATGTCTGACTGATACCAAATCAGTCAGATTTTGGTCCTGGCTTGAAGCAATCAGATGTCTAACCACACTGAGGAGCTGTGATACAGTGAAACAGTCTGTCGGTGGATGACTCTATATATATATATATATATATATATATATATATATATATATATATATATATATATATGGTAATTAATCAAGCCTAGAATAATCCTCAGCAGAATGCAGAAAGCACTGGACAGCCATTTCGTCCTATCTGGGACTCATCAACAGTGCGCATCCACTACCAAGAATCAAATCAGGACCATTTCGATACAACACAAACATCATACCAACTGTACTACAGGCCTCGGTGATGAAGATGACACAAACTAGACTCAATAGAGTGCCGCTACTCACTCAGTTCCGCAGTGATTCTCATCCAAGTATTCTGATAACCTTGGAACAGTGCCCCAAGAGCCATGACTGCTTATTGACCCTTAGCCACTCCATCAAAGAGCATTAGCTGGGTCTAGCAAGGATATACAAGTAATTTTGGGGATTTGGACTAATCATATAGTAATTCGTCAAGCCTAGAATAATCCTCAACAGAATGCAGAAATCACTGGATGGTTTGATTACTATATGATTAGCCTAAATCCCCCAAATAATTACCTATATATATATATATATATATATATATATATATATATATAGTTGAATAATACATCTTAGATGCATCAACACTGGTCTTCAGTGATGCACTGTCCTCATCGCCGATTTCAAGTTTTGTAAAATTTAAATATTAATATTAATAACCTACTGTAAACAGAGTAAGAAGCTAGTTGCATGAGTTCCCACAATTCCCTCAGAGTCAATTAGCCACCATCTTTGAATTTTTATAGTTAATAATCAGCAAAACTCTTTCATCAAAGTTCATCTCAGAATATTTTTCCTTTCATCTTAGATTTGAATCAACGATGAGTCAAAAATCATGCATCATGCAGTTTTCTATTTTCATTTCTTTACAAGAATGAAATGATTTCAAAGACACAAAATGGCTGATGTATTTCTCAAGATGACATCACATCTCATAGGACATATTATGATAAGAAAAATATTTATTAACATAGTTGTGTCATAAAAAAATACAGAAATAAAAAATTAATTATACTGTGACTTTGTCATGTCCATAAATAAATAAAAAAATAAATAAAAATGAATTATACTATCATGGTGGCATATCCATAAAAAATGAATAAAAATTAATTATAGTGTCAAAAATAATTATAATGAAATAATTATAACAATTATAATTGTCTTTAATTCACTCTTTCTAAATGAATAAGAATCATCCCCACTTTTTTCCCTTACACGCACGAACACATGACATTCTCACTATTAGAAAAGCAGTTCACACAGACAGGTCATTAACATGGCTATCAACAAAATGGTAATCTCCTTTTCCTTTTTCAGGCCATAATAGTAACATTTTAGAACTCAACAAAAATTCAAGGTAAGAAAATCACAGACACTTCTTGTATTTCTTCAACTAAATTATCTGGACTCACAATTACATACATGTATAATAAAAAAAACATATGAGAAAAACTGCATAGACTTTGCTTATTCTTTAGCTTATGTCAGATTAAGATCCATATTTAATCTACATTGGATCCCAAACTCACACAATTTTATTCAGTCTTATTGCCTCTCATTTCTCCAACACCAAATAACAACCAGATATTAAATAATATTCATTTTGTTGTTTCCACATTTGGTGCGTCTCATTTTTATGAGTATTTTTTGTATATACAGGGTGTCCATAAAGTTCGTGTACATTTTAAAAAAATTATAACTTTATTTGTATTTGCGATACCTAGTTATAAGTATAGCTAAAATAACTAATGTGATTTCAGGCATTACTGTAAATCATTTGGCAAATGTATTCCATGAACTGCAAAATTGTATTACCCTTTGTATTGCTAATGATGGAGGACATGTGGAAACTTAAATAAAATTTCAATAAAACCTTAAAAAAATTTAGATTTACTTCTTTCTAATCCTTTTTATAAATTATTTCTATCAGAAATACAAATAAAGTTATAAATTTTTTAAAGTGCACACGAACTTTATGGACACTGTGTATAAAGGTAAGGTGGTTTATAATAATTTACTCAGAGTTATAACTCTCTGACAACATTCATATTAAAATTAAATTGCTATGGTATTCAACATTTGTCTCAGTCTACAATATGTATTGCTAATTTGAGTCACCAATGAGAAAAAAGTCAATTTGAAATTTAATAGTGCTGGACTTTAAATGTTATCCAATTTGTTTCTGGTAACCTAATCGAGCCCCAAAGTATCTTGTTTCTATTTTTCTGGCTATAAAGAGAATATATAAATGATTATTAATAAAGCAAGACACAATGTTTCTATTTAAAAATAGAATGTTTCAATGATATTACTCAAAAGAAATAAATGCTTAGAAAGAGCATAAAAATTCCTTACAAGATCAGATATGTGAATAAATAATAAGATTATGAGTGAAGCAAAAAAAAGCAAACTAGATACATAGCCAGAAGTGTGTTTTACAGCAATTACAAATGATAACTAACAAATGCCTTCAAAGTATTTGTTGACACAAATTTAATTTAAAACTGTTGTCTTGTAGTAAAAAAAAGGTTCTTTGTTGAAGTTTGTAGTGTCGCTTCAAGTGAGAATCATCTTGTGTCAATATATAAGGTATAGTTCTTCATACAACTGATAGTTAGTCCTTTCTTCTCACTCTCCTTTAAACAAAGTAGTAAAAGAAAGCAAAAAGACAGAGCTATTAGTTATAAGAATACACAATGAATGGTTGTGAGCAAAAAGTGCTGTGAGCTACAAATTGGGGTTGTCAACATCAAGCAAATACAGAAATCTAAATATCTGGGAAGTGTTTTAATAGCTGGCAGAATATGTGACACTGAAATCTGAAGGTGCATTGGAATAGCAAAAGATGCCTTCCAAAAACTAAGCAATGTATTAAGAAATGGAAATATTTCATTAGAAACAAAGAAAAGAGTGTTGAACTGCTATGTAATGTCAAATCCTCCTGTATGTCAGTAAATGATGGACAATTTCCTCACAGGTGAAGAGGAGACTTGAAGCAACAGAGGTGTTACTCTACAGAAGGATGCTGAGTATACAATGAGTGGAGCATGTAAGCAATAAGGAAGTTTTAAGAAAAATGGAAACAAAAGGACACATACTCAGAATCAGAAAGTGATAGTTGAAGTTTCAAGGGCACAAGGAAAGAAGGCTTGGGAAATTTGATACTCACAGGACATATTAAAGCTGAGAAGGAGAGAGGTAAACATTGAGTAACCTATCTAAGCTTGGGTAAATGAATGGCAGAACAATAAGCAAGAGGGATAGTAAAAAGATAAATATTGATAAGGGCTATAAAGAATAGGAAATTGTGGAGTGCCATAATCATCAATGTCCTGAAGGGTCACAGAAGAAGAAAAAGTAGGAATGACTTACTGGCTGCTAAAGTTGGACTAGTTTGGGTTCTCAGGCTTTGTTCAGATTATGATTTCTGCTGAGAGAAAAAGAGGATATTCTGTATAGTATCTGGCTATTTAAAATCTGTTGATGATTTGAAAGAGGTTTTATGTATCATGGAGTATAGTGTGTTTTCATTGGCCAATAAATTACATGATACATCATGTGACCTGCTTTCTAATATATCTGAATTTATTAACAGCAGTTGGCTAAAAGGAGGATCAGACTTAAATTAAAAATGTTTTGTTGAGTGATGTGCCTGCAGGTTAATGTTTCATACAAAATTTAATGTCTAGAAACAAAGAATGTGGAGGAGAAACAGATGATATTCAAAATGGCTGACTGTGTGTACAAAGAACTATTAGGTTGGTGCAAAAATAATGACGTAATAATGTTGTTTTTTGACGTTAAAAATACGTCAAAAAACGACATTATTACGTCATTATTTTTGCACCAACCTAATATATTCTGATCAGATTGGATGAACAAAATGAAAAGCTTTTGTATTATTAGCTGAAACAGCGGGAAGATTACCAGTTGTCACTTTAAATTTGATTTGTTCAAAATTAATTTTTAGTTTAAATAATTTATTCAGACCCCCACCCCTTAAAAGTTTACTTGTTCATTTTTGGACAATGAATTTTATTTCTTCTGTTGCATGAACTACTGCTGATTGTTGCTGGCCTTGTTTTGACAGTTCAATCTACTAATCTCCTTTAAAGGAAAGGGAAGGTGATGCTTCAGCCAGCAGTAAAGGAAAAAAAGGAAAATCATTCACATGCTCCAAACAAAAAATAAAACAACATTGTCAAGCAAATTTGAATACAGTTTAATCGTAACAATTAAATGAAAGAGAAAAGGTGTTCCTGGTAATGTTAGAGAATGTTCATCTAGAATTATAAAGTTCGGGAAAAACAAATGTCCATATATGTACAAATGTATGAATTTGTGCATATGCACTTGTGAAGATATATATATATATATATATATATATATATATATATATATATATATATATATATGTGTGTGAGTGTATGTGTATATATTTATGGATAGAAGTAACTCAGTGTAATATAGTAGAAGCTTATGAAACTTTATTTGACTAATTCAATAATTTATTTTACTAATGGTTTACTAATAGCAAAATAGTTGATGGCATGTGCTTATTGTATTACCACATTTACTTAGTAAATTTCTTTTTCTGTGGTCAACAAAGTTGGGTGTCTGGGGGTAAGTACTTTATCTCACTTGTGTCACTTTCTCATAATGACTTGAGTTCATGAATGAGATGACTTTCTTCAGCATGGTATGCGTAAGTGAAAGCACTATGTGTGCTCCTGTTTGTGCTTGCTGTAGGTACCTATATCTGCACGCCTGTTCACTCGGGGGTTTTCATTTATTCTTATATAGATCAGAGATAGGCTCTAAATGAAAAACCAAAATTTAATATTTTTTATCATGTTCCCATTGATTGAGAAAGGTCACATGGTGTGCTTACTGCTGCATCAACATGAGGTGACACCATGTTTGCTTTTATGTGTTTATTTTCAGACTTGATAAAATTATAATTGTAGAGGGAATTTGAAAATGTATTTTTATTTATTTATTTCTTTTTGTGTATTTTCAAAGTCCCAACACTTCAAAGAGTGCCTAAGCAATTTACGTCTCCACTGCTGGGAAGCTTATCTTTCCTATTTTCAATAGAGAAAATTTTCACTTCCTCAAAAATAACATCATTTACATATTTCATGAACAGAAACAAAAATAAAAGAAAGTTTTGTATTTTTGAAACAAATCTTGTCTCTTTCCTTTCACATCAACATGTTCATTATTATCTATTTCAATAAAATCAATATTTCTAATCTGTTCAGTTTAAAAAGTTTCATTAACATGTCTGCTCCTTTTGGCCAATTCATTGGTTTTCACAGCTGCTATTTCGTGTGGTTATTCCAAGTTTATATAAAGAAAATTATTGGCTAGAAAAGAAAGAAATAAATACAATTTACAAGAATGCAATCAACTAAGAATTTGAAACAATAATTTATCTTTTAAATAAATGTCAATTAAATCTAAAGTTTGATATTCACCAATTGAGACACACTACATTCCAAAATTGTAAGAACCTTATGAAAATTATTTCTTTCTTCTTAAAGAAGATGTTTTTGTTGAAAAAAAATACTCACTGGGAACACGACAGTATAATGAATGAATGAATGAAAAATGTCCTACCTTAACTTTTGGTGGTAACAGAACAAACAACATTCATACAAGAAGCAATAACAAACAAGACATTGTTATGGTTTTAGAACAAGGTAATTAATCTATTTATTCAACATGGATCTCTTATAACAACTGAAGAAAAAGGAGGAAAGATTAACAAAAATGGTCGATACAATTTGAAAAACAAATGTCCAAGATCCAAGGGAAATAACTAATCCCTTATTAATTTTATTTTATTTTAAATATTATCTACAAAGAGTGCAACAGTTTCAACAGTTTTGAGTTCCATAGATGAAAATCTATTTGTAAATGAACTGCTCATACATATTTTTTATTTCATAATTCATAATCAAATGAGTAAAATTTAAACTGTTTTCTTGGTGACTAGCATTACTTGTGAATTTGGTGCTTTTCTGTAATTTTTATATTGAAGAATTCCTTATAAGATTAACTGAATAGGTGCAAAGTTCTTTGATTGCACAAAAAAAAATATTTTTACTTGGCATAAAATTGTAAGATGATCATATTCCAAGCTTTAACTGAATGTTGCAATGCTTCCTTGTAGAAAATTTAGCAAAAATCTCGGTCTATCACTGTTATTTGCAATTTTTTGAACATTTCTAATAGACATGACAACAAATTGTAAAAGATGTAATAGAAAATCAAACAAAAGATTTTCAGAAAATTTCCCAAACATTAAGCCAGATACAACAAGCATCAAAATCTTCCATTCACAAGAACTTAACCAATAACTCACAAGCAACACTTATGTAAGTTAAGCCCAAGTCATATTTTCATAAATAGCCACTAGGAAACATAATTGTTGTGGGTAAAAATCATATTGAAAGAGAAACATGATCGGCAAATGTGATCTGTACAAAGAAAAAGTATTTCAGTTTTGATAGATTTGACTATTAAAGAATTCTTTTCCATTGTATGATCTACAAGATTCATAGAAAATGATTGCTTATAGCAAATTAGAATTAAGATCTTGGGTGGATTTACTTATATTATTATTAGAACATCTGACCAAATGATGTATTGTTTGTAATCACCTGGAAATAGACGTGCTAATGTTCCAAGAAAATGGCTCCAATCAGGCCAATGACTTCATTTTCACACCTCTAATGAGATTTAGATAATGATGTTATCCTTACCTTTTGATATATGCATACAGTTTTGCAGATAATCATGTTATATAACAGTATAAAATGAACAAGACTTAATTAACGATAATTGATAACTCTGAAATTAAGCATAAATCCAATCAAAATTGCAGTAACAATTATTACCTTTCATTTTACCACAAACTGAAAGATGCTAATTAACATAAAGTTTAGGTCATTTAATTAATAATAACTGTTTTAAAAAAATATTATAATATAGTTTACAGCATGGGTTAAAGTGCTCAATATCAGAGATAGAGCATATGTAAATATAAAAGTGGATATTGAAGTCAACATCCAGAGGCAACAGTTTGTTTCTTTCTAAACACAATCATCAAGTCATCATCTGACAATTGCATTTCACCTCGGAGTGTTGACTTCAATGTCCTTTTATATATATATATATATATATATATATATATATATATATATATATATATATATATATATATATATATCATAATTATTTTCTATTTTAAAAATATGGTTTCATTAATACACAGGAATTACCATGTTTCAAAACAGAAACTAAAATTTTAAATTTAATTATAAAATTAAATTTAAAATCCATAGCTCCATGGAAAGAATATGTGTTGAATAAATTGTTGGATGAAAGTTGTTAATTTTAGTGAATATTAAACTGTGTATATTAAAATTAAACAGTTTCTTGAGAGCTGAATTTTAAGTGTAAATTAGTTTCCAATTCACAGTTCATTCAGAAGTTGTCTCTCATTTGATTGTTGAACTCAATAGCAAGAATGAATTATGATCTCACTGTGCAAGTTAGTGAGTGAGTGAGGCTGGGATTTATCCAAAGGCAAGAGAGAAGAAACTATTTTAATTGTAAAATAGTGAGACCTTGCTGCCAGTCTAATACCGTGCTTAAATTTTAAAGATGAGGTACCAAAGTGGAAAACTCAAGAGAATAATTCTCATGAAAATTCCCTTGAGAAAGATAGGACTCCGTCTAATATTCACTTCCAAGTTAAGTGCATAATAGCAGGGTAGACTGAGTTCTTTTGCCTTAGTTGGTAACTAGTGTAAGTGAAGGAAAATTCTGAATTCAAAACCAACATTAAATCCTTTGAAGTGGTTGGAGGCCAATTTTGAATTCCTTCCAACATTACCTGTAACCAAACTGATGCCAATACATAATTTTGATAGTAATGATGAAATTAGCCTTTTCCATGTGGGAAACATTTGGCATTCATTGACTAAACAGTTAGTGTTACTATTGACTGAAATTTATGTAATCTTTTTATTAAAAGTCTTTTCATGAAATTAGAAAATTCAAATTCACTAGTATTGATGGGTTTGGGGTGTCCTTCCAAGATCTTCATTTTTAGAAGTATAGAAAGTTAACAGTGTGATTGTATCATTATTTTCTCTTATAGTCAATGTGCTGACCAATTTTGTTGTTGCTGCTTTTGGAAGTGTTTAAATGAGGGTGGCTTTTATTATTTGGTATGGGTCTTTATTTGTGATTTTGTAGCACCAGTTTCTAGGGTTTGATGAAAGTTCCTCTCCTGTAATATTTAAATGATTTATTTGTTTGAAACCATTTTTAACCATAGATCTAAGAAAATGGTTGTATACAGGTAGTTTACATACTTCTAAATGAGTTGGATGCCATGCAGGACATCCACATGAGAGTCTAGATCTGAGGTTATTCAAGAATGTGACTAGTTTTCAGGTCAGTATTTTGGTTTGTAGCTTTAAACAGTTTTTAAAATGTATATGTAGTGAGTTTAGGCTATGACACAGATGATCAGCTGTAGAGAACATACATTGTAGCAGTGGCCAGTCGTCTAATAATGGCAGCAGCTGACAGTTGCCTTTATAAATTCATGCTTTCAAAAAGAAAATTTGTTCTCTTTTCATCTGCCTATGCATAGGGTCAGAACAGGAAGCATTACTCTCCAGTGGTTCTGTAAGTAATACTTTTCTTTATTCAGAAACATAGACTTTTTGATTTGTACTCTGTTGCTAACAAAAGGTATAACTTTTCCACAGTCAAAATTTTATTATTTTGTTTGTATTTTTTGGAATAAATATTTAATAGTATTTCAGCTTGTGTATTTACTCTCGTTAGGTGACTTTGATATATTTGGGAAGGATATTGGAATATACTGGCAGCAAACCACCTACATATGGATAGGAAATGAATTCAGTAAATATACAAAAATAGAAAAAGGTATATGACAAGGATATCTCCAGACTTATTTAATTTATACATTCTCTGAGAGAATTAGAAATCTTACCAGGATTCATTATTGGCAGCCACAATCTTAATGACATCAGATATGTAGATGACACAGAATTGATAGCAAATATAGAAAGGGAAGAACTCCTACAGAAGATAGTGAGGAAAGCAGGAAGAAAGGACTAAACATCAATTGTAAGAAGATAGAATGCATGATTGTTAGCAAAAAGAACAGCCCAACATGCAGATTACAAATTGGAGATATCTAAAATCAACTACAACAATTTAAATAACTGGGAAGTGTTTTAAAAGAGCACAGAAAGTGCAAAACTTAAATTCAAACATGCATTAGGATAGCAAAAGATGGTTTTCAAAAGCTAAGCAAACTATTAAGAAATAGAAAATGTTGTTAGAAACAAAGAAAAGAGTACTGAACTGTTATGTAATATCTATCTTTCTATATGGCATTGAATGCTGGGCAATCTTCTCACAGATTAAGAAGAGATTTGAAGCAACAGAAATGTTGTTCTACATAAGGATGCTTAGGATACCATGGACAGAACATGCGAGCAACAACAGAAGTTTTAGAGTAAATAGAAATAAAAAGGTACTTATGTCATGTACATATTGGAAACTAATACTTAACATCAGAAATAGACAGTTGAAATTTCTAGACACATCATGAGGAAAGAGGGCTTGGAAAATATGATACTCACAGGACAGATTGAAGGCAACAAGGACAGAGGAAAATAGCATATAATCTATCTAATGAGCTTGAGTAAATAGATGGTGCAGTAAAGTTTAGGAGAGATAACAAAAAGACAAAATTTATTACAAGCTACAAGTGATAGGAAATTGTGGAGAGCCATGATCACCAATGTTCTGAAAGGAAGGACACAGCACATTGAAGAAGATGATCTCATAATTTTGGGATGTCATTATATATATATATATATATATATATATATATATATATATATAAAGAAATATAGTCTTAAGATAGAGTGTGTGTAAATATAAAAGTGAACATTGAAGTCAACACTTAGAGGCGATAGTCTGTTTCATGCTAGATGCAATAAAAATATATGTATATAATGACATACCAAAATTATATACACATATATATATATATATATATATATATATATATATATATATATCCAAGTATAGCATTGGTGTATATGGAATAAATTCCAATAACCAACAAATACTATTCTTAAAAGAATGTTCAATACAAAGTAGAGCAAATATAATTATTTATTCGAAAATTATATTAGGTTGTCCGAAAAGTTTGTAAGCACTTGCAAAAAATTGCAACACAATCCTGCACAATTGAGACAAGTGATGGGTTCAGAAAGGGCAAGAGATACCGTCGGTTCCAAAACAAGATCGATTTGGCAAGAAAGTCATATTGTGCATTTGGTGGAACTTTGAAGGAATTGTGCATTTTGAGTTGGTTTCGAATGGTCGTGCTCATCAGTGCCGAACTTTACTGTCAGAAACTGGAGCGGGTCTACGAAAAGTTGAAGCAAAAGTATCTGGCACTGATCAACTGAAAGCGCGCTTTGATGCAGCAGGACAATGCCAAGCCACACACTGCCAGGAAGACCAAAGACAAGTTTGAAGAGCTGGACGTCATTGAGGTTCTGCCACATCCAGCCTACAGTCCTGACTGTGCTCCATCAGATTACGGCTTTTTCCGCTCAATGCAACACTTTCTGAAGGGCCGCCAATTCGACTCGTTTGATGAAGTCAAGGAAGCGTGTCAAGAATTCTTTGATTCGAAGCCGGCTGAATGGCACTTTCACCAGATACAAAAGCTTGCAGATCGATGGCAGAAAGTCTTGGAAAATGATGGTCTTTATTTCGAGGAATAATTTTTGTTGTTTTTGTTATTACTTGGCGAGTAAAATTTCAATTTTTTGCAAGTGTTTACGAACTTTTGGGACAACCCAATAGCATAAACATGTTATAAAATCACTATAATTTTCATTATAATTTTCAAATAAATAATTATATATATATATATATATGTGATAAAAATATAATTTTAAGGTATGCTATATTTATGGGTTAAAGTGCTCAATATCAGGGATAGAGCGTATGTAAATATAAAAGTGAACATTGAGGTCAACACCGAGTGGCGACAGTCTTTTTCATGCTTATATGCAAACTTCAGGCTATGTGTGTTGTACTTTGGCTCAGCCATTTACCCATACTGTTCAATGGCACATTATAAGTAGATCTATTGTATTTTTCTAACAATTATTAGTAGGTTGGCAGTAATGTTCATGTTTCAAATTATTTGAGGGATTATTGGATAGAAATGCTTATCTGAATGTAATTTTCTCGCTACTTTATGCGTTGTTAATTAACATTTTTTACTTGTTATTTATTATTGATTACTTAATTATTTGCTGCTGATTATTATGACATTTAATTGTATTTATGCATACATTTGAAATTTGTTAATTAGTTTATTATTTATTCAATTTATTTACATATTGATTGATTTGGATTATTTTAGCTTATTTATTTATTTATTTTTATTTATTTTTATGCTATTTTTTGATTTTAAGTAAAAATTTATCTTTTGTGTCTACATTTCCAGATTGGTCATGTTCATTTATTTAGTTATTTATGTTGGCCCAAGAAGATAATTTATAGATATTTTCTCCTCCAGACAAAGTTTACAGATTTGGATTTATTGTCGTAGGCTGATGCTGTTTCTTTATTTCCAATTATATTTTCCATGTGATTCAATTTTGTTTTTAATTTCCCATATTAGGTTTATAAAACAATGTGTGGTTCAAGTATTTACTGCTTCTAAAGGATCTTCTGTGTGCATAGTTTCATTTTTTTACAGGTTCCTTCAATTGTTGCCACTGGGTGTTGCCCTCAATGTCTAAATATATATATATATATATATATATATATATATATATATATATATATATATATATATGTGGACATTGAGGACAATATATATATATTGCCACTGGGTGTTCTCCACTTATATATATATATATATATATATATATACATTGAGGTCAGTATATATATATATATATATATATATATATATATATATATATTGTTACTGGGTGTTGACCTCAATGTCCACTTATATATATATATATATATATATATATATATATATATATATATATATATATATATATATATATCACGTGTCAACATGCAGTGGCAACAATTGAAAGAACATAGAAAAACATCCTTTACAAGCAGCAAATACTTGAACAGCACATTGTTTTCTAAACCTATAAAGGAAATTTTATATATATATATATAGATAGATAGATAGATAGATAGATAGATAGATAATGTGGAGGCACAGTAATAGATACCAACTCAGATTGAGGAATCAAAGAGCTGAGTTTCAATTCTCATTAATACCTTTGGTAAGATCACTATATATATATATACATATATATATATATATATATATATATATATATATATATATATATATATATTAGGTTGGTGCAAAAATAATGACGTAATAATGTCGTATTTTGACGTTAAAAAATACGTCAAAAAATGACATTATTACGTCATTATTTTTGCACCAACCTAATATGTATATATATATATAGATTACTATATATAGATCACTATATATATATCTATATATCTATATATATATATATATATAGATAGATAGATAGATAGATAGATAGATAGATAGATAGATAGATTACTATATATAGATCACTATATATATATCTATATATATCTATCTATATATATATATATATATATATATATATAAAGTAAAGGTAAAAAAATACATTGGATATTTAATCCAAGTGGATCCTAGTAATATAAAATATTAAAACTGATCCACAAAAAAGAGCTCAATGCATGTATTAATACAGAGCAATATAATTAGTAAACAAATAAATGCAAAATTCCCTAATATGGGGTAGAGCCAATTTCTGCAGATGATGATATCGATCATCTGTCTTATCAACCCCAATGTGGAATGAGTTCACATCTATAAAATTAGATGAGGCAGGAAGTAGAATTTAACTGTGAAAGTTAACAAATACAATTTAACAAAAACATCTAATACAGAATTTACACATTTCAGTGTTTTAGTCAGATGAAAGGGGAGGGTAGAATGTATCTGTCTTAAAGGGAAGAAATTTTATTAATATGATCCTAAATATTAACCTTATGACACTAATTTGGGGTTATGGGAAAAAAATGAATTTTTAATTTCAAATTAAAAGAGAAATAAATAAATATATATATATATATATATAGTTTTAGGTACCCTCTTGTATAAAATATAATTAACCATTATATGACTAAATTCAATTTATTTAATTAAAAATAATTTTAACACTAATTAACATGTAAATATAACTGTCTTTCTTTAGAATAACCAGAAAATATAATCATTAATCCATAATATTTTTCAAAGATTTTTATTGTTTTTTATTATATAATATGATTTTGTATTATATAATAACATAAATAGTACTTTTTGATTAACAATATATTTAATACACTTATTATAAAATATAATAAATGTAATAAATATAAACTTTTGATGGTAAATAAATTACAACTTGTAATTAAATTCTTTCCATTGGTACCAAAAAAAAACTAAAAAAATATTTTGAATATATTTTCAAACATTTGAATAAATTATTCTGATTCATATTCTTATCTCTAAAAATTTCCATAAAATATTTTAATGTGAATATTATTTTTTATTTAAATACCACAAGACACAAGTATAATTTAGCAAAAACTGACAAATAAAATCAATATTTTACTTTGTGTGCACAAATGAAATTAACAATTGAAGAAATATATTTGCTTGAAAACAAAGAAAATACTCTACTTTATGTGTATGAATGATGCATAAAGACTGAATTTTTTTTTTTTTTTTTTTTTGGCATTTCCCCACAAGCAAGTCAATAAAAGCCACTCCGACACGAGGGCAAATTACAAATGTATGCATAAATACAAGTAAATGTCATTTTGTGAAAGAATAAGAAAAACAAAAAACATTTTTACAGAGAACAAATAATAAAAGAAGCGGAATCAAGAAGACAGAAGATAATGAATAACATTACATTTAAATTTTTGAAGATCAAACTTGGCTGGAACACAAGAAGCCAGAAAAGAGTTCCACAAGCAAGAAGTGCGAGAAAAGAAACTGTTGGCATAGAACTTACAGTTACATGTAGCCATTTCAACAGTGAAATGATGAAATCATGTTGCCAAACTAGTACTGCACTTCAATGCATAAAGTCTACATACCAAAGAGGAAAGTTTCTCATAACAATTACCATGAAAGTATTTATAGAAGCAACATTATGATGGTGGGAAATTGACTGGAACCGAGATACCAGGTCAGGACCAATAATGTCACAGATTCTATTTTGGAATTTATCAAGAATTTCTAAATATATAGCAGGAGCACCAAATCATATGTGGCAGCAATATTCAATGTAAGGATGAATGATTGATTTATAAATATGTAAGATAGAGATTTTGGCAAGAAAGATTGTCTAGCATAACACAGTGAACCAACTTTCCTAACAGCAGACCTAGCAATTGATTCAATATAATCTTTCGACTTCATGCCATTAGAGAATGTGAGCCCAAGAAGGTACAAGTCACTCTTCTGGAGGTTAGCATCAGCCATGCTGATGGAAGGCAGAAAGGAGTCTCTCAGATAATTAAAAGAGAGCATTTTTATTTTGAAGGCATTAAGATTAACAAACCATTCTTTACCTCAGATAACAGCAGATTATAGGTCATTTTTGAGATCAGCTGTCAATTTGACCATATAGAACTGATCAGACTTAGTATTAAGACAAGAGTAAATAATTGTATCATCAGCATAGATACCAATTTGAGAACTGAAGAAATTGTGAAGGTCATTGATGAAAAATTAGGAACAATGTAGGTCCAAGGATAGAGCTCTGGGGGATATCTGCATTATGATCTAGAAGATTTCAGACAAATATAACAAGTATTCATTGGTCAATCTAGCTTGTTGATTGGTCAGTTCCGACCAATCAAACCATCTGCACGTGACCAATCTGTTTTCCCGCTCATATGCTGGGAGCCTCACGACCATTATATAAACCCAACACGTGTAAACTCCCTCGAGTTTTCTTTCTATTCATCTCTCTCTCGCACGTCTCATTCCTTGCTACCAAGTGCACTCTTCAAGAACTCCCGTCTTAGCCATTGCGGTCAGACGTTAAAGACTATTACCAACATTCACACAAGTACGAACTCTGAAATTTCTACTGAACTTTTACCAACTTTACAACTCACAATTCCAAATTTTATTCTTCTAAATTACAGTTTAATATTACTTCTTAATATGAACTCCAGTACAACTATTACCTAATCAAAGGGACACGACTCTGTCCTACCTTTTCAGTTCGCATGCATGTACATCAAACATTAATAAATTCAACTGTTATGTTTTGAAATCATTCAGTTCAGTTTCGTATTTTATTCTATGTGCTATTTACATCAAATATAAATTGCATTGCGTCCACGCATTGTCCTTAACCCCACCTTTTCTAGCCAAAGTTAAATATTGATAACACCGTCACTACAAGATTGGCAACCCCAACGTCCGTCGTTCGATGTTCACAACAACAATGGTAATACAACCGCTACAATCATCTAAAATTTGATAGACCCTTTCAGCAATAATTGTTAATATATCAGCAGTTGACCAAGAGAAGCAAAAGTGATATTGCTTATCTGAAAGAAAACCCTGTAATGTTAGATGCTTAAACAATTCAGAGTTGACCCACGACTTTCATTGGTTAATGAGTGTGACGTCAATTTCCTGATCGAGAAAGTCACTATGTCTCCATTTGATGTTTTTCATCCACATTTTAAACAATTCATTGAAATGGATTCAATAGAGCAAAAATGTTTTTTTTCCTTTTAAACTTTCCTTCGCTTTCATAAAAGATTAGATTAACACTTTTGCAAATATTGAGTTCCATATAAGTAATACAATATTCGCACTTACCAGATTCAAAGCATCCAAGATGTTTTGCTTGTCAGGCTTGACAAAGCATACAAGATGTTTTGGTTGTAGCAAGGGTGTCAAATTCAAGGGTGAAAGGGACGCAACTCTTTCCGTCGGAAAATGTCTCACACGCTGCAACGCAAAGCCATGTACACCGAACACTGGTGAAATGGTGTTCTGTTCATTTTTTTCCAAGCGACCTGCTTTTATGGAGTCCAGAAACACCTCATTACCATGCGTGTAACGCGACTTTGCGTGACTGCACGAGACCGTAAATATTAAAAGTCACGGACGCCATCTTGGATCCTTTCCTTTCGTAACCCACAGGTCAGACAGACGCGAGGGCGTTTGGGAGGTAAGCCATTACTTTTTTTTCCCACACTCCCCCCTGATCTCATGATCACAGAGGTGACAGGGAGGCGGCGATCGCTTTCGCCGGGTGCTTCTTTGAAGAGGGACGCTGCGAGCCTCATCGCCGCTTGCGCTCATGTCCGCGGTCTGAGGCTGCTGATATCTGAGTCACTGCCTGATGGAGCTGGCATGAACCAAAGCGATGCCTCACTGGTCTCAGATTCCGATTCGCTCCCGTCGTCCAGCGATGGTTACAACTGCGTCGCCGGCCGCAGGTCCTTAACGTGACGGGGCACACCGTCGACCCGCACCGCCTGTGGGCTGATCACCTCAGTGACGCGTCCGGTTCCGTATTTCGTCGTGCACTTGATGCGCGGGTTTTTAACCCAGACGACATCGCCTTTCTTCAGCCTCTCTCTGGTTACTTTCAGTTCCGTCAGCGGGTTGGTCTCTATGCCCTTCACTCTGACGTGGTAGCTATGCAATGTGTCGGCTGGAGTCGTAGAGGGTGAGACATCATCCTTCGGGGTCACGTTGTACAAGTAGACCGCCTCAGACACCGCGCAGCCCGTCCTGGCTACGATGGTCTTGACGGTCCTGTGGTTCCGCTCGATGATCCCATTTCCACTCGGTACGTGGGTGCACCGGAACCGTAGGTGCACTCCCCAGGCATCCGCAAACCTCCTGAACTGCTCACTGTTGAATGCGGTGCCATTGTCGGTTAATATCTCCGTTGGGGGCCACGTTCAAGGAAGATACCATTTAACTGACGGATGATGGTGGCTGAATCTTGCCGACGCAGCAGCCGCCATATCGCAAACCTGGATGGACCGCAATCAATGAGCGTCAGGAAATCCTTGCCGTTGTGGTGAGTAACGTCTATCGCCAGCCGGCTCCAGTGGTTCCTCACGCTCAGCTGCCCTTTCTTCCAGCGAACGGGTGCTGGGTTTATAGACTGTCACGCCACGCAGTTTCTGACCACTCTTCTGACGTCTGTCTTTTGTATTCCTGGGTCAACCAACTTGGCGAAATACAGGGTCCGCTTGACTCCAGGGTGCCCGCTTTGTTGGTGGACTTCTTTGATCCGATTAGATCGAACGGGACTCATGGACGCAGCGCAGGCGGGTTGCACGGGCTCAATAGCTTTCTTAGTGGCGTCAAGCCACCTTTGGGGCACCCTCGTTAAACAATCTGCCTTGTTGAGGCTAGATTTGACCAGGACACCTCCATTGTCAGTGCGTACTCTTGCACCAGCTTCACGATCGTGTCGAGCCGTCGTCGGATAAGCATCTCGCTGGCGGCTTTAGTCCGCACCCTGGCCCTCCCGGTAAGGGTATCCGAGATCCACTTATAGACGCAAGCGGAATCCGTGAACAGACGCAGGGTGGTATCGATACACCGGTTGCAAGAGAGCTTGCGTCAACCCACACACTGAGGTCTTGGCTGTCGACGCATCATCTGCCCCGCGCTGGGTCTTCCTTGCGTACTCTAGCGAGGACCTCCCTCATCATGGTGAGGAGAGGGGCGTCGTGAACTTCGTCATCCCATCCAGTGGTGACATCAGATGCTCTCCGCTTGATGAACGCCACCGCAACACGCAGCCAGCCACCTACAGGAAGGTGCCCAACTGACTTGCCGCACAAGGAAAATATGCTTCGCCGCGTGACAACGGTGGGCATGTCTGGGACCTCGTTTCCCCGTTTCCAATACAGAACGTCATCCTCTCCCCAGACCTGCAAACCAAGCACTCGTGCACCATCCTGCAGCCTCTCCGGTTCCTTGCTGAGGAGGCCAAAGTTGTAGAGATGCTCCTTCACGCGCGCCGCAGATATGACTCCCTCGTTCACGTACACGTCATCAATATATGCAGATGTTGCCCGCCGTATACGCTCATCCTTCGTCAGAATGGCGTCAACAATCATCTGCATAATTGATGGCGCCACATTGAGTCCAAACCCCATGCGGGTCAGGCAATACCTTTGCCCCTTGATAAGCACAGTTTGATAGGGCCACAGTGATTGGTGCACACGCACTTGAAGGTATGCCTTGCGAAGATCCAGCACAGATACATTTGATCCTGCCTGTCGCCATTCCCTTAGCTTCTCGGTACACACGTCCGCGCGGGCTGTAAAAGGGTCCACGTGCTTGTTCAGTTCCCGATAGTCGAGCACCGGCCTCACCTTTTGTTTGTTGTGCTGGAGAACCGCCATTAGCGGGATCAGGCCCTTCGGGGGCCCCAATTCCTTCTCTGGATAATTAATCCAGGCTCGCAACTCCTTATCGTATTCCGCACGAGCTAGCGGGGGATTTTATACTCTGGCACACTGTTGTACAGCTTCTCTGGCGGTTGATCGTCCGACCATTTCCAGGAAACTGTCCAGGACTTTGTGCGCTGGTCGAATTCCGCACGAAAGTCAGGCCGTTCTAGCTCCATTGCTGCACTTAGAGCAAGACCAGTTTTAGTGAAACGCGCCCGACCCTCTTCGTCAACATGGACGTCACCCACTTTTTTGATGACGTCCATTCCCAGGAGCAGATCATAGCCGAGCAGTTCTCCGTCCACGACCAGGGCTTGTATGGCTACTGCAGGCCCATCGCCGATGCTTGCGCGGATGACGCTCACTCCACAAGAGGCTAGCGAGCCCCCGCCAACAGTCAGAATTGGAATCTTTTTCTCATCCCACGTGTCACAACATGCCTTGCGCACAAGGGTCTGGGTGCACCCGGTGTCTACAAGCGCGAAGCGCTCACGCCCGTTAATCCGCACGCTCACTACGGGTAGCGCCTTGTTCAGCGGTGATCTGGGGAGAAGACTGGCGCTGTAGCTTACTCCCCTTGCCCGTTTCCCGGACAGCTTCTTGCTACGTGGCCCAGCTTGTAGCATCTGTAGCAACGCATACGTCTCCGTGTTCCTCGGTTATGCGTATCCTTCGCACTGCTTCGGCTTCGGCAGTCTTTGGAGAAGTGGTTCAGTTCGCCACATTTATAGCACCTTGTGTCCTCAGTTGGCGGTGCGGGTGCTTCCACAGCTGCTGAGACAGGCTCCGCGTCGTCCTTCAGAATATTCCGGGCTCTGGCCAGTAACTCGTCTCACCCCAGCTCATTGAGCCTTGACGATGCTCGTAGCAGTCGACTGGCGTTGTCTGGGAGTCCGGCCAGAAATGCGCATCCTAGGATTTGCTCGCTTGCTCCACCGAACGGTGCGGCCAGCTTCCTCAAATCGGCCAGATAGACATCTACCGTTTCATCTGGCCCAAGCCGCCGTTCGGTGAACTGCCTCCAGGAGACAAAGGGGTCCGCACCGAATGCCACGTACAGAGCCTGCTTAATTTCCTCCAAGTCTGCGTCATCCCTGAGCTGCTGATACACGGCGTAAGCTCCTTTGGTGAGCCTCAGAGGGATGACCAGTGCGGGATCTTTAACTTTACACAGCCGGCAGACCCGCTTGGCCTTTTCCCACCACTCGACCACAGACGGGCCAGCAGGGGAACCGTCGAACTCTGGTATCAACTTCAAGTCGAATCTGTCCATGTTGTAGTAATGGCCGAAATAGCTTGTAGCAAGGGTGTCAAATTCAAGGGTGAAAGGGACGCAACTCTTTCCGTCGGAAAATGTCTCACACGCTGCAACGCAAAGCCATGTACACCGAACACTGGTGAAATGGTGTTCTGTTCATTTTTTTCCAAGCGACCTGCTTTTATGGAGTCCAGAAACACCTCATTACCATGCGTGTAACGCGACTTTGCGTGACTGCACGAGACCGTAAATATTAAAAGTCACGGACGCCATCTTGGATCCTTTCCTTTCGTAACCCACAGGCCAGAGAGACGCGAGGACGTTTGGGAGGTAAGCCATCCTTTTCTCCCCACACTGTTTTATGATGGATATGTGCATAAAAGCAAGCTAGGCAGTTCGTCATTTCGTCAGGTACATCCTTTCCTCTCACAAGTTTGGTCCAAGAAAAGTACATTCTCCGACATTTGTTTATTTTATGCTGCTTGGCACAATTTGTCATGCTGATTGGTTGAGCTGGGAACTCTGATTGAGAACGAGGCCAACGGTGATGATTGGTGCATTGGCCGTGTTTTTGGCCAATAAAAACGGTCTGGGACATTGGCTGGAAGTGCAGCTGTGACCGTGGTGTTATGATCCAGCCTGAGATTCCCAACCGCCCCAGTTTGTTTTTGACCCCCTCTTTTATCTCGACTGGGTTCGCTTTATATCTTCCCATGCCTGTATAATTTTTTATCCTTTTTTCTACTCCCTTAGCGAGAGAGCTGCTTGATTTTGTCCAATGGGCAGAATACAATCTGCTTTGAGAGTTGGACAGGCCCTACTAACATCAGTTATGTTTAGTTTATTTTGTGTTGATATTTAGTTATTATTGGGTTCATCTCCCCCCCCTACTCATTTTTCATCATAGATTTTTATATATATTTTAGCATCATAAAAAATTTTATGTCACGGGGCGCATTTTGTAGGTCCCCCTTGAGAGGATGTGGTATTATGGTGCATGGAGGATTGATTAGTGATGGACTAGTTTTTATGGTGAATGGGTAAATTGTAATGAGTGAATGGGTCATGAATCGGATTAGCTAGGTATAATATAGTTAATGTGGACCAGTCTCAACCCCTCCCCATTTTCAGCCATGTGCCATAATTATGTACTTGTACGTAATAAATATTCAGCTGGGACCATGGTAACGTGCACTGTTATGGAGTTTCATATTAAGTTATGACTCTGTTTATTTTTGTCTGGAAGCTGGACGCTAGCTTCGAACCTACCGCTAGAGTGAGCGGTGTAATTACTGGTGTCTACCGAAACGTTGGAGGAACACACTGAACGTCAACAAGCTATTTCGGCCAAATGGGAGACAATTCGACCTAAAGCTAATCCCAGAGTTCGATGGTACCACCTCTATTTTTGGAATGGGTGGAGAAGGTCAAATTGATTTGTCATATGTTCGGTGTGAAGTACATCGAGAAGGTGATTCCATTACGGTTGACGGGCAGCACTTTTGCGGTGTATCAGCAACTAAGTGACACGGAAAAAGAAGATCCGCCTAGAATCAAAGCCATATTTTACAACGCGGTTGCTGTTGGCCCTTGTACTGCGTATGAGCAATTTGTGGCTCGAAGTTTACAGCCATGTGAAACTGAGGATGTCTATTTGGCTGCATTAAAGAAGCTGGTGACCCTGTTTGGCGGAATGCCCGAACAAGCGTTGGCGTATGCATTTTTAGCAGGGCTTCCGGACGGAGTAAAACTGTTGTGGGCAAACTCCAGTGTGAACACTTTAGTGCTTGATGAACTACTGGACCGGGCTCAAACTATCCTTAAGGATTCCTCAGCCCCAGAAGAATCTTTTGCAGCAGCCGCACAAGCAAGACAAAGTAGTGTCAGAGCTTCCCCCGGGTTGGGTCCATGCGCAGGTATAATTTGCTACAAGTGCAAGGGCCAGGGTCACATGGCTAGGAATTGCGCGAGTCAAAAACGACAAGTGCGCTGTTTCCAATTCAATGAAGCCGGACACATGACTCGAAATTGTCTGAGAAACGAGGACGGGGACAAGATGGCGCTGATCTCATCTCCAGACGACATCTAAACAAGGCGTTGCCAATCATCCAAGTCCGCGTTGACGAGACGCCATGTTTGGCCCTCGTTGATTCAGAAAACCTGGACCGCCTCGTGGAAATGGATGGCAGACAGGGAACCAGTCAAGCTACAAAACAACATAGCTGAATACCATGTACCCAACCAAATATGACCTGCTTACGAAGAGGAGCTGCATGCATGGATTAAAGATGACTGGTTGATTCCTTATCCTCGTAAAAAAACTTGATCCTCCTAAGGGTCTGATCCCATTGATGGCGATTGTGCATCAGAGCAAATCCAAGGTGAGGCCAGTGATGGATTTCCAGGAGTTAAACCGGTACGTCGACGCGTTTACGGCTGATGCTGATGTTTGTGCCAGCAAGTTGAGGGAATGGCGACAGCAGGGATCTAATGTTTCCCTGCTGGATTTAAGAAAAGCCTATCTGCAAGTGTGGGTCAGTGAATCATTGTTGCCATTTCAGACAGTGATGTTTGCCAGCAGAAGATACTGTCTCACCAGACTGAGCTTTGGCTTAAACGTAGCCCCGCAAATAATGAAAACCATTATCAGTTTTGTGTTGTCTGAAGAAGAGACAGTTAAAGAAGGGACATCAGTGTACATTGATGATATCTATGTGAACAAAGATGTCGTGTCATCACTGTACGTAAAGGCGAAACTGGCACATTTCGGCTTGACCTGCAAGGTCCCGGAACGGCTAGAAGACAGCGCCCACGTGTTGGGTCTGGATGTTTGAGGGGAACATGAAACCTTGCAATGAAGATGCGGAACTGCAGTTCCTAATATACCCGATGTCTTAACAAGACAGACTATTTTTTCCCCTCTGTGCAAGGTTTGTGGGGCACCTACCGGTATGCGAATGGCTTCCCGTGGCGGCAGGCACGATGAAACGTCGGGCAAGCACGGTCACCAAAAGATGGGATGATGAGACGACTGACACGCTGCTCATTCGCATGGTGACAGAGACCATAAGGAGAGTAAAACAGAATGACCCTGCCAGAGAGAATTGGTGCGTGCCCAGAGAGGAAATGAATGTCTGGGCCGATGCAAGCTTCCTAGGAATTGGAGTTACATATAAGTAACACAAAGTGTAAAGAACATCTCCCTGGAACACAAACACCCTTCCATGTGATAAAGTAAGCCTTGATCTATATAAAAATAAGGTAAAAACAATTCAGTTCTACACAAAAGAAATATTTATTTACATGGAAGACGGATGCTATAAAAGCTTGTTACGATAATTGCATATGCAATGTAACTGTATGCACATAAACAGTCATCATCATCCTCATCATCATCATCCCGTTGACTTTTCTAATTATAGGGGGGGAGGGTTTGGTAATCTGAATGCAGAAGCCACACTAAATCTCCTCCATAACAGTATATCAACGGCAGCCATCAACAATTCTGGTATAGGTATGACATAAAAAATGACACATAAATATTCCTCAAAATAAGGAGGACAAAGTTTGTATGTTAGAATTAGTGTTTCCGCAACTTTTCCTTGGAAGGAAGCGAGGAGAAGGAAGAATCATCATAATCTAAAATCTGGCACGGAAAGGAACCTAACACATTAGAGCAAAACAGAAGTCAATGAGAAAGATTTTTCTTTTCACCAACAAAAGTATATAACTCTCATTCCTCTGCCAAGGACAGATAACTCATTTCAATACTTCTATGTACCTTGCCCCTTCAGAACGTGGGCAATCATGGCTCTCTATAACTTCCTATTATTTATAGCTGTTAGTAAAATTTGTCTTTTTACCATCCCTTCCATGCTCCATTCTACCATCCATTCCCACAAGGGTACCTTTTCCTCTTCATTTCGCCTTTGGTATCTCCTGTGTGTATCAAAGTCTCCAAACCATCTTTCTTCATCTTATGATTCTGAATATGTGTGCTTTTTGTTTCCATTTTCCTTAAATCTTCTTCATTGCTTACACACACCATTGATGGTATTCTCAGCATCCTTCTGTAGAGCCGCATTTCTATTGCCTCTAGTTCCATCTGTGAGATGTTCCTTATTGACATTAAAGTTGATTCAGACCATCTAAGATTTCCTGGCATAAATCACATACTTCTTCTATGTGCCATAGCCCCTTCAGGATATGAGTGATCGTAGGTCTTCACAATTTCCAATCCCTTATAGCCCTTAGCAACCTTTGTTCCTTTGCTAAGTTTCCCACCATCTATTCCACTTTCCATTCTCAGGTAGATGACCCACTGCCTTCCCCTGTCTCTTTTGCCTTTCATATGTCCTGTGAGTATAAAATTCTCTAAGCTGCCTTTTCCTGATCTTGAGTATGAGTGTTTTTTTTTTCATTTTTCTTAAAACCCCCATCAATACTAGAAAGAACAATAGAGCTACTGGTCTTGAGAAACCTGTTTTCCTGAAAAAATTGTTTTAAGAGAAGGATTTTATAAATTTCACCCGAAAATAGTACTGGCTACTCAGTCAATGAATGACAAATGTTTCCTTACAGGGAAACGGCTAATATTACCATTACCATTGAAGTAGAAATGAAATGAATCAGTTTCCGACAGAATTAATGCTAGATTATTTGAAGAGCTCAATAAATATATATTTTTGCCTTTTTTATTTTCCTACAACAGTTGACATTGTGGGGGACTTCACCACATTAATTTAACTTTGATAAGAAAACATGACTCACGCAAGAAGAATAACCACAAGACATTGTTGCACATAAAATATATGTATATTAACAAGTTGTACAATATCAAACAACGATGTGAAAGAAAACATGCATTTAAGTAAGAAAGGTTGAATTAATCAAGAGTTGCCTGCCTTTGAATGAAATTTAAGAGTTCAGTGAGAGATAATTATTTGGTTTAAACTTCACTGGATAAATGTTCTTGAGTATTTGTATGTGAACGTAAAGAGTTTGTATTTTGGTGAAGGTGTACAAATTATTGTCAGCATGTGGGTGTGTGTGTGAGTGAGAAGGTTGGCATGTGGTTCCCACTCTTGTGGATTCGTTTAGCAGTTGAGGTCTCACTAATTGAGATGAGAAAAATCTTGGCTTAAATAAGCGACTATGGGCTCCGATTCATTTTACGGGAAAAATTATTCTTCACGTACAAATGATCTGATTGGTTGGCATCAACCAATCAGCGAGCGAGCTTTGGGGAAACTTAAGAAAGCTTCTGTGAGTCATTTCTCCCAAAAGAGCACAAATTTGACTACTTAAAAATAAAGCAATTCCAAAATTGTCACATTACTGCGATTTGTAAATTGCCTTTAGAAAATGTATTAGTGATTTATTAGCCAATGACTGTTTGGCATTGCACATGTGATTTTGTGTTTATATGTATATGTTCATAATAAGTTTGTACAACATCATTTCATTCGACAGAGAAATTAAAAGTTTTCATAAGACAACGTTAAGACAATTTACACTTTCTTTGTTTTTTTAAATATTATTACAATGCACTTATTTTTTTTAAATATTTGATTTTATTGAATTCATTTTTTATTCTATATTATTTAAAATAATACTACAAAATTGATACAACCAATACAATCACAATATACAAATGATAACATTTGATAGGAATTCTTTTTCACCAAAATATATTTAATCAAATTGCTCAAATAACTGAATTTTCCTTTATTTCTTCTCCCAAATGACTGCATGAAAAATTAATGAAATCAGTTGATGAGTTTAAAGGTAAGATGTTGTTTGAAATATTTTTTTTATTTCTGAATGTACATCTCAATGAATGATTTGGAAAATATTCATTGCCATTTATTATATCTTATGATTGCTCATCACACAGACGAGATGAACAAAGACAGAGTCATTAGTAAAAAACCTAAATGCTCCCATTCTATTTGTCCAGCAAGAGTAAAAATAAAATAACAAGGATCAAGCAGTGAAAGTCAATAAGTGCATTAGGTATCCATTCAGCTGCAGTTTTTGCAAAAAGTCATTTCCAATAATGGCAAATGTCATCAATCGCAGGTAGAAATATCACGACACATAAATGTCCATCATGGCCACAGGGAACATTTGAAAAGCTTCCATAATTAAGTACACACATCATGATATTTGTGTTTGTATTGTCAATACAACACATCTTTTAAATCTCTCATGAACAGACATATTTTCAAATACAACCTAGCCACACACACATGTGACAGATGCCTTTTATCAATAACGGTAAGTTTAAAATGTTGCTGCTTTCTGGATTTCATTCATTAATTCAATCCAAATTGATTTCTCTTCTTTTCTCATTTCTTTTGACAATTTAGTAGAATTAAATCCAGACATATTCAAAAAGATCTGATAAGATTTCAACCCAGGCTTTCCTTTAATTTACAAATAATTTCTCATTCAGTTTCCACTTTTCAATATTTGTTCATTTATCAGCTTGCTTCTAAATCTGATTCACATTTTGAAATTTCCCTTATCTTAGGCAATTTTTATTTTATTTAGGAAATTTGGAATGATTTAATTTACTGCCAAATGTAGAATTAATTATATCAAAACATATTGGCACATTTGATTGATCAGTATTGAATTATTTAGAGTTGACATTTGATTGGTCAGTATTAGACTGTTTAGAGTTGACATTTCATTCATCAGCATTGGATTATTTAGAGGTGTCATTTGATTGGTCATTATTAGATTATTTAGCATTGGCATTTTGATTGGTCAGCAATGGATTTATTCAGAGTTGACATTTGATTGGTTAGTATTAGATTATTTATAATTGACATTTTGATTGATTGGATTTATTCGGAGTTGACATTTTCATTGAAGAAAATTGGAATTATTTCATTTACTGTGATATGAAGCTTGAATTATGCATTCCTTTCAAAAATTATCAAAACACTGAATTTTTAAAATGTTTAGTATAAGATGCTTAAAACTAATTCCAATTTTTTATAAAATATTTTAGAAATTATTTTTGTATATTATCTGCATGATTTTAAATTTTAATTTTTCTTCATTTTAAGAGATTTATTATTTTTATAAAAACTTGAAAAATCAGATGTCTACCAATTATGAAACAGTACAAAAATCAATAGAATCTTTTAATTAAGAAGACATTATTTAACTCTTCATTAATACTTTATTACTACACTTGTTGCCTTCAAAAATTGAACGGTATGATTTCTCACTTAGTCTGCCAATTTAGATAGAGTAGATTGACGATGAATTTTCTGCCATGCATCCAGGATGGTTTGTTTCAGCTCAGCAAGAATGAAATATTGATATTGAATAAAATATCTGTTGCCTCAAGTCTCCTCTTCATCTCTGAGGAGATTGTTTAGCATTTATTGAACAAAATCTCTGTTGCCTCAAGTCTCCTTTTCATCTCTCAGTAGATTTTTTAGCATTCATTGGACAAAATCTTTCTTACTTCAAGTCTCCTTTTCATCTGTGAGGTGATTAACATTCATTGAACAAAATGTCTGTTGCCTCAAGTCTCCTCTTCATCTCTGAGGAGATTGTTTAGCATTTATTGGACAAAATCTCTGTTGCCTCAAGTCTCCTCTTCATCTCTGCGGAGATTGTTTAGCATTCATTGGACAAAATCTCTGTTGCCTCAAGTCTCCTCTTCATCTCCAAGTAGATTGTTTAGCATTCATTGGACAAAATCTCTGTTGCCTCAAGTCTCCTCTTCATCTCTCAGGAGATTGTTTAGCATTCATTGGACAAAATCTTTCTTACTTCAAGTCTCCTTTTCATCTGTGAGGTGATTAACATTCATTGAACAAAATTTCTGTTGCCTCAAGTCTCCTCTTCATCTCTGAGGAGATTGTTTAGCATTTATTGGACAAAATCTCTGTTGCCTCAAGTCTCCTCTTCATCTCTGCGGAGATTGTTTAGCATTCATTGGATAAAATATCTGTTTCCTCAAGTCTCCTCTTCATCTCTGAGGAGATTGTTTAGCATTCATTGGACAAAATCTCTGTTGCCTCAAGTCTCCTCTTCATCTCTCAGGAGATTGTTTAGCATTCATTGGACAAAATCTTTCTTACTTCAAGTCTCCTTTTCAACTGTGAGGTGATTAACATTCATTGAACAAAATTTCTGTTGCCTCAAGTCTCCTCTTCATCTCTGAGGTGATTGTTTAGCATTTATTGGACAAAATCTCTGTTGCCTCAAGTCTCCTGTTCATATCTGAGGTGATTGTTTAGCATTCATTGAACAAAATTTCTTTTGCCTTGTCTCCTCTTCATCTCTGAGGTGATTGTTTAGCATTCATTGGACAAAATATCTGTTGCCTCAAGTCTCCTCTTCATCCCTGAGGAGATTGTTTAGCATTCATTGGACAAAATCTCTGTTGCCTCAAGTCTCCTCTTCATCTCTGAGGATATTGTTTAGCATTCATTGGACAAATTCTTTCTTACTTCAAGTCTCCTTTTCATCTGTGAGGTGATTCATTGAACAAAATTTATGTTGCCTCAAGTCACCTCTTCATCTGTAAGTATACTGTTTAGCATTCATTGAACAAACTCTCTGTTGCCTCCAGCCTTCTCTTAACCTCTGAGGAAATTGTTTAGTATTCATTGCCATACAAAAGGACTAATATTGCATCACAGTTCAACATTCTTTCTTGTTTAGGATCAATAAAATTAACAAAATTTATTTGATGAATGAAATATATGAGATTGAGTGGAAGGAAATGAAAGAAATTTTTGTAGAAAACTTCTTCATATGCTTCACATACCAAACACACTTGTTTGCTTTAAAATGTATTGTCTAAAAAATGCTTTTTTAACAGAATGAATTTTATTCTTGTTTATTTGTACTCAAATATTAATTCGATGAAGTTCTTTTTATAGTACAGAATATGGTTGTTGGTTTCCAACCCAGCGTAAATGTTTTGCTATACTGCACTGCACAATATTGACCTGAAGACAACCAGAAAATGGAAGAGTAATATTTAATTGCTTGATTTTGTTTAATATGCAGAATGTTTTTGGTCCAGTTTTTTGAGAATTCATTTTTTTGTGGTATTTTGAAATCACTGCATTCCTATTTTTCTGCATTTAGATATATAATTCAATTTCAAAGAAAATATTCATTTGAACATAAATTTCCCTTGCGAAATAGGGTTCCTTGATCATGACCAAATGGCATAACCCTGTTTTGAGAAAACTGCATTTCTCATCAATTTTGGTGTACCACTTTAAGTACAAATGGTAAATATGTCTTAAGCTAAGAAATCAGAAAATATTTGAATATGCCAATAGCAACAAATATGGTTAACTCAGTTCTGTATATATTACTTATCCCCTTCTAAATAAAACCATAATTCTATTTGCTATTTTCTTTTTAATGGCATATAATTTTATGTTTAATTGACTTTCAATTACAAGAAAAACACAAAATTAATATTTGAGCCATTCATTTTGATATTTTGACCTTTTTGATTCATTTTGATGATATTTTGACCTTTTTTGATTCATTTTGACCTTTTTTCTTTTCCAAATTTTTAGATCCTTTAAAGGATTCTAAGTTTACTCAAGAGAAATAAACCAGTGAAGCAAGACCAAATATTGAATGAAAACTACAATTTTATAGTACAGCCCCCAACACACACCTGGAAAGTCATGAACCTAAATATTCCCTGTGCCTTGAGATTGTTGTGTCTCATCATGAAACTAAAAACTAAACTGAAAAATAAACTAGTAAAAATTACTAAAATTATTTTTATTAAATTTTCCACCATTGAGTTTAAAGATAAGATAGCATTTCACAAAATAATATAAATATTTAGAAATCATTTTTAAATTTATTTCCAGAAAGTGTAGACATAACTGAAGAATATGTAAAAAGCAAATTCCAACAAAAGAAATTTTTGAGTGTAGACAATAATCTCAACCTTAAAATCAAGACATGGCTGACATGGCTTGTGTGATGCATTGTAGAAATTGTTAATTACTTTAATTGTTAATTACTTTAACAGTTAATGTAATTCAATGTTAAGAAAATAGATTTTCAAAATTTTCATTTTAAAAATTCATCAAAAAATTTCAAAATACAAGCTATATCATTGGATGCTAAAAAATATTGCAGGTAAGATATGACATATTATTGGAGAGATCAAAAGCTGTAGATTAGAATATTTGAATGTAATTAAAATATACAGTGAAACCAAATTAAGAATATAAATAAAAGAACAAAAAATATTAATCTGAAAATGCAACATAAAAGACAGTTTAATACGGCTTCATGGTTTAAATGTATCTGATTCGTTGATTAGCATTTTCAATGAATAGATTACTTAAACGAACTAATCAATAAATATTTTCTATTTTAATCCATGTGCTTCTTTTATATTTTTTTTCACTAGTGATAAAAAGACAATGTTTCATTAAAGGTTCTTTGCACACAATTATCAATGGCTGTATTCTGACTCACAATTACTCAAGATTTTCTGTTTTACCTTTGTTTTTCTCAAGTATGAAACTATAAGTTTTTTTTTTTCTGAGCAATGAATGCAGGAGAAAAACTTTAACCATTGCATATTGAATCATGAAGAATTTAACTTGAAAGTCTAAATAAAAATTCAACACTTTTATTCAAAGGATGTTATCGAAAAAAAAAATGTTCCACGATTTTCTTTTTCTGTCTAATTATTTCACCTTCATACAAATGACCTCAGAACGGACAATAATTTTTTCTAATTGTCAAAATAAAAGCACATTTCACAAGCATTGGCAAAAAATAATACAGAAATCAGAAAGAAAGATGTTGAATTTCTGATGAATTCTAATTGCAACTCATTTCCATTAAATAATTTTTTAAAGAAATGAAATGATAAAATGCAAAAAATTTGCAAAAATAAAAAGTCCATTTTTCTACCACCCATCCCCAAATTTTATTCATGGAATCCTACAAAAATAATTCAATACTTCCAAGACATTCTTATTTTCATTAAGAGCTATAGAGACTCTTCCACTACTTGGACAATAATATAAAACACCTGAAGCAAAAATAGAAAAAGTTGTGATGAATTTCTTTCTCTACATTTGTTGCTTTCAATGAGTCAATTCGATTAGATGCAAAATAAAATATTCTTCCCTTAAAAAGTAAGTAAGATTAATAAACAGACAAGACTAGTAGAAATCCAGAAGGACTAATGAGGAGCTTGAAAGGAAAGAAGAAATATCTCAATCTTCTCTACTCTCCACAGTTCAATATAGACATTAGTATATCCATGATAAACTAACACCTTAACAAGTTTTCTCCATCCATGATGAACAGTTGCACTCTCAATGATGGTATTTATCAATCCACCCACGAGGATTGAATGTGGCACAAGGCCTTTTTAATGTGGGTATCTCCGAGCCCGTAGGCTCAGCCCAAAATAAATAACCATCCAAACTCCCCGAGGGGGGCCAGTTCCATCAAACTCCCCCAACGAAACACTACCCTTTGGTGGAGCTACATCAGGGTTCCTCCCTGCAAGCAGGGAGTTCGACAGACACCCAACCCGGCAGCTCACAAAGCACAGATACTACACTTTGATCCTAGCCACCGGGCTGGGCAGGTATTCTTTTTTATAGTTGCACTCTCAATGATGCTCCATACCCTTGAATGTTTATTTGCTCTGAAGTTCTCTCCAGATCTCAAGCAGAATTTATATACAACATCCATTGTTAAAGATGCCGGGAAAATTGTCAGCTCATTCTGTTACTCCAAGAAGTATTTGATTCATTCTGCCATGTTTTGGGAACTTGAACCCTTGTTTCTGACAAGTCATGAATGGTTATGGTTTTGTTGCAATTTTCAACTTTTACAAGAGTCAGATTAAGTCAAAAATAATCTCAGCCCAATAGTAAAGAGCTGAGCAATGTTGACGATGTAAGTAGTTTTTAGGGAATTTTAATCATTGAAAATTGATGTTCCTGCTAAACATTCATGTTCAAAGTTCATCTTACTGATTTCTGTTGTGAAGGATTTGGATACAGTAAAAGATTGCTCTAAAAAAGATTTACAAACAAAGTATATTGGAATGAGAGGATTAGTTTGATACATTAACAGAACATCTTTGTCAGAGTGTACATTTTTATGGCAGACTTTTTCAAATTTTGGACTGTTAACAGGATAATCAGTGGATATTGTCTTATCTTAAAAAATCCAAAGATGGTCAAAAGTATTTGAAACATTACACACAATTTTGACAAGGTTTCTTTACAAGTTTTTTCCTGACATCAAATGACTTACTCAACATGAGGAGAAACTCACCAAAAGGTTTAACAGACATCCTTTGTTTAATAATATCATTACACACACACACACACACACACACACACACATACATATATATATATATATATATATATATATATATAATTATTTATTTAAAAAAAAAAAAAATTTATAACATAAATGTGTTATAAAATCACTACAAAAATAGCCATTTTCATATACACCAATCATATACTTGGGTATATATATATATATATATATATATATACATATTTATAATGATAAAATATAGTTTTAAGGTATGCTATATTTATGGATTAAAGTGCTAAATATCAGGGAATCAGTGATAGAGTGTATGTAAATTAAAAGGCACATGGCCTGATGATTGTGTTTATCATGAAATAGAGTCTGGCTACATATATATATATATATATATATATATATATAATTTTAGGATATTACACTAAAATCATGTAAAAATCACTACATAAATTGCAGTCATATTTCAATGCATATCAATGCATCTCATCAAGCGAACCTGGATATATATATATATATATATATATATATATATATATATATATATATAATAAAAAGGCTTAAACACTAATATTCCATGGTCATAATTTTTTCCATTGGAATTGTAAATATGATCCAATTCATCAGACCTACAAATTCAAAAAGAAAACAGAAAAAAATAGAATTTAGAGAGAGTGTATGAGAGTGTGGGACGAATGTTAGAGCTAAAGAGAGGGGTAACAGACGAGAGAAGGTGGTAGATTAAAACTTAACAGAGAGGAGTTTTAGAGAGTTGAAGACGGTTTAAGTTAGAGAAATATGAATGTTGACGGATGTCTAATACATTAAAGATGTAACCGGAAAGGATACATTTTGTGGTGACATACACACACAATAGACGATCTAATCTTAAAGATCAGAAGAAGAGGGAGGGAGAGGAAAAGAAAAGAAAAAAGGGTGGGGGAGAGAGATGGGGCGGGGAAAACTAAAACTGAAGGGCATTTACTGAAAGGGCCGCTGAGTAATTAAGAAAATTTGACAAATCAAAAATAAACATATAACAAATAAATATAACGATTATCTAATCTAGCCAGGACCTATATTTTTATGTTCAAAAACACATGCGTATACACAAATACACAATAGCATATACACGTACATACATACATACATATAGGCGTGTACCCACATACACACATATATACCCATGTACACACATACACATATATCCATATATATATATATATATATATATATATATATATATATATATATATATATATTCTCATATACATATACATACATACACATGCATACGCATACATGTATACATACACATACATAAATACACACACATACATACATATACACATGCATCCATACACATCCATTCCTACATATATATACATATTTACACACATATATACATACGGACATATATATATATATATATATATATATATATATATATATATATATATATATATATATATATATATATATATGTATACATATATATATATGAGTATGATAAAAAGAATATATACATGCACATATACTTGCACGTATGTATATATATATTTCTTCCTCTGGTGTTGTAAATACAGTGCTCAATGTATAGATTGGTATGCGACGAGAATAACTGCTATGCGTAATAGATGCCGGAATAGTTGGTTGTATGCAGATCTCGAGTCCATAGACAAGCGCAGAAAATCCCAGAACAAATGGTCGTGTGCTGTGAGTAACGGAACTGTTGACAAGCACTGTAGATGCTGGTACATGTGGTCATGCATTGGCCCACGCAGTCAAGGGGAAGAAAATAAATTTTCCCTTAAAAGAACAAATGGTAATTACATGACATATAATCAGGATAAAAACAGTGTCTTAGTCCTGAAAAGGAAGACAGAGAGCAAGCGTTATAATGATCTTGAGTGGGTGTAGAACGTCTACTACGACAGTATATCGCACTCATAACCAAACAGACCACAGGCCGTATATGGGTTTGACTGAAATGGCAGGACATCTTGAGAGTCGACTTCCGCATATGAACGTATAGCAACCCATCGGACTACCGATTAGAGACGATCTACTGCTAAAACCAGTGAATTGTACAGTAACCCGACAAAAAAATAGCAACCTTAAAAGATTCTTATCGATGATATGGGAAGACGGCATCATACTGTTCTGAAGACGAAGCCATTAAACAACCCAAAGTTCTGTTGCTTGCAAAAAATGCATCAACCGCATAAGCAGGGTGCCTGTATAACATAGAGAGAAAGCCTATCCTCGGTATTTACCCGAGACCTCCCCACAAGGCTGGATGTGGTACAAGGCTGGCCTTTTACGTGGGGAAAAATTCCCCATAGACCCCGTATACACAGAGTCAGGCAACTGTCTACCTCCGCAGATGGGACTCTGCCCTTCGGCATAGCCTGGTCTGGATTCCTCTCTGCCCATTATTCGTATTTTACTGTTGAGTTGACATAAAAAGTGTTGTGGTAGGATCCACCTAATTTGCATAGTGGAGTACCGACCATATAAATATGGTTGGTACCGGCAAGAGAGGGGAGGAATCAAGAGATTCAACCAGAGACACTGCCCGACTGCGACTCAGTCAACACATTCTCCAAGAACGGTCTTCCCAGGAATATACAAAAGACTATATGTAAATATTGTGTACACTTTCTTGTTTCAATACATTTTGTTCTAAGTACATTTTGTGTTGCATTATTATTCCATGCATTAGTCAAGTTTCAACAAAAAGATTTAGTGATTAGCTACTTCAATAATTAAATGTGTAAGCTCTCTTATGGGAACATTCTATAGCACATGGAATAATGGCTGTGAAAAGAGTACATGCACATAATAACAGACCAATTGATTTGCAATGCAAACATGCCATTTATTAAGTCAAAATTAACAAAAGGAAAGTTTAAAACAAGAGTTTCTTTTGTTAGACGTAAATTGTATGCACAACGAAATATTATATATAGCAACTTTATATTTAGCAGAAATTTACTTTGGTGGTGTGTTTTATGTGAAGCATTCGCAGCCCTTGTAGCTTCAGCGCGGAACGTTCATGTCAACAGTTCGAAAGAAGGAACCAGAAAGAGAGAATTACTTTATGGTTTACGTGTTTTTATATTCGAGAGCTGCTCTACTGATGCAAGGTTTATTTAAGCTGCTAAGTTTTATTATGAAGTTGCTACTACTACTATCTTTAAAGTCACTACGAAGAGAATATAACAGAAAATATTAATGACTTATTGTATCAACTGGAGGCTTTCCTGTATTTTAACATATTCATAATAAGTCAAAACTATGATTGTTTCTAAGGGAATCAGACAAGAATATGCCTTTCAAGAAGTAGCAGATTCCATACTGAGTCGGCTTTTACAGGTCTTCCCTAAACAAACAAACATATCAAGGCAACTTGATTGAACAGAGAAAACTCTTCTTTGTTCACTTCATTTGAAGACAAATGTCTAAAGATTTCAAGGAGAAAGAATATTAGCGAAAAAAGATTCTCAGGGGCCTAAATCCATCACACAATGTATAACAGATTTATTAAAAGACAACTGTAAAAAATAAAAAACGATATTTCTTTGACTCTGAGTTTCTTTAAACATCATCTACCAAGGAAAAGCTCTTAGCAAAGAACGTTACCCAAACTTGACAACAAGGGCCATCCTGTCCCAAGTTCAAAAAGTTGTCAGCTGTTTTTCTATTTTTAATAATGCTCATGATGGTTTATCTTCATTGCAATATTGCCCTAGTTCCCTTTAGGGTAGTTGAGCTTCTTCTTTGCGTGCCGTGCCCCCCACCCTCAGGATGTAGGCGATCATGGCTCTCCACAATTTTCTGTCTTTTGTAGCTCTTAATAAATTTTGTTTTTTTGTTAGTTCTCCCAAATACTGTTCTACTATCAACTAAAGCTCATCACATATGTTATGTGTTGTATTCATCTGTGCCTCTTTCCCTCAAACTGTCCTGTAAGTATCAGATTCTCCAAGCCTTCCTTCCTCATTATGAGCCCCAGAAACCTCAACTGTCTTTAATTGATGTTAAATATAAGTTTCCTTTTTTGTTCCATTTTCTCTAAAACCTCGTCGTTGCTCAGATGCTTAGCCCATGATATCCTCAGCAACATTTTGTAGAACCACAAAATCTCTGTGATAAACAGTCCATCTCATGCCACTTGATGTCCCATTGATGATTTAACTGCCATCACCTACAGAATCAGTGAAGCACTCAATGGTAGCTTTGTCACGAGAGCAATTGCCTTAGACATCTCAAAGGCTATTGACAAAGTGGGCATATAGAGTTGCTACACGAACACTTCATTGACGCTCTCTCTAGATGTGTTTACACGATCATTGTTCTTTCTCTCAAATAGGTCGCTGATGGTTCTTATGAAGATTTGTGAAGCTTAGGTTATCAATGCAGCCATCTTCCAAGGCTCTCTTCTTGACCCAATCTATTTTTGCCTTTCATTAATGACCTGCCTCAGAATATTCATAGCTTATAGATAAATATTTATGCTGTTGACACCACTGTTTATGGATACATTAAAAAACAAAGACGATCAGAGCTTTGCAGTTGATCTCTCTTCTGATCTTCTTGATGAAGCAGACAGAATTCTTGTTGAGACTTACTGCGACCATGCTCTGTTTGAAGCAGTATGCAAAGATTGGTTTAAACGTTTCAAAAATAATGATTTTGATGTTGAAGATAAAGATCGCTCTGGCGCACCGAAAAATTTTGAAGACGAAGAATTGGAGGCATTACTTCATGAAGACTCATGTCAGGCGCAAGTTGAATTAGGGATTGGTCACACAACAGTTTCGAAATGTTTGAAAGCTGAATGATTCAAAAGCAAGGACATTGGGTGACTTACGAGTTGAAGCCGAGAGATGTTGAACGACATCTTGTCACGTGCGAACAGCTGCTTCTACGGCAGAAAAGGAAAGGTTTTTTGCACCGTATCGTGACTGACGATGAAAAGTGGATACACTACGATAGCCCTAAGCGTAGAAGTGAGGTAAGCCCGCTCATGCCTCAACATCGGCTTCAAAGCCGAATATCCAGGGTTCGAAGTTTCTGCTCTGCATTTGGTGGGATCAGCTGGGTGTAGTTTATCATGAGTTGCTCAAACCGATCGAAACCATCACGGGAGATCGCTATCGACTAAAATTGATGCGTTTGAGCCGAGCATTGAAGAAACAAATGGCCGTTATACTAGCAGAGACAAAACAAAGTGATTTTGCAACATGAAAACGCTAAGCCACGTGTTGCAAAACGGGTGAAAAACTACTTGGAAACGCTTATATCCCCGACTTGCCATATTCATCAGACATTGTCCCGTCCGATTATCACTTGTTCCAATCGATAGTAGATGACCTGGCTGAGCAGCACTTTCATTCTTATGAAGATGCCAAAAAAATGGGTCGACTCAATAGACGTGTCGTTTTTCCGACGTGGAATTCAAATGCTGTCAGAAAGATAGGAAAAAGTTGTGGCTAGCGATGGACAATACTTTCAGTGACATGTTTCTTACTATTTTTTGTAAATAAAACATTACTTTTCATGAAAAATCAGCGAGGACATATTCAAGGTCTTAATATATATATATATATATATATATATATATATATATATATATATGTGTGTGTGTGTGTGTGTGTGTGAGTGTGTGTGTGTCTGTGTGTGTTTTAAATACCTCTGGAAAAGATAAAAACGCCAGCAATTTTAATTATTAAATTTGAATATTAATGCAATTTCCACGTTATTGGCAAAATAAAATTAATGGAATCTACCTAACCAACTTCTTTTAATATTTTTTTTATTTGGAAGAGATAGGAGTGTACGTGTTTGTCTGTGTATGAACAAATTTTTATCTGTTTTGTGTATATGTGTGTGTGTGTGAGGATCTGTGTGTACAAATGTGTATATGTGTGTTTGTGTGTACGTTATATGTACGAATACGCATAAGTATGTGTACTTGTATGTGTATGGTATGTATGTGCGTATGTACAGAGCTATAGCTCTATGTACAAAATGTGTTTGCGTGAATGTGTGCATCTGTGCAGAAATACCAGTCATTAACAAACAAAATTCACACCGATTAAATATTGTCTTGAGTTGAGAAAGAAATAAGGAAAAAAAAATTTAAAAATGCTATTTCCTTTAAATTTGATCGAAAAAGAAACAATTTTCGTCACGGTGAATAGACATTCAGGATTGAAGATCTTTTCTTTCTTTTTCTTTTTTTCAAATCAATCTTTTTTCTTTTCTGATTATTGTCTGAAATAAGAATTAATCGAAGGTACTGTGGAGGTATATTCACTCACACCATGTCGTCATAAAAATTGGAATTCACGAGGAAAAACAATAAGAAAAAACATGGTAAATTGTATGGAAATTTCATACAATTTTGTTTATGTATTTATGTGTGTGTTTTACGTTACAACTGTGATAATGTTCATTTTATAAAAGGGACTAAGTCACTCCGTAACTATCAGGGACTTGAATTATGACCAACTGTACACAACGTGTTCTCTTTCAAGACTGAAACTTATAAAAATCTTCTTCATAGCGCAATGGGGAAGCATTGTTTGAACTGGCTTTCACTCATGTACAAAGAAAATGACGTTATTCCTGAAGACCATTGATTTCAAGCCAATACTAAAACAATTTTCTGAAAAGAAATGCCGCAAATGTTTGTTGCAATAAGAAGTTCGTAGTAATTTCATATTATGCCATCTAATTTGTGTGGCTTACTGAGTATTATTATGTTTTTCAAGCCTTGTGTATTGTTCAAATTTTTATCTCGTGTTGATTAGTTGCTGCTATACAGCTTGTTTTTAATGTTTTAACGCCAGTTTTGTTGAAGTACCATTAAAATAAATATGTTTAATATTATTGACCATTTACTTTTTATTCATGTGATTGGTTGTCGTAGGGGCTCCAGCACACTGGTTTGCTGAGGGACACATAATGCCGTTAAAACAGCCATGCTCAGCAGAGACTTATAGAAACTATCTCCGGATCGCAGTCTTCATGTTGGGAAATACTCCCGACGTTGTTTTCCCATTGGGAAAAATGTCCTCACCAGAGACATAAAAAATAATTCCAGCTTGCTCAAATTATTGTTAAAAAATATAAATATGGCTTCTCTAGAAACATAGAAAAATCATCCAACAACTCAAATTCCAGTTGGAAATTATTACAATCAAGTTGTGTTTCGCAGTTGACGCCTCTTCTACTGGCGTAGGTGCTGTTTTGCAGTAGAAAATCGATGGCCAGTGCAAACCAATTCAATTGCTCTCTAAAAAAAAAACATCCCTGCAGACACTGTGTTCTATGGCATTAATACTTTCCAGCTAAAGATATATACACAGAATACCAGTCAATCTGAGAAAGAACAGTCAAAGTTTCAACAGAACCTTCTTCAAGACAACCCATGATCTTGAAATTCTCGAAGCTACATGTCACGAACACTGAGTTTGAAATGGTGTGCAACTTATCAAAGTCAAATGTGTTACAGCCACTATACAGAGAAGTATTCAAGGCCCTAAAATAGGTATCTCCACTTGCTCGCTGAAAAAATAGCATAGCATGCTGAGAAAAGGCCCCAAACTTAATAAAAACAAAGTTTTATCGTTAAAAAAGGTTTATGTTATTATCAAGAGGTAAAAATCAAACTATTTTTTGATTATCTTAAAAGAAATTTTAATCCTTTCTAGCACATTCAAAATTTTGGTTAAAAATTTTGTTTTTTTACGTTAGAGCGGGAAATAATAATTACGATTAGTGTTTTTGCGCTTTTTTTCGTTGAAAAACACATTGATTTTGAAATTATTGTCAGAAATTTTCAGGACTTATTCACAAATAAATGCAATTATTTTTTAAACTTTTGTTTTAGAAAATCTTGGTAAATTTTTTTACATATGTTACCCTCCCCACACTTACTTAATTTCATTAAATTTAGAGAAATTAAATTAAATTAAATTTCCAAATTTTTTTTATTAGTTAAAATTAGGAGACGGTGGAGAATCTAAATCCTTCATTTTTTTTAAAACTGCTGCTGTTTTTCCGAAAATCTGCTCCGAATGGTCAACTAAAATGTAATAAAACAATGACATTAGGAGCTTTTAATTGCTTTTATAAATAAGATTCATTAAGGATACTATTGTCTAAACAAAAATGTTTCTCGATAAATAATGAATTTTTACAAGAATTGTTTTCATTTTTAAAATTTTAATTATAATAATTTATAATAATTTATAATAATTTATAATAATTTATAATAATTTAAAATTCTGTATCACTTCCTTTCTTTTAGGTGATATCGTAATTAAGTGGAAATTATTTTTACGAATCAAAAATTAAAAAGCTTAATATGTCGTTTTGCACAAAGATTTTGAAAATAATTTTTAACATATTTTAGTTTAAACGTTTTCATTTTTTTATGTATGGTTGTCTACATGACATTATTATTAAAAGGACACGTGTTGTAACAGTTGTCCTAACTTTACTGAAAAATTCGCTTGTCTGCACTTCTTTATTCATTTCGTGTTTACGTCTATACACATTATCCCTTCAAAGTTTGAAAACTTTAAATTAAATTACTTTTTAATTTCCATTCCACTAAATATTTTTATTTTATGTATTTATCTTAGTGCAGGTCATCTTCAAACGGAAATTTATTACGATATAGTAACTAAAAGTCAATAAAATATTAGATAATTGCTTTAAATATTATGTCAATTTGTAAAAAGGTAGTTAAAAACCAAAAAACGCGTTCACTAACATTTCGTAAATTTCTGTCAATTCTGGTCATCCATACTTAGCTGTCAACACCTTAGCCCGTCAATTACACCAATCAATACCCCAGGAAAAAACAGGACCTGTGGTTAAAAATGCTTCTACACTATATTTTTTATTCTATAAGTAATATTTATTTCAAATCAGATTAATTTAACTTTAAATTTGCTAATTTTCCTCAAATAACGTGTCACAAATACATATTTTACTTTTCGAAGATTTTTAAAGTCGATAATTAAATTTTGTTTATAAATGTCTTAAAATGTGGAAAATGGCTATTTGTAATGGATTTTGTGAAAGCGAGCAAATAATTGACATTGCAATCTATATAATTTTAGTATTTTGCGTGCTGGAAATAGTAAATTTAATCATTTAGCTTTCAATTAAAGCTAAAATTAAATCTTCAAGAATCCTTTTTCATTTTTAAAAATTCATTTTAAACGTTAGGTATCGAAAATTTATACCGAATTAATGGAAGTACCTACCATAAGTAGACATCTATTTTTTTCCTGTGTGTATTAACAACGAAAAGCAAAACATTTGTTTGGACACACGCTAAAGCCAGCCTTTCTGTGTGCTGCTACATGGCTAAATGCAGACACACCAATCACTACACCATCTGCAGTAGCACCCAGAAAGGCAAACTGTTACAAAGAGAAACTGTTACAAAGAGAAACTGTGACCAGGTCTAGGTGTCATGTTAAATGGCTCGGGCGTTTCATATTTTATCTTGTTTTCTCTTTTTTGCTGGACATTTTTTTTCATATGAACATTGCATGATACTTATATAGGAAGAACATTTTGCGATATTAAATGGACATTGTTCAAACATTCTAATACTCCTTAATGTAAACTGCATGCATATTCATTTTCTAGATTTTTTTTTTCATAAATTATCACAACAAGCAGAATAAAAGTAAGTCCTTGTGGCAGGTTCTAGAACCTGTGTAGCGATGCAAAAGGCAATTATCTCCCTTTGGTTGAGATGAAGTCACACGGATCACATAACGGCCGCTTAGTGACATCAGTTTATAGTGAAGAAAGCGGTCAGTCGTTTAGCTATCCTCCTGAAGTCAACACAAGCAGTTTACTCTTTTAGCACGGGCAAATGTTAAATTTGCCCACCCAAGTGACCTGTCATAAAAAACCTTACTGCCGTTTGCTCGTTGTAATATCCTCACTAGAGACATATAGAAACTATCTCTGGTACGCCGTCTTCATGTTACCCACGATTCGCTGTTTTCCCGTTGGGAAATATGTTCTCACCAGAGACATAGAAGATAAATCCGGCCCGCTAGGTTTCCTGTCAGGAAATATGAATATGGCTTCTCCAGAAACATAGAAGAATCCTCCGACAGCTGGAATTCCCGTTGGGAGTTATTACAAGTAAGAACCTTTCTCTCTTCGCTGATTGCTGATCGTTCACATTGCTTGTTGTTGTATTCGTGAGGTTTTCTGTGGGACAAATGTAAATATTTGTATATAATTTAGGGTATGACTCAGAAATATAAAGAACAAGATATGTTTGTATAGGTGTTATTATCTCATGAATATAATAACAAAGTATATTTATCATTCCTTTTCTTTCAGCTATTCTGTTCCGTCCATGTATTAAGGTGTTATTATATCCATGATATAATAATACCCATATTGGGAAAATACAAATAGGAAATTCCTTTCTAGCATGGCACTCTCATTAAATGACTTAGAAAAAAGTGATTCCTGTGGACCAAAGCGGCTGAACTGGCAGGTGTGAACCAAGAAGAACAAAATGGACATATATACTTAGAATCATAAATAGTTGAAATTTCTACAATATATCATGAGGAAAGAAGGGTTAGAAAGTCTGAAATACGCATGACATATTGAAGGTAAGAGGGACGTTCGGAAACAGTAATTAACCTAACAAGCTTGTGTAAATGCATAGCAGAACAGGAACCCGCATAGTTAGATATGCGTGGAAATAGAAATCAACACTGCATGGTAAGTGTCAGTTTCACGCCTGAAGGGATCTTCGACAATGTCTTACATGGTATGAATATCGTTTGTATCACATTGTTTGAAGATCACTTCTGATGTGGGACTGCCAGTCACAATGCAGTGTTGATTTCTATAGACACAATGTCTCTATCTATAAACAATCTATCTCCCTACATATATATAACTATAAGATCTGCTCATTACGCAAAATGATAATGTGGCATTACAGTGTTCTGGATCTTTAAAGAAAGACAGATTGCCAAATATAATTACTTCATGGTCAGACAGTTTTGAAACTTTCCGCAATTCCTGTGTTCGTTCTTTGGCAACCATTACGTTGTCATCTTCAAAGATTTTCCTTTGTAAACTTTCATGACATGAAGAATACTTTGTCTTCTTGGAGACATTCATCACATCGACCATTTTTGTTTTTGCAGTTTTTAGAAAATGGACTAAATTTTTTTAGTTTTGATTTGTTTTTTGTTTTTTTGCTTTGTTTTTTTTGTGGCACCGAATTCAGTTTATGAATCGATAGATTATCCAGGCAAACATCTTGCTTTGGTCACTGTTTCGGATAGTGAATTTGTCGGTGTTAACTCCCCCTTAATTCCCTAATTGTTCACTAGGGGTCGCTCTCCCTACACTATAAATACTGGGCGACTTATCGCCTCGTTCTCTTTTCATTTCTTCATTTCAGCGAACACATCTACAATGTAAGCTTTCTCAAAAGAATAACGTCTCACCACTTGTGGGAAGACGCCGTGAACATTATACACACATACACGTACGTACGAACATTCACCATAATACAAACTCTTTACCTTCACACAAACACAAACGTTGATGTCTTTGTCACTTGTAAGTTTGTTGTTTAATACATATATTTGTTGACATATATATATATATATATATATATATATATATATGTATATATATATATATATATATATATATATATATATATATCGGTCTTCTTATTTGTTTTCGTTACATCTTCGGTTGGACTCAATTTGAGTCCACCATTTTGTTGTAGTTGGACCTTCTAACAGGAAATAAACAGCACACGTTTCTAATCCAACAACACTCCAAACTAACGGTCCTCTACAGATTCTTCGTCTTTCCTCAGGCGTGTATCGCATCTATTAGGTTGGTGCAAAAATAATGTCGTTTTCTCACATATTAACATATGTGAGAAAACGACATTGTTTTTGCACCAACCTAATAGTAACTGTCAATTTTTTTGTTTTTGTTTTTACTAATTACCTCATTTTTATTGAATCAGGCAATTAGAGTTCCCTGATTTTAAACAGTTTTATTGTCTGAATTTTTATGCAGATTTATAAGAATGACAATAAGTGGAATTAATTTTATTGAATGTGTAGTGAGTCCTGATAAAAATAAAATATACAGAAATTAAAATATGGCAGTTACACTTTCTTTTAAAACTCTTCTCTCTCTCTCTCTCTTTCTCTTTCTCTCTTTAAACTTCTCCTTCTATACTTCTCTCTGTATAATTCTCTCAACCTACGAGAAGGCAACCATCAAATAAAAAGAGGAAGAAGAGGAAAAGACTAAAAACACAGGAAGTTTGCGGGAACTGAGCTTACTTATTTATGACTGAAAATACTTAAAATCAGGGAGTCTCCACACATAACTTCCGTTATAAAAAATGAGACAGATAGGAACGCCGGAAAATAAAATTCTTTGGCAAGTCAAAAAAACTGACACAAAGAGGCTTTTGATATTCGCGCCGAATTCTCGAGCCTGGTCAAAAAGGATAAAAACCTGACATCCTTGACAGAAAGATAGATGGGAACAGAATTAAACCAGAAGACGGAACAAAAGAACGCAACTATGCGTGCATAGTTGTGAAGAAGCAGTTAAACGGTCATCTGCTACTAACATTTCCGACCTGTTCAGAGCCGAAAAAAACACAGCAGATTAACATCGACCTAATTTCTGAGATTGCTACTATCCCTACCATGGTCTTACATCAAAACGGTCATTTCCTAGACTGCTATCAATATCCGCCTTATCAACGAACTTTTTGCTACGCCGAATACCAAAGGACTCACTCGTCACTTTAAAGAAAATATAAAAATATCTAATTTATTTTAAACCCTTGATTTTATTCCCAAAATTTCCGATAAAATAATTACCCTACCACCTATGCACGCTGGCAACGTTCTGTGTCACAAACGTATATCTGCCGTCCAAGCATAAAACTTTCCAGCTGGGAATTCTCCCCTGAAATAGTATCGGGGAAATTCTTTCAAGTGTCCACGTTGAAAATAATTTGTAATTCCATTTCACGTGATCAAATCTGATTGAAGGTCACGTTCACGTTACACAAAGACAACAAATGTGTGAATAGAAGTAAAAAAAAACAAAAACAAAAACAAAAAAAACATTACGCTTTTGTAAACAATGCCACCAAGTATGGAGTATAAAGAGAAAAGAACCTATTTAAAAGCAAACAAATGCTTTGTAATTTTGTTTATTAAACAATTTCATCGGAATAAGAAAAATAATCCCTGGACATATGAATATTTCCACGGATTATTTTTCTGTTCATTCATGTTTCTGTTCCAGAAAAATACAAAAACTAAAAAAAAAAAAAAAAAATCAATGATTCATCAATAATCGTTGCGCACAAATTCAATGTATTTTTTTTTTTTTTTTTTCAAGTTTTCTTTGGCGATTCGTTTCATGGGGATTAGGATTAGTAATATCCAGAAAATATTAGGTTGGTGCAAAAATAATGTCGTTTTTTGACGTTAAAAATACATTAAAAAACGACATTATTTTTGCACCAACCTAATAATAAACGGACATTTTTTCAAGATTGCCATTTGAATTTATTCCACCATTAAAAATTTACAGATTTTCTTTCGATCACTAAAACATTCCAGTAACGTCAGAAGTTAAAAAGAATCTTTCAAAGTTTTTCGAGAAAAAATCCAGATTCTTTGAATGTGGGAACGAAATTTTACTCTCCTGTTGAAGACTGTGATACGAAAGTAATACATTTGTTGGATTATTATTTTATAACAACTCCTTAACTCAAGGAGCTCTCAGAGAAGAAGAAATACGAGGTACGAAAAGGGAAATGAAAAAGGTGCTAAAATACGTTTACGAATTTTTATTAAATGAAACAATATCACATGACATAAACATGAAATTTACAATTAATGAGGTTTGCACTCAACAAGATTACGACTGGATTGAGTTAAGGTGAAGGGAGGTCGTTAACTACCATCTATGAATGCTTTTGTTCCCCATGGTGCAAGTCTGGTCGTTGATTGTAGCACATGTTGCTCTAATCTCTTCTCTGGACCGGAAAGGTATCTAACTGTGACAAGGGCCTTAATCTGTTTCGGTTCTCCCTACTGTAGGTATTAACCCACCTTACTTATCTGCTCGCTAAGTGGAGTGTTCTATCTAAAACCCTACACGGTGATACGACGACGATATGAAAGTTATGTAGAACGGTCACACTTCTAGTTGCTTTCAAATTAATGTGGGGGTTCTCAAGGGTCCTATCCTTGGACCTACTTTGTTTCTTAGCCTCATCAACGACATTCCTGATGTCATTAGTTCCCAACTCGGTATTTATACTAATAACACTATTGTATTGCCCCCCCTTCTTCTGGGGTTCTTTGGGTGACGGTCTTGATTCACACATATGTTGTATTCCTCTCTAGGTCATCTTCCGACCGGGTGACCGATAGTTGGTTTGTTTGGAGGTAAAATGAAAACTTCAACAAAAGGGATTTTAACTTATCTATTTTATTAAACACGTCGACGTGTACATTTTAATTAGCCAGTGTGGTTACTATCCCCCCCACCCACTGGGGAGCAATTTCCACGCACGAAATTAATACGTCTGCATTCTTCAACACGTAAAACTTAACTCCCCGAAAACATTTTCTATCTCTCTAACATTCCCACGTTCGGCTCAGCCAATCATAATCGACATTCCTATTTTGTCTGCCATCTGACCTTAAGGTCAGCCTCAGAAGGTCTGCGCCAAATACACTGCCATTAAAAAATAATAGTCTGAAACTATTATTTAACAACACAACTATTTACTTCAGGGCCAGATTAACCTTTAGACTAGCATAGGTTGCATCCTCTCAAGCTTTTATAAAGTAATGATTTTATTTTCATAGATGTTATAATGTTGAAATTATATGAATATAACAAACTCATATTTATTTTAATTGTATTACTGTTATAATGCTGGTTATAAAAAAATCTTTTTTTTTTATTACGGTTGTGTTGAAATATTTGCTAATTTGGTTTGCAATAAAATAGCAAAAAAAGAATAGTTTTATTGACAAACAAAATATAGCTATTTTAGTTTATTTAAAGAATTTGCAATAAGTTACCTTCAAGCTCTGTATATATCATGAGTAAAAATATGCAAGACGAGTGCGGGTTAGTTAGTAGGTGGCTTTGTCCGAAGAGGGCCTATAATTTCATTAGCCTTTGGACCTAAAAAGGTTATAATCCGACCCTGCATGTAAATAGTAAGTCCGATAGGTCCGACAAAGTAAAATTAGCAGCTGATCTCGATGACGACCTTCAATCAGTTGTTAACTGGGGCAAGAAATCGCTTTTAAATTTTAACGCCTCCAAAATGAAACTGTTGCCTTTTATTCATCGTAGAGAACCATTTTTTTTATTTTGCATCAGCATGAATGATGCCAATTTCCAGGGAAGCAACTCGTTACACCATATCGGTATCCTTTTTTTTCCACTAACATGAAGTGGAATGATTATATTGAATCAATTGCTAGGACTGCCGCTAAGCTAGGCATTGGTTCATTATGTCGTGCCTGACAATTTTTTTCGCCCAAATCTGGGTACGTTTATAAATCTACCATGATTTGAATATTGTTGTCACAAACGACCTGGTGTCCCTACTTACTTTTTTTCATTGAGTATTTGATTAAACGGAAGATATGCGTAGAGCCTTTGCGCAGCTGACGGATTTTTAGTTCAGTTTTGGGTGTTTGAAGTATTCACATCCACACAGTCGTGGATATTATTGTAGCGTGAATCAGAGGGAGATCTGATTTTAGGAAGGGTGTAACACTTCCCTGTTACCTACAAACTTCAAAGATTTAATTGCAACATCAATCGCCATTTTCTGTCTTCCAGAATCCTGTTCTTTTATTGTCCTTTCCGCTCACTAACGTCTTTCTCAAATTCTATTCCCCCTCAGCATTCCAGCGAAAATATTGCTTTACATGGACTGAAACAATTTAAAAAGGGAAATAAATTTAACGTAATCGTTTTCCGAAGACCTTAGCAATTTAATAGATACTTCTATTCCTCCAAGTATCGTTGATTTTAACAGCTGTTCGATTTGCCCAACGCCGTCCCGGAAAGGTTCAGTCCAGTTGCATTATAACAGGCTCACTTATTTTAGCTATCCACTTAAGAAAAACTTTCCGCTTTTGTGAACATCAAAATTAGATGAAAGCTTCGAAGAAATCAATACATAATGAACATATTGAACCAATTCACATGTCAAGACACAAGCCTTTCTGGCAGCTTCCAAGCGCTCATAAGACGGTAAAGAATCTTCCATAATATTAATAAGATTCTTTTCTTCTTCGCTAGGTATGTATTACCTTCGGCTTGTATATTTCTTTCCCAAAGCTTCGGCATGTTCATTGTTCTTTGTTAAAGAACAGTCACCAAGTTGAAGAGAATATCAAATGAAATTCATTTATCGATTCATAAAAAAGAGAAACGAAAAAAAAAGTCTGGGTATTTTTCGTTTCTAAGTGAATTTTCAGAGATATACAAGCTGCTTTTGGAATCAGTTAAGATTATTTTTTGTCTTTGTAAATGAATAATTAAGATATTGTTCATTTGTGATATTGATTTTGATGGGAATATTTTTATTAGGTTCATAAAAATATTTTTTAATAATCAATAACATGAATAAACATACTTCTCGCGTATGACCTCCAGGACAAATTGCTTGACATATACTTATATGACTTAGAATATATATATATATATATATATATATATATATATATATATATATATATATATTGATGCATGTTTCATTAAATAATATAGACAAGAGTTGTCTATTTATTTTATGTAAATTCTTTTCATATCGTTTAAGCTTAATAACATTATCATTAAACGAAGAAAGAAAATCATAATATATATTTTTTAATCCTATCTAAGCTTTCGGCTTACATAAGCCATTATCAAAGATGACAGTTACATTACAATATATTAAGCAATACACGGACAAAACAGTGATAAAATAAAGCTCAATACAAAGTAGAGCTAAATATTATTTATTTTAGGATATTAAAACATGTTAAAAATCGCTACATAATGGCATTTATGTTTCAAAACTACAAATGTGTCTCCTCGGGCGATGTTAACCTACTCGCCAGTAGGTTTGTAGTGTAGAAACATAATTGCCATTATGTAGCGACTTTTAACATGTTTTAATACCCTAAAATAAATTATATATATATATAATGTCTCCTCTCTCTTTTTCTCTTCTCCCTCCTCGACCTCTCTTTATCTTCTCTCCATCTCTCTCCCTCTCTCTCCACCCCCTCTCTCTCCACCCCCTCTCTCTCTCTCTCTCTACCATGGACGGAGCGTGTAAGCGATGAGAGGACGTTTTAAGGAACATGGAAATAAAAAGGTCACTTAGAATTTTCTAATTAGTTGAAATTTCTGGAATGTATGAGGAAAGAAAGCTTGGCGAAAGTGACAGTCAGAGGGCATAATGAATGCAAAAGGGGCGTGGTGGGAGCAGCGAGTAACCTACCTAAAGAGCTCGTGTCAAATAGGTAGTAGGACAGTAAGTTGGAATGATAGTAAAAAGGACAAATATTGCTAACAATTACAAAGGATAGGAAGTCGTGGAGAACCATGATCGCCTACGTCAAGAAGAAGAAGGAACAAATGAGATTAAATATTTAACTTACCTCTCCCTACTTGGAGATTGTGTCCATCCTTCAAATCTACAAATCAACCATTCGTCCTTGCATGGAATACTGCTGCCATATATAGTCCGGTGCTCTCGCTGTCCATCTCGAGGTCCTCGACAAGATCCAGAGACGGATGGATAGGCAATGTGATGTTTCCTGGCATCTCATCTACAGACGCTTTCTCACAGGCGTGCTGTGGCTTCCCTCTGTCTTTTCTACAAGTATTTTCACGGCAACTGCTCCGACGATCTACTTTCACTGGTTTCCAAACTTCTACTCCTTCTTATCTTGCACTTCCCGTCTGTAGAACTCCCTTCCTCTTACTTGCTTCCTTGATAGCCATAATCTTCAAATAGTCAAACATCTTCTTCGACATCTTCTGATACCTTGAACTTGTTCCACGGCCTCCTCTTTATCCTTTCCTCACCCCCCCTCTTTACTCTTGCTCTCACTCTCTGTAACCCTCGCGTGCTAGTGACATTCCTTCCTTGCTTGGGGTGAAATTCTTAAAAAATGGTATTTAATATTAAGGCTGTATCTATATTGATAAGTTTGTTTGTTTAACGGCACATCAACTCCTTATGCGTCATTTAATGCCGAAATTTTTATTTTCTTGTGAGCTTTGATAATTTCTTAAAAAAATCTATTGTTGATAATTTTTTGTAATTTGATTTTTATATTTTCTTGTTTTGTGCACTATTTACCAATAACTGGGACCCTAACAGGTGCTACCACCCCGGGTCAGGGTGGACCTGAGAACGGTTGAAATTAAGAGGTGCTTCCATGCTCCTCAAAACCTCCCGATCAGAGGTCCTGGCGCCGGAGGTAGGTTATCGTTGTCGTATTTATATTGTGCACTTTAATTACAAAGACTGTTTGCCGGAAGAACGCTATCCACCAGAAAATTTGTCGACCGTTTTTTTCTTTTACAAAACGCAATATTTGTTACAACATATATATATATGTAATCGTCATGGATGTTCTTGGAACAATGTGTTGGCTATTACCTGGTCATATATGTATATATTCTGTAAGCATATATGTACATGTGAATATATATACATATACATCACACCTTACATCTGGCCACCTAATTCCTCAGACTGCAACCCCCTTGATTGTTATGTGTGGGGCGTAGTTGAGCGATCGACCAATAAAACTCTTTGTAACACCAAAAGATGAACTGAAAGCAAGGATAATGGCAGCATTCACCAACTTAAACCAAAAGACCGTGCAGAAGAGTTGAAGTAAATTCCAAACTCGTCTGGAGGCCAATGGCGATTTTATTGAATGGAGTGTTTCAATATATCTTTGTGTAATTTTAGTAAATATATCTGTTAAACTGAGATGCCAGTGTTATTTTCAGTTTTGCGTTATTTAGACGACAATTTATCTATCGCGCCCTGTATATTTGTTACAATGAGATGCAAATGTTATTTTTAGTTTTGCGTCATTTAGACGACAATTTGTCCATCGCACTCTGTACACATACGTTTGTTAAGTAAAACATGCATCTCTTTTTTTTCTAATATCATGTCTGTACCAAAGAAAGTTTATGATATAAAGTGAGATGGGCTCCGTCAAGAAACCCCCCCCACGTCCCCAAAGACACGCAACGCATCAATGAATGCCTACCTAGAGATATAGCGGGAGCTTGTCAGGTGCTCGACTGCACACTACAGCTGCATCTGGTCATGAGACTGGTGATTTTGATGACGATGATGATTATGATGTTTATTCAACTAACCTGTAGTGGTGTAGAAGTAAATATACCTTTATCTTCTGTCACTTTCCTTTTTCTTGCCCCAGTCATTTTCAGATCGACTACTACACTAATAAAATGTAAATTTTCTGTCTCATCGATTTCCCTCTCTGTGACTTACTACTTACCCATGGAATGATTTTCTTGGCAGGATATTAATTGTCATAGCCAGAAAATAAAAAATAACAATTCAACAAGCTCAAATGACAATCGGATAATAGGACCAAGAACCATTTCTCTATGACAAGCACCCTAATTTCTTTTTATTTTGTGTAATCAAATAACTATCAGGCACAAGAGCAACTCTCTGGCATGCATCGAATTTCGTTACTGCGAGCTCAAATAATATTTTCGTGAAATCAAACGGTCATATAATCAAAGTATTCTGTTTTTATTGGATTAATTGCGAACATTTTTTAAAAAGCGGTGGTACCTTAACGAGGAATATTTCTTTGTCCGTTTATAGCCTCGTTATTATTATTATTATTATTATTATAAATAATAATAATAATAATAATAATAATAATAATCCAGACTAGACCATGTTCGATAATGATTGATAGTAATTTGTAACAGAGCACTGACCCTGTTCAAATGTGTAATTGTATGAAATCGCTGGATAGTGATCTCAGGGGAATACTCATTGGATAATAATTAAAATTCTCAGAAGAGTAGATTGAATGACTGAGAGAAAGATGGAAAAAGAAGCGACTTAATAATTATGTTTTAAACTATAAAATGAATTTAAGACTAGTTCCAAAGAGAATCGAATCCAGAAAAAATAGCCAAGATTCAGTAAAATTGAGCAAAACTATCTCCCCCAACCTATCCATTTTTCTGCAATAAGAAGACATGATTAATGTGTTGTCTGAATTTTTTGGTCCTGAGAAATTTTAATTCTGGGTTTGTTTACATTAATACTATCTGTCCCAAACAATTATATCCTAACAGAAAAAAATTGACTCAAATTCTCTTAAAAAAGAGGGTCATGTGATTTATGCCTAAAAACCTTTATGCCTCAGTTCAATATTCCAAGCACCTGAAGAAAGCCGGAGCGTACAACGGCCGAAACGTTGTAATAAATATGGCGACAAAGATTGGGACAATAGTCCAAATAATGTAAATAATGTCACAGCTCTGTGTTAACTAGTCAGTTAGACTTATTAATTTAGACTTGATAAGACAACCAGTTTAGGAGAAGAAAAACTCATCAAGGCTGTAAAGAAAACAAAAAAGAAACTGCTCCACTAACTTACCAAGAACAGTCATGGCAATTCACAAATATTAAAGAGAAGGTAGCTGTGGAGAGCTATGATCACCTGCATCTTAAAGGGATATGGTATAAAAATCGATCGAGATTCCAAATAAAAAGTATTTGTGCAAAATCTTTCATTGTTCAAATATTTATTAAAGCAATTGTTTTTTGCCAAGTAACTTATTCTCTACAAAACAATTTTACTTCGAACATTTCAAATGTTTAATTCCACTTCCGGCCAATTCTATCTTCATGTCAACATTCGGATATTATTATTTAAAAATATTTTTATATTCCCAAGGCAGTTTTTTTGTCGACATTTCCCCGGGGAATCCATATCACTTCTTCTGCACTCCATCATGTCAAACCCAAAGTGTCGAAAATTCTTTTGCTTGCTTATCCTCTGACGAAGCAACATCTTACACCTGTGTTCAATATCTTTTGATTCACACAAGCATCAAGCAAAAATACCTACATGTATGTGTTAGGCTACAAGGCAAATCTTCTTCCCAGAATCCTTTGATGTGCAAAATTGACTTACATAGCCTCGTTCTGATTCCGACAGCTTTAAGAAAGATCTGGAGATTATCAAAGAAAGAAAATAGTCTTTTCTTTCTTTATCAAATACAAAAATAAAAATGGAAAATTTCAATCCTTGGGTAAGATTTGTTTTTAAATTTTTCTTTATGTTTTTGTTTTTGGTTGATAGAACAAAACAAAAATATAACCCGGAACGTTCGACCGATATGATTATTCGAATCACAATATATTATGGAATAAGTAAGTAAGAGTATCAGGAATTGCCCGGCTGAAGCTAAATTCTTTAAATTATCATTAACATTCATAGAAGAACATTATTTTGTCTTATGTTTCTTTAGATATTTATTAAATTTAGCTAAATAGGAAAACAGTCTAAGAAAAAAGATATAGGAAGATTGTGTTGCGCGAGTTTTTCAAGTAAAAACCGCCTTGAAAGTTCGGCATTCGAAATCCTGGCTTTACTCTGTAGTTGAAGACTAACAGCTGGCATTTGTGGAAAATATAAAACTATGTGGTCTAAAGGAAATAATAAGAATAATAATAGTGCCCGATAGACTCATCGAAGGGATTCCTGGTAGTCCTCGCCTTAAAGAAATATTCTAAAAAATGTACTCACAAATACAGCTCACACGTTATGAAGAGCTTTATCTATGTAAAATGTGTGTAATCACAGGTTATTTTGCTTTGTTTTGTTTTGTTTTTTACAATATGATCACTGGAAAATGCCATGAAGCTACATTTGACCTAAGCTCTCTGAGACCCGGAAAGAAATAAGTATAAAACGGAAATCAAAGGTAATAATAATAATAATAATAATAATAATAATAATAATAATAATAATAATAACAGAAGAATCAAAGCTAATCACTCAGACATAATGATCAAAGACCACAAAAACAATTTTTCTTATTAACATAGCAGTCCCTGTAGATAGTAATGTATCTATGCTATGTAGATATTTTTTTAAAAAAACTATCAAGATACAAGGATCTTGAAGTGGAAATCTCAAAAATGTGGCATATGAGGACATCCATAATTCCAGTTGTGGTTGGAGCTCTCGGTTTGATTGGAAAAGGTTCTGATAGACACATTGAAGAGTCTCTGATAGACTATGCCCTAAAAATATTTTAAAAATTGTTTTCACAAGTACAGCTCTGTTCATCTGTGTAAAATATGTGATCTGAAATTGTTTTATTTTTTTCAAAAACGTTCAGTCGAAATATCATTATGCTATATCTGCCCTTAGGTCTCTGGTTGGGGCCGAGATGGAAATGAGTATACAACAAAATCAAAGGAAGAATAATAATAATAATAATAATAATAATAATAATAATAATAATAATAATAAAGACGATAAGAAAAACGTTGTAGTTTCTATCCCCAAAACAAAATAATCCAAACGAACCTTAAGAAATTTTACAGGGAAACTGGAAAAGCAGTTACGCGTGTCAAAAAGCTACCATCTATTGAAAAAATGCAGAAATTTGGGAAGAATATTTGGGACATCACAAAGGAATATGACCCCAATGCAGAATGGATCCAACGAGAAGAAAAACGAATGTTGGATAAACCTCTACAAGAATTGGAAAATCTAACCCCGAATAATGTTATGCAAGCTCTAACGAAATCTCAAAAATGGAAAGGCCCAGGAAATGTCAAAGTTCACAATTTTTGGCTCTATTATCTCTCATCAATCCATAAAACCCTTGCACAAAATTTATCAATGCTTATTAATAATCCCAATGAAATCCCAGAATGGATCACTGAAAATTTCACATATCTTGTGCTAAAAACGAGTCAAACAAATGATCCGAAAAATTATAGGCCAATAACATGTCTGCCCATTACGTATAAATTGGTCCCGTCTGTCATGACGAACCGTACTTACTCTTTTATCGATGAAAACAACATCCTTCCACTAAAGCAGAAAGGATGCCGGAGAGGTTCATATGGCTGCAAAGATCACCTACTGATAAACGAAATGATCCTGGAAAATTGCAGGAAAATATGTAGAAATCTCAGAGCAGCATGGATAGATTACCGTAAAGTCTTTGATAGAGTGTCTTGGATCCTTAAGACTTAGGAAATATACACAGTCTCCTCCTCAGTAGTAAATTTCCTTATACAGAGCATGGGAATGTGGAAAACCACATTATACCTAAATCACACAAGAGGCACTGCCACCTCCAACCGCCTGAATATCCGACGAGAAATCTTTCAAAGAGACTCCCTGTCACCCCTTCTGTTTTGTCTGTCCTTAATCCTCCTTACACATGAACTAAACAATAATAGGTATTGAAACAAACGAAACAAGAAAATATTCAATCACCTACTCTACATAGATGATCTCAAACTCTTTGCCAAAGATGACAGTGAATTGAAGGGTCTCCTCAATACTGTAAAATGTTTCTATGATGACACAGGTATGGATTTCGGATTAGATAAATGTGCAAGAAAGGGAAAAATACAGAAACTCATTCCATAGATTTAGCTTTCATCACAAAGATTAGGGAACTGGAACAAGAATAAGTCTATAGGTATCTAGGAATTAGCGAAGGGGATGGAATACAGCATACACAAATGAAGGAGAATGTAAGAATGAATTACTACAGGCGTGTGCGTCTGGCACTGAATACCGAGCTGAATTCAAAAAACAGAATATATTCCATAAACACCTTGGCTGTCCCTTTGGTACAATACAGTTTCAACATCCTTAACTGAACCAAAGCTGACATTAAACGAATGACTAAACGAGAAAGCTTCTTACTTGCCACTGCATGATCATTTGTTGATCTCTGTATGTGCTCAGATCAGAAGGAGGCAGAGGATTGGTTCAACTAGAACTGTCTTACAACACTACAACTATTGGTCTTTAAAGATACCATGAAACTACAAAAGAATGGATGATGTGTCAAAGAACATGAAAGAAGTAAGAAACTTTATTCAGTTATAAAGGAATCCAGCAAGTTCAAAATGGAGTTTCAAAAGGGTGAAGAAATGCAAGTATGGTTCTGTTGTTAATATTTCGATCTCTCACGTTATAGAATCACATCATGAATTTACGACTTGTGTCTGCTATTCCGCAACCGTTATCTTCGAATAGCAATCTTTTATGTCAACATAACAGAATATCATGTTTGATGGTGAATATCTTTGTTTAAATGTCCGCATAACCACTCTGAAGATGGCTCATTTGAGTCGAAAGCTTAGAGCAAAGAACAGCATAATAAAAAAAATATCCAAATGTTGGACAATTTTTGTCTTTATTTTCATCCGAAATTAATGCAAACACACGAAGTTTAGAATGGCTCATGATCAAACCTAACAGACATGCATTGTCTGTTATATTTAACAATATATATATATATATATATATATATATATATATATATATATATATAGTTTCTTTGGATATCTCCTTTGAATATTTTTTCGGGTAGCATATGATGAAATACCGTTTTTAATACTCAAAATCCTACATCGTGCACCAAAATTTCCACTCACCCAACATTTTCTATTCATTTGCTCATCCTCCACCCAAAGGTTAAGATCGCCCACTGGAGGGTGATATCACGGGGTCCGGGAAGCACTGATCTACAATACATCAATGTTTTGGAGGAGATCAGAGTTTGAATATTTAGGCGCTAGTGTATGATGTGCTTCATTATAAGATCGTTTTACCTTGGCTACGATCATTAGGAACATTAACAGAAAGTTCTTCTACCTCACTTTCTTTTTGATATCCGATTCTTGGCCTAATTTGGTCAACATATGCAATTCTTATAATTATCACCGTGACCTTTCTACATTATAAACTGGGATCTTTCTGGATTCGTTACTTTATCTCTTTTCATTCGCAGACATCGTCAAAGGCGAGCAAACTTATCGTCCCAAGGGGCTTTCTATTTTACCGAGATAAGAAAGTCGTACGATAGTTTCGTATTAGTTGTTGAAATATACCTTTAAAACTCTGAATCACAGTACAGCGAGAAGAGAATGCTTTCAACCTTTTTTTTTTGTTTGTTTTTTTTGGGGGGGGGTGTTTGTATTTTGTTTTGTATTTTTGCAACAACCAGTGGGAAAATGCGAATTCCCGAAAGTAGCTCGCTAGCAAAAACTGCGGGAGAAAAAGAAAACATATCTTCCAAGTGCAAAATGAAGGCTATTTTTGCTGCTAGATATATATGCCATACTATACCAAAACCTCCCACGTACATTTCCTTTCTCTCCCTCTCCTTTTCCTCCTATATCCCTCACTCGGCATTCAGTACTTTAAAATAACTTATTGCAAGTTTTTTTTTGTTTTTTTTTTTTTCTTATTTTATCAGTGATAAGGTTTTACGTCAGTTTCATAAATAATCAAGTACGGAGTTGTAAAAAATATTATTATGTGCTTTTTCCATACGCGTACGCATAACAGAACATTAATTCACGCATTAAGTAACAGTTTTTTAGTAACTTTTACCTTGTTAAGTTGAGAACGAATAGTAGAAATTATAAAAATATTCAATTCGCCTATAAAGAGAAAGTAAAGGAAAAAAGAAAACAGACAAGGCGGTAAGGAGGAGTAATGGATAGCAGCTCGGATTGAGGAATCGGGGAGCCGAGTTCGAATTCCAGTCAGATCCATTACATTCACGTATGTTCTAATTCTCCTCCCAGCAGGACAGACTGGGTGGCAACCGATCTAGGAGAAAGTAACTCTGAATTCAAAATCTGTATGTAGCCCTGGCGTAGCATATACTATACTGCTAAAGAAAGGATCGTTTGTATTAACTCGATAATCTCGGTTATGGTCGACAAATGATGATGTTGTTGATGAGTATAAAATCTCAACTGTTGAGTTGATTTTTACAATTTTTTTACGTCAGTTTCTTCTGATGAAGACAGTTGTACGACAGAAAATAGACACAAGATGTCTTTATGGCTACTCTTACTACTAGACTCAAACTATGACGCCGACTGTCACTCGGACTGGCTACTTCATACATTGTCTTTAATTTATACGTATCACAAAAATAAGAGCAAATATATTAAATAGAATAAAGTTAAGTCCCATTTTGTGTTATTTCTAATAACTTAAAAAATAGAGCCTTCAAAACTACCGCCATCATGTCAGAAAGCTTTTTACCGTGGAAAGTTTTATACCCCAGACAAAAATACCCAGAAAAGCGGAATAGCTAGTCCTTGTTCACCTCGAAATATACTGCAGACATAGCTCAGTGTAACCGCTACTAAAATATCTACCACATGGAAAAGTATATTAGGAGCATGGTTGCATTCAGAACTACCAGCAATCATCGCAAAAGAGTTTTGGAAAATGTAAAGTGAAGCAAGGAGTTCGAGCCAAAGTCGAAAGCAAAATCTTGGATTCCGTGAGTTTGGGAAAATCTCTAAGTGAATTCTCAATAGAGCCATGGAATCACTGGAAGCGTTTTCTCAGTTATCAAGTCCTTCCTAAGAAGTAAGTCAATGAAGGTAGTTGTTAATGAGCAATCTTTTGGGGTTCATGAGTTCAATGCAGGCATCCCCCAAGGCTCGCTTCTGGATTAATCCTCTTCCTGATTTATATTGATGATCTGCCTAAGAGCATACTCCAATCAGTTTGTAAATATATATATATATATATATATATATATATATATATATATATATATATATATATATATGCAGATGATACAACGGTATATGGGTGCACTTTCCAAAATCAGAACCTGGCAGCTGATTTGTCCTCCGACCTAACACTAACAGTTCAATGGAGGAAAAACTCTTACCGCTCCTCCAACAACCTCCTTCAGTAACCCTCTACTCTGAATGGCTCTTGGGACTTGTATAAATTGTACATTAGTAAAAAAAAATCTATATGTTTAAAAGCTGAAATGTTGCAGATAAATAATTTCATATGTTTTAAATGCCGTGTATATTTTATTTTTCTCGATAAATTATAGGTTAATTAAATTTTATTTTAAATTGGTATCATTCAATATGGTGTCACAGTGAATATAGTGGTTCAGATTGAGGAATCAGAGAGGCAGGTTCAAATTCCAGTCAAGTTCATTGTATTCACTTACGGGCTAATACCCTTGGGAAAGGTATGAATCCATCTCTTCCCCATTGCTATGGATAAAATAGAAGAATAAACTGGGCTCTATAGCCTTGATTAGCAACCATTCTAGGAGAAGGAAAAGTCTGAATTCAAACCACCTGCCACCTTGTAAGTCTTGATTCTTTAAATTCTGAGGGGAGGGACTGGGTAATCTCAACATCTCCAGGCAAAAGGAACCGGTAATCCATTACACTGTTCTGCCTTGAATGTCACCACGAACCACAATTGTGAGTTGGGGGGGGGGGAGTGGTGACCACAGTGGCGCAAAATGCGCTAACTGGTGAAATGATGATGATTGAGGATTTTCTCAGTCGGGATATTGTATCTTATTAATAATTTTTAATAAAAAGACGAGTTTGTTTTGTCTAAAACTGGTTAATAGAATATGTTTGAATAATGCGTCCGCTATAATTTGAATCTGTTTAATTTGTTTGTTTTACCAAATCTTAATTTATAAAGATTTTAAGAGTTTTTCTTTGCAAAAACTACAGATTCATTCAAGATTTTTAAACTGAAAATAGACAGAAAAATATATTTGTAATTTTTGTTTCTTTGTAAATTATACATTAACTAAATTTTATTTCAAATTGATATCTACTTAGTTGGGACATTTTACCTTGTTAATAATTTTCAATAAAACAATATTTTTTATTTTGTCTGAAACTGAATAATGAATAGAATATGAGGGGTGAACTCATGTCACTACAAACACAAAATAGATCCTAGATCATATGCGGACATATCTGTCAAGGCCAGTTACATCTGGGTTTTCCTTGTTAGCGGCAGGACAACTTGGCATGTTCAGATATGGGCCTCTCTGCAACTTGTCTCTGTCCGAGTTTCTGCCAGCGTCTCCTGTCAATAAAAGTACCGGGAAAAGCAGCAGTCAGCAGAGGGGAAAACTCAGTGTGTTTGGACCCATGGGCATTTTGTTCCTAAAGTTGTTGTGCCTTCTGAGACAGTGTCATTTTGTTACTTCTTGTCTCATTTTCTTTCTCTGCCTATTACCCCTGTAATGGTTCGGAGAACTATCTTTTAAGTGTTTCCCCATAACCTCAATACACCCTTAGTGTAGTTTACAACAATATATTCTAAGAATATGTCCGCTATAATTTGAATCTAATTTGTTTGTTTTACCAAATCTTAATTTATATAGATTTTTAAGAGCGTTTCTTTACAAACACTACACTCTAGGTCTAGTAACATATGCTGTTCTAGACAATTTATTTTCAAGACACACTTAGAAAATTACTATATATTCTAGAACTAGTAAAAATCACATGCACTCAATTGATGGAATATATCTGTAATATTTAGTTACTTTTTAGAATTGAACTGGAATAGAAACAAATTTTTATGAAGCTTATGTTGAACTCGTTTTGCAAGTAAAAAAATTTACTAGAATTAAAATTTTATTTTTTCATTAAATTTACTTTCAATGAAAAAATGTCAGTAGCTATTTGTCACTGGTACAAAAGAGAGAAAAAAATGGCAGTTAGAAATTGTATAAATTCCCATGAAAGAACACTGAACAGAAATGCCAGCTGAATAACTTGTGTCCACAAATGGAATGAAGGAACCAATTTAACATTCTTAAAGGTTACCAAGTACAACAGGAAAAATCGTGGGTATGATGATAAACTACATCTGGCAGCAAGGCATCTGATTGGGTGATTGGAGGTTTTGAGGAGCATGGAATCACCTCTTACTTGATGTTGTTCCCAAGTCCACCCCGACCCAGGGTGATAGCACCTGTTAGGGCTTCAGCTATGGGAAAATAGGGAACTCTCCCCCCACCAAAAAAAAACACTACAAAAGTATAAAAATACATTTTTATATAAAACAAATTATCAACAATACTTATTTCTAGTATTGACCACCAATACAATTTTAAAGCAAAATGACCAGCAATACATTTTATACTAAAATTACCAACAATACATTTTATAACAAAATGACCAACAATACATTTCATCTGTAGTTGAAGGCATATAATTGTATTCAAAATATATTTAGTTAAAGTGATTAAATTGTGTTCAAAATGTTTAGATTTCCACATTAAATGACCCCTAGGGGTTGATATACTACTAAACAAAATCAATCAATTAAAAAACAACTGTCAGCTAAAGACGGTCAGAAAACTGACTGACTAAAACAATAATTAAATCAACAAAGATGAGGATGTTCTTCCAAAACAATTTATTCAAGTTTTTTTTAGATCAAATCAAACTTTTAAGAAAGTCATATTCTAATAACTGTTTATTCCAAAGTCATTTTGAACAACTTTCTATGACACAATGGATTCATGCTTTATTGGTAATCACACTGACATCATCAAGTGGACCATAAATAATTTTATCTGAGCTTGGAATTACTGCAGTTTTGTAACAATAAAAAGTAACTGGCAACTGTGAGAATCAAGTGACACTCAGTTGCATGGTAATGAATGCTGGTCATTAGGTTTATATAGTAAGGCTGCATTCTTTGGAGGATGTAGAGAACATTAAATTAATGGGTTTTGGGGAGACAACTAGAGATTATCTTAATTTGGTGGATAAACAACAGGAGATTATCTGAATTTTGGATGAGTGGATATAAGACACAGATTTTAAGTTCCTACCTGATTCAAAATCCCAACCAACTCATATGACTGTTATCTTGTCTCTTTACAATTCCACTAAGTTCATGGTCTGAGTATGCAATAAAATATTCTGAGAAAAAGTTTAAATTATGATTATAGCTTAGGGTGGCTATGTCTTTATTTATTCTTCATCCATTTTATTGAATTTCTCTTTCCTATAAGGGAAGGTAGATTTTTCTTTTACCATCAATTCAACTGCAGACTTATTTTGCAAAGATTTCTATTCAAAATCATTTATCTGCAGCTTTCTTTATTGAATTCCACACACAACTAATGACAGATTCATATTATCAGCTAAAAAGGTGCCTCCGTTTAACTTGTCTGCCAGAATGAGCTGTCTTCATAGAGTCAGGACATTTCTGGAAATAAATATTCAATGGAGTTTTCCAAGTTATTATCTTGATATTCAGCGACAGATTTCATCCTGTTAAAAGAAATATGAGTAGTTAACATTCAGCAGAGAAGCTCAAATTTTGTGAAATTATGGGATAGCAAGCTATTGACAAAGCAAATTAAACATTTAGGAGTTAAAATGCCTTCCAAAATAACTGACTTTGATAGAATGGGTAATCATTTGGTGCTGAAAGTGGTTGGTTATTTGAGCATTATTGAAGGCAATTTTTTGGAAAAGGTTCTAATAGATGCACTTAAAGGGTTCCTGGTATTCCATGCCTTATAGAAATACAAAAATTGTTTTCACAAGTGCAGCTCACACATTACAAAGAACTTTATGTAAAATGTATGCAACCTTCAGTTTTTTGTTTGTTTTTGTTTTTTTTACAAAAATAATCAGTGGTAAATGTCACGAAGTCAAGCTATTTTTGATTTTAGGCCTGATCTACTCTGCTATTTATCCTTTGGAGCCAAAATATACAAAATCAAATTTTATGAGGGATCCTATGTGTGATACGCATATGTAAAGGCAAAAAGTGTCTTGTCCCCACTGTCTGCATCAAAAAGTTATCAGGTCAAGCCATGATCCTCCCATTTTAGTGCAATGGGGAGGTGCTGTTATGAAATTTGATTCAGTAAGGACCAGGCACATTTCATTTGTGTCATGCCATGTTGGGAATTATTTTCTTAGTAATTTGACCCCAAATAAGCAATAAAACTACTAAGACACAAGGTGTTACTGAGTGTAACAGAATATGAGAAAAACATTTTATTAAGGAGAGAGAACAATAAATGAGCTGGAATTAAAAAGACAGAAGATAACGATTTACAATGTATTTAAAAATTTTTAAAAATCAATGTTGACTGGAAAGCAAAAAGCCAAAAGAGAGTTCCACAAGTGCAAGAGAAAAACTGTTAGTGTAGAACTTGCAGTTATGTCCAAACATTTCAACTGCAAAATGACAAGACCTAACTGCCAATCTAGTACTGTGCTTAAATTCATAAAGTTGAGGTATCAAAGCAGAAAACTTATCAGAACAATTCCCATGAAAATATTTATAGAAAAGACACAGGGGAGCTATGTTACAGTGGTGGGAAGGAGACTACTCAATTAGCATGTATGGGACATAGAAACTTCACCAGAAATTGTTTGTTTTTTTTTTGTTTAGTGACATATCAACTCATTATGGGTCATTTAATGACAAAATTTAATTTTCTTGGAATCATTAGTAATTTGCTTTATAAAAATGTATTGCTGGTAATTTTTTTTACTATGAAAATGTATTGCTGTTTTTTTTTTAACTATAAAAATGTATTTTTATACTTTCATAGTGTTTTGATCCCAGTTGTGGGTGGGTCACTATTTTCCCATAGATGGGACCACTACCAGGTGTTACCATCACAGGTCAGGGTGGACCTGGGAACAACAGCAGTAAAGAGGTGGTGCCATGTTCCTGAAAATCTTCTGATCAGAGGCCTTGCTGCTGGATGTAGTTCACTAATAATACATGATTAGATAATGTAACTATTTATTCTTATAGAAACTTTGTCTAAATTATCTTTTTTGATTAATCTTATCTTTCTGTCATGAAGAAAGAAAAAAAACAACTGACAGGAAATTTGTGGATGTTAACAAGATTTATATGTGCTGTGGATATGTTTTAAGTGAAGGTGTATGTTCAGTATATAAACAAAGAATATAGAAAAAGCATACAATAAAAACTGGAGTTTCTGCTACAGATGTTTATTTCTTTTTATGTTGACTGTATTGAAACAAAGTGAAATGTTTCTTTATAAGGCCTTTTACTGCCACCTAAACCCAGTCATGTAACCACGTACAGTGGTCCTGTTCTCAGGGTCTTATGATGATATTTTTCAATCCACACTAAATCTGCCTACATTGTGTTCTTGATCTCAGAGCAGTGCTGGATGAAATGTTGTAGCAATTGCAGTACTGATTCAAGCCATGATGGGTACAATATTAAAGAAGAAATATCTTCACAACAAAAAAATGAAAACAAAAGATTCATTGGATTAATCTTCAATTCGTTTATATAGTTCTTGGTACAACAAAAATTAACCCTTCTCACATCAATCTCTATAGTGACACTTTGCTTCACTTAATAATTTGGGGTTCAAAGTCCTTTAGAATCAGGAAATCTGGTGACAGCTGACATGGATTCCAGAGTCACTCAATGCAGGGTTCTCAGTTTATATGCATTTCAGCCCAAAACTGGTGTAGGGCCAATGGGTTCTTGGGATTTGTTGAGTCTTCAATTTCCACATTAATTTCAACAAGGGTTCTTTGTTCCCTATTTCTGGCTTCTTAATCGACTTTCCAAATTTAGAGAATGATCCACTTTCTTTGGAGTAGTTACAGGGATTGCACCTCCCCTAAACTCCAATCAGCTCCACTTCACATCTCACACCACCATTCCACACTGGCATTGACAAATTCTCCCACTTCTTCTTTCCTTCTCAGCATTCTACCTCAGCCTACCTCTCAGGGCAGGCATAATCTTCTTTGTGACTAATCTAACATTTAAATCATGTGGGAAAAAGGATGTAGTTTATTCCAGTCATTAATTTTAATTCTCTGGTTTCCTCAAGAGATAAAATTATTTCTCCATTCTTGGACTTACTTTTCTCTAGAGAAAATATAAACCAGATCAACTACTTGGCAATGACAGAATCTGTTTTCATAATTTTGACCCTCAAAAAAGTGTTTGTTCCTTGTTTACATTTCCCAATTCATTTTTGTCAGTGAAAATATAAGTCCTGTCTGTCTATTTTCTCATTAATGATATTTATTTGCTTAAATTATCAAGGAAGAGATGAAATTGTTTCTCCATTCCTGAGCTGATCTCTATTTAGTGAAAATATAAACCAGATCACCTGCTTATCAGGATCTATCTTCATAACTTTGACCCTCACAACAGTTTCATTCTTTGTTTAAATTTCCCAATTCATTTTTCTCAATAAAAATATAAGCCCCATCTGTCTCTTTTCTCATTAATGATATGCTCTCTCTCTCTCCTCTCTCTCTCTCTCTCTCTCTCTCTGTTTACATTCCATTTTGAACTTAATCCTTTCCTGCTCAGAATTAACATTTAACCACTTCATGGCATCAGTGTCACATCTTGAGTATGTCCATTTACTTTTTTGATTCAGAAATTATTTATGGGAAGTAAGCATAAGAATGGGTAAAGATGGTCAAGCTCAAGTCAGCCTCGTGCTGAGTTGAGATAGTCAAATCTCTACTTCATGGGTAAAGCTGCTGAAAACGCATCCAAATGATATCATTGGAAAGTGGAAAGAGAAAGATTCTGTCCTTTCTGGAAATGGGGCCATAAAATCACATATGTGGCCAGAAACTCTTTCCAGTTTCTTTATAACTTGCATCATGGGAAAATTAATTCATTTATTTTTTTATTATTTATTATTATTTTATTTATTGGTCTTATTTCATTTTCCCACAAATTAAATTATTGATTTAATCAACCATTTTTTTGATATATACAAAAGTTTGGGATACAAAGACTTCCATAAAAGTGTGGAAATGCACTTGAGTCAAACACAGTTTGTCTGTCATGAAATTTGAAAGATTATTTTTCCACGGATCCTAAAATATCAACTGTATCTCTCAGTCAAGGGTTAATTTGAAACACATCAATATTTATTATAAAATATTGATACATTTCAAATTAACCCTTGACTGGGAGATATAACAAAATTGTAATATAAGCTCTGGTAAAAGACATTAGGTTTATAGGTCTCAAAAATTCATACAATGATGTTCTCAAGGATACATGGCCCAGTGAATAAAAGAGTTGTGATTTCAATATCTGGCTAAAGCAGAGAGGAACAAAAACTTGGAGAGTTAAATTAAAAGGGAGGCATCCAGAAGAGGCATGGCACGTATAACTAGAACAATCTACCGTGGTGGACGAAATGAAGGGTTCAGTTCAAAATTCCAATCACCTGAACAACTGCTGAAACATCATGAATATGGTAACAAAGATGAGGACAACAGTCTGAACAACGTTAATAGTGTAAATAATTAATATTTTCCTTTCTTTTTGAGAAGAGAAACCTGAAATGACTTCCTTGTTAAAACTGAATTATTTATTCTAATCAAAATATTCATAATCTTCATCAAGTTTCCTTGTGACATTTTGTTTAAAAGATTATTCTTTTAATGTATCTTGTACTTTTAATGAGGTTCCTTGCTTTGAACAGTTAGTGGGTGTCAAATTCACCCCAGATCTCGAGTGGAACTCATATATATGATTCATCACTAAAGAGACTGAAGAAATGGTTGGTTTCATGTATGACCCAACCAAAAATGGATCGTTACTACCATATTATGGCTGGTGCTTCTCAATCTCAACTTTCTAGCCTTGACAGAGTTCAAAAGAGTCTACAAGGCCTTGTGGGTAATGAATTATTTTCCACATTAAAACTCAATTCCCACATATGAAATATTACAAGCTAGTCCCTACTCTATTGCTATTTACATGGCAAATGTTCAGACGTGATACATTCCTTAGTTCCAACAGTTTAGACCTTTACAGCTTGAACATGCCTGCCATGGACACAGTTTTGAATCATCTACCTTCCCTTTGCTATTTCATTGATAAATAGGAAGTTTCATTCAGACAGCTTCTTTCCAAGATGCTTCCCCAATCTAGGAACCTTAAGCTTTCTTTTCTCATTATGGGATCTATAATTTTCAACTGTCACATTCTAAGTATAAGCATCCTTTTGGTTTCCATATTCCTTAAAATTTCTTCATTATATGCTTTGTCCATAATATTCTCAGTATCCTTCTTTAGCGTAATGTCTGTCGCCTTTTATTAATTAATACCTATTATTAATTAATGTCTAATATTGATTTTTATTAAACTTGACTGAGTTTGGCATAAGGCCAAATAACTGTAGCGATTATGATACAATTAAACATGAAGGTAATTATGTTTATATTTCTGAGATGAGGTATTGTAACTATTTTCACTATTTGAATTGTTTAGACTGTTGTCCTCATCTTTATTAGAGAGGAGAAGGTTGTTTTATGGACATAAAAAGAGGAAATAAGAAGTATAGATTATTAATGTATGTAGGATAGATAATGGTTGAAATTGTTATAAAATAAAATAAGACATATCTCGGCTGATTTACAGGCAAATACCGGATGTGAACGGGACAAAGCCCCGTCACAAAATGACCATTATCTTCGTTTATAAATATTCCCGACACACGAGTTCCGATCGAAAAATAAAATAATATTTAAAGTGTTCTATTTTTCGTCCAATAAAAATGCTTCCCTCCTAATTATACTCGCTTCATTTTTCGAGCCTGTTAAGCCATAAAAAACGCTATAAAAGGAGTCACATGGAAGTTCAACAGGCAGTCACGGGTAGCCAGGGAACAGACCTATCACGGTCAGGCTGAGTGGTCAACAGCTGTAAGTAGGGGAGCATCAACCACCATCAACATGTGTGAACTACTATGAGAGATCGACCTAAATCCGAAGCCGACTTACGAACTATACCACAAGGTAGCTGTCCCAAACCCACACGTTCCTGTTGAAATAAACCACGTAAATCTATTTCTGCTGTTGTCGTATTTCTTTCTTGCAACCATACGCTTGTCTATAAAAAAATCTTGACTTAAGGCTCCTAAATTGGAGAAGCATCCCCAGGGGTGTCAATTTATATATTTAAGAATTTCTTAGAAACAATTAGCCTGACTGAAATTGAAATTGGTTTATTCACACTATGTTATAACATTTGAATATCGTGCTAACATAAATTGTGCAGTGATGTGTTGTTTTTATGTGCACGAATTACACAAGTATACAGAAATTAGATTATCATCCTATAACTTTGATCAAAACTGGAAAGAAGTTTTTATATTAAGATCAAAACCTTTTGCTTTTCATTCACAGAGAATTATTTCATGAACATTTTATCTGCTGGACCCTCTGTTAATTCTTCTCAAACTTGTATACTAACTCCGAAACATCGGGCCATGACACTATGCTACTAATTACACTATGCTACTAATTACTAATGTTTTTGTGGATCAAGTTATTAACCTCATTCCCGTCCAGTTTGAATTCAGTTATAGAATGGTTACCAAGCAAGACAGGTGACCTTAGTCTGCCTTGCTATTTTACTCATAACAGGACAAAGAAATGTATTCATACCTTTCCAATGGGCATTAGTAAGTAAACAAACGTAACAGAAATAGATGGAACTTAAATTTGGTTGGCAGATTTAATTTTCTGTCAGCTGTGGGGATACAAAAGGTGATTACCCCACTTTGGTGAAGATAACTCATATGAGTCACATTAGTAATATCACCTCATACAGTGACAAGAGTGCGCAGTCATTCAGTTTCTTTACAGCAACCAAACCAAGTGATTGCTTTTTTTTAGCCTGGACCTGGGGTGATACTAATTCTTCCTCCTCCAGAAAATGCTACAGCTTGCAAGTCCATGGAGCGTTTTCATTTTGGGAGTATATTTTCCCCAGATATAGAAAGAAACTCTGACTCACAGTCCTGAATTTGTGAAAACCCAAGACTCACTGTTTCCCCTTTATACAATATGTTATCACCTGGAACATAGTAGATTAATCCAGCCTGTTTGAATCTGGAAACCTAATCATTGCATCTCCAGAAGTACAGAAGAATCTCCATATTATATGTAAGACCCATCCTTTTTGTTTCTCACTACTCGCTGCTCACTGTATAGATATATGTGATATATTATTCTCTGTATGGGACATGTGTAAATATGTATATATAGTTTTCTGTATGTCTTAATAGCATAAAAGTCTCTCTGAGAACAAAGCATGTTTATCATTCCTTTTTTTTTCAGCTATACCCTTCTGTCCATGAAGCATGACATTATTATATCATGGATATAATAATGCCCATAATGGGTGAAATATAAAAGGGAAAATAGACCTTTCTTCCATAGCTCCCTCTCATTACACAACCATCCACTATAAATTCCTTGTCTTTTATGAAGTAAAGCTTTCTCAGTTTCTAACTATTTCCAGATGTCTCTGATTAAAGTTTTACTTTCTATAAATGATACAAATTTATTGATTAATTTATACAAATTCAAAGCACCTGCTGCATAATTTTCAAGCAAGCAAATCAGAAAATTTTCCTCTTCCAATTTATCAGATCAAATTACACTACTTTGAGTTTTGAAAATTCTGTCAACACTACAGTGCAAAAAAATAAAACTGAATTTTAAAGCAATGTCACTATCTACAGTATATATAAAATTCTATCTATATATAAAATTCTGTAATTTTCGTTAGTCTGTCCATCCATCACACCCTCTAAAATAGCCATACATTGATCAACCAAAACTAAATTTTGGGAAGACGTGCAAGCAGGGGGGTACAAATTACAGTTGGTTTTACTAGAAAAATTAAAAGTTTTATTCTTTAACATGCAAAATACCCCCACTATGTTAAAAAACAATTTAATGATTAAAATAGCAAATACTTATTTAATGATAATGCAATATTGTTTCTTGCATATCTTTTCTTTAAGTCTTTATATATACAAGAATCCAGTTTCTAATTTGCCCTGTGTTTGTGAGAACTATAAATAAATCACAATGCACAGCACTTCAAAAAGTTGGAATTTGGTTTCAGAAAGAAATATTTACATGTGGACAGTTGTATGTTGCATGCTCAAGAGTACAAAATTCTAAGAATTTATTCTTTGCTGCTAAAAATGAAAAAAAGAAATTTCCTTAAAAAATATTGTTTACCATGAAGTCCAATAAAATTAAATTAAAATAAAGAAATTATTAATCCATGAAGCAGGTTTTTTATCAAATTATTTTTCCAAACAAATCAGCTTATTCAAATTTCATTGATTGATTTGTAAAATTGAACAAATGAGTTTGAAATTCTTGACAAAAATGTTAGCAATATCTTCAATAATACTAAATCTTGTCATCACTTCAATGCACATTAGCATATTGCAAAAAAATTCTAATTTAAGAAAAAAGCTCCTTTAAATTAAACATACCTTCAAAAAAAAAAGAAAAAATATTTCCAATCAGGTAGAAGTTGACTTTCAGATCTGTCAAGACATTAAGATTTCCTGTTTTCAAAACATTCAATTTTTAAGGTTCTATTTTTTTTTAAATTTTGCCAAGGAACTTTGTGAATGACAGCAGATCTCATTACTGGGAAATAAAATTAAAATATGAAATCAAATATAAAACAAAAAATGAATGAAAAACTTGAGAAAAAAATCTTTATAACTTCAAACAGATGTCAAAGAGGATTGATTTAAAATATTTGTTTATTTCTTTTAGACTTTAATAATCCCAGGTCATTTTCTTCAACAAGTTTTATTTTATCTATTTTCTAAAACAAAAGTATAAAATAAAAATGAATTTCTTTTAGTAAAAACTTTGTTCTTGTATTATCCAAAGCAATCTCCATTTTGTTAAAGAATTTGAGACAGCAACTACAATCATCAGACCTTGAAATATTACATCTAAAGTGCCAATCACTAATTAGAAGTTTAATAAAAAGATTTGTGTAAGGGAAGATGTTCGATTTTATATATACTTGTAAGATCATTGTCTTTATAAAAGTGTGTGTCTACCATGAAAGTGAGGTCAGCATGAAAGTGGGGTCAGCATAAAAGTGGGGTCAGCTTGAAAGTGGGGTCAGCATAAAAGTGAGGTCAGCATAAAAGTGGCGTCAGCCTGAAAGTGAGGTCAGCTTGAAAGTGGGGTCAGCATAAAAGTGAGGTCAGCATAAAAGTGGTGTCAGCCTGAAAGTGAGGTCAGTATAAAAGTGGAGTCAGAATGAAAGTGGGGCCAGCATGCCATGTTCAAATTTCAGCCAGGCTCATTACATTCACTTTTGCACAAATAACCTTAGAAAACATATAAATCTCTTTCTTCTTTCCTTGGCTATGAACTAAATAACAGGGTAGATTAAGCTCTGTAGCCTTGGTTGGCAACCAGTCTAGAAGAAAAATAATTCTGAATTCAAAACTTGTTGAACATGGGACTGGCAACTCTACCATTTAAAAAAGCCTATTTATTATGGTAATCACAATGGTAACACAAACTGAGATGAACTCAACACTTTCTTTATAAATACATTAATGAAAGTGTTGCTTTTAACATGGATGGATTCTGGTAACCAGAAAAAATAATTTTAGCATTTAATGCCATCCATATCAAAAGTCAATGCATAAACATTGACAGATGATCAACTATGGCACTGGCATCACTATTGAGAACAAAGTAGAAATCAATCAGATGAGAGATTCTAATCTCTCCTGTTCTTCCAGTGACTTTACTAGCAAAATAACTGTTAATAATGAAGTGTTTATGTGAAATTAAATGTAATTTTGGGGTTTTTTTTTTAAAGCACTTCACCCCAAGCAAGTTGGGAGTGCCACTAGCATGCAAGGGGTTACAGGGAATTGAGAACAAGAGTAATGGGGCATGTTTAAGGAAAGGATACAGAGAAGGACAGGGAACAAGCTCAGGGTGTCAGATATCGATTGACATTACACTTGAATATTTGAAGATTATAGTCATCGGGTAAACAAGTAAGGGGAAGGGAGTTCCACAGATGGGAAGTGTGAGAGAAAAAGCTGATTGACAGTTACATTTAACCGTTTTGACAGTGAAAGGGTGGGACTGAGAGGCCAGCCTGTTAGCTTGCTTAAATTCATGCAGTCTGGCAACCAGTAAAAGTAGCTTGTCAGAACAAGTGCCATGAAAATACTTGTAGAAGAGACAGAGGGAGGCCACTGCACGTCTGTGGGGAAGCGATTGTAGACTAGATGCCAGATTTAGATAAAAAGAAAAATTGACTTCTAAGAACACAATTCAATACAAACCTAAAAAAATGCAAAATATTATATTATTCAATATGGATTAAAAAAATTGAGACAAAGGTCCCAAATGCGTCTTGTTTCTTATAAATGGACAGAAATTTGGTTCTTTCATTTATGACAAATTTGTTTCCAGGTTGCAAATTTCTTTTTATAGTTTCTGGAATTTTGACTAAAGTCAGCCTCTCCATTTGCTTGGTATAGCATAACAGAAATTTTCATTATAACTTCACAACCTGCCAAAGCTAGAAATTGTTCAGTTATTTCCTTTTATCCCCCTCTTGCCTTGTTGTCTTTCAATTTTTTGACCATACCTGGGCTACAAAACATTGGATCCAAGGCTCAACAAATTCTGTTTCATCCAAGCAATGTAAACTTTGTATTGTTGTATTGTATTGTTCTATGACCTGTGATTAGTCATCATTTTCCACCTGCCTCTTTTTTTAATATTCACATTTTTCTCTTCTACTTAACATATGCAAATAGGTACAGTCCTATTTACCAATCCACTACAATTATATTATCCAATATGAATTACAAAAATTGAGACAAAAGTCCAAAATGCTATAGAATTAAGATTTTTATCTTCAATTTTTTATTCTTGAATATTTGGTTCTTAACAGTCAGTTCCAAATTCATTCAAACATATTATAAAATAATTTTATTTATATTTCTACCATGCTTTGATTTATCCAGGTAAGTTCTTAAAAATATCCAGGTACCCTTATAAAATGAATACAGGTACCATTTGAGAACCAACTTTGCAATATCCATGTACCGTTATAAAACTATTCATATTTGATTTCTGAACCAACTTTATAATATCCAGGTACTCTTATGATAATATCCAGATAGATTTTGATTTGTGAACTTTGTAATATTTAGGTACCCTTAAAAGTATCCAACCAACCAACTTTGTAATAACCCTTATAAACATACCCAGATTTCATTTGATTTATAAAGCAACTTTGATGTCACATATGTGCCTCTTGCATAGCACTTATCCATAGTACCACTTTTGTCTTCACTCTCTATCATCCTCAGGATGATGACACTGAAATGTTCGACTGAATATCTGAGAGGATTTATAATATCCTTACTGAATTTCCATCAGCTAGCTTTCATAATATTAACCACAAAGAATGGTTAGTCCACTTGAACAAAACTGATGAAGAAGTCAGATACTGCTGAGATTTCTCAGTCGCCTATGAACTAACACAGATAATTGAAGAACCCACTGCATTTCTGATGCAACAGAACATCAAGTGAACCTCCTTGACCTCTTTCTCACATCCTGCACTGAAAAATGATTTGCTGAAGCTTTTATCTTTTTATCTTTTGTAGCAAACTGCCCTCATTCTCTTCGTATTCCACTGGTGAGATTTAGCTTACTCTGATGAACCACTTCTTCCCATGAACCACTTGAAAATAATTCTATGCTTTTAGATTTGGCATCAACTTTGACACTAACTACAGAATTAACTGACATGCTAAAGGTAAAGAATATCTGGAGCAGTACAGGGAATTGACCATTTTTCTGTGAGAGATATTGTAGTAGTGGTTATGGGCAGTTATTTGGCAATAGGGTTGAACCAGGACAAGCCTTATGTTTGAAGAAGTCTGAGAGAGAAGCTTCTGCCATGTAAAATCTGAAGCACTCCCAGTCAACTTTGATTTCTAAACCAACTATGCAATATTCAGGTACCTTCTAAAACATGCACATACTCTTATAAAAATATGCAGATAGCTTTTGATTTGTGAATCAACATGGTGATATTCAAGTGCCCTCATAAAAATATCCAGATACCATTATAAAAATCAGAAATACTTTTTTCTCTTTTTGGCATCAACTAAATTATTTCTAAAAGTAATTTTAATGTGAAGGAAATATAGAAACCATCAAATAGTATTTTCTTTCTTACAAATCAAGAAGCCAAGGGCAAAGATAAGATTTAATACCCATGATGCACTGCAACTTCAGAAAAAAAATCAATTTTCATCAAAGTTAGGTTTTCAGTTTTGGCAAATATAAGGAAAAATAATTCCTTTTGTAAAAATAGAAACTTATGAAGAAGATAGCAAATATTTTTGTTCCTAATTCTTTATTTCATAAATGAGTCAGACTAGCATCCTTATGTTTATTGTTTTGATTGCTGTGTTTTATGAACAGAACTCATTATTAGCATGACCAATAAGAAAGTGAAGTGGAGAGAAAGAATGAAAATTTTCAAATGACTGAATGTACAAATGAAGAAGGGCAGGGAGCCCACTGGATGAAGCAAATGATAGAAACAAAGATTTAGCTTCTTTTTTTTTTTGCTTGTTGAATAAATTATATTTTAATTTGCATTCAGTTTGAAAGAAAATCCTGATAATATTTTTCTACATTATATTTCTTATTATAAGAAACAGAATAGATTTCATACACCATCCCAATGTATATCTAAATTAATTTGAAGAAATTTTCTATGGCTTTAGATAAACATTTTACTGCTAAATTCATTTTCTGATGCAAGTTATACAATTTTGAAAATCTGCATTTCCTATAACAATAAATCTAGATAGCTCTGTATAAATAGATTCAAGAGAAACTTTCCATTCAATAACTGTACAAATTTAAACATAAGGTCTTCAATCGTTGAGACAAAATATTTGCATAAAATCTAAAGTCAACATTTATATATACTAGTTTAAACCCATGAAAATATCACGATTTTAGCCAATATTTTCTTCAGGTTTTCATTGGGAAAAAGATTTGAAATTTCTTAGGCACCAATTCAAATATCAGGATTTATCGAAAGGATTATAGTTTTTGTTTAATAATCTTTACTCTAAAGCTTATTTTACATACATATTGTAAGAATATGAATCCTCTGTATTCATTCAGTTAAGTGCCATATGTGATACATGCTTGAGCTAATCTTGTATCTTTTGTTACATGACTGATGATGCAGATTTTTTCCCACAGAAGGTTACCATTTCTTTCTGTAGTAGATTGGTTGCCAACCAAGGCTAAAGAACCCAGGCTATCCTGCTATTCAGCCTATAGCTAGGGAGAGAAGAGATGGATTCATACCTTTCACAAGAGTATTTGCGCATAAGTGAATCTAATGAACTTGACTGGAATTCGAACTCAGCTCTCCAAATTCTCACTCCAAACCAATATCCATTACACCACAATGTACTGGTAATGTTATTATTGTTTATCAGATTGTTTCTAGATCTTTTCTCCAAAGCTTAACTCTTGTACGTATTTAAAGACTATCTACAACACGACTATATTATTAATATTATCATAATATATTTGGGTGTATCAAAAGTATTTTCATTTTTTATATAGATTTATATATTTATTTATAGTATTTCCTCTACCGTGTGATTCGAAACATCCTAATTGACAATTGATGGGTGTCCACTTCTCAGGGTTTATTTCAAGTCACCATCCTTAAAACACATTCAGTAATTTGTGCAATATATTCAGATATTGGTTCAGTTCCTTCCACTTCCAGAATTCTGCTCATATTTTCAGTGTCTTTGATATCCTGCTCATATCATCAGGGTATTTGATGTCTTGCTTGTATCTTCAATGGATTTGATGCCCTGCTCATATCTTCAGTGTTGTTAATGCTCTGCTCATATCATCAGTATTTTTGATGTCCTTCGCATTTCTTTATTGTCTTTGATGTCCTGCTCATTTCTTCATTGTCTTTGATGCCTTACTCATATCTTCAATGTCTCTGATTTCTTGCTCATATCTTCAGTGTATTTGATGTCCTGCTCATATCATGTGTCTTTGATGTCCTGCTTGTATCTTCATTGTCTTTGATGCCTTACTCGTATCTTCAGTGTCTCTGATGCCCTGATTCAAATAATGCCTTAAAAATGCTAACATCTCAATATGTGTATCTGACATTGTAATATCTAAAACAAAAAATACAGCTAATTAATATGGATGATGACACAATATACAATAATAATAATAATAATAACCAGTTTTAATCCATGACAATTTTACCATTTTGCTATTTGGTATTTTTAATGAATCTTAATTCTTTAGTTAATGATTGAATAATCTTTGGTGACAATAAAATATTCATAGAAATTCACCTATTGCACTGTTAAATATTTGAGCTTAGCAACTTTAACAAAATATTGCAATAACAATCATAAATATGAATGCTGGTCATTATTTTAAGAAGTAAGGGGATACAAATGAATAGATTTGAAATTGACAACTTTTTCCATTTCACTGAAACAGGCGTAACATCTTAACACATCTATCTTCTCTTCTTTCTTTCATTTTCTCACAGAAACTAAGTATTGTTTCTGATATGTCATTTGCTTTTACACATTATCAAAACAGAATAGTTCATTATTTATGAGATATTGACAGGGTGTAGTGGTCAGGCAAACTAGGGAAACTAATGAACAGACATAATTTTATATATATATATATATATATATATATATATATATATATATATATATGAAGAAATATAGTTTTAAGGTGTGCTATATTTATGGGATAAAGTGTTCAATATCAGAGATAGAACATATGTAAATATAAAAGTGAACATTGAAGTCATACTGATGATTGCATCTAGCATGAAACAGTCTGTCACCTTTAAATGTTGACTTCAATGTTCACTTATATATATATATATATATATATATATATATATATATATATATATATATATATATATAAAATAACATTTAAAATTATATATATATATATATATATATCCCTTTAAATGTTATTTTTAGTGGATACCCATATTTGAGTAGGCACTCCATTTATTTTAAACAGTAGAATTTATTTTGTCTACTGTCCTGAATATTAAAGAAAAATATGTACTCTATGGCCGAGATTCAGACGTACATCATCTTTTGCAGGAGAAACCATTGTTAGATCCAACATGTTTTGGACTAACTCAGCCATGAAGGACATTGCCGATCAAGCATGGTCAAACAGTGCCTTTAAGTGCAAAGTGGACACTGAGCTTAGCACTGAGAAATGACATTCTGTTTTCTTGAACACAATCTACAGACCATGTCTCAAGCATGAAATGAACTGACGCTTCTAAGTGTGGACCTCAGTGTCAACTTTTATATTTCCATACCTGATATTGAGCACTTTTACCTATAAATATATCATACTCTAAAAATACCTATAAATATATCATACTCTAAAAATATATTTTAATCATATATATATATATATGTGTGTGTGTGTGTGTGTGTGTGTGTGTATACTGGGTGTAAAACCAAAATTTTTCAAATCGTGTAACATCAAAATTGTCCAAATATTAGATTAAGCTCTGAACTATTGTATCTTAGAAATGATTAAAGATACCTTACTGGAATTCTCCGAGGTTTTTATAGCCCTATTGCACTCTACTTTAAGCAATAAGAATGTATAATTATTCTTCCAGCTTAACAGAAGAATCATGACGAATTCTATCATAAGCAAGAATGACATGTTCATCATTAATTAATCATAACTAAGGATCAGAAGTTCATGAAGGATTGATATAAAGTTCAATATATATATATATATATATATATATATATATATATATATATATATATATATATATATATTATTCCAGGATCATTTTCCAACTTATTCAAGATGATCTTTGCCCTCTAAACTTCTAACCTCCTGTCATGGAATAACAGATTTCAAATACAATTTCATTTTTAAGTTTTTTTTCACAGCTCTTTGGACTTTCATAGGTGAGACTCATGTCTCATCTGCCAAACATCTTATGGATTGAGTTGGATCTTTTCTAATTGATCTTTTTAGCTCTAAATTAAAATGATGAACCCTCTTTCTGTTGTGACCTCCTGATCCTGTTTTCCTCTCTACTGTTCCCTCTTTTTTAAAGTTATTCACTGTTCTCTTGATGGGTCTTGAATGGACTTTGAAGATGGAAGCCAGAGTATGAATGTTGGTACCATTACTGAAGGTCTGAATGATCTTTTTCTTCTCACCATTGCTCAGTTGGGAAGACAGTGGGGCTGGCACAAAATGATTTTAATCTGTTCTCTTTCTAGCTGAATAATTCAAAGGATTTTTCAATGATTCTTACAAAAAATGGTGCCAAGATGACTAAACATCTTATGTGAAAACCTGGAAAAAAGAAACTCAGTTTAGCGGTCTTTTTAGCTATAAAACATTTTGTGGGATGGACATTTATGCTGTTACATGAATTGGACAATTTTGCTGCTACACCCGGTATATTTGAGAGGGGGAAAAACATTCTCTCTCTAAGCTTTTGCTGTTTGGTGCCTCATGGTAAAGAAGGTCTATTGTTGAGGTTTCTGTAATCAAATTTTTCCATGGAGTTGGGATCATTGTCTCCACTGTCAAACTCTGGGTTGGTTTTCCTTCCTTAGATAAGTACATGTTCCCATGCTAAGCCTGGAATTCAAACTTGTTTCAAGCCACTAACCATTATTATCTGACCAAGCACATGTTCCCATGTTAACTCAAGTTCCCTCTACTCAAGTTTGGGAATTCAGAATTTTTGCCAACAAGGCTGATAAGCCCATTTTGCCCTACAATTTAACCCATAGCTGGGGGAGAAGAGATGGATTCATATTGGAATTCAAACTCATTTCAAGCCACTAACCATTATTTCTGACAAAACAGGGAAAACAAAACATAATTCTTGGAAGTTCAGATCTATTTGGCATTTCTTCACAGACAAACTCACATACAAACTGATGCCATGGTTTTTCAAGATTATTTATCCAATGTAGATGGCACTCATTTCTGGTTATCCCCCTTTTCCTGATCCTGTTTAATTGAATCTTGTGAATAACATCTTCAATAATCTTTATTAGGTCTTCTTATCTGTGGGCCATTGAGAGAAGCCATGGAACAATAAGAAAATAAAATCAACAGCCACTACTGATTCAATTTGGAAATGATGCAAGACTGACAATCACAATAGAATTCCATTACCATTTCCAGGGAAGTTGCTGACAAAATACAGCCCATATCTGTCTATATTTCTGAGATGAGGTATTATGTACATTATTTACAGTATTCGAACTATTGTCCTCATCTTTGTCGCCATATTTATTACAATGTATCAGCCGTTGTATGCTCCGGCCTTCTTCGGGTGGTTGGAATGTCGAACTGAACCCTTTATTTCGCTCACTGGGGTAGACTGTTCTAGTTCCTCAAGGACACATGGCACAGTGGATAAAGAAGTTGGTTAGATCCAGTGACAGAACCCAAAGAGTGTGAGTTCAATACCCGGTTAAGGCAGTGGAGAACTTTCAAAGTGAAATTAACAGGAGATAACTGACATCCATTAAACATGCCACATTAAACATTGCATAATTCTTCATTTTAAAGTAATCCTTTTATTACTGGGAGGCACTAACAATTCTTCAATAGCTCACAAAGTATTTCTCTCCAAATATGTGCACCCCCCCACATGCACACAGATATGTATACAGGTATGTGGTGAATATGATCATATATGTATGTATCTGATCTGCATTTTTATATATACATATGCTTATGCATGGGAAAGTTTATATACAATATATAGTGCATGTGTGCTTGTATGTGTGTGTGTGTTTTCACAAAGGTTTTATTCAGATAATGTTTAGGCAAGTTCACTTCTTTCGTTCAACCAGTTCAGACTTTTATATGACATGCCACTTCAACAGAGTTGAATCATCCTTATTTCCTCCATATTTTAAATGTAAGGAAAAAATTCCAGTCAGGAAGCTTTTTCCCCAAAACTTCCACTCTATAGAACAGACCCCCTCATGCATGTTTCCCTGAACACTACAATTTTGTCCTCTTCAAATCATCTTTCCCTCTTATCCTCATAATCTTGATTTCCTGCCAGTTGCTCTTCATTCATATCACACACGGCATTCAACATAAACATGTGGACTTGTAAACATCCTGAGCCTTGTACTGTGCAAAATTTAGTATATATATATATATATATATATATATATATATATATATATATATATATGGACATTGAAGTAGACATTGAAATCAACACCCAGAGACAACAGTCTGTTACATGCAAAATGCAATATTGTGTTTAGCATGAAACTTATCTCAGAAACTTTGGTGTTGACTTCAATGTTCACTTTTATATTTACATACACTCTATCCCTGATATTGAGCACTTTAAATAAATATAGCATAACTTAAAAATATATTTTACATATATGTATATATATATATGTGTGTGTGTGTGTAATGGGGGTAAAGGATGTTGGTGCACTCTTGAACAACCTATGCAACGCCCCTCCTCTCAGTGGGTCTTTTAGTCCCTACATACAGGCGAGCATGTCTTGGTACCTGCACTCCCAGCTGATCCACAATATTCCTGACCCAAGTAGTTCTGTTGCCTTCATTTTTCAGTGGTCGAAATGTGTTCATACAGGAGATCAAAACTGTAGGTTCTTTTCTGGACTATTTGTTTCTTCATTAAGAGTTCTGGAGGTAACATTTTCTGAGTTGACGTTATCCTCCTGATAGACATCTGAACCTTAGAATAAATTCTGAGGATGTTATCCTATCAGCAGGTGTTTAATATCGAAGCAATTGTACTGCCATTTTGTGAATGATTTCTGGACCGTGCAGTAGTCTCCCAATGCCATGATGAAGAGTACAGTTACAGCTTTACTTTCGGAAAATTCAATCCAGGTCTTTGATGTACTCGCTAACCTGTGTGTGTGATTGTTTCACTGTCTCGTCTTCACATCTGTTATTCAATCATGTGTACAACAAAAATAAAACCCGTTACTGTTATGGGACCTTACCCATAATAGCATAAGGGACTATTCCATACATAATAAATACTGCGCCTCAAGAGGAAGCCGGGAGTTCAGTCCGAAGTTTGGAGTGAGGTCCGTCGGGAGTCTGTCAGTTAGTCAGAGCGTGTCAGTCAGTCGAGTCAGAGGTAGTCCGAAACACAGTCGCATTCAGACAATTACTACAAGACATTGGAATAGTGATACTGGTCGAGACTACATTGTTCTCCCTACTAAACCTGATTGTTCGTACTAACACTTTCTACTTCTCTGTATATATTCCTGTTTGTAATATATCTGTGTTATTCCATATCCGCCTTCGGGTTCTTCTTTATTGGTTCTACCTTGGACTATCAACATGGTACAAGGAACCAGACCATAACAATTACAAAAGTCAAATTCCAGTCGAATCCATTACATTCACTTACGTGCTAATTACTCTTGGGAAAGGTATGAATTCTCTTCGTCTCCTCCCAGGTAAAGGTAAATAGTAGGACAGACCGGGTTCTATAGCCTTGAATGGTAAATGGTCTACTGCAGAAAGAAATGGCAACCTACTTTGGGAAAAAATCTGCCTCGTCAGTCATGTATCGAAAGATACATGATCGCCTAAGCATGTATCACGCATGGCACATAACTGACTGACATTCCATAAAAAAAAATTCCATCAGAAAAAAAGAACCTTTGGTTCACTCCAAAATGTGCTGCAGCCATAGCTAACCGTAGACACTACGACAATATCTATCACTAGGAATGGTGTAGTAGAACACTTGCTGCTTTCAGAACTGCCCGCAATCATTTCAAGATATTTATTGCAAATGCAAAGTGAAGCCAAAGCCAAATTTCAAAGCAAAAGAGTTGGATCCCATGTGTCCTGGAAAATCCCTAACCAAATTTTCAATACCCAATAGAAGAAGCAGATACTTCTCCGTCACCTACGAACTAACACAGATTATTGAAGAACCCACCCTCATTCCTGATGCAACAGGACATCAAGCGGTCATCCTTGACCACACCCTCAGATCCTGAAAAATTATTTGCTGAAGTTTTACCCTGGTACGTCAGTTCAATCACTAGTTAGTGTGAAAGTTAATGCCAAAAAAAGCATAGAATGATATTCATTGATAGCTGACTCGGACAGCTTCAGATTTTACATGGATGAAGCTTCTCTCTCAGACTTCTTCAAACATACGGCTTCCAAAACTGCTGCTCTTGTCTTAGAATGGATCCTTTTTGAAATGAAGATTTTTATACCACAGTAAAAAAACTCCAAAAAATACCGAACAGCCAATCCTTGTTCATCCCTGAATATGATGTTTCCATAGCTTCCCGTAACGGCTACTACAATATCTATCACGGGGAATTGTGTAGTATGACTGCATTCAGAATTGCCTGCAATTATTTCAAGAAAGTTCTCGAAAATGCAAAGCATAGCTATGTACAAGTATTCCAGGTCTAGGTTGAAAGCAAACAAATTGAATCTCGAGAGTTCTGGAAGATCTCAAAACAAATTCTGAATAAAGGCAAAGCGTCATAAATGGTCCTGAAGTTATCTCAACCTCATCAGATAAGGCAAAGCTCTTTACCTCAATCTTTGCCTCTAACTCAATGTTAGATGACAAGGGCCGTCCTCTTGTCGTCTTCCCACCTCTCACAGAACACACCCGGAAGACTTATAAAAAGCCTTGACCCTAAGAAGGCTACTAGTTAAAATACAATCCCAGTAGTTGTCTTTAAGAATATTGGCTCTGATTTATCTCCGATTTTGGCAAAATTATTCAACCGCTGCCTAAAAGAGAAATCCGTCCCAAGGCTATGGAAGGTGTCAAATGTATGCCCTGGTTTTAAAAATGCAATGTGGATGTTCATCTCCGATATCGGCCCAACATCCTTCTCAGTGTCATCAGCAAGCTCTTTGCGGGTATCATCAATAGGAAAGTTGACAAACACATCAACAAGAACAACCTTTTGAGTAACAAACAATACGGATTTCAATCTGCTGTGTCCACTGCTGATATCCAAATTACTGACAGAATCAGCGAGGCATTAAATAATAGACACATCACGAGTATCATCGAATTACACTCTTGTGCAAATTCATTAAAAAAAAAACGAATAATTCCGTTATTATTTATTTTTCTTTCATATTTTTCCAATGAAACATGACCCAGTGCACATGTTAGTATGTCCATTCCAGAAAGTCGTTTCTTACAGATGAACCACAGATTCTCGATTGGATTTAAATCAGAAGAATTTCCAAGCCAGTCGATAGTACTTTGATTTGCTCATTGGCAAGGCTTGCCATTGTGTTCGTGCAACATTACAATTTTCGTACGCTTCCTTGGAATAACGTCCATCGGAGACAATAGCCGTAAGATAACTAATCGACAATCGAGACAATAGTGTCTAGGCGTGATGAAAATCTGATGCAATCACGGATGACGCAATATTTTTCAAGGCCAAACAAATTTCATCATACACCCGAAAATAGATTCATATTACTACACACGACTCCAAATGACCTCATCTGAGGAAAAAATAAAAATCGATTACACCCTGTCACTCCAGTGGGTCTAAAACTGACCGTTTGTGAAAGAAAGGAAACTAAAGCGGTTGTTTCGATTAATATGCACAAGGGTGTAGATATATTTTCAGAAAGTGTGTCATAGGGAGTTGCTACACAAGCTCTCCAGTTATGGAATCACTGAAAGATTTTTTTTCTTAATTATCAAGTCCTTCCTAAAAGGAATGTGTACTTGAGGACACATGGCACAATGGATCTTATAGTTATCAAATATTTCCTTATTGCTGGAGTTGGTGGATAATCTAACTTGGACTGATTTATATAAATTATCTAGAATTTTATGGTGGTGGTTGTGGTAAATTCTTCAAAATATAAATGCAACTGTAGAAAAAATACGATCTGTCCCTTAAATAGTCAATATATGACCGATAATATTATATACCGAGCGAACATACATTTCAGTAACGATGTTAAATTTTATTTTGGTTCCATGGAAAATCCTTGGAAATTTCGTTTTTACCGTTATCGAATGACGTTAAGCAATTTAAAATACAAAAACAGCACTGCTCTCTCCAAATATTTCTTGCAATTAATGAATGCGGGCATCTCACCATCAATCAACTGCGAAATTATATCTAGAGCTAAGGCTTATAACGGTAAAAGAAATAAATGCAGTTTATGTTTAGTTGAAAAACTGGTTATCGTAAAACAATTAAATAACCCTAGCTTATTAAACAAGAGAAATGAATTGATGGCTACACGTAGGCATAAAAATAAATATCTTCTTAAATACATTGACCCAGATTTTTTTTTTTTTGATTTTTTTAGTGTAAATTACGGTTTATTTTTAATATAAATTACAATTTATTTATTTATTTATTTTGAATATAATTTTTTTCTGTTTAAGTAAGCAGTAATCTCCCTTTAATTAAAAAGAAATTTAAATATGAATATACACCAGTCAAAAATATACCGTTTGTTGTTTTCATGTAGGATAAATCAGGACGATTCAAGTTAATTTGACTGGATCTAAATAAAATAAAAGTCGGTGTTACTATGGTAAAATTTAAGTATTTGTTTTTTGGCTGAAGTCTTATAGTCCATTGGAGACCATTATAGAAGGTGTTGAAGGGTTGGGGAAGAGGAAGGTGAGAAGTGAGAGGCGGGGTAGTGGTAGCTTTAGCAGCCTGCCCTGCTTAAATACTTATTTTAATTTTTGAAACTATGTAAATGGGTTTATATTGTGGGTTGATTGTTATGAGTTGGTCACTAGTACAAATAATAATTAGAAATCACAATAATAAGTCAGATACAATAGGTGGATGCATTAAATGACTTTGGAGAATTGATTGAAAACAAATACCAAACTTAGGGAGAGGTCTATGGATTATGGAACGTCTGATGGTTAGTGGAGGCATTGAGATGAAGGAACATAAGAGGGAAATATAGAGTGAGTGGGAGGCTTGGAGAAGAAGAGGGTGAAAAAGAAAAGGCGGAGTAGTAGTAGCTTCGCAGACTGACCTGCCTAGATATTTCTTAACTTTTGAAACTATGTAAATGGATTTACACAGTAGGTTGATTGTTAGTAGTAGTCACTAGTGCAGCTAATAATAGGAATCACTATGATATTGCCAGATAAAATATAAATAAAGCAAATAACTTTAGAGAATTAAGAGGCAAGTAGACATTCAAAAACAAATACCAAACTTAAGGAAGAAGCTATGAATTATGGAAATGTTATAAAATGTGTTAGTTTCGAAACATGGGTAAGGTGTACCTCGGCAAGATAATCTTAGGTCCTGCCATATATGTAGAAGTTCACAAAATACTTACTATCACGTACGCACTTCTAGCTACGTGTCCAAATCTACATTTCGACACATGTGTGAGCTCCCATATGTGCTACTATCCTTATCAACGAACCGCCACTTCCTGTGTCTTCCTCCCAAAATCCATACGGTAAGCGTTTTTAGAAGATTTTAAGTTTGTCTTTATGTCTGCATTTAAACATAAGCTCGCTACGTTGGTTTAATAATTGGTTAGCATTTGTGTAATTGATTATTGCGATTTTTTCCTGTATACACAGATTGCATCTGTCCCGGAAGTTGTAAAAGTGTAGAGTAAATTCTTGGTTGAGGAAACTGTCCACTACTAACCCCCAATCTCTAAGCCCTATCTTTACCCAACCGTTTTCTCTCACCTTCCCTCTCCACTACCAAGCTAAAGTAACCGCCCAGTGTAATTTCTCCATTCGTGGAGTAGATTGTCGTTCTGATGAGAGGTACATCTCGGTGTTCATGAAATAAAAATTATAAACGAAATGGATAATTAAAGTCCTCGTCTTCTTATTATCAATATATATATATATATATATATATGTGTGTGGGTGTGTGTATGTGTGTGTGTGTGTGCGTGCGTGTGTGTGTGTGTGTTCCATTGGTAGGTTCCACTCGAGCAGCTTCTTCCCGCGAACTGCAGCTCTGTAGAACAACTCCCAAGAGGATGTTTTCCCGATCTACAACCTTAATCTGTTCAAGTCTAGAATTAACCGTTATCTTCTCTGCATATCCACATAAATTGTGCCTCTTACTCTGTAACCTCTACCTTGAGTGGCTCTTGGGTCTTGTACAGAGTGTACCTATTTCTGAAAATGACACATTCAAACGGACGCGTGTGTGTAAGTGTGGACGTATGTGTAAATACCTAAATATATACCTCATAGATGCTGAAGTAATTACCTGTACTCCAATACGCCTACATTTATCTATATATGTAAGTATTATATTTTATTAGTTGGAATTCAATTATTTTAACTTTTTCTTTATCGCTGCCAAAGTACAAAATTTTGTTACAGTCCTTTCAGTGGCTTCTTTGACTTTCTTTGAATCAAAGACTAATATCTAAAAATGAATGAATCTGCTTCCCTGGTCCAGTATGTTCATGTTTGTCAACAGTTTTATATATACTGATGTGAATGTATTCGTGCGTATATATTTGCGAAATATATATATATATATATATATATACACAAGACACGTGTAATTGTCAATGCCTACACATAACAGACATTGAACACATACATACACTTGTACAAGTAACTGACTATGAACTCACGTACATGTAGACATAAGTGGATATACAAATATACTCAAGCAATGTACGAAGAAAAAGTAAAAGTACTTTCATTTTTTTATTAATGTTGAAGAAGACAAAATATGTTACCAATCATTCTTGGCCTTGAACGTCTTGTTTAAAACCGCAAATCAATATTGTCAAACCAAGAATTCAACTAAAAAACGAAGACCTCGTATCTACACACATACACATGTAGATATAACTTGCAGTTTTTAAACTGAACAACTTCTGAAACAAAAATTAATTTTTTTTACAACATATATAAGGACATATAATTTAAATTTTCTTTTAGTTATGACCTGTTTATCTATACGCAAATAAGTCAAATGCCAACGTTTGACTAGCATCTCACTAATGTGCGAGGCAACGAAATCAGGTATGGCTGATCATGTACAAAGGGAAAAAGGTTGCCATAATTCCCTGTGGAATAAAGTAAAATTACGAGACACTGGAATGTCAGATCTCCGAAAGAATCAACGTAAATGCTAAGCTATGAGGAACACGTTAGTAGGCCTAGCATAGAAAATAAATACAACATGGGAGTCGTTAATAAAGAAATAAAGAGAAATGACAGAAAAGCTTCAACGGTAATAGCAGTAGAAAAGAGTAGCTTCGGTGAATGCAGTCAAGTATGACAAATAGTAACGGCTGTAGTACCCAAATTAGGCATAAGCAAATAAGATTTAAGTAAATTAGGTTTAAGAATTGTCCCACGGAAGAATAGCCTACTGTATTAAAGGTTCGTGAATTAGGTGACTTAATAATTGTGCATTAAATCTCTGGGCGAGAAATAACAGAGCTGTATTAAAAACGAGACAGGACTCTAGACGTGGCCAACTGAATGAGGGCAATTTATCCCGTAGATTAAATAAAGTGTTCCCTTCGAAATTCCCTACAGGTTACCTGGATCGACAGGGTTCTAGGACAATTGCGTACCAGACATTTACGTCCCTAGACAATTGCGTACCAGACATTTGCGTCCCTAGACAATTGTGTACCAGACATTTGCGTCCCTAGACAATTGTGTACCAGACATTTGTGCCCCTAGACAGTTGCGTACCAGACATTTGCGTCTCTAGACAGCTGCGTACCAGACATTTGCGTCCCTAGACAATTGCGTACCAGACATTTGCGTCCCTGGATAATTGCGTACCTCTGATAATTTTTTAAGCTCTTAAAGGCAATTACCATACATTTTGAAAAATGCATATGTAGTAATCATAAATTTTTGAAAAAGGAATAAAATTTAAAAATTTAAAAATTCATTTTTGTTTAAAATGTAATGACAGATTAACAGTCTTCCAAAATAGCACTACACATCACCAGTATATTTTTTGTTTCATCGGCGTTTTTCTTATGATAGTGGTATCTGTAATTTTCTTCGTCCACAAATATTTTTCCACTAGTGTTTGATTTTCGGAACTTAGCTATGGGTTCTAAATAAAAAATATAATCTATAAATCCAGAATTAATGAAATGTTTGTGGTACGTACTGCTAGAATTAACTGAAATGCTACTTTAATTTTCTCTTCCTTTTAAAAATAATTTTTTCTCTCTTTTTTATTGATGGTAACTACATTTCAGCTTGTAAATAACTATATTGATGTGCAAATTTCTATATTAAACAACTCTTTAAAAAAAATGGTAACTTCAAAAAATTATCAGAAGTAAACAATTATCCATGGATGCATTTGTCTAGGGACGAAAATGTCCAGGGACGCAATTGTCCGGGATGCAAATGTCCAGTACGCAACTGTCCATGCACCTGATCAGCAGACACCTGAAGAAGGCCGGAGGGCACAATAGCCGAAACGTTGCGATAACAAAAACAAAGATGAGGATGATATTCTGAATGTAAATAAGATTCTAATTGGGTTTAAGTGTGGTGAAATGTAAATAAGATTCTAATTGGGTTTCAAGTGTGGTGAAATTTTTAAAGTTGAAAACTTTTTTTTTCAGAAATGCCCCCATTAAATCCAACAGACTTGAAAAACTTTGGAAAAATAAAATCCCAAACGAAAATATTTACAACAGCAAGATATCCATATGAACGCTTCAATTGGTATTTTAAAAACTGAATTTCGTCAAGTGACCTAGTGGATAGAACTTTAGCGTTCCGATCAGGTAACGCGGATTCGCATCTCGCCATGGTTGATTTGTCAAAGATGTAACTTTTTGGTAATATAAGCCTGAGTAGACAATCTCAGCGTGTAGCACTGTTGAGAATTGCCTGTAAGCCGTACGCCAAGGGCTGACCCCTTAGCCATGCGAGTGAATTTCGGTCGAAACTATTTGGAAGATGTCGATAGTTGTGATAGCAGGAAGTTACAAGTCATCGTGACAGAGGGGCTGAGTGTACGAACCTTGTTCAGTTATTAATCATTGTAGATTATCTGATCTCTTCCAGATACTGTAACTAAAGTCCGCTCAGCATAGATGTAGATTCGTTTTGTGGGTATTGAAAAGATACAAATGTGCCCGGATAATCTTAACAGATTATCAGATGTGAGACACGCAAATATATCAGGCTCTTAAACAAATGCTTTCTTCATCATTTTATAGAAATTGTATTGAATTAATAAAACAAAAGGTTGTTACGGTGTGTGAAATGATAATGTTTTCTGTTTGAATTTTGGGGAGAAGCATTTATCATTATTTACATGCGGTCTATTATCTGTTGTTATCACAATGGTTCAGCCGTTGCAAACTCCGGTCTTTGTCAGGTACTTGTCGATCAGAGTAACCCTCAAGAAATTGTTCTCGCTCTACTGTCCATGTACAGGGATCTTTTATATAGTACTTAAGGAAATTTTTCGCCCCGGAATCGATCCTCCAGATCTACAAATCAACAATTCGCCCTTGCATGGAGTATTGCTGCCATATATGGTCTGGTGCCCCTTCTGTTATCCTCGGGGTTCTTGATAGGCTCCAGAGGCGGATATGCAATATAATTGGCCTTGATCTGGCATCTCGTCTACAGTCACTTTCTCACAAACGCGCCGTCGCCTCTCTCTGTCTGTTTTACAAATACTTCCATGGCAATTACTCCGAGGAGCTGCATTCGCTGGCTCCCAGACTTCATGAGTTCAAGCGCCCTACGAGGCTGGCATCCCGCTCTCCCCTTCACTGTCGAAACTCCTAAATGTAGCCGTCTCTTCTACTCCAATAGCTTCATGTCTCGCACCTCTCGCCTGTGGAACTCCCTTCCCTATTCAAGTTTCCCTGAGAGCTATAATCTCCAGCTATTCAAATGTAATGTCAATCGACATCTATCCACTACCCTTCTCGTCATCCTTTCTTCTATCACTCCTATCTGATCTTGCTCCAAATTTTCTGTAACCCCTTTCATCCTAGTGGCTTCCCGCCTTGCTTGGGGTGAAACGCTTAAAAAAAATACTGTTCAGATTGCTCGACCCGTTTCCACTGAGTTCACTACCCGGCCCAGGGATTGAACCCACAATTACTAAAATCACCAAATCCATAAACCAACGCTTTACTCCACTAGGCTATTGACACGTGGGAAAATTATAAGCAGAAAACTTAAAATCTTAAATGTAAGCTGCCTGCTGTTGAGTGCTGTTGCAGCTTGACTGCATCCAGTTTCATTTTCCATTGCGTCTGCTACTGCAGTCGAAGCCTTGCTGGCATTTATCTTTCTTTCTTTATTAATATATCTCTCATATCATATTTATTTCTGTGCTATATTACCAGAGATTGGCAGCTGATCTCTTCTCTGGTCTAGCTCTTACTGCTCAGTGGGGAAAAAACTGAATGGTTACATTCCATCACCACCGATAGGATACATATCACCAATCACGATGAATTATTGTTCCTTCAGGGAAACCCCCTGTCTTGAGCGTGTATTGGGCTCTAAACTCAACTCAGATCTCGAGTGGAGCTCGTACATACGATCCATCGCTAAAGATGCTGGGAAAATGGTCAGTTCCCTGTAGCACTCCAGTGCTGACTCTTTGAGCTATCCTCTACCTTTACAAGAGCCAGATCAGGCCGAAAATGGAATACTGCTGTCATATTTGGACGGGAGCTTCCCAGTCCTCACTTTCCAGTCTCGAGAGACTCCAAAAGCGTCTCTGCGTCCCTGTGGGTGACAAATTATTTTCCATCCTACAACCCCTTTCTCACAGACGAAAAGTCGCAAGCCTCTCGCTAGTCAATCGCTATTTCTATGGAAAGGGTTCAGACGAACATTCCTTAGTTCCACTAACCTTCACGACTAAGATCCACCATGCCACGCCCATAGTAGCGAACCACCCTCATTCACTTCGTATTCCATTAGTGAGATGTAAATTCCATTCGAGCAGCTTCTTCCCGCAAACCACAGCTCTGGGGAAACAACTTTCCCGATCACTACAATCTTAACCTGTTCAAGTTTAGTGCTAACAGCAATTCACACCACATATCCCCATAGACTATGCCTCTTACTCTATAACCCTCTACCTCAAGTGACTCTTGAGTCTTATACAGGGTGAGCATCACTGTAAACAAATGCTAGGCCTACTAAGGAGATCCTTATAGGCTAGTATACGCGTTGATTCTTTCAGACGTCTGATTCTCCAGTATTCTTCTCTCATATTTGTACTCCATTTCACAGGAATTAATGACAAACACTTTTCCCTCTATATATGATCAGCCATTCCTGATTTCATTATCTGATGCCTAAATACGGTTTCTATTAGAAATAAAAGGGTCAAGAAGGAAGACTAGAAAGACCGAGAGACAGACTCTCGGCGATTGTCGAACTCTCTGCATTAGCAGAGGGGAACCCGGACGAGGCTTTGCCGAAGGGCAAGGTTTCGTCCGGGGAGGTTGACAGGGCCTGAACCCGTCTAGGGGGGTTCAGAAATGCCATATTTTTGGCCGAGCCTACGGGCTCGGGGATACCCACATTAAAACCGCCTTGTGCCACATTCGATCCTCGTGGGTGGATTAATAAATACAGTACAAGACTAGAAAGCTGACAAGGTTTGTCTTCCTTACACGATAACAACAACAAAGATGGGGACAATAACTCGTATGGTAATCACGATGATAGGATTGATACAGATTAGAATTAACAAAAACAATTAATAAAAGCGTCTTACTATTGATCTTGTTGCCAGTACACCTATATGCTTGTAAAACCTGCATTTCCCTTGTTGCATAAATATTTATCTGTGTAAATTATCCATTCATGTAACAAAACAAAATCCCAGCCCAGATGCTTACGTCAAAAATCACTCTCTTTTTCTCCCTTCTCATTCTTTTCTACACCTCTCTCTCTCCCTTTATTCACACTTTTCTTTCTCCCTTCCTCTCTTTCTCTTCTTCTATCACTTTCTCTCTCGTTCCCTTTCACTCCCTTCATTTCCCTCTTTACTCTTTCTCTCCATCTCACACTCTATATATCTCTTTCTCTCTTCCTATCTCTCCCCTCTTTCCTTCTCTCTCTTTTTATCTATTTCTCTTTCTTTTACTCCTACCCTCTATCTTTACCCTCCCTTTTTATCTTACTTTCTATTTCTCTTTGGCTCTTTATGTCTTTCTATCTCTCGCTTCCTATTTCTATACATATATCTCTTTCTCTAATTTCCCTCCTTTCTCTCTCTCTCTCTCTCTCTGTCTCTCTCTCTTACTCCCTCTCCCTTTTTGATCTCACTTTCTATTTTTCTTTGGCTCTCTATCTCTTTCTATCTCTCCCTCCCCTCTCTCTCTTTCTCCATCTCTCTTTCCCCCGCTCTCTCTTCCTTTCTCTTTTCTTCTGTTTCTTTTGTGTAAAATGAAGTTAGCAGGAGCGAGGGTTACCAAACTGCATTCTACCCACACATTTGAATGAATGGGACTCGGGGCTTTAACTTAATTTCGGAAAAATTCAGATTTAATTATCTGACCCTGTATAAGTATTCTTGCTGCAAACATTGTCGGGAGGGGGTCATTGTGAGGCGACATGAGATAAGTGTTCTCTTTCTCCAGCACTGCGCATGAATGTCAGGCATTTTTATTTGTGTCGCTTCCTTTCTCTTTTGAAACAATAAATGCATGCAAGGTTGCATTTCAAATATTAAGAAAAAACAGTAGGTACATAGGAATAACAACATTTAATCATTCAGGAGTTAGATACATGACTTGGAATGATATTGTCTGAAATAAAAGAAATATCTTATAAAAGTTCTTATTAGGTGAAAAGAGTTTTTGTGAGAAATACGTGATTATGAAAATTCATCAAAACGGTTTCAGAAATGTCCCGTAACATGTTGTTAACGGTCATGTAGTTTGTTTTCATTATTATTTGCTTATTTTTGTAATCATAATGTATAACCGCGTTGAAGTAAAGGCTTGAGGAATCGGTGAACCGAGTTCGAATATCGAGAAAGGTATGAATCCATCTCTTCTCCACACCCTTTAGCTATGAGTAAATAGCAGGAGAGACTGGATCCTATATCCTTGGGTAATGCTCCACTGGGCTTACGGTGGGAAGTTTAGTTCGTCTACATTTTCCTCGTGTATTTCTTCCATTTGATATTTTATTTGTCCACTGCCCTTGGCCAGCTCCGTAGATTTTTCGAGTTTAAAATCAGGAATTAGTTGTAATCTTTCGGTTAGGTTTTTATTCAGTAGTGCAAGACGGTTTCTGATTTGGTCATTTTCTTTGGAAGCACACATCTCTCTGTTAATCCATGCAATACGGTAAGACATGTTTCCTCTGGTTCTCCTGATAACTGAACTCTAAGATAAAATGTTGCCCTTTCATGAATTATTAGGCATGAAGGAAGCATTGAATTTTTCTAACACTGAGTCATTCATATTTGCGTCTTCTCGTCGTGAGAAAGAAATAAAATGTCTGGAATATATGTCTGGCTTCATTTCCCATACTGACTTAAGTTTTATTATCTTCTATCCAGAGTTTCGATGCTTCCCGAAAGTGTTGAAATCTCTGCAGCCATTCTACCAATTTCCAGGATTTGTAAATTCGAACGGCTTTGGTGTAGTTAATTTGAACATATTTTTCTTTTATATTTTTTTCCTGTTCTTCTATTATAATTTTGCTCTTTTAGGGCAAATCTCTCTCTATCTCTCTCGCTTTCTCTTTCTCTTTCTCTCGCTTTCTCTCTCTCTCTCTCTCTCTCTCTCTCTCTCTCTCTCTCTCTCTCTCTCTCTCTCTCTCTCTCTCTCTCTCTCTTCCACTGCGCTTAGGATGGAAAGATAAATTATATGAGACTGCTGAAAAGCTGCGGCGACAGAAAGATGACACGAGACGTATTAAACTCAACAAATATTTCATACAAACTTCCGCTTGATCCGTTTTCTTCCAGCATTTCTTAGTGGCACCGGAAGTACTTACACTCATCATCATAATCAACATTACTGAAGTTGTTATAAAACTGTTGTCAACCTGTGTAAGAGAAGAAAAAACTCTGAATTCAAAACCAGCCAAGAGAAGGTTGGATTCTGTCAGGCTAGATTGCCCGGGAAACATCACTGCTACTGCTGCGTTACTCCGACGTGTGACTTATTCAAAAAGAGTAAATCACACGTCTACTTATCATCTCTCAGTTGCGTCTCTGTCTTTGGGCAGAGTGCACTCAGGGGCTTCTCTGTCAGAGGGGCAACTGAGGAAAATAATACTGAAGAGGTGCCCAGCCCCGGGGAACAGCTGCCCGAGGCCGCGCCCTCCCGTTGCACCAGAGGGAGGGATCGGTGCTCGCACTGAGGCCAGCGCAACAGTCGTTTGCGGGAGCTGAGGGGAATTTTTGTTCCTGTCCCGGGCGTACGCGCTCAGGTCCCCACCTAAATATAGACCTTATGTCACGTCTCGTCTTTGTGGGGTGGGGGACAGAGTAAATACCGCGTTACACCTACGACCCTACATGGTTATGGCTTAAAAATGTATAGCATTTAGTTCAAGTAGCATTTATTGCTTTTTTGAATTATAACTTGTCCCCTGATTTATGACTGACCTGTGGCTTATAACCCAGAAGAGGCATCAACTGCTGAAATTGCTGACCGTTAATTCTATGCTAATGGTTTCTTCTCTCGCACTTTTCACTTGTAGAACTAATTTTCGGTTTTTTGATTTTCTGTCAACTACGACCATTAAAAATGTAAAAGTAATGTCAATCGTCATTTTCTACTTCCTTGAATTCTTGTCTTCTTTCACTCTGTGAAACTCTTTGGTTACTTTATCTCTTTCTTTGAAATGAATTGATTTTTAAAAAGTAAAGAGTCCAACAGTAACTTTTTTTCTGTTTCTCTCTTTTATCTGCAACTCATCCCTGGCAACACGATGAGTATCTGTTCCTCACTCATCATCATCATCTATGTTCATTGTCCCTTCAGGACTTGGGCGACTATGACTCTCCACAACATCCTATCCTTTGTAACTCTTATCAATTTTTGTCTTCTCACCAATCTTCCCACTCCCAGGTCTGTCATCCATTTACAGAAGCACGTTAGGTAGGTTGATCATGACTCTCCACAACTTCCTATCCTTTGTAGCTATTAGCAATATTTGTCTTCATCACCCTTCCCACTCCCTGTTCAGCCGTCCATTTACACAAGTGCGTTAGGTAGGTTGATCATGACTCTCCACAGCTTCCTATCCTTTGTAGCTCTAAGCAATGTTTGTCTTCACTATCTTTCCTACTCCCTGTCCAGCCATCCATTTACACAAGCGCGTTAGGTAATTTGATCATGACTCTCCACAACTTCCTATCCTTTGTAGCTCTTAGCCATGTTTGTCTTCACTATCCTTCCTACTCCTTGTTCAGCTATCCACGTTTCCCTTTGTCTTTCTTGCCTCCAATATGCCCTGCGAGTGTCAATTTATCCAAGCCCTTCTTCCTTATTATGTGCCCTAAAAAGTTAAGTTTATCTTTGAAAAGTATTTAGTTTGTTTATTTACTTATAGTTTTTTCTTTCCGTGTTGATTCTTCAATAATTGATAACAAGCCTAAACTCGCCTTTTTCATGAAGATCAGCATGGGATTTAGGAAAGATAGTAAAAAGATAAAAATTGCTAAGAGCTACAAAGAACAGGAAATTGTGGAGAGCCATGATCAGCATAGAAAAAGAATAAGAGGCACGTATTTACATCCATGTGAAATGATTCCCAGCATTTATTTTACTTATCACGGCCGTGCTGCAAATACGTGGAAGTTGAATGATCGTTCTCTGAAAAAATATATAAATTTGTTTGTCAGTTTTGTCTTTTCTGCGGTTATTTAATGGAGTAAAGTCATATTGTGCTGGATATGAAACATCTAAAGTAAATGAAACATACAACAACCTAAATATATGAAAAGTTCAAATAAAACACAACTCATCCCTGGCAACACGACGCTCCTCACTCATCATCATCATCAGCTAAAACACAAATATCTTCGTATAAAAACATTTGCATATATATATATATATATATATATATATATATATATATATATATATTGTATATACATATATATATATATATATATATTGTATATATATATATATATATATTGTATGTACATATATATATATATATATATATATATATATATATATATTCGAAATTCTTAATACAAAGTTAGCATATACCTCCTTGCAAAAACAGTGTATCAAAAACAATATGAATTTTGTACTTACCTGTTTGGTTTGTCATGAGCTTGCCATGTGAGCGTTCCGTTTCTATAACTTCTCGGAGCGAAAAGGGAAATATTCACTTTCCTGCCTAACTATATCTCGTCAGGTCACGTGACTGTTTTTTTTAATTCTCGTGAATATTTATAAGTATTTTTTTATTGTTATTTTTGGGGGGCAAGAGGAGATAACTTTTTGTCTCTCGCTTACATTCGTTTCCAGGCCCAGTTTCTTGAAAGATGCAGATGTCACAACGACTGTTGAAATATACATTTTTAAACATTTTCCTAGGTTTCTCTCGTTCATCAAAAACAGATTGGGCTTCGTCTAAACGTTTCGTTTTTTTTTAATTTAGTTGCTCTTTGTGGTTCTTCAAGCTCGACATCCACACTTTCTTTATTCATAATATCCAAAATATCGTGTTCTGTCGATATTGATATTCAAAATTGCGGACTTTTTTCTTCTATTTAATATATGTCTGAATGTTACACATTCAAGCAATTCAGTGTAGACAGGGGAATTCATTTGACCATAGGTATTTACACAGATTCCCTAAAAAATGAGCATAGCATGATGAAAAAATGCCCCAAACTTAATAAAAACAAAGTTTTATTGTTAAATTTGTTTATGTTACTATTAAGAAGAAAGACCAAATTATTTTTTATTATTAAATTATATTTTTATTCTTTTTAGAACGTTCGAAATTTTGGTTATTTTTTTCTTGCGACAGTGGAGGACCAGAGATTAGTATAGGAAAATTTAGCATTTTTTTTTTTGTTTTTCTTTTCGGTGAAAAACACATTGATTTGGAATTCTTACAAAAATCAAATAATTGTCGGATATTAATGAAACTTTCAGGACATTGACGAATGTATTAAATTATTTTAGAAATCTTTCTTTTTTAGAAAATCTTGATAAAAACATTTTTTATTAATTATTTACTATTTCCTCTTATCTAATTTTATGAAATTTCGATAAATCAATTTTTGTACGGCTTAATGTTTATCTTAGTTACACGCAGAACTCCTTGGAGAATTTAAATCATCATTTTTGTTTTTTTTGTTTTTTTGTAAAACAGCCCCCCCCCAGTTACCTAAAATCTGCTCTAAATCGTAAAATGAAAATGCAATAAAACTAAAACATTATTTAATTAGAAAAGCTTTTAATTGTTTTTATAAATAAGATATATTACAAACACTATTGTCTGAAGAAAAAGCAATTTTCGATGAATAATTAATTTTTACAAGAATTGTTTTCATTTTTTTATTCTAATTAGAATAATTAATATTTCGGCACTAATTTGCACCAGTTAGGTTATATTGTTATTAAGTAAAAACTATATTTACTAATCATAAATGGAAAAGCTTTCTGCAATTCATCGATCCCAAATATTTTATCAAGATTTTTTAATTTTTTGTATTTGTATAAACGTGCCGATTTTTGCAAATACGAACGTCCACACATGACATTATCAGAAAATAAAAGTGATAACTACTGTTATAGACAAGCGTATGGTTGCAACAAAGAAATACGACAACAGCAGAAATAGATTTACGTGATTTATTTCAATAGGAAAGTGTGGGTTTGGGACAGCTACCTTGTGGTATAGTTCATAAGCCGGCTGCCGATCTGGGTTGATCTCTCATAATAGTTCTCACTGGTTGCTGTGGCGCTCCTCCTGCTGACTGCCCAGACTGACCGTGACAGATTTCTTCCCTGGCCTCCTGTTGACTGCCTTGTACTTCTCCGTGTGACCCCTTTTATGGCGTTTTTTATGGCTTAACAGGCTCGAAAAATGACGCGAATATAATTAGGAGGGGAGCATTTTTATTGGTCAAGAAATAGGAACACTTTAAAATATTATTTTATTTTTCAACCGGAACTTGTGCGTCGGGCCTATGCGTAAAGGACGATAATGACCATTTTGTGACGGGGCCTTGTCCCGTTTACATCCGGCTCTCGCTCTTGAGTATGTTAGTTTATTTGCCTGCAAATCAGCCGAGATATGTCTTATTTTATTTTATAACACTACTTTTATGTACTTTGGCTTTAAATAGCCAAAGTACATAAAATTCAATAAAACATTAGATTACGGAGAAGATTTTCCTAAATTTTTAAGATTGCTGGATAGTTAAAAAAAATTATATTAAAAAGGCGATCACGTTATATTCATCGAGTAATTCTTTACAGATATGTCCACCGTAAAAAATAGATAGTTCCGTCAGTCCAGCTGTCAACACCTTAAATAATCACCGACCACCAAGTTAAAAAAAATAAATTTCTGCGAGATTTTAAACTTAAAGTAAAAAATATTTGTTTCAATTCATATTAATTAAACTTTAAATAAGCTAATATTACTCAACTAAGGTTTCAGAAAAGTATATTTTATCTTTGAAAGCTTTTTTAAAAAGAGAATTACACTGTGATGAGAGATGGCTAAAAATGGCGCTAATGTTGTTGATTTTAGCGATTTCAAGTCAACTTAAGTTAGATTTAAAATACAGAAAATGTATTTTGCTTTTTGGGAATATTAAATTTAATCTATTAGCTTAAAATTAAAACTAAAGTAAATGCTTTTTCATTTTTAAAAATTCCTTTTAAATCTTAGATACCGCGTTTTTGTGAGTGTATCTATTTTAACGCCATTCTCCACCTTCTTGGGGGCTAATCAGCTCAATTACCTATTATTTCCGCCTAAAAATATAACCCCATCCACCTCTTTACTGACACCTCAACTAAACAGACTTAGATTCCACCTTTGGGCACCAACCATTTCTGTCGGTGCCATGGGAGATCAGAGATTATCTGTTCTGGATGAAGTTGTTTATCTTATGACAATGTCTGTTCCCATCATATATCGGAGAAATTAGGTGTATATTGGCCTTGTGTAGTGCATAAAAGGAAAATGCACAGTGTGTTGATAAATACAAAATAAATCTTTATATAATACAATATAATAATACAGAAGGATAAAAGGTCAAAGTTGATGTTTCAAGAGTTCACGTTTGTTTGGGAATAGAGTGTTTTTCTTATATACGTCGGCGGTCACCAAATTGTTGGGGGGTCGTCACTCACATCATAACAAAAGAAATTAGACCTGGCTTCACGGAGATAAAAGCATATTTAACAGAAAATTAAACGTGCAGAAATAACAGGAAAAGCATGGTAAATTGTATATTATTTTCATACAATTTATTTATAATTTTTGTGTGTATTGGTGTGTGTATTTTTTAGGTTATAAAATGTTTTATGGTACATGTGATAAAATGAAGAAATTTACTCCGTAGTATTACAAGCTATATCCCAGAGAGAAGTCGGACACGTGTTGCCCGTACCAATGTTCGTGGTGAAGAGATTGAATTTAATGTCTTTTGATGGGATGTTTATATTTCTGGTAGGAACCGTTTTTGTTTCGTTCTGGGAATATTTCATTATTTTTATTTTTTATTTAATTTATTTTATACAACGTTTTTATGTTATTGCTTTATTTTATTTATAATTTTCATTATTTTTATTTTATTTTTTATTTATAATAATAATAATATTCTTATAAGTCCTGGCGCATCGGGGTGGGGTGGAATAGTGTGTGTCTCCGGGAGGAAGTAATTGTATCTGTATATATATATATGTATGTATTTATCCAAATGTAGTAGCCGCCGCTTGATCACATCTAACCGTATAAATGTCTTATTTTATCTCTGGCTATGTTAAGATGACAGCAGCATCGGTGAATGAACAAAATTAATTTATCGACTCGGTATTTACCAGAGCTCCCCACAAAGTTGGGTGTGGACCAAGGCTAGTTTAGCGTTGGACTTTCTGCGTGCGTACGCTCGAGCAAAAACTCCCCGTAGACCCCCGCATAAACAGGATCAGGTGGCTGTCTCCTTTTTCTGCCCGTATGCAAAGTCTCGTTTGAGTTCCTCTCCGCCCAAAAGCAGAACCTCTGACAACTGAGCTTTGATATACTTATCATCTTTCCACACAGAAATGTATAACAAACATCTTTCCACGCAGTATTTTGCATTAATGTTTTCATGTCTCGTCTTGTCATAATTAAATATTATTAAATTATATTTATTGGTGTTTGTTATTCATTACTGTTGTTTCTCTTCATCTGTGTATTTGAACCTGTAAGAGAATTCTTCCACTATGGAGTGATAAACCTTGGTCATCTCCTTGGACGACAAGTTGTTTTTCATTTATCTTTTCTTTTTAAATTTTGTGTTGCGGTAATTGGTCCGTAACACCTCGTTATTATTTGTTTTTTTCTTTTCTTTTCTTACACTCTGGTTGTGAAAACTTTCTGATTGGTTGGTCGCACTATGGATTTGCTTACTTGACTATCTTTATTATCTGTTTATTTTTTAGAGTTTTTTTTTTTTTTAGAAATTTTGGTCTTCTTGTATTTATTTTATTTATTTATTTTATCATCACAGAACCATCCATTATCCCCTTACATTGGTTTGTAAATAGCACTTTTCAGGAAAACCAGTTTTATATACTTTTTGACTTAATGAGGTGATTCTAATTCAAAATAGATTGAACACTTGATTTGGTTCCTGTATCAAGTATTAGGTACAATTGGAGCCCCGATGGTTTACTACTCATGAGTCTCTCCTGGCAAATCTCAATTTCAATTAGGTTTCCATTTATTAAATAAAAGTCAAAGTTTTCTGCATCGTCCTTTTGTCAGGTCGTACACAATACGGGATGTTAACAAATTTAATGGTCCTACGGTAGTAGCTTGTTGGGAATTTAACTATTTCTAATATTGTTTAATGAATGTGAAGTATTTGAACACTTTTTGACCTGTCATCGTTGATCAAGGATATGCGTGTAGTATAAATAGGATCAGTAAGGCGAGTTCAAATTCCGGCCAAGTCCGTTGCATTCGCTTTCTCACAAATACACTTGGGAAAGGTGATCCGAGACGGAAGTTGGTTGGAGTAAAGAAACAAATTAGACACTGGTTTGGAGAAATGACCAAAGATTTATTTTCATTTACAAGATATGAAAATGTCTCGGGTAAGTCGCATAGTGTAGTGTTCGAATGTACGGTGTAGGAGGTGTGAAATGAGGGAGTGAAAAAGGAGTATGCTTAAGCCGTCTGACTGCTTGTTGGCTATCGGTTTAGGCTTGTCGCGTTAATAGTGTTGATAGAGTACGTTCTCTTTCTGTTTTCACAGGAAGTCGTCTTCACAGCCTGGTGGTTGGATGGGCAGTCACCTATGCTCTGGGGTAGCCTCTATGGTTAGTGTGCGTGTGTGTGTGTGTGTGTGTGTGTGTGTGTGTGTGTGTGAAGTCTCTCGCTTTCTCTCTCCCTCTGCTCTCTTTCCGCTGTCAGGCTTCTCTTATCGCCTATATAAAGGAAATGCATGGAGGTAAATGTAGACATCTGTAGCAAGCGAGAGTTGCGTCGATAATGGCCAGTACTCTGGTATATTTGTCTTTTGTTTTAAAATTTGTTTTGAGTAGAGTGCGGCGTGTGTGTGACTTTGGTGTGTATTTGGAGATATATGCTTTCTAACAATTGTATAAATTTGGCTTTAATTTTCTATCTCTAACTAAGTGTAAATTGTGTTTTTCTGCTACAAAATCATAAATCTATTTATTCTCCCCAGCTATGAATTAGATAGCCGTGGCCCTCTAACTTTGTGCGGCAACAAGTTTAAGAGATGGAAAACTTTGATTTCAAAACAGGGAGAAAGCAACGGAAAATCACTCCACTATCTTTTTCAAAAATTATGATCATTCATAAAGAAAAGGTATATCTGGAGAGACATGATCGCCTACATCCTGAATTGACATAGCATTAAAAAAATATCATTGCTCAAACATATTCTATGGCCAATGTTGGATAAAAGTGACACTGTTCCATATAACCAGAGCCGGTGAAAGAGTTTCGTGCTACCCCCGACCCGAATCTATGATAAGCGGGCCACCAGAATCTATGATACGGCACCCCCCGACTCAACTACATCTCAATTTTCATAAGGTAGTATTCATATAAAATGCAAATATTATTTTAACCTAATTATGCACAATAATGGATCATATTCAATATCGGTGAAAAATTCAACTAGAAAATTGAAAATAAATACAATGTATCTAAATACAAATTAGAGACCTGCCAAAATACATCATTCCATTTTAAATAAATCAACAATGTTTTGCGTCAATTTTTAACATCAACTTGAGATAATTCTTGTTAAAAAGTTGAATAATTTAATACATTCAACATTATGGATGAAAGAATGAATTTCATAATGTTTTTTCGAGACTTAGCAAAACAAACTCATGCATTTGTACGAAAAAGATCCCAGAACGAGTGTCAAAATCTGCGAAAATGTTTCACCTTTTAATAGTTGTGCTTACTTTAATTTGTAACATATAAGTAGAAAAAAAGCAAATGTTAATAAGGTAATGAAGACCACAAAGCACTGCCCGGCGCCCCAATCAGGCTTCTCACCAGTCTTGTTCAGTTTTGTGTCACTTGTCCATTTCTTCTACTAAACCAGAGTATGTGAATTTTCGGTACTAGCAGACCCAGGGATAGAATTCAGAACTGCCAAAAATCCAGTCATGTTTGAAAAAATGCTTTAAACCATGTCGGACAATCAAGTGTTGACATTCTGGAACCTTAAACCTTAACTCAAATTATTTTTTAATTACTGTCCTAAAGTTATACAAACTTTAGATCCTTTGAATCTCCTCAGATGTACCCCTTAGTTATGGTAGCCAGACTGTGGAAGATTGTTTTTATGTCTTTGCTCATAAAAGCTAATGTTATGCTTACAGAGTAGTTGTTAATTTGAAAGTTCTTTTTCTAATACTGATCATCTCCTGTTGCTAGTCCAACAGTATTTTTACATCTTCCTAATAGGGCCAGAATATGAAAGTGTCATCTATGGATCCTAAACTACCTGGTTGATTTTAGTAGTGATGTTTCTATAGCCATTTCCTTAAAGTGTTCTTTGTATATGTTCGTCATTATCTCTTGTAATAGAAATCTAATAGCTAAGCCTGTTGTTCTCTCTTTTTCTCTCTCTCTGGATAGTTTTTAAAGGTTCTTTTTCTAATACTGATCATCTCCTGTTGCTTGGGTCACCACTTATAAGTTTGTTCTGGTGTTATAGGCAGTGGACAATCCCTTTCTTGACTCTGTATAGATGGTGGAAATTAAATTCAGGTATTGTTTAATGAATGTTGGCTTACAATATACAGATGTTTTGAATTCCTACTTTGCATGAGTTCATCCAGGAAGGCCGATTGATCTTCTATTCTCTTTTTCATTCTGAATTGCAAAGGTGTTTTGAATGCAGTCCAACAGCATTTTCACATCTTACTAATAGGGCCAGAATATGAATGTACATATCCTAGGCGACCCAGTTGATTTTAGTGGTAACGTTGCTTTCGTCATTTCTTTGAAGTGTTGTATGTATATGTCTGCTATTGATGGAAATAATGGTGGTCTCATAGCTAAACCTGCTTCCTGTCAGTATACATATTTGGAAATATGTTGCTTGTACACAGATTGTCAACATATCTATAAGATATTCTGTTGTGTGTTCTTCTACAGTGTGGTTCAATTTTAATTTGTGTCGAATAGAACCTTGTTTTTGGAACTTTGGTGAATTGGCTCGCAATATCCAAATCTCACCATCCGGTTGTTATGAAGGGATGCACTTCTGAGGGTTTCCACAAACTGAGTAGAGTTCTTGATAGATGGAAATGTTCTTATTATTGGATTGATTATACTCATGAGCAGTTTTCTCACAGATGATAGGTCTATCCTCATCTGACTAAATGCAATACGATATTTGTGAATTTGGGGAAAGTCATATATGTACAGTAGCTTACTGTAAATATTGGTCGAGTGTCTGCATTCATTCTTCGTGAAATAATCATTGTTCTTACTTAGGGCTTCTTCAGGTTTTAAGATTATAATCTTTCTTTACCTGGTTTCTAATATCCCCAGCTAGGTTAGCCATTTTATCAATGTCTTCCAGCTTGTCCAAAACCATTATCTGCTTGTATTCTAATGGTCGCAATATTGCTCTGCAAGGTTTTATTTGCTTTTTTTTAATTTTTTTCATATCTTGTGATGTTAGATTTGATAGCATGGTGGTCTCCAATGGTTGTCTCGCATCCCATTTGAATTCGTCAGCCAAAATTCACAAAGACAGTACTCCATTGAGGCCCGAAGTCAGCTGTTTGAAACATAGGCCATAAAATATATTTGAACAATGATTTTCTTTTAATGTTTTTGTCTCTTCAGGACGTAGGCGATCATGTCTCTCCAGTTTTCTAGTGCAGCAACTTAATTTCATGCTGCTCGCCAGACTGTCATGTGAAACATTTCTTATCCCTTAACATGAATTATAGCTGATTCAAGGACAGATAATTAAATTTTTATAATACTATAATACTAATAGTAATAGTCTTGTTATTTTTACTAATAGTATGACACTTGTCATTGGTACTATTAATATAGCTTTGGTTTTAATATTACTAGTTATTCTCTCATTAATACTAACAACAATACTCTTCTTATAAAACTAATAGTAAAACTCTGCTATTAATAATAGCAATACACTTGTTATAAATACTCATGTTGTATACCCACCTCTCTTCTGGGGAGGTTTTTTAGTTGATGGGGTCGATTCCATAATAAAGCTGCATTCTTCTCTATCGACCATCTTCTCCTGGTCGGGTGATCACTAGTTGGTTTGTTCGGAGGTAAAATGAGAACTTCAACAAATGGGTGGTTAAATTTATCTATTTTAACACGTTAACGTGTACAGCTTCTAACTACACAGTGGGATTGCTATCCCACCCCACTGGGGAGAAGTTTTCATGCACGAAAATAACACGTCTGCATTCTTTGACATGTAAAACTTAACTCCCTGAAAACACTACCTCTCTAACATTCCCACGTTCGGCTCAGCCAATCAAAATCGTCAAGGTCAGCCTCAGAAGGTCTGAGCCAAATACACTGTCACTAAAAAATAATTGTCTGAAACTATTATCTAACACTCAATATTCTTGTTATTAGTAATAATTGTTGTTGCAGTTTTTTGTGTATATTATTTACTAGTGAGCTAGCCCAAATGACTTGACTCACTTTATAGTCCACCAATAGAAGGTTAACCAATCAGAAGACGTAGAATATTCAATCCGTCGTGTATAAAGACGGCCATTTTTACTCTATCCGAATGTACAATGCCAGCTTGTCAGGCGAAGAGGAACAGAAGAAAGAACTACGCTCTGCTACTTTACCAGGATATCCACTGCTAACCTGAACTACGCTTCCCTACTGTCTTCGAAATATCCACTGCTAACCTGAACTACGCTTCCCTACTGTCTTCGAAATATTCACTGCTAACCTCTGGATTCTATACTCGAAGACGACCGTCATCATGAACAACATTGGTTATGAGCCCAGGCCACGACTATATTTTGACGGGAATGAATCGAGCTATGAATTGTGGGAGACGAAATTCTTAGGCTACCTTAGAATATAAAAACTCCATGACATCATCCTTTGCGAAGAGGACCAGAAGGGGGATGATGATTTTATGGAAATAATGCAACCGTGTTTGCTGAATTAATGCAATTCCTGGATGACAGGAGTTTGTCTTTGATAATGAGAGAAGCCAAGGACAATGGACAGCGAGCTCTACAAATTTTGCGTGAACACTACTTGTCAAAAGGTAAGCCTAAAATTATTGCTTTATATACTGAACTAACCGCGTTAAAGAGACGAGAAAATGAATCTGTAACAGTTTATATTATACGAGCTGAGAATGTCACAAATGCCTTAAAAATTGCAGGTGAGACTATCTCAGATGAGCTGCTAATAGCCATGGTCTTAAAGGGTTTACCACCGACATTCAAACCATTCACGACAGTTATAACTCAAAAAGATAATTAACTTTCACTGAGTTTAAAATTGCGTTACGTAGTTATGAAGAAACTGAAAAAATGTGTACGCCCACCCCCAGAATCAAGGCAATAACTTAATGCAACTGAGAACGTCATTTAAAAAATTCAGAAAACCAGTCCCTCAAACCTATCAAACTAGGAATTATGATATTAAAAACAGGGGGTTTAAAAACAATTATTACAAGAACTGAACCAGTAATAATACAAAAAAAAAATATCGTTTGTTTTCGTTGTGGTAAAGCCGGCCATGTACGTGCAAAATGTCAATACAAGGAATGATTTTTGCAAAAATGTAAAAACTTTTTCGAATGGACGAACATATGCCTTTTAGTTTGGGTTGGATACTATACCCAATAGTTATAATTCTTACCTAGTCGATACTGGTGCGACAAATCACGTAATTGCAGATGAAACAAAATTTATTAATTTTGACCCCAATTTTGAGCCCGATTCACATTTTATCGAGTTAGCTGACGGGACCAGAGCTAATAATTTAGTTTTGAAAAGAGGCGATGGCTGTATTTATTTACAAGAATAAGATACTAAAGGAAATATTTGTAGATGTTTATTAAAAATGGCTTTATATATTCCTAAATTTAAACAAAATATTTTCTCGGTTCAGTCTGTTGTCAGAACTGGTGTTAAAGTCAATTTTCACCGAGACAATTCAAAGTTAATATATCCAGACGGAACTGAATTTAATATACAACAAAATGGACGTTTGTATTATTTGAAAAGTATTAAGTCTGTGAAGACAGCCACGCACGACTTAAGTACTTGGCATAAAATATTAGGACACTGTAATATTTCGGATGTTAAAAGATTGCAAGAACACGTCAATGGAATGAAAATTACATTTCCAAAGGGCTTACAATATTGTGACACGTGTATTAAAGGGAAAATGACGAAATATAGAAATAGGGGTCAGATCCCCAAATCAACAGATATCTTGTTCAGAGTTTATTGCAACTTAGCGGTTTCAATTTCACCAATGGGTCTCGACACCTATTCTTATGTATTAAACTTTGTTGACGAATATTCAGGACTTATTGTGATATATTTTCTGAAAAATGTGAAATCTATATTTTCTGAAGAAAGTGAAATCTAAGAAACAGGGAATGATTTCACTTTCTACTTGTGAAGCGGAGTATGTTGCATTGTCACAAGCAACACAAGAGACTGTTTTTCTTAAATTACTAATAAAAACAATTACAACACTCATAATAAGTGAGCCAATAATTATTTACTGCGACAATCAGGCCAGTATTGCTTTGGCTAGAAATCCAATAATACATCAAAGATCAAAGCGTATCGATATTAAATATCAATTTGTTAGGGATCAGGTACAAAAGAAAACAGTACAAATTGAATATGTTCAATCGGAAAATAATGTGGCGGATTTATTTACAAAGCCAATTATGAAATTGAAATTACGGGCTTTCACTCCTACCATATTTGGTACTGACTTATAAGGTCCTTATTAGTCCTGGGAAAGACGTAAAACTGCATCCACTAAGTCCCTCTTAGGTCCTTATTAGTCCTGGGTAGGACGTAAAACTGCATCCATTAGTTATTGTCTTAAGAAACGTCAGTCTTTGGTATGAATGTGAGTCCTTAGTTTCGGGGTATAAATGTAAATAGTCCTACTTTTAGCCCAATCCTCCTCTAATGACCCTCAGGATCACTCTGGCCCGGAGTGATACTGACTGTTTTAATGGGTCCCATCTATGGGTAAAATAACAATTTTTTCCACTTTCTAATGACCCTCAGAATCACACTGACCCAGAGTGATAGTGACTGTTTTAATGGGTCCCAGCTATGGGTAAAATAACATTATTTTTTTTCCACTTTTTTTTTGTTGTGATCACAACCCACATTTATAATATTGTTGTTAATGTTTATTAACCTGAAGTACTTAACTGTGGACAAAATGATATGACTAATTTTTGTGGATATTAATTTTTTTTTTTTAAATAAATAAAAAATAAAAAAATTATTTTATGAATGCTAAAAAAAAAAAATTTCTAAATACTAAAATATTTGTTTCATATGAATATTGACTTTACTAATATTTTGAAAGAAGATTTCATAATATACCCAAAAATGAGGGGGTGTTGCAGTTTTTGTGTATATTATTTACTAGTGAGCTAGCCCAAATGACTTGACTCACTTTATAGTCCACCAATAGAAGGTTAACCAATCAGAAGATGTAGAATATTCAATCCGTCGTGTATAAAGGCGGCCATTTTGTTTACTCTATCCGAATGTCCAGTACCAGCTTGTCAGGCGAAGAGGAACAGAAGAAAGAACTACGCTCTGTTATTTTACCGGAATATCCACTGCTAACCTGAACTACGCTTCCCTACTGTCTTCGAAATATTCACTGCTAACCTCTGGATTCTATACTCAAAGACGACCGTCATCATGAACAACAATTGTAATATTCTGTTTTTATAATAATAGTAATATTTTTTACTACTACCATTAATAATACTATTATCAGTACTAATAGCAACGACCTTTTTATTATACTAGCATTCTTATATGTACTAATAGTAATTATCCTATTATTACTCATTGTAATACTCTTTTTATTAGGAGTAATATTATTACTATCGTTATTAGTTTAATATTAATACTATTTTTATTGGTACTAATATTGAAACTGTTACATTCAGAGATACAATAGCATTTTATAATTCTGCGTGTTCCTTCATGCCTTAGTTAGATATGTTCACGTTACACCATTGCCATTACCTCAGATAAATAACGGATTATTCCATTTTGATCATGTGAAAAAAAGGGAAAAGACATAGCAAAGACTCTGTTTGTTTTCAGTGAAAGAAAGAAGGAAAGAAAGAAGTGGCATCATTCTCACGTGTTTAAGGTCTGCTTCAGTAAACTAGAAGAACTAAACAATTTTAAATCTTTTTATTTGTACCATCTTACTTCTTTAAATAATGAGCTACATTCATATTTATAATTGTTATTGCAATATTTGGTTAAAGTTGTTAAGCTCAAATATTTAACAATGTAATAGGAGAATTTTGATGGGTATTCTGCAGTCATGGCACTCACAATGAGCTTATTTATTCATTAAATATGTTTCATCAGAAAATCCAGATAGGTTTGATTTGGTTTGGTTTGGTTTATCAACCTCAATGCGTTATTTAATGCTGACAAGATTGATATTGGAGGTAATATTTTTTTCAAAAAATATTTCTGGTAATATTTTTCCAAAAATGTATTCCTGGTGATTTTCTTTTTTTCAAAAATGTATTGCTGATAATAAAACCTATTTTTACATGTTTTGACCCTAGTTTGGGGGTTAATATAGCTGGGACCCTAACTGGTGCTACCACCCCGGGTCAGGTTGAACCTGGAAACACCAGCAATTAAGAGATGGTTCCATGCTCCTCAAAACCTCCTGTTCAGAGGCCTTGCTGTTGGATGTAATTGTCTTACCCAGGACACGGATATAGTTTATCATCATACCCAGGACAGAAAGATCCAGACAGGAAACCATGGTAATTTCATCGGTACTATTACTTTTCCTTATTAGATAAATCTATTATTAGTTTTTTTTATTATTTTACCACTTTTTATACCCATTTATTTGATTTGGTATTTTACCACAAACAGGCCAGCAGAAAGGTTCTGAGAAAAAAAATCAAAAAAATTAATTATGAAAAAAAACAACTAAATATAAGGTAAATTCCAACTTAGAAATAACAAATCTTTGGTTTCCTCATTGACGACTTTTCTACTTCATCCTCTTTTATTTGTTAACTGTTGAATATGAGTGGGACGTTGTCTACTGTCTTATTTCATTCAGCTGAAATAAATGTATTTCTCACAATCACATGATTTGAACGTTTTCGAGCACAAGCGAAACAGCTTGAAGATACTACACTTATCGAGTGCTTGCAATTCAGGATAATCCTCCACCCATTGCTCCAAACCCATCTCAACATTCTGAGTCAGTGCCCACTTACAAGATTTTCTCTTAATGATCTTGGGAAACTTGCTGCCACCAACTCATTGGAAGAGCTGAAAGTACCGTTTCAGAAACTAAAATAACTATTGCATCCATTAAAACTCAGGGAAGCAATTACTTGTTTGAGGGGTGACAGAAGAGAATCTATTTTTATGCTGGACTGTCTGCCTTTCCACCTATTCTAGTCCGAGATTCTATGGTACTTATGATGTATATCTCATTATTCCCTCAATGGAAACACCTTAACAAATGTGATAACTATATATACATATATATATATGTGTGTGTGTGTATGTATAATATGTATATATGTGTGTGTGTGTGTGCATGTGTGTGATTTATATATATATATATTATATATGTGCAATATTTATTGGAAAGCGCTCAATATCAGTGATAGAGTTAGCATACTTAGTTGTATGGATGTGAGTTTGTAACCCTTGGTCTCAGGCTTTTGCAATCCTCAGAAAAATTGTCTGAAGATCGCAAAAGTGTGAAACCTAAGGTTACAAACTCATATCAATGCAACTAAGTAAATATATATATATATATATATATATATATATATATATATATATATATACATGTGTGTGTGTTTCCTACTACTCCAAATGTTATTTTGTGGATATCCATGTGTAAGTACATGCACTATTTATTTTTTTAAATGTGAATTTTATCTATTGGTCTGCACACTCAAGAGATTTAGTAAAGAAAATGTACTTTCAGGCAGGATACAAACATATGTCCTGACAATTCCTGGAATTGTCTGGTTAAAATTCATCAAACACCCCACCAGAAAACACCCACATTTTATGGATTACCAAAAATATATAAACCAGACAATCTGAATTATATCAGGAGTAGACAGCACCCCACATAAACTAGCCAGTACACTAACCAAAATTTTAACACCACTTCTTGCTACAATTACTTCCTCACATATAAAAAATCCGGTGATCTTTTAGATAAAGAAACAGACATCAAAAACTAATATATGACTAGTTTTGATATAAAATCTTTATACACAAATGTTCCTGTAAAGAAATGTGTAACTTTACTGAAAAGATACTTAAGAAAAGCAAAGACAAAATTACCTGTTCCTATTACATGAAATAATAAAAAAGTGCCAGTTAATCACCAATCAATGTTTTTTCACCTTCAATAACAATTTTTATAGATAGAAATTTGGTTTATTGATGAGGTTTCCTCGCAGTGGCATTTTGGCTTGTCTATTTTTGAAATTTCTAGAAAAAGTCCTCTCAAAAATATTTTACCACAAAATTCTTCTTATTTCAGATGCATAGAGGATTTTCTACTAATGTATCCACAAAACATAACTTTATTTGATCTTGTCAACAAACTAAATAATGTCAAACCTACAATAGACTTTACCTTTGAATCTGACAACAATTTACCATTCCTAGATATTATGCTGCATAGAAATAATAATGAACTTCATTTTGAGGTTTACAGAAAAACTATCAACAACAGTGACCTTATCATTTTTATTCTCACCAGTGTAAAATTGGAATAAAAATTTGGAATAATTGTAGGATTCTCTTTAAGAGCTTCCAATACTTACCTAAAGAAGAATATACATAGAAAATTTTCAAAAATCTCTAATATCCTTATTATTTCATCCACAATGGTAAGAGAAAGGCATACAAATAGACAGCCATAAAAGATAACAACATTATTAACAATAATAAACTAGATTACATGATTCTACCTACTAGCTTCATAACATTCACTATTCAAAACAAATTAATCAATTTTAACAATATCAAAATAATTACAACCACATCCAAAACAATTATGGATATGTTCAGAACTTAAAATACCCATAAAAATAATAATTCTGAAGCAAGTATATTTAAGATAAATTGCCAGAACTGTTCCTCGCAATACACTATGGAAACTTGCAGAAATTTAAAATAACCTGTCTATAAACACAAAAGGACATTATACACAACAATTTTTCAACTGCTTTAGTTATAGATAGAAACAGATTCAATGACAACTTTGATCTAAAGAATACTACACTTATTAAAAGAGAAAGGAACTTACTTAGAAGGAAAATTTTTGAGAGTGCTACTATTGAACCATATCAAAATATAAATCTATGCTCTGGATTTTTTCCAATATCTCCATTCCTGAAAGAATTACTCTTTCCCAAGAAAACAGATGACTATAAAAAAGAATTAAAAGAAATGATTAAACTTATAACCTCATGTTATTCAAAATATATAACACATGAATTAATCCCAAACTAAAATAATTTAAATACTAATCTGCATAAAAAAGAAAAAAATTTCATGAGCATCACTTGCTCACTTTCGTTTATTAGAAACTGATTGTATCACTTGGCGTCCTCCATAACTTGCCTAGATTTTTCAGCTAACCTGATGAATATTCATGAGCGTTCTTATACTTAAAAATTTTGAAAAACCAATAATATTTTTGCTCTTTTACATCAATACTTGTTAGAAAAGTTTGCCTTTTATCTTTATTCATATATATATATATATATATATATATATATATATACATATATATTCAACGTTTTTTCCCCTTTTTAGATACAATATGCTAATGTTGTGTACATCATTTCTGAGCTTATAGGTTTATGGCCTAATACCTTTTCTGACATAAATTAATTATTTTATTAAGACAACCAATCTTTATAAATTTGACATGTTTCACTATTTATTTTAACGTCATCAGAAATTTTTTAAAATGAGGCAGTGCAGAGATGATTTGAATTTTTTTAATTGTACATGATACCTGCCTGTCCAACAAACAATATAGAATTAAAAAAATTAAAATATCCCCAAATTGCTACATTTCCAAAATATTTCTGATGAAGCTAAAATAAATAGCGAAACATGTCAAATTATAACAGCAGTTTTCCTAATTGTCTGTTATTTAATCATACAATTTTACATAATGTGCCAAAGCAGGAAGGGACTACTCTTGCTTGGGAAAATGTAGTCAACTATTTGAAAAAAGAAGAAAGAACAAGCCACTGTATATTGGCTTATCTAATTTCCTTTTTTCTGTTGCTTTCTAGATTTGTTCATCATAATATTTCAGTCACTCTACTCTTCAGATTATTGTTCTGTTTTTGAATCAATCCTAAAATTCAGCACATGTATATCAGTATTCAATAGATAACTCAAATTGCTAAATTTTTGAGTATAAAACAACAAACTCCCAATTATGATCTATTATATCAGCAGGATGGTCTGGTTATGGGAACACCACTATCTCCAATAATGATAATTTGATGTGATACTAAATTCAATAATAGCAATAAAAGCATACATATGAAAACAAGAAGAGAAAATAGTAATCTTAAAATACAAGACACAGCTAATAAAAAATAGCAATTGAACTGGTTTAACGGTCTTTGAAGTAATGACAAACATGTTAGATTGCCTTAACAATGACACAATTGAGGCTAACTAGATGGCTAAGATACACTCTGGTTTTACCAGGAAAATGCAAAAGTACTGTGAACTCTATAAACCCCTCCAATAATACGGTTCACTATAAAGAAAGAAAAAGATATAGAATTGCCCTGTCAAGATATACTAATAAAATATACAGGGCCTGGATCCAAGATATCTGTATACCAGAAATGAACATTCATTCAATATTATATAAACTTTTATTTCAACCATACATACAGTACAAAAGTAATCATCTTCTGCTTACAGCACTAAGCAAAATTCATATTTGGTGTGATACTCTGCTTGAAATTAAATCTCTTTCTGATTCACTCTGGATGTTGACTAGATATGTTTGATAAGCTTGCAAAAATAAGAATAAAAAAGTTCCTAGCATCACATCCAGCAAACAAAATAAATCCCTCTCAAAAAAAAAATTAAAAGAATATAAAAGAGGCCAATCATGAACATTGTCACAAAAACAAGACCATAAAAAAACAATATCATAATCCACCCTATAACTTTTAAGAATGTCACTGACACTATAAGGGAATCACAACGAAAAGTCAAGCTATCAACAACACTACCATTGACATTGTTCAACCAGCCCAACACCTGCAGGCTCCACCAACTCTAAACCTTACTACAAGTTGCTTCCCTTGCCCACAAAGAGACATCTGCTCATATCCTCATATCAGCAATACAAATAATTTTATATTAACAATTCTTGTTTTCTTTTCTTTCTGCCTCACTGGTGGTACTTTTGTATCATTTGTTCTCTTGTGCTACCATAAACATGTTTATAACAGTGGTAATACAAACACACAATCAAAAATGACCCTCTTGAAGAATGCCCTTTAAAGAAGAATTATACTTGCAACAACCACCAGAAAAAAATGGCTACAACACACTACCAGAAACATGGCTAAAAATTCATGGAGAAACTTTAAAATCATGCATAGCTGATCATGTGTGAAGGAATAGGGAATACACCAAATTCTATGGGATTAAGTCAAAATAATAAACAGGGAACAACACTGTAAATTAAGACAGTTGAAGGAATCTGCACATGTACTTGGGTCAAGCTATTTAATGAACACGTCAAGCATAGATATCAGTAGTATATGGGGGATACAGATAAAAAGAGAACAATGATTTGGAGTTTCTAAACACATGGCCCTAGATGAAAAAGTACTGATGAAATTCTCCAAGTTCACTATAAAGAAAGAAAAAAATATAGAATTGCCCTGTCAAGATATAATAATAAAATATACAGGGCCTGGATTCAAGATATCTGTATACCAGAAGTGAATATTCATTCAATATTATATAAACTTTTATTTCAACCATCCATGTAGTGCAAAAGTAATCATCTTCTGCTTACAACACCAAGCAAAATTCATATTTGGTGTGATACTCTGCCTTCTTTAGGTGAATGGAATTTTGAACAGAACCCTTTACCTCATCCACTGGGGTAGATTGTTCTAGTTCAGCATGCCATGCCTCTTCCAGATGTCTCAGTTATCTCCCTTGAACTCACAACTCTTTGGGTTAAGTCACTGGATCCAACAAATGCTTTTATCCACTGGGCTATGTGCCCAAAGAGTTGTGAGTTCAATACCTGGTTGCTAACAAAATACAGGCAACTGCACCAATGAAATTACACACATGCAGTTGCACACATGAAGATGCACACATATATATATACATTTGTGTATATGAAGAATAAAATATAATATATACACTAAAACAAATCCACATTATAATAAAAAATGATTGCAGTTTCTCTCTTTTTTTAATATATATATATATATGTGTGTGTGTGTGTGTGTGTGTGATTTCTACAAGATGGAGAAGCAAATATTGGAGAAAAATTGAGACTACAGTCTCCTACCAACCGTAACACCAAATGATGTGAAACCAAGAGACAAGACAACTATGGTTGAATGAAGTTTGTTATTTTGATAGGAAATAAATGAGTGAAAAATTCAAAAGTTGGTTTGAAATGCATTTTTATTTTTGTTTTGTTATTTGCTGCTTGATAGAATAAAAGAGGAAAAGAGATTTAAGCAGTTCGTTATGAAGGATTTCTGCTAGAACTTTATGAGACGGATTTTAGACTGTACTTTCATTGTAAGATAAATGTTTCAACTTGTAATCTAAATCAGATTTGTGGCTGTCAAAATTCCTTTTTGATTAAACTGAATTTTTTTGTCTATTTTTTTTTTGCATGTAACACAATAAATTCTTTTACGAATTTAATAAATAAGTATTTTCATTTCATTTCAATGTTTTTAAAAAATCTTTATAGAATATCTTTTTATTAATATTCACCCTATACAACACCCAAGAGCCACTCAAGGTAGAGGGAAGTTGTTGCATGAGCAATAGGAGTAAAAGTAAGAGTAGTAGTTTATGAGGATATGAGGGAAAGAACCAAAGAAATGAAGATTGTAGTTTTTAAATGTACAAAGAAAAAAGAAACAGAAAAAAGAAAAAGAAAAAAAAAAAGAAAAAAGAAAATGAAAAAGAAAAAAGTAAAAGAAAATGAAAAAGAAAAATAAAGAGAAAAAGAAAAAAATAAGAGAATAAAGAAAGAGAAAATAAAAAGAAAGAGAAAAAGAAAGAAAAAGGAAAATGAAAGAGAAAAAGGAAAAAAGAAAGAAAAAGAAAACTGAAAGAGAAAAAGAAAGACAAAAAATAAAGAGAAAAGAAAAAATAAAGAAAAAAGAAAAGAGAAAAAAGAAAAAGAAAGAAAATGTAAAAGAAAGAAAGAGAAAAAGAAAGTAAGTTAAAAAAGAAAGAAAGAGAGAAAAAGGAAAAAGAAAGAAAGAGAATCATTGAAAATAGAGAATGAATAAAAGAGGGGTAATAAGTAAAGGAAAAGTAATGAAAGAAAAAAGTGGAAAGAAAATAGAAAGATAGAAATTAAGAAAAGAATGAAATCTAAAGAAAATGAAAAATAAAAAAGCAAAGAAAAAAACGGAAGAATGTTCTGATAAACTTTCCTCTATGGTACTTACACTTTATAAATTTAAGATCTCTAATTAGAAGCCTATGAAGCTTTATTTGACTAATTTAGCTTTAGCAGTGAAAACGTTTATTTTATTATAGTGGATGGTTACAAGCAAGAGGGGCGATGGGATGTATTTATTTTATTACTGCATCATTTTTTTATTTTCTTTTTGTTCATTTTTCATAATTTTCATATCTTATTAGAAACATTTAGAAACATTCTTCATTTTATTCTTTTTTTTTCATTTTCAGAAATGTCAACTCAAGGAAGAAAGAACAAGAACCTTGTTGTCAGGTGAAGAATATCTTCTGTCAAAGGTAATGTGCAATTGAAGGAAACTGATTCTGGAACGAAACTATAATAAACGTCAGTATAACATAATCACTTCCTATTGGAAATCCAATTCTTTAAGTTAAATGGAAGTGCTCATTTCAACAGCCACAACTCATATGACAAAAACAGACCTTAACTTTGTCCAGCTCCATACACCCATTTCTGGAATACCACTCCAAAATACTAGGGTCATAAAACATCTTTTCTAACCAATCAGAAAAAGGCCTACACAGTTTTCACAGCAGCTGTTTCTGAGCCACTGACTCACTCTGAAGCCAATGCTGGTTTCAGCCATGAAAGCAGATCCAACTTCATTAGTAGCAGATCCCACAGAAAGCAAATTTAACCAGGTCCTCAGCAGTGACATCAAGGCACTTCCATCAACACTGATGCTTTCAGCCAGCAATGAAACCAGTAGCAGAAGTATAACTCTCAATTACTACAATGATAATTAGTTGAATATTTCAATGCTTATCTCACTGGACTACACCTGCATGTTGATCTTCTGTATGTGTCTATCTCGACTACTATTAGGTTGGTGCAAAAATAATGACGTAATAATGTCGTTTTTTGACGTATTTTTTAACGTCAACAAACGACATTATTACGTCATTATTTTTGCACCAACCTAATACCTTGGGTTATCCCCTGAACAAACTCTCAGTCTCCCATGACTGATATACACTGCCCCAGAACAAGCAAGCAATCAAGCCTTGTAGATCATGAGAAAGAAAAACTCTTTCACTTATCTTAGCCATGTCTTTACTCTGTTGTTTTGTCACAACCCCTTTCTTTTTTCTTGTTAATGGTAAGGCAGTTACAACACTGACCAAAAACTCAGTAGGTAAAAATTGGCAGATTACAACATAACATCTTGGATTTAGTCCAAATATTCTTCAGATCAGGAATTTACCTGAACAAGATTAACTGAAAGACTAAACTTAATTTTTTGTTCAACTTCAAAGCAAAAAGAGATTTAATGAAATTCTTGTTATGGAAACTGAAAAAGCAATGATTTTCTTTTTTCAAAACTTCAAAGGTATGAAACTGTAGAATTTTAGGCAATATTTTTGTCTTACAATTGGACATTGTAATGGAAGCAAAAATCCCTGGAAAACATCTTTCAACTAACATGCCATTACTTACCATTCTTCAGCTCTTTCCATTTTCCAAATACACACCCAAAGACTGGAACCAAATTTACTCAACCCCATCTTTGCTTAAAAGCAGAATTTATGAACAACCAAAATTATTGAAACTAATATCTTTATCATCCATATTCTCACAAATTATATTACATTACCTAAGAGGCAATGAATCTGCTCAATGCGAAATTGACAATTTCTTCAAAAAAATGTTTTTTCACTTAATGTCAAAATATCCCCCACTTTACCACTTCATCAATTTCCATTTGTAAATAATTCATTATTCAAAGAATTAATCAATTTATTGAAGCTTTCTTTATTTGATGCTTAGAGAAGTTCTTGCCTGTAAGGAATTGGTCAAAATGCTTGAGAAAATGTCAATTCACACAAGAGAGGGTGGGTGAATTGGCAGCAGTGTAACACAGTCTCCATTTTCTATTAATTCAACATCATTGATGTTATTTTCACCAAATTTTTTATTCCATTATTTATTATCTCATAAATATCAATGTACATATAGTGTAGAAAGTGGGATTGGCATATCAAGTTCAAACTCAAACTGAGGCCATTGCACTTACTATCACATAAATAGAAAAGTATGAATTTGTTTCTTCTCCCCCCAACCAGCTAGGGATTAATAACAGTGCAGGCTGGACTATCAGCTTTGATTGGTATAAATCTAAAAAGACAACTCTGAATTGAAAACCAGTTGATCCAGTAGCTAGTAGAAACAGCCTGTTAAAACCTACTTGTTACAGTAGCAATACCTAGCTTTTTTTCACCCAATAGAAGGCTTAAGAGCCATTCATGTAGGGTGGTACAGATGCGGTATGTGGTATGAATTTAAGATGAGCCAGAAGGAAGTGACAATTGTGAGGATAAGGAGGATTGGTAATCAATGGCCCTTGATTTGAGGAGGTCAAGATTGTAGTGTTCAGGGAAGCATTGTTCCACAAAGTAGCAGTTCTCAGGAAAAAGCAGTCTAAGTAAAGTTTACTCCTTACAAATGTAATACAGAGGACATATGGGTGATTCAACTCTATGGATGTAGCATTGTGAGTCTTAACAATAAAGGTCTGAACTTGGTAAAACTAAAGAATAGAGCTCCTCTGAACAATTGCCATGGAAATAACAATAGGCTTGTGATGTTGTGCTTGTTGGAAAGAGACTGCAGAGTAGAAAACAAATCATCCCCAACAAGAGTGTGTAAATGATTTTGAACCCTATCAAGGCTGGATTGGGCAGCTTCATTTTTTATAACAATAAAGCATGGCAGGTGTCAGGTACTTCCTGAAATGACAGAATGAACCCAGCATTTTTCCAGCATTATCAGCAAAGTATAAATTTTAGTGTATGTGAGTTCCACTTTAGGCCTGTAATGAACTTGAATCACAACAAACTTTCAATGCAGGGAGTCTCTTTGAGAGTGCAACCATTCAGTGTGAGAGGAGAAATCTTTGTATTTTCTCACTGATGATGAAATCATACCAGCTTGAATTGAGAATTATTGAAAGTTATAAGCCAACTTTATCCTCACTGAGATGTTACAGCTAGATCAGTGGTGAGATCAGTTGTAAGACTCTGAACTCTGAACTTTTAGAGATGCATCTGTAAACCTTGTTATTATCAATATATATATTTTCTAATGGGGTAAATCGGTTTACATCTACTCCACAAGTCATATATCTCATAAATGGGGTAAATTAACATTAAAATGTTTTATAAAATCAACAAATTCAGTAATAATCCCCAATTTGCATGGATTAAATCTGTTAATCAACAGGTATCTTTAAGCAGAAACTTTAACACTAATCCTTAAACAAAAAAATAGTGATCTATTTTATATAAAAAATTTCCACTGACCTGTGAAACATCTTCATTATTTCTTAGTTTGCCAGAGATCAAAAGATCAAATACTTTTAAATAAAATCTCTATGTAGAGAACAATTTATAAACCTGATTTGAAAACTTTATAAAACCTTTTGTTTAGTTTCTACTTAAATAGATAATTCCTCTTAAAGAGATTATTTCTCTTAAAGAAATTATTCTGCTTAAATAGATTATTTCTTTTACAGAATTTGAAATTTATTTTTGATGAAGATTTACAATGGTAAGTTGAAATATTTCCCCGTTATGAAAAGAGAATACAGTCTGAACATCATTCTTAGAAAATGTCTGCTGTCTCATGATCTGCTCAAACAACCTTAGATATTATCAGAGAATAAATTTATCCACATTTGAGATCTCTGGATATATTTTAGCTTTCTGATTCTGAAACATTTTTAAAGAGAGAAAAAAATCGGATGATAAAAGAAGAAAAAGAAGAAAGGAAAGTAAGAAAAAGGAACAAACAAGAAAATAAGAGAAGGTGAAGAAAGCTGAAAAAATTTTCAAAAAGGGAAACAAAATGGCTGATTTAGAGGCAAAAAAAGAATTTCCTATTCCAGTGGCCATAAACTAAACAGGCATATTTTTTCTGCTTCTGGTCAGTATTGACAACAGAATTCTAAAAAAAGTACTTGTGAAATTTTGTATAAAGCCTTCACATTTATGTTCCATTTTCATAAATAGAAAACTCTGGAATTAAAGAATATTTCCTGAAGAGAGAACTTGACCCTGCTTCTATTAATATTGGTTCCTTCCTGATCAAACCTCAAAAAGACAGGAGATAGGTATCGGTTCACAGCTGATGCACAAAGAATTACTGCATTCTAAGAACAAATTAACTTTCTGCTAAAAAAAAGTTTAACAAATTAGATTTTTCATTTTATTTAATTTTTTAATTTTAAAAGTTTTGGCAAATTCTCACACATTAAAAGAACATCTAATAAAATATTAGAACTTTCAGGATCAATAGATATGCATTTCATACACATGTTTATCATCATCGTCATTTCCCATAATTAGGTGTGGTTATGGGCTCACTGCACAGCTGAACACCTGACCAAATCCCCCCATAGGTGTTAGTTGTGTGTCAATGTCTGAATCTCTATGAATGATCTTCCAGTTCAATCAGTATAGTTCTTAGCCCATTTTTTTCTGTTTGACTCATCTTTTTTATTCAATTTGTTCCTTACCTCCTCTTATAGCTCTGTCCTCTTTGCAATTTGGATCATGTTGTAGTATCTGTTGAGTTGTCTATTAGATATGATTTAAATTTTATAATGAAAACAAAAACAAAAAAAATTCAATTTAATCATTGTGCTCTAATTATTCATTATAAAATCAAAATAAATTCAAAATTAAATTTATTACTAAGTTTTACATTAAAAACAAACATCCTCTTGATATTGTTTAATCTAACACAAAATTGTGAAAGTGAAATTTGTCCAGATAAGTGTCCCATTTATTTGTAATTATCTTTGATTGGTACAGTTAGCTCAAGATTTACCTATTGAAAAGAATTTTTCCTGTTACCAACATACTGATTAGGATTCACTTCATTACTTTCTTCAAGGCAGCTCTTGGATTATTATTTTTAACATTCTTCTTGAGACTTTTGCCACTGCAGTTTTTTCTAGGGTAAAAGATGGTATTGATGATTTAGAATCTTCTGGGAAATACCAGGTGAAACCATAATCTTCTCCTTGGTTCCCACCTGTCTGTTCAATTCTGATCACCACTTGGTTTCCACCTTCCTCTTCAGTTCTGATCAACACTTGGTTCCCACCTGCCTGTTGAGTTCTAATCACTATTGGTTCCCACCTAACTTTTCAGTTCAGATCACCAGTTGGTTCCCACCTCTCTGTTCAGTTTTGATCACCACTTGCTTTCCACCTGCCCATTCAGTTCTGATCACAACTTGGTTCCCACCTGCCTCTTCAGATTTGATCACCACTTGGTTTCCACCTCACCGTTCAGTTCTGATCAACACTTCGTTTTCACCTGCCTCTTCATTTCTGATCACCACTTCATTCCCAAAATTATTTTTAGTTCTAATCAACACTTGGTTTCTACCTGTGTCTTCATTTCTGATCACCACTTGGTTCCCAACAGCCTCTTTAGTCTTGATCACTAATTGGTTTCAACCTGCCTTGTTTTACTGAAATTAACTGTAATTGTAGATATTGTGGCATCCTACACATATGCTGCATATATATATATATATATATATATATATATATATATATATATATATATATATATATATATGATTAATATGAACATAAAATTTGGCACTTAGCTCATTGATGCTATTTTCCGCATCTTGACTCTTAGAGTTTTGTAGACAGACCCTCCTGCAATTGCTGTGTCCACTCGTCAGGAGATATGAACAGCTGACTGTTTATTTTCTTGTTTTTCTTTTTTTTTGTCATTATTATATGAATTAAAGAATCTAACATGTTGTTATTTAATCTAACATGTTGTTATTAGTTCAAACATTATTTTTAATGGATACTCTTATTTAAATAGAAGTTTGCATTTTTTAAACAATGTTTATTTTATCTGACAGCCTGTACATTTGAGAAATAATCAATAGAGGGAAAAATAATAGAAGGGTCCATTGTCTTATCTGCTATATTTTTATATCCACTCAATTGCTTAGAGCCACACAGTGAAATAAATGAATGGAGGAGATATGCTTTAAGGCAAATAGAACGTGGCTGGGTTGTAAGGATCTATGTAACCAGACAGTCTCAATCATGCAGGATCTGATGGTGGTTCCCCCTATGAAGGTGGATGCAGGTTCAAGTTTCACTGAAGGACACATTTTCTTTATCAAGTTTTTAAAAATTTTCTTGAATATGCAGGCTGTTAAATGAAACAAACACTGTTTAAAAACAGGGTGTTTTTCCCAAATACAGGTATCCACAAAAAATAACACTAAGAGTAATTCATATATATATATATATATATATATATATATATATACATACGAGCAGCATGGCCCGGCGTTGCCCGTGCTTGATTCAAAAATCGTACGACTCATACAGCAATCACTATCACATGACTTAAAATATTTTTCCCCTTCCTTGCCTTTAAAGGAGTGCCCTTTGCCGTGCTGATGTTGCTACATACCTTACTTCTTGCCTATCTCACATTGCGAATTTTTTCTAAACTCGTTACTAAACATTAAATCTGTTACGAAAAAAGAACTAAACAAAATGAACACAAAATGATCAGCTTTAAAAAAGGACTCGTAAATGGAAAAACCGAATGAAAAAAGAATGTTAACAACAAATACTTTTTCACACCCAACCCAGTTCTGCGGAATCAGAATCAACGTTGAGTTTAAGCAAGTAAATGAGCCAACTGGAGTAAAGTGCCATGCAGATTTAAATTTTTCCAACTTGTGACGAATGCAGCTATCGATTTTTTTGCATGCTAGCATGCTAGTTAACATTCGTGTCAGTCAGCTGTTGGCTCTCACACTAGCCAATAGAATCTTCCTGTCTATTTGTGGCAGCCAGCTATAGGCTCTCACTCTGGCCAGTAGAAAATGGTCGCAAACTACATGAAAATTGCCGTAGAAGCATGAAAAAAATTGATTATTTCTACTATTGATGAGAGTTGGGAAATGCAAAGTTGGTCTTGGCCTTCCCGCTCACTTGGAGCTAGTGCATCTAAATTTTGGTGCAAATCCCTTGAATATGGAATATTGGTTAAAGACATAAAAACAATCAATCTACCATCATTTTAAACTATCATCACAAAGAGAAACATTTAATTTGAATGAAGAAGTATATGAAAACTGATTTTCCTACAGCAATTTTTGTGATGAATATAGAGCAACATTGCATGGGAAAATGTTTGAAGCTTTCATAGAAATAGTCAACCATTGCATGACGATGGGGTTAGGTAGTGTAATGGTTTGGTTTAGTACTGTAGACAATCAAATTAGTGGTTTCCTCAAAGTTGATGATGATATCAAAATAAATGCAGAGAATTATTGTAGGTTTTTGGATAAGACACTTTTTAAGTTATACAGGTCACAATGAATAATTTTTAAGTTAAAAACATATTCAGGAAAGACAATACTCCTTTACAATCTGTAAAACTTATCAACTTCTGTAAAGGCCACCTTACCAAAAAGAAAACGAAATGGTTTCAAAGACTAATTAATGGAATTATTCAACTTCTCCAGATATTTATCCAATAGAAAATTGTTGTCTATTATTAAGAGATGTCTTTTTTTAATTAATTCACCCTCAAGCAATGCAAGGTGTTACCTGTGTGTTAGAGAATATGATAAAAAAAGACTATTAAGGAGAGAAGACAATTAAAGAACATGAATTAAGAAGCCAGAAGATAACCATTGACATTGCATTAAAACTTTTGAAGATCAAAGTTGACTGGGAAGCAAGAAGCCAGTAGACAGTTCCACAAGTGAGAAGTGCAGTAGAAGAAACTGTTAGCATAGAACCTACATCTAACTTTTTCTTCTTCTTGAGACCTTGTTGCCAATCTAGTGCTGTTATTAAATTCATAGTCTATATACCATAGAGGAAAATTCAGTAAGAAATTTGATAAAAATCAATGGGATACTGATCTATTTTCATTGGAAATCTGATTTGCAAGGATTGTTTATTCCAAAATAAATTGCTTGTCCCCTATAGTTATCTCAGATTTTATAAGTGCATTAAATGACTGACGTATGTGTAGTTAGAATGATCATGTTGCACCATTTTCTCAAGTGTTAAGTGAAGCATGTATGTAGAAATTAATAATCAGAGTTATTCCCCTTGATATGGGACATTTCCTGGACAAGACACTGATGTGGAGTGAAATAAAAAAACAACAGCTAAACATGGACAATGTACATACTTTTGAACACGTGAATTTGGAATAAACAACTTTCAAAAGGATCTTCTTATCTTTCATGCCGAAACACCCCACATAGAAATATTACAGTAGGAGATTGCGTTCCTATTTTAAAATCCTAGGTTTTGACTGGTCTTGAACTTTGGCCTGGGGTGCCAGAAGCAAAAATACAACCTTCTCATCTTCCAGGTAAGATAAACTGAGTTAAAGAAAGAAAGTCTCTTATTTATGGATAAGTGTTTATCATTCCAAGAGTTGCTTAGACCAGAGATTCCTAATTCCAAATTCATGTTGGCTCAAGATACCACTGCAGGATACTCAAAAATATAGTCAAATATCAAATTACTTTTATCAGGAAAGAAAGTGTATTGGTTCTAAATGATCAATTTACAATGTAAATCTGGACCCTTATTTTTATCGCTTTTGTTACTCTTGATGTTCAATCTAAAATGAAATATTTATTAAATTGAGCCCTAACATTGTAAATCAATCAATTAATTTAGAATCAATTCCCTTGTTTCCATTATAATCATTACTTTTTCCCACTAAAATGAAAAATATCTGAATGTAGCAAAGGTTGAAGTCATTTCAAACACTTCAAATTACAAAGGAAATTTTTTTTTTCATAATTTTTCTATTTATATTTGCTTAACCAAACATTATTAATATTAAATATTTTATTATTATAATCAAATTCTTTTTTACTTTCTTACTAACTCACCTAACTACATGAACATAAATTGTTAAGTATTTTCTCACATTTGTTTAATGTCATGTTCCTTTAAGGTTTAGGTGATCATGGAACTCCACACGTTCTTTTACTTTATTATCTGTGACTTCTTCTAAAAGATAATGGATTTACTTTCTCCATGGTTTTAAATTAAGAGTTGACCTCTTAGACTAGCCAGAGAACCCAGTTTGTCTATTTAACCAATAGCTGGAGATAGAAGAGGTGGGTTCATGCCTTTCTCAAAGAGCAAGCCAGAATTTGAACTTGTCTTGCTGATTCCTCTTTCCACACCTGTAACCATTACATTATCTACCCTACCCTCACCTCATTTCCATTACCTTCTCCATAAACAGTACATATCTTTTTACCTTTCTTAAACTAAAAACACAAACAATATGCCAAAAACATGGTTTATTTTCTTTTTTATACTATTTTTCACCCAGTACAAGGTCCAAGAGCCACTCAAGGTAGAGGGTTATCAAATGAGGTTGTTGCAAGACTGTATGAGGAAGCAAGAATTGAATATGATGATATATAGAATAGATAACAGTTGCCCCTAGATTTGAAGAGTTTAAGATTATATTGATGAGGGAAGCATCATCTCAGGAGTTTGTTCCACAAGGTGACAGTTTTGAAGAAGAAGCAGTCTGATCAAAACATCTTCCTTACCAATGGAATCTGAAGTGAATGAGGATGAGCCCACTGTGTACATGTCAGGCTGAGTCTGAACTGGTGAAACTAAAGAATGTAGCTTGAATGAACATTTGCCATAGGAATAATGATAGAGTAATGAGAGATAGCAACATTCTGTCTGTGATCAAGGGATTGCATTTCAGTGTTAGAATCAATGAATGCTAAATTTAGAAAGATGTCAATTTTGATGACTTTAAAATGCACACTATAATAACTGTCACAATACAAACACTGATTTTTGATGAATTTAGTTAAAAATAAATACTTAACCCAACACTTCTAGAGAACCCAGTCTAACTTGTTACTTAATCTATAGATAGGGGAAGAAGAGATGTATGTTTGCCTTTTCCAAGTGCATTACTGCGAAAGTGAAAGTAACAGACTAGGCTGGAATTTGAACTTAACTGTCCAATTCCACTTTCTGTATTCATAACCAGTGTGCCATTTTCACATCCATTTTAGAGAATTCTTATAAACTAAATCTGTCATGATTCAAAAAGATTTGATAATTACTGATTTAGACTCACATTCTTTTTGTTACTTTTGTTGCTAGCACAGCATTTTTATCTGATCAATTTTTTGTGGATTGTTAAATAGGAATAACATGTTGCTGCCGACACTGGGGTTTGAACACCGATCACCAGAGAGCAAACACAGGCGATCCCATTTTGAATAAGTAGACCGCATGATGTTAAAGGAAATATGTATATGGGAATTAGTGTGGCTTCTAAGTGATCACTTATGGATTACTATTTGGTTGTTACTTTTTGAGCAAGTATTATCGAGCAAGTACTATTAGTGTGAGCATTATTTGATGGCATCTGACACCAGTATTGTTCAATGGCGTTACTATAGCTGTATCTGCAATTACAAAGTCTCTACTACAACAAGCATTACGAAAGTGACAACGGGTATTCGTTGACATTACAAAAAATGGCGATGAGGATTCGTTCAACTTACACGAGGATTCCTTCAATTTACATCAGGATTCATTCAATTTACACAAGGAAAAAATTAATCTGCAAAATATTCAGCAGAGTACAGCAGAATGGGAGAATTAAAAGATATCATGGTTCAAATGTTGCAGCAACAAAAACTACAACAAGAACAACAATCGCAGCAACAAAACTAACATGAACACCAATTACAATTAAAAGTACAACAGAAGTTTTTTAAGTTGTTCACCAAAATGAAGGAAAAACTTCAGATTCATTCCCGCCAGATGCTGTTGCTAATTCAATCAGTGAATTTGTGTACAATCCAGATGAAGGGATAACTCTTCCAGCTTATTATAGAAGATATGAATGGATCTTCAAAATGGAATTGTTCGCATTGGAATGATGAAAAGAAAGTTCGTTTATTATTAAGGAAACTGTCCTCTGCGGAACATGAAAAATATGTGAATTATATTTTGCTGAGAAAACCAAGAGAGATAAATTTTGATGAAACTGTTCTAATACTATCAAAAAATTTTGGTGACAGGAGTTCATTATTTAATACATGATAGCAATTTCTTAACTTAGTAAAGTCCGATAATGAAGATTTTGTCACTTATGCAGGAGTTGTGAATCGAGAATGTGAAAAGTTCAAGTTAAATGAATTAACTTCTGATTTATTTAAATGCCTGATATTCGTACAAGGTTTAATTTCTAATAAGGAGGCGGAGATAAGATCCAGGGTACTTGCTAAATTAGAAATGGATTCCAAATTAACTCTCCAGAAAATGGAAAGAGAAATTGACAAGACATCTCAAAAGAGGAAATTTATTTTGTGCAAATTAACGATGTAAAAATAAAATTGCAACTAGATACAGGATCTGATATTACTATCATAAATGAACAGACATGGAGAAAAATGGGTAAATCCAGTTTATTGACTTCTGATAAAGTTGCGTATAGAGTCTCAGGAAAGAGATTGAACTTTTGGGGTGAATTCAACTGTAACATTTCTTTTGTTAGAAAACCCCCAAAAGCGGTGGTGTTTGTATTAAAGAATATTGCTAATTTGTTTGGAACAGACAGGATTGTATTGTTTGATCTTTGGAACCTTCCAATTAACTATTTTTGTAACAAGATAAATGTTGTTATGACCAGTACTAATACAGCAATTGAAAAATTGAAAAATGAACTGAAAAAGAGTTTTCTAGAAGTTTTTCCAGGTCTAGGGATATGCACGAAAGCAAAAGCTAAGTTTGAGTCAAAAGACAATGTAACACAGACATTTAAGCTCAAAAGGAGTTCACCTTTCGAGGCCTTAGATCCAATTAATAATGAATTGGACAGACTAGAAAGATTAGATATGATATCAAAAATAGACTATTTCGAATGGGCATCACCAACAGTTTACGTTAAAAAGGGAATAATAAAATCCGCGTATGTTCTGATTTTTCAACGGGTTTAAATGAAAGTTTAAAACAACATAACTACCCATTACCAGGTCCAGAGGGAACTTTTTGCCAAATTGAATGGAGGTATTTTTTTTTCTAAAATGGATCTGTCAGATGCTTACCTACAAGTACTAGTGAACGAAGACTGCTCAAAATTACTTACAATTAGCACTCAGAGTGTTATACAAATTCAACTAACTTCCTTTCAGTATAAAGGTAGCACCAAGCATATAACAACAGATAATGGATGCCATGCTTGCCGGTTTGGATTGTACTCAAGTATATTTAGATGATGTACTTATTAAAAGTAAAACCCGAAAGCAGCATGCAGAAGATGTAAAGAAAGTATTTGAGAGAATCAAAGAATATGGTTTTAAGATTAATGAAGGAAAATGTGAATTATGATTTGACTTAAATATTTAGGTCAAATTATTGATGAAAACAGTAGATGACCGGATCCTTCAAGGGCGAGCGCGATAAAGGATATGCATTTTTACAAGAATTTTTAGTGTTTGCTAATTGCTATTATATATATATATATATATATATATATATATATATATATATATATATATACACGAATTAAGAGCACCCTTGAATAACCTGCTAAAGAAAGATGTAAAATGGAATTGGACAGATAAATGTCAAAATGCTTTTGAAAAGAAAGTCTTAACATCGGAGTTGTCACTAGCTCATTTTGACCCTAAATTAAAGATTGTAGTTGCATCAGAAGTGATTCGGGTATTGGAGCAGTGATACTACACAAATATGAGGACAGAACAACTAAACTAATGGCTCATGCTTCAAGATCATTAATTGCAGCTGAAAGAAGCTACAACCAGATAGAAATTGGCCATCATATTTGACATGAAAAAGTTTCACAAATTCATACATGGTAGAAAATTCATACTACAGACAGACCATCGTCCATTATTGTTCATATATGGATAAAAAAAAGGGTGTTTCCACACATACATCGAATAGACTGTAGCGATGGTGAATTATTCTATTGAATTAAAATTATAAAATGAAATTTGTTCCCTTCCAAAAAATTAAGACATGCAGACGGATTGTCTAGACTAATACCAAGATTCTGCGAACCACTTGAAGACACAGTAATTGCGGCAGTAAGGGCTGAAAATGAAATTAATAGCATATTATAGAATACTGTAAGAGAACTGCCCATAACATCGGAGGAAATAAAAATTAAGATGGAAAAAGATGGCGTTATAATGAAAATGAAGGAGAAATTAAAATCTAAAGGAAAAAATATTATTGGAAATAATGCATTTTCATTTTGCAATGATGTACTTATGTACACAGAGAGAGTGGTGATACCAGCATCATTGCAAAGACGTTGCAAAAGAATTTCCCAGAGGACATCCAGGAATTTCTAGAATTAAATCCTTAATTATGTGTCATACTTACTGGCCAAAAATGAATTAAGATATCGAAAATTTAGTGAAATCATGCAGAGGTTGTGCTCTGCCAGCAAAGTCACCACCTATCAAAATTCAACCTTGGCCAAAAACTAATATGCCATGGTTCAGAATACATATAGACTTCGCAGGACCATTAAACGGGGCATACTATCTAGTGGTAGTTGATAGTTACACTAAATGACCAGAAATATTAAAATGTAGAAAACCGACTTTCGCGGTAATGATAAATTTCCTACACAAGATTATTGCAAGGTTCGGTGTTCCTGAGTCTATCATTTCAGATAATGGGACTCAATTCACGTCTAGTGAATTTAAGTTTTTTTTGCAAATCATTAGCAACAGAACATATTACAACACCCCTCCTTTTCACCCAAGATCAAACGGGCAAGCGGAACGTTTAAAAGGGCACTTAAAGTCGGAGGGAGAGAAGTCAGATGAAGTAATGATTCAGCAATTTCTGAGTGTTTACAGAATAACACCAAACCTAAACACCATGTCTGGAATGTCACCTGCAGAGTTGATGTTCGCCAGGAAGATCAAGTCCATTTTCAGTAAGTTGTTACCAGGATGCAAAGCGAGAACATCAAGAAATAACAATACAAGTAGATGCTTCAAACCTGGGGATAAGGTATTTTTTAAGATTTATCAGTGCAGAAAGGAATTCTGGGAAGATGGCGTTATAAATAAAAACGGATCGGCAAAATGACATACATGGTACAGGGACAAAGGTGGGGGGACATAAATGACATCATAATCAGTTAAAACGTAGATTCACTGATTTAAAAAGTTGCTGAAAAGAGGGGGGTACCAAAGGAAATTCTGTATGACACGTTTAAGGTAACTCACGTCATTAGAAATTGTTGAACCAAGAATTTATGGCAAAAAAAAAAAAAAAAAAAGACTACCAACAGAATTTCTAAGTACTGACCCGAAGCTGAAGAAATATAGACTCTAGAAGAAGTCATCTCAAAGGGGAGGTGTTATATAGGAACAAAGTGTCACTGCTGATACTAGAGTTTGAACACAGATCACCAGAGAGCAAACACAGACGATCCCATTTTGAATAAGTAGATCACGTGATGGTAAAGGAAATGTATTTATGGGAATTGGTGTGGTGTCTAAGTGATCATTAAACGGATTATTATTTGGATCACTATTCAGTGGTTACTTTTCAAGCGAGTATAATCGAGCAACTACTATTAGTGTGAGCGTTATTTAAATGCGTCTAACACCAGTATTGTTCAACGGCATTACTATAGCTGTATCTGCGATTACAAAGTCTCTACTACAACGAGCATTATGAAAGTGAGCATTTGTTGACATTACAAAAGTGGCAACGAGTGTTCGTTGAGATCACAAAATGAATGAGAAAAAGTGTCTTAATCCATATGGTTTCATGCCTGAAGAAGAACCTAAAAGCCTATTTTTTACCTAATTACAGACGGTAATCATGGGAGACTAGGTTGATTATTTTCTCTGCCTTGATCCTAATTGGCTATGAGATAAAGTGCAGGGAGGGTTGGAATCATACCTTTCCAAAGTGTCTCAATTGAATTTTAAAGGCTGTTTTTCAGTTTCCTTATTTGGTAATTTTCATGTTTGATAGTTTCTCATTTGCAGAAAGATATATTCTTTGAGACCAAAACACAAATAAGCCAGGATCTTGAAAGTTAATTTTCAAAGCTGAAAACTCCCCGCCCCCACTTGAAAGATTAATACAATAGAATCTTCCGAATTTCAGTTTTCTAAGTTTTGTGTTTGACTAAAGTTTAGTAAATATCATAAATAGATATTTTTGTCATTTTTCAAACAAAGGAAGGATTAAGTCGCATCCTAAAAAATTAAAGGATAATCTTCAATTAATCCCCCGTATCCCCCTCCCCCAATAATAATAATAATAATAAAAAAACCCAGAAATCTTTCAGAAATGCAGATTAAATTGAAGCAAGATGTAAGACAAACTGTCAAAGTGATTTATTGTCAGTGGGATTATAATCGATACATACTAAAGTTAAAGCCAAATGTAGATAGATAAATAAAAAGAGAAAGATTGTGACGCACCAATCTTGCAACTGGCGGGAACGGGGTGCTGCTTACCTTAAGAATATTTTTTTACATAGTCACAACTTTTGCCAGTATAAAAAAAACAGAACTTTCTCAACCACAAAGCAAAATCATTAGCTCAGCTTTGTTTAGTCTGGCACAGGGTCAGATGATGTGAGAGAAAGACATAAATAATACCAATCCTTCCGCTCCTGCTTTCAAACCTTAAAAATCATCATTTGAAAATTTGAGCTTTTAAAAGGGTTTGAAAACTGCTGCTATTGATATGAATAGAAAATTTACAACTACCTCAGTCACAAAGCTTTGCAAATAGATGATGGTAAGTTATTATAGCTCATTCTTGTGTCTGAAAATTTATATCTATGTTAGAAGTAAAATGACAGAAAATTCTGAAAAAAAAATGAAAATTTTGGGCCACCATACAATTCTGTGCTGACCGAGAGAAAGTAAAAGCAAAACTTGCGAAAGTATTTAAGAATCGATTGGATATTGAGATGAAATATTGATTAGAGGTATTTTTGATTTTTTGGATTCATTCTTGTCGCTGCAGTGTATTTGGAATATGGAGCAATCCGAAGAAATAATGCAAAAAAAAAGAAAAAAGAAAAAAAAAATGAAAAAGAAAAAATTGTTTTTATGCAAATAAAAAGGAAATAAAATTCATTTGATTTGAGTGGAAGGAATTCATGTTGAAATGAAATCAAAACTTTGTTTGTTTTGTTTGCTGAGTGGAAAAGAACATCGAAGATGAATATAACCTGCATGCTGCTGGCAGCACACACACACATGCACACACACACACATATACATGTACGATTGCACACATACACGCGTGCACACACACACATACGCGTACGCACACACACATATACATACAGAAACATTTACACATACATGAATGCGTTACGCACATGATGGGGTGCTGAAAAGTTCTCGGCCGAAAGCATTTTCCTAAAATCAGTATTTTAATGTCTAAGAATCAAATCGTTTTTTAGAAAGATCAAAGAAACCCAATAAATGGCGTGGCAAGAGTTTGCTTAATTGTGAGTTGAATTTGTCAAATCGCAGATGCATTTCATAAATCTTGGTCCTTCTTTTTGGTTAGGCAGAGAAATTATCACACACACACACATTTGAGTAAAGAGTAAAGGAAAACTTATTTTAGCTAATGCATTTCACCCTCTGGGGGACCTTATCAAGGCAACTGTAAGGATTTTATTTTGCAACAACATATTTATAAACATAATTTAAAATATTTTCAAGCTTTCAAAATTTTTAAAATTTAAGAATGATCATAAATATTCTTAGGCTAATTGTGAAAGTCAAGGTAAACTATGGAAGATGCTAAGTGATGCAATTTATGTAAACTCTGGAAGATGCTAATTTAATGCCAAATAAACGAAAATGAATAAATGTTGTTATTGTGGTTGGTAAAGTGTTTATTTTCTTATTTGTTTATATATATTTATCTATTTTTTTTATTTAACAATGTAATAATTATAAAACAGATTTTATTTTAATTCCATAAATTATTTATGTATTTATTTATTTTAAATAATAAAAGGTTTTGGTTTAACCACTTTTGATTTTTAAAAATGTTTATGGTCATGTATCTTGACTTGGAAAAGGAGTATTTCTTTCAGGAAAGATTTGAAAGTTGTGCTTTGATCTGAAGAATGCCACAGAAACGCACGCACACACACACGCACACACACTCACAAACATATATTGGGCAAATTAATGATAAAGTGGAAAACGTTTTTTTGTGTGACACTGTTAAATAATAGTTTAGCAGACAATTATTTTCTTAGAGGAAGTGTATCACTGCTCTGACGTTCCTGGGGTTGAACTTTGAGGTCAGATGGAAGACAAAACAAGTCGATTTTGATTGGCTGAGCCAGTGTGAGAACAATAGATAGTGAAAGGGAATCCAGGAGTTGTTTCTAACAATCTAGACATGTTTCTTTTCATGTCTGAAATGGCGTTCCAGTTGGGGAGAGCAACCCCGCTGGATATATAGAAGATGTAAATGTCGAAGCTAATAAAATAGCTAAATTTAAAATTTCCGGTGTTGAAGTTCTTTCCATCATGAATCAAAACAACAAGTGATCACTGTCCGAGATAAGATGAGTGAGAGAAGAATGCAGCTTTATTAACGAATTGAAGCCATCACCCAAGAATGCCCCAACACAAGGGGGCTATACAACATTATATTAATTTTGCGTAGTGACCAAGGCCTTCTAGAATGAGGGGGCTATGCAACAACATGTTCCGTCCTTTAGGACAACAGAGAGATAAAGTAATGTTTTATTGATGTAATGATATATATGTATGAAGGAGAGGAGGAATATAAAAATGCAAACATGTTAAAATTATGCATAGATAGGAAACAGTCATTTTCTCTTTGTCAAAAATTTGCCTAATGTTGTTCTGCTATATAAAAATTTATACATCATATTTTCATATATATATATATATATATATATATTGTAATTTTTGTTTCGTGTTTTTTATGTTTTGATCTTTAATGTATGAGAATTTAATTTGTATTTGTCTTTTCAGGTTTATTATTTTGTTTGAAATTTGTAAGCCCTACAAACATGGCCGACAATCTTCTCCTGCAGAAGTGTGCCCAGCTAGCGGCATGTTATGAAGTTTTAAAATCCATTGTTCAAGTGCAAAGATGGTGGACAACCATTAGAGGAGCACATATTCAAGTTGACATAAAGAGAATCAAGAATTGTTATGCAAAACGCGTGTCTACATAGTCTGCAGCTGATACTCGAAGAAGCAGTCACCTTTTCAAGTCCACTGACCAGGAGACATGGCTTGCAAAAATTTTTACATGTAGCCCAAGAACACCAGTTCGACAAACAGCAAGGAAAAGTGGACTTCGCGTTCACACAGTACGAACTGTGCCCAAGAAGGAGCTTAAATGGCATGCTTGGAAGCCGCACTACTGCTGAAGACTGTGACATTTGCATGGAGTTTGTGGAGGAATGCTGCCTTGTTATGAAGATTGGTCAGATCTTTTTAAAAATAACATCTTGAGAGATGATGCGGTATTTCACATTGGCAGGTTTGTGAACCATCACAGCTGCCACTACTGGTCAGGTGAAGATTCTGTTTATCTGAAAAAATGCAGAATCAGTCCAAAGTAATGGTGTGATGTGGAATGACTTTGGACAGGATGAAGTCAATAATTCTTCATTAATGTAATACAAAAATTCCATTTTTCATTTATCCTAATCTAATTGTCATCACCATTATTGCCATAAGGAGGAGAAAGATTAGCAAGTATCAATTTTGTCAGGAAAATTTCCTGTAGTCTGGAAAACAAAGTCAACCTGACATCAAATCTTACAAAGCTTTCCATGAAAAAATCTTTTGTAAAAATGAGTGTGAATAACGAAAACTTGTAAATAAAAAAATGGTCAAGTAAAATTTGATGCAACACAATCTTCCTGTTTCATACCTCCAACTTGATCTTATACTAGACTAGTTAAGCTTACTGTGCATCTATCTATCTATCTATCAGTCACTTGATAGCTACCAATCACTGCAAGTCTGTTCATATCTAATATATAAATTTTGTTCTGAAAGTAATGCCTCCTAATTTACACTATTTAAATTATTCGGACTATTGTCCTCATCTTTGTTACCATTTGTATTACAACGTTTCGGCAGTTGTATGCTCCGGCCTTCTTCAGGTCGTTGGAATGTCGAACTTAACCATTTATTACGCTCACTGGGGTAGACTGTTCTAGTTCTACGTGCCGCGTCTAATAGATGTCAGTTATCAGTTATCTTTTGTTAATTCCCCTTTCCAAGTTCTTCACCACCTTAACCAGGTATTGAACTCACACTCTTTGGGTCCTGCCACTGGATCTAACTAACGCCTTTATCCACTGTGCCATGTGTCACAGTGGATAAAGTTTTCTACAGTTTATCAACCCTTTGCTAGTTATTTAAAGCCAAAAAATATTTTAGATTCTAAGAGTTTCTTTTTGAAATAATGATGAATTAGTGATATAAGTTTTACTAATCAACCCATAGATGAGGGAGGAGAAGAAGTAGATTCATACCTTTCAAATAAATGAATATAATGAACCCGTTTGGAATTGAAACTTGGTTCTCTGATTAACAATTCTGAGCCATTATCCATTATACCACCTGCGCATCCAAGCTTACAGTACCTGGTATTCTTGAGTAGTCACACATCAAGATAATGGCCAGGTTTGATGTTGCTTAACTTTGGTGATCTTATGAGAAATAGTGTTTCAATGTGATGTAGCTGTAAGCCCATTAGAAATGTAATGTTTCAAAAGCATCCTAGACATTCCCTACATAGACTGCATCATAAGTGATGTAGTGCGAGACAAAAAATAGGGTTCTTTTTATTTTGTTTTTAATCATTTCCCCCCAAGCAAGACGATAAAGCCACTAAGATGCCAGAGGTTACTGGGAATGAAAAAGAATGAGAAGACTTTAGTGAAAAAAAAAGACAATAAAAGAATGAGATTCAGAAAAGCAGGAGATTATGGCTAACGTTGCATTTAAATTTTTGAAGATTGTAGTTAACAGGGAAGCAAGAAATCAGAAAGGAGTTCCACAGGTGATAAATGTGAGAAAAGAAACTATTAAAATAGTACTTACGGTTACATCTATTTCAACAATAAAATGATGGGACCTAACTGCCAATTTTGTTTTCTTCTTTATGTACCATGTCCCCTCAGTGCATAGGTGATTGTGGTTCTCCACAACTTCCTGTTCCTTGTAGCTCTTGATAAACTTTGTCTTTTTGTTATTTTTTCTAAGTCCTGTTCTGTCATCCATAGACTCAAGCTCACTAAGTAGATTATGTATTTTTTCCTCTGTCCCTCTTGTTCTCTATCTGTCCCATGAGTATCAGATTTTCCAAGCCCTCCTTCCTCATTATGTGTCCCAGAAAACACAAATGTCTCTTCCTGATGTTAAGTATTAGTTTCTTTTTTGTTTCTATTTTCTTCAGAACTTTGTTGTTGCTCGCTCACATGTTTGGTCCATGGTATTTGCAACATACTTCTGTAGAACCACATTTCTGTTACTTCAAGTCACCTCTTCATCTTTGAGGAGACCGTCCAGTACTCACTGTCATACAGGAGGACAGATATCACATAGCAGTTTAGTACTCTTTTTCCTTGTTTGTAGCAAAATCTTCTTAGTACTCTGCTTACCTTTTGGAATGATTCTTGGCTATCCCAATACTCCCTCCTTTGGATTTCAGTGTCACACTTTCCGTCCTCTGTTAAACACTTCCCAGATATTTAAATTTCTGCACTTGTTTGATTTTGGCATCTCCAAATTGCAATTCACACTTAGGGTTCATGCCTTTTGCTAACAACCATGCATTCTGTCTTCTTGCAGTTGATTTTTTAATCCTTTCTTGTCGCTTTCCTTCAATACATTCTGTAGGAGTCTTTGTAGCGTCCTTTCTGTGTCTGCTATCAACACTGTGTATTGCATTCCTTATATTGTTAAGATTGTGGCCACCAATAAGGAATCCTGGCAGGACTTCAGAGTTGCCTAGCTGTATAGGTTGAATAAGTCCACTGAGAGGAAACATCCTTGTCTTACAACCCTTTCTGTTTTTGTATATCTGCTGAACTTATTTTCTATCTGCTTGCAGGCAGTTTGCTGCCAGTATAAGTTTTTGATTATTTTAATATCCTTCCCAACTGTTGTGGTTAAACTGATGAGGAGGCCTTTCAACTTAGCCATCATAGTTGTATATGCATTGGCAGCACAAAGTACAGAAGAAATTGAAAAGTTCTACTCTATGCTATACAATGCCAAAGACCTTTGCAAATCACAAGAAATTATAATTGTTATGAGAGACATGAATGCCCAAGTATGCCAATCTAGTAGTATCTTTAAGTTCATGTGGTTGAGGTACCATGGAGCCAAGCTCATTAGAACAACTGCCATGAAAATATTAGGTTGGTGCAAAAATAATTTCGTTTTCTAACATATGTTACTATGTGAGAAAACGAAATTATTTTTGCACCAACCTAATATTTATAGAAAAGACAAAAGAAAGCAATGTCATGGCAGTGCAAAGGTGACTGAAGCTGAGATGCCAGATCAGGACTGATAACATTACAGATCTTTTCCTTCTTTTGATTTTGTTGAGAATCATGAGATTTATAGCTGGAGCACCAGAACAGATATGGTAACAATATTCAATGAATGAGTGAAAGGTAGATTTAGAAATGTGTAAAATGGATTGTGACATGAAAAATTGTATGGCAAAGCACAGTAAACCAACTTTCTTAGTGGCAGACCTAGCAATTGTTGTTGCATGATCTCATAATCACACTCAAGAAGCGGAAGTGTCATGGGTACATCATATGTGTCAACAATTTTTCTGCTGCCATCCTACACAGTAACACCTTTTTTAAATCATTTCACCACAATAGTTAAAAGAGAATTTACAAGTGAAACATTCTGTTTTATTAACAGAAGATGTTAACACCTCAAATAGAGGAGAGACAGAAGACTTACTCTTATTTAAGACACTATTATAGAGCCACTAATAATAACAAGAGCCAAACTTGTTTAATGCAATACAGTGCTTCAAAATTTAGATGCCCTAGCTTCAAGTGAGCGGGAAGGCCAAGACCAACGTTGCATTTCCCAACTCTCATCAATAGTAAAAATAATCGATTTTTTTCATGCTTCTACAGCAATTTTCATGTACTTTGCGACGATTTTCTACTGGCCAGAGTGAGAGCCTATAGCTGGCTGCCACAAATAGACAGGAAGATTCTATTGGCTAGTGTGAGAGCCAACAGCTGACTGACACGAATGTTAACTAGTATGCTAGCATACAAAAAAATCGATAGCTGCATTCGTCACAAATTGGAAAAATTTAAATCTGCATGGCACTTTACTCCAGTTGACTCATTTACTTGCTTAAACTCAACGTTGATTCTGATTCCGCAGAACTGGGTTGGGTGTGAAAAAGTATTTGTTGTTAACATTCTTTTTTCATTCGGTTTTTCCATTTATGAGTCCTTTTTTAAAGCTGATCATTTTGTGTTCATTTTGTTTAGTTCTTTTTTCGTAACAGATTTAATGTTTAGTAACGAGTTTAGAAAAAATTCGCAATGTGAGATAGGCAAGAAGTAAGGTATGTAGCAACATCAGCACGGCAAAGGGCACTCCTTTAAAGGCAAGGAACGGGAAAAATATTTTAAGTCAAGTGATAGTGATTGCTGTATGAGTCGTACGATTTTTGAATCAAGCAAGGGTAACGCCGGGCCATGCTGCTTGTATGTATATATATATATATATATATATATATATATATATATATATATGAATTACTCTTAGTGTTATTTTTTGTGGATACCTGTATTTGGGATAAACACCCTGTTTTTAAACAGTGTTTGTTTCATTTAACAGCCTGCATATTCAAGAAAATTTTTAAAAACTTGATAAAGAAAATGTGTCCTTCAGTGAAACTTGAACCTGCATCCACCTTCATAGGGGGAACCACCATCAGATCCTGCATGATTGAGACTGTCTGGTTACATAGATCCTTACAACCAAGCCACGTTCTATTTGCCTTAAAGCATATCTCCTCCATTCATTTATTTCACTGTGTGGCTCTAAGCAATTGAGTGGATATAAAATATAGCAGATAAGACAATGGACCCTTCTATTATTTTTCCCTCTATTGATTATTTCTCAAATGTACAGGCTGTCAGATAAAATAAACATTGTTTAAAAAATGCAAACTTCTATTTAAATAAGAGTATCCATTAAAAATAATGTTTGAACTAATAACAACATGTTAGATTAAATAACAACATTCTTTAATTCATATAATAATGACAAAAAAAAAGAAAAACAAGAAAATAAACAGTCAGCTGTTCATATCTCCTGACGAGTGGACACAGCAATTGCAGAAGGGTCTGTCTACAAAACTCTAAGAGTCAAGATGCGGAAAATAGCATCAATGAGCTAAGTGCCAAATTTTATGTTCATATATATATATATATATATATATATATATATATATGCAGCATATGTGTAGGATGCCACAATATCTACAATTACAGTTAATTTCTGTAAGTAATTTTTCTGTATTCTAAAATCATAATTTTATACATATATATATATATATATATATATATATGCAGTATATGTGTGGGATGTCATTATATATATATATATATATATATATATATATATATATATAAAAGTGAACATAGAAGTCAACACTTAGAGGCGACAGTCTGTTTCATGCTATTTGCAATCGTCAGGCCTGACGATTGCATATAGCATGAAACAGACTATCGCCTCTAAGTGTTGACTTCTATGTTCACTTTTATATTTACACACGCTCTCTCTGATATTGAGCACTTTATTCCATAAATATAGCACACCTTAAGACTATATTTCTTTATATATATATATATATATATATATATATATATATATATATATATATATATATGCATACATATATATATATGTATATATATAAAATTATGATTTTAGAATACAGAAAAATTACTTACTGAAATTACCTGTAATTGTAGATATCAATTATCAGTTATGGATAATTACAGTAATTAATTTTTCTGCATTCTAAAATCAAAATTACCTATGCTCTATTCCAAGCATTGAGCACTATAGTAAACTATGTTCCTTATAAATTTAAATCTTCATCCGATTGGGTGTAACAGCAAAATTGTTCAACAGTTAGATTAAGCTCTGAAAAGTTGAAATGATTAAAGATATCTTACTAGAATTCTCCAAGGTTTTTATAACACTATTGAACTCTACTTTGAGCAATAAGACTATAATTTCTCTCCAAACTTAACAGAAGTATCATGATGAAATTGATCATAAATGAAACTGACTTGTTCATCATTAATCATAGCTAAGGATTGGAAGCTCATGAACTATTGAAATAAAGTTCAAATATATATATTATTCCAGGATCATTTTCCAACTTATTCAAGATGTTCTTCACCCTCTCTAACTTTCTAACTTCTCTCCTGGAGTAACAATGTACCTCACACATTTCATGTATGATTTCATTTTTAAGTCTTTTTTTCACTTCTCTTTGGACTACCATAGGTAAAACTCCTCTCTAATGGGCCAAACATCTTATGGATTGAGTTGGATCTTTTGTAACTGATCTATTTAGCTCTAAGTTAAAATGATGATCCCTCTTCCTGTTTTGACTGCCTGATCCTGTTTTCCTCTCTACAGTTCCCTCTTTTTAAACTTGATTCTTGAATGGACTTTGAAGACGGAAGCCAGAGTATGACTGTTGATACCATTACAGAAGCCAGTTGGCAAGTCAGTGACACAAAACAATTCTAACCTGTTCTCTTTTTAGCTGAATAACTCAAAGTGTTTTTTAGCAATTCTTACAAAAAATGCTGTCAAGATGACTAAATGTCAATTGGTTTAGTAGATTTTTAGAAATTAAACATTTTGTGGGATGGACAATTATGTTGTTACATGATTTGGACAATTTTGCTGTTACACCAGGTATAATATGAACAGACCTTGTGTTGGTTTAAAGCTCTCCTAATACCAAATATGTCATTGTAAATATTTATGATAAAACCAGATATTTTACCCTGGTATATTTATCAAATAGATATAAATGTATCCTCTAAATCTGACCTACATTGGTTGGTTAGTACCAATTTTATTGTCAAAACATTGATTTTTATAAATATCACTGTTACGCATTTTTCATGGCAGATGTTCTTTTGATCCAACTTGTTTGTCTTGTTTAAGGCTCTTTTGTTAATAATGGCTTTGTTTTTCTTACAATACATCCATTTCAATTATTTCTGTATTTTTGTATGCTTCTTATTTTATAAACTGACATTTCTCTAGTCATGCAACGTTCATCCATTACTTAACATAACCAGTTTTCTTTGATCTAGTTTATCTAATTTCAAAAGTCAACCATTTTTTTTCCCTTCTCCAAAATTCTTCAAACTCAACCTGCTTCTTCTGGGTGACTCGGACAGAGTGCTTGAATAATCCAAGCTCTTTGGTAATTTTACATTGAGTCATTTTTTGTGACATTTCAATGAATCTTCATCCTCTTCTCCAAACCAACTGTTCTCATTATAATCTGTGAAGAGTACAAAATGTTATTATAGCTTTAAAAACAGGCATTTTAAAAGTATATATATATATATATATATATATATATATATATATATATATATATGCATAATATATACAAAGATATTAAAACAAAAGGGGTGGGGGGAGCAAAAAAAGTAAAAAAGATTATTCATCAGAAAATCCTTAATTTTCAGAAGTAAATCAAGGACAAGATATATAAATATATGCACAAGGAATAAAAAAAGGAAAAATACTAACAGAGAATCAACAATATAAATTCCAGACAGATTCCATTAAGAATGAGCAACATTCTTTCTGATTACAGAAGGAAGGCTGCTTAGACTTAATATATAAGGTGTCAAGATTTTCAAATGTGAAATGTGATATGCTGACTACTGTTGCAGAGATGGAAATGGGTAACCTGGAAGACAGAACCTTGTTGTTGTTGTTACTGTTGTGGAGGTTAATTCCTTCTCTTCTTTGGCAAAAGTAAAAAGAATACACTGAGTATGGGTAAATAAATATATACTTTATTTACATACATACAAAACTAGTAATTTTTATCTGTTGCTGTTGCTAAGGCAACAAAGACAGAGAATGATGAAATTGAACATTGCTGATGGTTGCTGTTGTTGTTGTTTTTCTCTCAGTATGGATGATGTTGACATGAATGTTGATCTGCATCACATCTTTCTCTCAGTCTGGTAGTGTTGATGTCCAAGTTGGACTGTTTTGAGTTTGTTTTAGTTAGAGAACATATAACCATCTTTTGGCTCCAAATTAAAGTTTTAGTTTTTGGGGTGAGAGTGGCTATGACTAGTCAATAAATTGTTCATCTGCTTAAAGCAGATGTATGCTTGGAACCGATGTGCAGAAAACATATTTACACAGTCTGCTTTGGGTTGTCAAGCAGTCAAAATCCAGTTTGAGTATAAAAATGTCACAACACTACTGTGAAAAATCAGATTATTTATTAGGTTTTCTAAATCACAGAACCGGAAGTATTAACTAGAAGTATGCAAATTTTCATGCTGCCTTCAACAGATCTTAGCTGACACATGTCATTCATCTCTCTCACCTCTAAACTCTGATTAGTTCTGCCAATACATTCAGCATTTAAAATCATTAAACATAATGTGGTTGTAGGGTCAGGGAGTAAAAACAAGCTATGAATTTTCAGAAAAATAACAAAGCTACACATTTTCAAAGATGAATTTTTTTTAATCATTGCACCCCAAGCAAAGCAATAAAGCTACTAAGATACAAGGGTTTAGTGAGTGTAAAAGAATATCAGAAAAAGAATACATTATTAAGGAGAGAGAACAATAAAAGAACAGGGAGATAACAATCGACATTGCATTTATACTTTTGAAAATCAAAGCTGAGAGAGTTCCACAGGTAAGAAGTGTAAGAGAAGAAAATATTATCATAGAATTTGTGGTTATATCCAACTGATTCAATTTTAAAATGATAAAACCTTGCCACCAAACTAATACTGTACTTAAATTCATAAAGTCTAAGTCCCATATCAGAACATTTCTTATGAAAGTATTTATAGAAAAGGCACAGGGAAGCTATATAATTGCAGTGGGAAAGTGACTGAAGCTGAGATGCCAGGTCAGGACGAATAGCATTGCAGATTCTTCTTTGTATTTTATCAAGAATCTCTGAATGAATATGGCAGCAATATTCAATGCATGGAGAAAATGGCAGACTTACAAATGTTTAAGGTAAAAAAATTATCTAGCAGAACACACTGAATCAATTTTCATATAGAAGACCTAGTAATTGATTCAGTATAATCTTTTCACTTCATGTCAACAGAAAATATTAGCTCCAGAAGGCACAATGAGTCACGCTCTTGGATGTTAGCATAAGGTATATTGATGGAAATTAAAAAAAGCTTTTCTTCAATGATTAACAAAAGCAGTTTTGTTTTGGATGCATTAAAATTAACAAGCCTTTTCTTGCCCCAGTTAACCACATATTGTAGAACATTTTTTTAAATCAGATGCCAATTTACAAATTGATAAGACTTAAAATTAAGACAGTAGTAGGTAAGTATGTCATCAGCATAGATATTTTATTGAGAACAGATGACATCAGGAAGATTATTGATTAAAATTAGGAAAAATGTAGGTCCAAAGATAGAGCTCTGGGTGGATGCCTGAATTTATGTAAAAAGCTCGAAAAGAGTGGCCAGTCAAGACAACTTTCATTTTGTGATTTGATGAGAAAGATTCAATCAGATCATAGATTTCTTCAGAAATACTATAATTTTTTCACTTGTGAAGAAGGTCATTGTACCAAACCCTGTCAAATATGTTCAATATATCCAAAACAACAGTGCTGGCTTCACTGTTCTTATCTAAAGCTTGACAGACTTTTCATCAATAACCATTAATACATCAGCAGTTGACCTAGAGAAGCAAAAGTCATATTAATTATCTGAGACTCTGCAAGGTAAGATGCTTAACCAATTCAAAGTTGATTAGAACATCTATGACTTTGCCAAAAGGAGCTACTTAAAAGGATCAGATGGTTTGCCTGAGTTCTTAAAGACTGGAACTACATAAGAAAATCTCCAACGAGCAGGAAAGTAACAAGCAGCAGAGTTTTGAGAGAACAGGAGCCAGTTTAGGATTACCTTTCTTAAGGACAATTGTAAGGATATCATCAAGTTCACATGCTTTGTAGGAAAAAAGATTAGAGATGATAGCGGAAACCATGTATGAATTTCTAAGGATATCACACAATTCTAAGTGGAAATTCAGGCAAAAATATTCCAGATGAATCTAGCATAGAATTGGAAGAGAATTTACAAGCAAAGCATTCTGCTTTATCAGCAGAAGATGTCAATAACTCAAATTGAGTGAAGAGATTGAAATAGAAGAATTATTCTTATTTAACACACTATTACGGAGCTGACAGTTGTCATGAGAAGCAAATTTGTTATAGGCTATATGGTACATCATTATGTCAACAAACAAATATTAGTCTCTTTGAGGATATGTTTACAATTACTACATGTAGACACAAAGAGTTGATCAGAAATGAACAGGCAGGTGGAAACTAAGTGGTTATAAAAAAATGAACAGTCAGGTGTGAATCAAGAGATGATCAGAACTGAACATACAGCTGGGAACAAAGTGCTGATCAGAACTGTCCAGGCATGTGGAAATCAAGTGGTGATCAGAATGGAACAGGCAGGTGGAAAGCAAGTGGTGATCAGAATGGAACAGGCATGTGGAAACCAAGTGGTGATCAGAATGGAACAGGCAGGAGGGAAGCAAGTGCTGATCAGAATGGAACAGGCAAGTGCAAACCAAGTGGTGATCAGAATTGAACAGGCATGTGGGAAGCAAGTCGTGATCAGAATGGAACAGGCAGGTGAAAACCAAGTGGTGATCAGAATGGAACAGGCAGGTGGAAACCAAGTGGTGATCAGAATGGAACAGGCAGGTGGAAACCAAGTGCTGATCAGAATGGAACAGCCAGGTGGAAACCAAGTGGGGATCAGAATGGAACAGGCATGTGGGAAGCAAGTCGCGATCAGAATGGAACAGGCAAGTGGAAACCAAGTGCTGATCAGAATGGAATAGGCAAGTGGAAACCAAGTGGTGATCAGAATGGAACAGGCAAGTGGAAACCAAGTGGTGATCAGAATGGAACAGGCAAGTGGAAACCAAGTGGTAATGAGAATGGAACAGGCATGTGGGAAGCAAGTGGTGATCAGAATGGAACAGGCAGGTGGGAAGCAAGTGGTGATCAAAATGGAACAGGCAGGTGGAAACCAAGTGATGATCAGAATGGAACAGGCATGTGGAAACCAAGTGGTGATCAGAATGGAACAGGCAGGTGGAAACCAAGTGGTGATCAGAATGGAACAGGCAGGTGAGAAGCAAGTGGTGATCAGAATGGAACAGGCAGGTGGGAAGCAAGTGGTGATCAGAATAGAACAGGCAGGTGGAAACCAAGTGGTGATCGGAATGGAACAGGCAGCTGGAAACCAAGTGGTGATCAGAATGGAACAGGCAGGTGGAAAGCAAGTGCTGATCAGAATGGAGAAGGCATGTGGAAACCAAGTGGTGATCAGTATGGAACAGGGAGGTAAAAGCCAAGTGCTGATCAGAACTGTCCAGGCATGTGGAAACCAAGTGGTGATCAGAATGGAACAGGCATGTGGAAACCAAGTGGTGATCAGAATGGAACAGGCAGGTGGAAACCAAGTGGTGATCAGAATGGAACAGGCAGGTGGGAAGCAAGCGGTGATCAGAATGGAACAGGCAGGTGGGAAGCAAGTGCTGATCAGAATGGAACAGGCAGGTGAGAAGCAAGTGCTGATCAGAATGGAACATGCAGGTGGAAACCAAGTGGAGATCAGAATGGAACAGGCAGGTGGGAAGCAAGTGCTGATCAGAATGGAACAGGCATGTGGAAACCAAGTGCTGATCAGAATAGAACAGGCAGGTGGAAACCAAGTGGTGATCAGAATGGAACAGACAGGTGGGAAGCAAGTCGTGATCAGAATGTAACAGGCAGGTGGAAACCAAGTGGTGATCAGAATGGAACAGGCAGGTGGAAAACAAGTGGTGATCAGAATGGAACAGGCATGTGGAAACCAAGTGCTGATCAGAATGGAACAGGCAGGTGGAAACCAAGTGCTGATCAGAATGGAACAGCCAGGTGGAAACCAAGTGGGGATCAGAATGGAACAGGCATGTGGGAAGCAAGTCGCGATCAGAATGGAACAGGCAAGTGGAAACCAAGTGCTGATCAGAATGGAATAGGCAAGTGGAAACCAAGTGGTGATCAGAATGGAACAGGCAAGTGGAAACCAAGTGGTGATCAGAATGGAACAGGCAAGTGGAAACCAAGTGGTAATGAGAATGGAACAGGCATGTGGGAAGCAAGTGGTGATCAGAATGGAACAGGCAGGTGGGAAGCAAGTGGTGATCAAAATGGAACAGGCAGGTGGAAACCAAGTGATGATCAGAATGGAACAGGCATGTGGAAACCAAGTGGTGATCAGAATGGAACAGGCAGGTGGAAACCAAGTGGTGATCAGAATGGAACAGGCAGGTGAGAAGCAAGTGGTGATCAGAATGGAACAGGCAGGTGGGAAGCAAGTGGTGATCAGAATAGAACAGGCAGGTGGAAACCAAGTGGTGATCGGAATGGAACAGGCAGCTGGAAACCAAGTGGTGATCAGAATGGAACAGGCAGGTGGAAAGCAAGTGCTGATCAGAATGGAGAAGGCATGTGGAAACCAAGTGGTGATCAGTATGGAACAGGGAGGTAAAAGCCAAGTGCTGATCAGAACTGTCCAGGCATGTGGAAACCAAGTGGTGATCAGAATGGAACAGGCATGTGGAAACCAAGTGGTGATCAGAATGGAACAGGCAGGTGGAAACCAAGTGGTGATCAGAAGGGAACAGGCAGGTGGGAAGCAAGCGGTGATCAGAATGGAACAGGCAGGTGGGAAGCAAGTGCTGATCAGAATGGAACAGGCAGGTGAGAAGCAAGTGCTGATCAGAATGGAACATGCAGGTGGAAACCAAGTGGAGATCAGAATGGAACAGGCAGGTGGGAAGCAAGTGCTGATCAGAATGGAACAGGCATGTGGAAACCAAGTGCTGATCAGAATAGAACAGGCAGGTGGAAACCAAGTGGTGATCAGAATGGAACAGACAGGTGGGAAGCAAGTCGTGATCAGAATGTAACAGGCAGGTGGAAACCAAGTGGTGATCAGAATGGAACAGGCAGGTGGAAAACAAGTGGTGATCAGAATGGAACAGGCATGTGGAAACCAAGTGCTGATCAGAATGGAACATGCAGGTGGAAACCAAGTGGTGATCAGAATGGAACAGGCAGGTAGGAAGCAAGTGCTGATCAGAATGGAAAAGGCAGGTGGGAAGCAAGTGCTGATCAGAATGGAAAAGGCAGGTGGAAACCAAGTGCTGATCAGAATGGAACAGGCAAGTGGAAACCAAGTGGTGATCAGAATGGAACAGGCAAGTGGAAACCAAGTGGTGATCAGAATGGAACAGGCAAGTGGAAACCAAGTGGTAATGAGAATGGAACAGGCATGTGGGAAGCAAGTGGTGATCAGAATGGAACAGGCAGGTGGGAAGCAAGTGGTGATCAAAATGGAACAGGCAGGTGGAAACCAAGTGATGATCAGAATGGAACAGGCATGTGGAAACCAAGTGGTGATCAGAATGGAACAGGCAGGTGGAAACCAAGTGGTGATCAGAATGGAACAGGCAGGTGAGAAGCAAGTGGTGATCAGAATGGAACAGGCAGGTGGGAAGCAAGTGGTGATCAGAATAGAACAGGCAGGTGGAAACCAAGTGGTGATCAGAATGGAACAGGCAGCTGGAAACCAAGTGGTGATCAGAATGGAACAGGCAGGTGAAAAGCAAGTGCTGATCAGAATGGAGAAGGCATGTGGAAACCAAGTGGTGATCAGTATGGAACAGGGAGGTAAAAGCCAAGTGCTGATCAGAACTGTCCAGGCATGTGGAAACCAAGTGGTGATCAGAATGGAACAGGCATGTGGAAACCAAGTGGTGATCAGAATGGAACAGGCAGGTGGAAACCAAGTGGTGATCAGAATGGAACAGGCAGGTGGGAAGCAAGCGGTGATCAGAATGGAACAGGCAGGTGGGAAGTAAGTGCTGATCAGAATGGAACAGGCAGGTGAGAAGCAAGTGCTGATCAGAATGGAACATGCAGGTGGAAACCAAGTGGTGATCAGAATGGAACAGGCAGGTGGGAAGCAAGTGCTGATCAGAATGGAACAGGCATGTGGAAACCAAGTGGTGATCAGAATAGAACAGGCAGGTGGAAACCAAGTAGTGATCAGAATGGAACAGACAGGTGGGAAGCAAGTCGTGATCAGAATGGAACAGGCAGGTGGAAACCAAGTGGTGATCAGAATGGAACAGGCAGGTGGAAACCAAGTGGTGATCAGAATGGAACAGGCATGTGGAAACCAAGTGCTGATCAGAATGGAACATGCAGGTGGAAACCAAGTGGTGATCAGAATGGAACAGGCAGGTGGGAAGCAAGTGCTGATCAGAATGGAAAAGGCAGGTGGGAAGCAAGTGCTGATCAGAATGGAAAAGGCAGGTGGAAACCAAGTGCTGATCAGAATGGAACAGGCAGGAGGGAAGCAAGTGCTGATCAGAATGGAACAGGCAAGTGGAAACCATGTGGTGATCAGAATGGAACAGACAGGTGGGAAGCAAGTGGTGATCAGAATAGAACAAGCATGTGGAAACCAAGTGGTGATCAGAATGGAACAGGCAAGTGGAAACCAAGTGGTGATCAGAATGGAACAGGCAGGTGGAAACCAAGTCGTGATCAGAATGGAACAGGCATGTGGAAACCAAGTGGTGATCAGAATAGAACAGGCAGGTGGAAATCAAGTGGTGATCAGAATAGAACAGGCAGCTGGAAACCAAGTGGTGATCAGAATGGAACAGGCAGGTGGGAAGCAAGTGCTGATCAGAATGGAACAGGCAGGTGGGAAGCAAGTGCTGATCAGAATGGAAAAGGCAGGTGGAAACCAAGTGGTGATCAGAATGGAACAGGCAGGAGGGAAGCAAGTGCTGATCAGAATGGAACAGGCAGGTGGGAAGCAAGTACTGATCAGAATGGAACAGGCAGGTGGGAAGCAAGTGCTGATCAGAATGGAAAAGGCAGGTGGAAACCAAGTGGTGATCAGAATGGAACAGGCAGGAGGGAAGCAAGTGCTGATCAGAATGGAAAAGGCAGGAGGGAAGCAAGTGCTGATCAGAATGGAAAAGGCATGTGTAAACCAAGTGGTGATCAGAATGGAACAGGCAGCTGGAAACCAAGTGGTGATCAGAATGGAACAGGCAGGTGGGAAGCAAGTGCTGATCAGAATGGAAAAGGCAGGTGGAAACCAAGTGGTGATCAGAATGGACAGGCAGGAGGGAAGCAAGTGGTGATCAGAATGGAATAGGCAAGTGGAAACCAAGTGGTGATCAGAATGGAACAGGCAGCTGGAAACCAAGTGGTGATCAGAATGGAACGGGCATGTGGGAAGCAAGTCGTGATCAGAATGGAACAGGCAGGTGGGAAGCAAGCGGTGATCAGAATGGAACAGGCATGTGGGAAGCAAGTCGTGATCAGAATGGAACAGGCAGGTGGGAAGCAAGCGGTGATCAGAATGGAACAGGCAGCTGGGAAGCAAGTGCTGATCAGAATGGAACAGGCAGATGGAAACCAAGTGGTGATCAGAATGGAACAGGCATGTGGAAACCAAGTGGTGATCAGAATGGAACAGGCAGGTGGAAACCAAGTGGTGATCAGAATGGAACAGGCAGCTGGAAACCAAGTGGTGATCAGAATGGAACAGGCATGTGGAAACAAAGTGGTGATCAAAATTGAACAGGCACGTGGGAAGCAAGTGCTGATCAGAATGGAACAGGCATGTGGAAACCAAGTGGTGATCGGAATGGAACAGGCATGTGGAAACCAAGTGCTGATCAGAACTGTCCAGGCATGTGGAAACCAAGTGGTGATCAGAATGGAACAGGCACGTGGAAACCAAGTGGTGATCAGAATGGAACAGGCAGGTGGAAACCAAGTGCTGATCAGAACTGTCCAGGCATGTGGAAACCAAGTGGTGATCAGTATGGAACAGGCAGGTAAAAGCCAAGTGCTGATCAGAACTGTCCAGGCATGTGGAAACCAAGTGGTGATCAGAATGGAATAGGCAGGTGGAAACCAAGTGGTGATCAGAATGGAACAGGCATGTGGAAACCAAGTGGTGATCAGAATGGAACAGTCAGGTGGAAACTAAGTGCTGATCAGAACTGTCCAGGCATGTGGAAACCAAGTGGTGATCAGTATGGAACAGGCAGGTAAAAGCCAAGTGCTGATCAGAACTGTCCAGGCATGTGGAAACCAAGTGGTGATCAGAATGGAATAGGCAGGTGGAAACCAAGTGGTAATGAGAATGGAACAGGCAGGTGGAAACCAAGTGGTGATCAGAATGGAACAGGCAGGTGGAAACCAAGTGGTGATCAGAATGGAACAGGCATGTGGAAACCAAGTGGTGATCAGAATGTAACAGGCAGGTCGAAACCAAGTGGTGATCAGAATGTAACAGGCAGGTTGGAAGCAAGTGCTGATCAGAATGGAACAGGCATGTGGAAACCAAGTGGTGATCAGAATGGAACAGGCATGTGGAAACCAAGTGGTGATCAGAACTGTCCAGGCAGGTGGAAACCAAGTGGTGATCAGAACTGTCCAGGCAGGTGGAAACCAAGTGGTGATCAGAATGGAATAGGCGGGTTGAAAACAAGTGGTGATCAGAATGGAACAGGCAGGTGGGAAGCAAGTGCTGATCAGAATGGAATAGGCAGGTGGGAAGCAAGTGCTGATCAGAATAGAACAGTCATGTGGAAACCAAGTGGTGATCAGAATGGAACAGGCAGGTCGAAACCAAGTGGTGATCAGAATGGAACAGGCAGGTTGGAAGCAAGTGGTGATCAGAATGGAACGGTCATGTGGAAACCAAGTGGTGATCAGAATGGAACAGGCATGTGGAAACCAAGTGGTGATCAGAATGGAACAGGCAGGTCGAAACCAAGTGGTGATCAGAATGGAACAGGCAGGTGGAAACCAAGTGGTGATCAGAATGGAACAGGCAGGTCGAAACCAAGTGGTGATCAGAATGGAACAGGCAGGTCGAAACCAAGTGGTGATCAGAATGGAATAGGCAGGTTGAAAACAAGTGGTGATCAGAATGGAACAGGCAGGTGGGAAGCAAGTGCTGATCAGAATGGAACAGGCAGGTGGGAAGCAAGTGCTGATCAGAATAGAACAGTCATGTGGAAACCAAGTGGTGATCAGAATGGAACAGGCAGGTCAAAACCAAGTGGTGATCAGAATGGAACAGGCAGGTTGGAAGCAAGTGCTGATCAGAATAGAACAGGCATGTGGAAACCAAGTGGTGATCAGAATGGAACAGGCAGGTCGAAACAAAGTGGTGATCAGAATTGAACAGGCAGGTTGGAAGCAAGTGGTGATCAGAATGGAACGGTCATGTGGAAACCAAGTGGTGATCAGAATGGAACAGGCAGGTCGAAACCAAGTGGTGATCAGAATGGAACAGGGAGGTTGGAAGCAAGTGGTGATCAGAATAGAGCAGGCATGTGGAAACCAAGTGGTGATCAGAATGGAACAGGCAGTTTGGAAGCAAGTGGTGATCAGAATAGAACAGGCATGTGGAAACCAAGTGGTGATCAGAATGGAACAGGCAGGTGGAAACCAAGTGGTGATCAGCATGGAACAGGCAGGTCGAAACCAAGTGGTGATCAGAATGGAACAGGCAGGTTGGAAGCAAGTGGTGATCAGAATGGAACGGTCATGTGGAAACCAAGTGGTGATCAGAATGGAACTGGCAGGTCGAAACCAAGTGGTGATCAGAATGGAACAGGCAGGTCGGAAGCAAGTGGTGATCAGAATAGAACAGGCATGTGGAAACCAAGTGGTGATCAGAATGGAACAGGCATGTGGAAAGCAAGTGGTGATCAGAATGGAACAGGCAGGTGGAAACCAAGTGGTGATCAGAATGGAACAGGCAGGTGGAAACCAAGTGGTGATCAGAATGGAACAGGCAGGTTGGAAGCAAGTGGTGATCAGAATAGAACAGGCATGTGGAAACCAAGTGGTGATCAGAATGGAACAGGCATGTGGAAACCAAGTGGTGATCAGAATGGAAGAGTCAGGTGGAAACCAAGTGGTGATCAGAATGGAACAGGCATGTGCAAACCAAGTGGTGATCAGAATAGAACAGGCATGTGCAAACCAAGTGGTGATCAGAATGGAACAGGCAGGTCGAAACCAAGTGGTGATCAGAATGGAACAGGCAGGTTGGAAGCAAGTAGTGATCAGAATAGAACAGGCATGTTGAAACCAAGTGGTGATCAGAATGGAACAGGCATGTGGAAACCAAGTGGTGATCAGAATGGAACAGGCAGTTGGAAACAAAGTGGGGATCAGAATTGAACAGGCAGGTTGGAAGCAAGTGGTGATCAGAATGGAACAGGCATGTGGAAACCAAGTGATGATCAGAATGGAACAGGCAGGTCGAAACCAAGTGGTGATCAGAATTGAACAGGCAGGTTGGAAGCAAGTGGTGATCAGAATAGAACAGGCATGTGGAAACCAAGTGGTGATCAGAATAAAACAGGCATTTGGAAACCAAGTGGTGATCAGAATGGAACAGGCAGGTGGAAACCAAGTGGTGATCAGAATGGAAAAGGCAGGTGGGAAGCAAGTGGTGATCAGAATTGAACAGACAGGTGGGAACCAAGTGGTGATCAGAATGGAACAGGCATGTGGAAACCAATTGGGGATCAGAATGGAACAGGCAGGTGGAAACCAAGTGGTGATCAGAATGGAACAGACAGGTGGGAACCAAGTGGTGATCAGAATAGAACAGGCAGGTGGAAACCAAGTGCTGATCAGAACTGTCCAGGCATGTGGAAACCAAGTGGTGATCAGAATGGAACAGGCATGTGGAAACCAAGTGGTGATCAGAATAGAACAGGCATGTGGAAACCAAGTGGTGATCAGAATAGAACAGGCATGTGGAAACCAAGTGGTGATCAGAATGGAACAGGCAGGTCGAAACCAAGTAATGATCAGAATGGAACAGGGAGGTTGGAAGCAAGTGCTGATCAGAATAGAACAGGCATGTGGAAACCAAGTGGTGATCAGAATACAACAGGCAGGTGGAAACCAAGTGGTGATCAGAATGGAACAGGCAGGTGGAAACCAAGTGGTGATCAGAATGGAACAGGCATGTGGAAACCAAGTGGTGATCAGAACTGTCCAGGCAGGTGGAAACCAAGTGATGATCAGAACTGTCCAGGCAGGTGGAAACCAAGTGGTGATCAGAATGGAATAGGCAGGTTGAAAACAAGTGGTGATCAGAATGGAACAGGCAGGTGGGAAGCAAGTGCTGATCAGAATGGAATAGGCAGGTGGGAAGCAAGTGCTGATCAGAATAGAACAGTCATGTGGAAACCAAGTGGTGATCAGAATGGAACAGGCAGGTCGAAACCAAGTGGTGATCAGAATGGAACAGGCAGGTTGGAAGCAAGTGGTGATCAGAATGGAACGGTCATGTGGAAACCAAGTGGTGATCAGAATGGAACAGGCAGGTCGAAACCAAGTAGGGATCAGAATGGAACAGGCAGGTTGGAAGCAAGTGGTGATCAGAATAGAACAGGCATGTGGAAACCAAGTGGTGATCAGAATGGAACAGGCATGTGGAAACCAAGTGGTGATCAGAATGGAACAGGCAGGTCGAAACCAAGTGGTGATCAGAATGGAACAGGCAGGTGGAAACCAAGTGGTGATCAGAATGGAACAGGCAGGTCGAAACCAAGTGGTGATCAGAATGGAACAGGCAGGTGGAAACCAAGTGGTGATCAGAATGGAATAGGCAGGTTGAAAACAAGTGGTGATCAGAATGGAACAGGCAGGTGGGAAGCAAGTGCTGATCAGAATGGAACAGGCAGGTGGGAAGCAAGTGCTGATCAGAATAGAACAGTCATGTGGAAACCAAGTGGTGATCAGAATGGAACAGGCAGGTCAAAACCAAGTGGTGATCAGAATGGAACAGGCAGGTTGGAAGCAAGTGCTGATCAGAATAGAACAGGCATGTGGAAACCAAGTGGTGATCAGAATGGAACAGGCAGGTCGAAACAAAGTGGTGATCAGAATTGAACAGGCAGGTTGGAAGCAAGTGGTGATCAGAATGGAACGGTCATGTGGAAACCAAGTGGTGATCAGAATGGAACAGGCAGGTCGAAACCAAGTGGTGATCAGAATGGAACAGGGAGGTTGGAAGCAAGTGGTGATCAGAATAGAGCAGGCATGTGGAAACCAAGTGGTGATCAGAATGGAACAGGCAGTTTGGAAGCAAGTGGTGATCAGAATAGAACAGGCATGTGGAAACCAAGTGGTGATCAGAATGGAACAGGCAGGTCGAAACCAAGTGGTGATCAGCATGGAACAGGCAGGTCGAAACCAAGTGGTGATCAGAATGGAACAGGCAGGTTGGAAGCAAGTGGTGATCACAATGGAACGGTCATGTGGAAACCAAGTGGTGATCAGAATGGAACTGGCAGGTCGAAACCAAGTGGTGATCAGAATGGAACAGGCAGGTCGGAAGCAAGTGGTGATCAGAATAGAACAGGCATGTGGAAACCAAGTGGTGATCAGAATGGAACAGGCATGTGGAAACCAAGTGGTGATCAGAATGGAACAGGCAGGTGGAAACCAAGTGGTGATCAGAATGGAACAGGCAGGTGGAAACCAAGTGGTGATCAGAATGGAACAGGCAGGTTGGAAGCAAGTGGTGATCAGAATAGAACAGGCATGTGGAAACCAAGTGGTGATCAGAATGGAACAGGCATGTGGAAACCAAGTGGTGATCAGAATGGAACAGTCAGGTGGAAACCAAGTGGTGATCAGAATGGAACAGGCATGTGGAAACCAAGTGGTGATCAGAATGGAACAGGCATGTGCAAACCAAGTGGTGATCAGAATAGAACAGGCATGTGCAAACCAAGTGGTGATCAGAATGGAACAGGCAGGTCGAAACCAAGTGGTGATCAGAATGGAACAGGCAGGTTGGAAGCAAGTGGTGATCAGAATAGAACAGGCATGTTGAAACCAAGTGGTGATCAGAATGGAACAGGCATGTGGAAACCAAGTGGTGATCAGAATGGAACAGGCAGGTGGAAACAAAGTGGGGATCAGAATTGAACAGGCAGGTTGGAAGCAAGTGGTGATCAGAATGGAACAGGCATGTGGAAACCAAGTGGTGATCAGAATGGAACAGGCAGGTCGAAACCAAGTGGTGATCAGAATTGAACAGGCAGGTTGGAAGCAAGTGGTGATCAGAATAGAACAGGCATGTGGAAACCAAGTGGTGATCAGAATAAAACAGGCATTTGGAAACCAAGTGGTGATCAGAATGGAACAGGCAGGTGGAAACCAAATGGTGATCAGAATGGAAAAGGCAGGTGGGAAGCAAGTGGTGATCAGAATTGAACAGACAGGTGGGAACCAAGTGGTGATCAGAATGGAACAGGCATGTGGAAACCAATTGGGGATCAGAATGGAACAGGCAGGTGGAAACCAAGTGGTGATCAGAATGGAACAGGCAGGTGGAAACCAAGTGGTGATCAGAATGGAACAGGCAGGTGGAAACCAAGTGGTGATCAGAATGGAACAGGCAGGTTGGAAGCAAGTGGTGATCAGAATAGAACAGGCATGTGGAAACCAAGTGGTGATCAGAATGGAACAGGCATGTGGAAACCAAGTGGTGATCAGAATGGAACAGTCAGGTGGAAACCAAGTGGTGATCAGAATGGAACAGGCATGTGGAAACCAAGTGGTGATCAGAATGGAACAGGCATGTGCAAACCAAGTGGTGATCAGAATAGAACAGGCATGTGCAAACCAAGTGGTGATCAGAATGGAACAGGCAGGTCGAAACCAAGTGGTGATCAGAATGGAACAGGCAGGTTGGAAGCAAGTGGTGATCAGAATAGAACAGGCATGTTGAAACCAAGTGGTGATCAGAATGGAACAGGCATGTGGAAACCAAGTGGTGATCAGAATGGAACAGGCAGGTGGAAACAAAGTGGGGATCAGAATTGAACAGGCAGGTTGGAAGCAAGTGGTGATCAGAATGGAACAGGCATGTGGAAACCAAGTGGTGATCAGAATGGAACAGGCAGGTCGAAACCAAGTGGTGATCAGAATTGAACAGGCAGGTTGGAAGCAAGTGGTGATCAGAATAGAACAGGCATGTGGAAACCAAGTGGTGATCAGAATAAAACAGGCATTTGGAAACCAAGTGGTGATCAGAATGGAACAGGCAGGTGGAAACCAAATGGTGATCAGAATGGAAAAGGCAGGTGGGAAGCAAGTGGTGATCAGAATTGAACAGACAGGTGGGAACCAAGTGGTGATCAGAATGGAACAGGCATGTGGAAACCAATTGGGGATCAGAATGGAACAGGCAGGTGGAAACCAAGTGGTGATCAGAATGGAACAGACAGGTGGGAACCAAGTGGTGATCAGAATAGAACAGGCAGGTGGAATCCAAGTGCTGATCAGAACTGTCCAGGCATGTGGAAACCAAGTGGTGATCAGAATGGAACAGGCATGTTGAAACCAAGTGGTGATCAGAATAGAACAGGCATGTGGAAACCAAGTGGTGATCAGAATAGAACAGGCATGTGGAAACCAAGTGGTGATCAGAATGGAACAGGCAGGTCGAAACCAAGTAATGATCAGAATGGAACAGGGAGGTTGGAAGCAAGTGCTGATCAGAATAGAACAGGCATGTGGAAACCAAGTGGTGATCAGAATACAACAGGCAGGTGGAAACCAAGTGGTGATCAGAATGGAACAGGCAGGTGGAAACCAAGTGGTGATCAGAATGGAACAGGCAGGTTGGAAGCAAGTGGTGATCAGAATAGAACAGGCATGTGGAAACCAAGTGGTGATCAGAATGGAACAGGCAGGTGGAAACCAAGTCGTGATCAGAATGGAACAGGCATGTGGAAACCAAGTGGTGATCAGAATAGAACAGGCAGGTGGAAACCAAGTGGTGATCAGAATAGAACAGGCAGCTGGAAACCAAGTGGTGATCAGAATGGAACAGGCAGGTGGGAAGCAAGTGCTGATCAGAATGGAACAGGCAGGTGGGAAGCAAGTGCTGATCAGAATGGAAAAGGCAGGTGGAAACCAAGTGCTGATCAGAATGGAACAGGCAGGAGGGAAGCAAGTGCTGATCAGAATGGAACAGGCAGGTGGGAAGCAAGTGCTGATCAGAATGGAACAGGCAGGTGGGAAGCAAGTGCTGATCAGAATGGAAAAGGCAGGTGGAAACCAAGTGGTGATCAGAATGGAACAGGCAGGAGGGAAGCAAGTGCTGATCAGAATGGAAAAGGCAGGAGGGAAGCAAGTGCTGATCAGAATGGAAAAGGCATGTGGAAACCAAGTGGTGATCAGAATGGAACAGGCAGCTGGAAACCAAGTGGTGATCAGAATGGAACAGGCAGGTGGGAAGCAAGTGCTGATCAGAATGGAAAAGGCAGGTGGAAACCAAGTGGTGATCAGAATGGACAGGCAGGAGTTAAGCAAGTGCTGATCAGAATGGAATAGGCAAGTGGAAACCAAGTGGTGAGCAGAATGGAACAGGCAGGTGGAAACCAAGTGGTGATAAGAATGGAACAGGCAGCTGGAAACCAAGTGGTGATCAGAATGGAACGGGCATGTGGGAAGCAAGTCGTGATCAGAATGGAACAGGCAGGTGGGAAGCAAGCGGTGATCAGAATGGAACAGGCATGTGGGAAGCAAGTCGTGATCAGAATGGAACAGGCAGGTGGGAAGCAAGCGGTGATCAGAATGGAACAGGCAGCTGGGAAGCAAGTGCTGATCAGAATGGAACAGGCAGCTGGAAAACAAGTGGTGATCAGAATGGAACAGGCATGTGGAAACAAAGTGGTGATCAAAATTGAACAGGCAGGTGGGAAGCAAGTGCTGATCAGAATGGAAGAGGCATGTGGAAACCAAGTGGTGATCGGAATGGAACAGGCAGGTGGAAACCAAGTGCTGATCAGAATGGAACAGGCATGTGGAAACCAAGTGGTGATCAGAATGGAACAGGCATGTGGAAACCAAGTGCTGATCAGAACTGTCCAGGCATGTGGAAACCAAGTGGTGATCAGAATGGAACAGGCACGTGGAAACCAAGTGGTGATCAGAATGGAACAGGCAGGTGGAAACCAAGTGCTGATCAGAACTGTCCAGGCATGTGGAAACCAAGTGGTGATCAGTATGGAACAGGCAGGTAAAAGCCAAGTGCTGATCAGAACTGTCCAGGCATGTGGAAACCAAGTGGTGATCAGAATGGAATAGGCAGGTGGAAACCAAGTGGTAATGAGAATGGAACAGGCAGGTGGAAACCAAGTGGTGATCAGAATGGAACAGGCAGGTGGAAACCAAGTGGTGATCAGAATGGAACAGGCATGTGGAAAACAAGTGGTGATCAAAATGTAACAGGCAGGTCGAAACCAAGTGGTGATCAGAATGTAACAGGCAGGTTGGAAGCAAGTGGTGATCAGAATGGAACAGGCATGTGGAAACCAAGTGGTGATCAGAATGGAACAGGCATGTGGAAACCAAGTGGTGATCAGAACTGTCCAGGCAGGTGGAAACCAAGTGGTGATCAGAACTGTCCAGGCAGGTGGAAACCAAGTGGTGATCAGAATGGAATAGGCAGGTTGAAAACAAGTGGTGATCAGAATGGAACAGGCAGGTGGGAAGCAAGTGCTGATCAGAATGGAATAGGCAGGTGGGAAGCAAGTGCTGATCAGAATAGAACAGTCATGTGGAAACCAAGTGGTGATCAGAATGGAACAGGCAGGTCGAAACCAAGTGGTGATCAGAATGGAACAGGCAGGTTGGAAGCAAGTGCTGATCAGAATAGAACAGGCATGTGGAAACCAAGTGGTGATCAGAATGGAACAGGCAGGTCGAAACCAAGTGGTGATCAGAATGGAACAGGCAGGTTGGAAGCAAGTGGTGATCAGAATGGAACGGTCATGTGGAAACCAAGTGGTGATCAGAATGGAACAGGCAGGTTGGAAGCAAGTGGTGATCAGAATAGAACAGGCATGTGGAAACCAAGTGGTGATCAGAATGGAACAGGCATGTGGAAACCAAGTGGTGATCAGAATGGAACAGGCAGGTCGAAACCAAGTGGTGATCAGAATGGAACAGGCAGGTGGAAACGAAGTGGTGATCAGAATGGAACAGGCAGGTCGAAACCAAGTGGTGATCAGAATGGAACAGGCAGGTGGAAACCAAGTGGTGATCAGAATGGAATAGGCAGGTTGAAAACAAGTGCTGATCAGAATGGAACAGGCAGTTGGGAAGCAAGTGCTGATCAGAATGGAACAGGCAGGTGGGAAGCAAGTGCTGATCAGAATAGAACAGTCATGTGGAAACCAAGTGGTGATCAGAATGGAACAGGCAGGTCAAAACCAAGTGGTGATCAGAATGGAACAGGCAGGTTGGAAGCAAGTGCTGATCAGAATAGAACAGGCATGTGGAAACCAAGTGGTGATCAGAATGGAATAGGCAGGTGGAAACCAAGTGGTGATCAGAATGGAACAGGCATGTGGAAACCAAGTGGTGATCAGAATGGAACAGGCAGGTGGAAACCAAGTGCTGATCAGAACTGTCCAGGCATGTGGAAACCAAGTGGTGATCAGAATGGAATAGGCAGGTGGAAACCAAGTGGTAATGAGAATGGAACAGGCAGGTGGAAACCAAGTGGTGATCAGAATGGAACAGGCAGGTGGAAACCAAGTGGTGATCAGAATGGAACAGGCATGTGGAAACCAAGTGGTGATCAAAATGTAACAGACAGGTCGAAACCAAGTGGTGATCAGAATGTAACAGGCAGGTTGGAAGCAAGTGCTGATCAGAATGGAACAGGCATGTGGAAACCAAGTGGTGATCAGAATGGAACAGGCATGTGGAAACCAAGTTGTGATCAGAACTGTCCATGCAGGTGGAAACCAAGTGGTGATCAGAACTGTCCAGGCAGGTGGAAACCAAGTGGTGATCAGAATGGAATAGGCAGGTTGAAAACAAGTGCTGATCAGAATGGAACAGGCATGTGGAAACCAAGTGGTGATCAGAATGGAACAGGCATGTGGAAACCAAGTGCTGATCAGAACTGTCCAGGCATGTGGAAACCAAGTGGTGATCAGAATGGAACAGGCACGTGGAAACCAAGTGGTGATCAGAATGGAACAGGCAGGTGGAAACCAAGTGCTGATCAGAACTGTCCAGGCATGTGGAAACCAAGTGGTGATCAGTATGGAACAGGCAGGTAAAAGCCAAGTGCTGATCAGAACTGTCCAGGCATGTGGAAACCAAGTGGTGATCAGAATGGAATAGGCAGGTGGAAACCAAGTGGTGATCAGAATGGAACAGGCATGTGGAAACCAAGTGGTGATCAGAATGGAACAGGCAGGTGGAAACCAAGTGCTGATCAGAACTGTCCAGGCATGTGGAAACCAAGTGGTGATCAGTATGGAACAGGCAGGTAAAAGCCAAGTGCTGATCAGAACTGTCCAGGCATGTGGAAACCAAGTGGTGATCAGAATGGAATAGGCAGGTGGAAACCAAGTGGTAATGAGAATGGAACAGGCAGGTGGAAACCAAGTGGTGATCAGAATGGAACAGGCAGGTGGAAACCAAGTGGTGATCAGAATGGAACAGGCATGTGGAAACCAAGTGGTGATCAAAATGTAACAGACAGGTCGAAACCAAGTGGTGATCAGAATGTAACAGGCAGGTTGGAAGCAAGTGCTGATCAGAATGGAACAGGCATGTGGAAACCAAGTGGTGATCAGAATGGAACAGGCATGTGGAAACCAAGTGGTGATCAGAACTGTCCATGCAGGTGGAAACCAAGTGGTGATCAGAACTGTCCAGGCAGGTGGAAACCAAGTGGTGATCAGAATGGAATAGGCAGGTTGAAAACAAGTGCTGATCAGAATGGAACAGGCATGTGGAAACCAAGTGGTGATCAGAATGGAACAGGCATGTGGAAACCAAGTGCTGATCAGAACTGTCCAGGCATGTGGAAACCAAGTGGTGATCAGAATGGAACAGGCACGTGGAAACCAAGTGGTGATCAGAATGGAACAGGCAGGTGGAAACCAAGTGCTGATCAGAACTGTCCAGGCATGTGGAAACCAAGTGGTGATCAGTATGGAACAGGCAGGTAAAAGCCAAGTGCTGATCAGAACTGTCCAGGCATGTGGAAACCAAGTGGTGATCAGAATGGAATAGGCAGGTGGAAACCAAGTGGTGATCAGAATGGAACAGGCATGTGGAAACCAAGTGGTGATCAGAATGGAACAGGCAGGTGGAAACCAAGTGCTGATCAGAACTGTCCAGGCATGTGGAAACCAAGTGGTGATCAGTATGGAACAGGCAGGTAAAAGCCAAGTGCTGATCAGAACTGTCCAGGCATGTGGAAACCAAGTGGTGATCAGAATGGAATAGGCAGGTGGAAACCAAGTGGTAATGAGAATGGAACAGGCAGGTGGAAACCAAGTGGTGATCAGAATGGAACAGGCAGGTGGAAACCAAGTGGTGATCAGAATGGAACAGGCATGTGGAAAACAAGTGGTGATCAAAATGTAACAGGCAGGTCGAAACCAAGTGGTGATCAGAATGTAACAGGCAGGTTGGAAGCAAGTGGTGATCAGAATGGAACAGGCATGTGGAAACCAAGTGGTGATCAGAATGGAACAGGCATGTGGAAACCAAGTGGTGATCAGAACTGTCCAGGCAGGTGGAAACCAAGTGGTGATCAGAACTGTCCAGGCAGGTGGAAACCAAGTGGTGATCAGAATGGAATAGGCAGGTTGAAAACAAGTGGTGATCAGAATGGAACAGGCAGGTGGGAAGCAAGTGCTGATCAGAATGGAATAGGCAGGTGGGAAGCAAGTGCTGATCAGAATAGAACAGTCATGTGGAAACCAAGTGGTGATCAGAATGGAACAGGCAGGTCGAAACCAAGTGGTGATCAGAATGGAACAGGCAGGTTGGAAGCAAGTGCTGATCAGAATAGAACAGGCATGTGGAAACCAAGTGGTGATCAGAATGGAACAGGCAGGTCGAAACCAAGTGGTGATCAGAATGGAACAGGCAGGTTGGAAGCAAGTGGTGATCAGAATGGAACGGTCATGTGGAAACCAAGTGGTGATCAGAATGGAACAGGCAGGTTGGAAGCAAGTGGTGATCAGAATAGAACAGGCATGTGGAAACCAAGTGGTGATCAGAATGGAACAGGCATGTGGAAACCAAGTGGTGATCAGAATGGAACAGGCAGGTCGAAACCAAGTGGTGATCAGAATGGAACAGGCAGGTGGAAACGAAGTGGTGATCAGAATGGAACAGGCAGGTCGAAACCAAGTGGTGATCAGAATGGAACAGGCAGTTGGAAACCAAGTGGTGATCAGAATGGAATAGGCAGGTTGAAAACAAGTGCTGATCAGAATGGAACAGGCAGTTGGGAAGCAAGTGCTGATCAGAATGGAACAGGCAGGTGGGAAGCAAGTGCTGATCAGAATAGAACAGTCATGTGGAAACCAAGTGGTGATCAGAATGGAACAGGCAGGTCAAAACCAAGTGGTGATCAGAATGGAACAGGCAGGTTGGAAGCAAGTGCTGATCAGAATAGAACAGGCATGTGGAAACCAAGTGGTGATCAGAATGGAATAGGCAGGTGGAAACCAAGTGGTGATCAGAATGGAACAGGCATGTGGAAACCAAGTGGTGATCAGAATGGAACAGGCAGGTGGAAACCAAGTGCTGATCAGAACTGTCCAGGCATGTGGAAACCAAGTGGTGATCAGAATGGAATAGGCAGGTGGAAACCAAGTGGTAATGAGAATGGAACAGGCAGGTGGAAACCAAGTGGTGATCAGAATGGAACAGGCAGGTGGAAACCAAGTGGTGATCAGAATGGAACAGGCATGTGGAAACCAAGTGGTGATCAAAATGTAACAGACAGGTCGAAACCAAGTGGTGATCAGAATGTAACAGGCAGGTTGGAAGCAAGTGCTGATCAGAATGGAACAGGCATGTGGAAACCAAGTGGTGATCAGAATGGAACAGGCATGTGGAAACCAAGTGGTGATCAGAACTGTCCATGCAGGTGGAAACCAAGTGGTGATCAGAACTGTCCAGGCAGGTGGAAACCAAGTGGTGATCAGAATGGAATAGGCAGGTTGAAAACAAGTGGTGATCAGAATGGAACAGGCAGGTGGGAAGCAAGTGCTGATCAGAATGGAATAGGCAGGTGGGAAGCAAGTGCTGATCAGAATAGAACAGTCATGTGGAAACCAAGTGGTGATCAGAATGGAACAGGCAGGTCGAAACCAAGTGGTGATCAGAATGGAACAGGCAGGTTGGAAGCAAGTGCTGATCAGAATAGAACAGGCATGTGGAAACCAAGTGGTGATCAGAATGGAACAGGCAGGTCGAAACCAAGTGGTGATCAGAATGGAACAGGCAGGTTGGAAGCAAGTGGTGATCAGAATGGAACGGTCATGTGGAAACCAAGTGGTGATCAGAATGGAACAGGCAGGTCGAAACCAAGTAGTGATCAGAATGGAACAGGCAGGTTGGAAGCAAGTGGTGATCAGAATAGAACAGGCATGTGGAAACCAAGTGGTGATCAGAATGGAACAGGCATGTGGAAACCAAGTGGTGATCAGAATGGAACAGGCAGGTCGAAACCAAGTGGTGATCAGAATGGAACAGGCAGGTGGAAACGAAGTGGTGATCAGAATGGAACAGGCAGGTCGAAACCAAGTGGTGATCAGAATGGAACAGGCAGGTGGAAACCAAGTGGTGATCAGAATGGAATAGGCAGGTTGAAAACAAGTGGTGATCAGAATGGAACAGGCAGGTGGGAAGCAAGTGCTGATCAGAATGGAACAGGCAGGTGGGAAGCAAGTGCTGATCAGAATAGAACAGTCATGTGGAAACCAAGTGGTGATCAGAATGGAACAGGCAGGTCAAAACCAAGTGGTGATCAGAATGGAACAGGCAGGTTGGAAGCAAGTGCTGATCAGAATAGAACAGGCATGTGGAAACCAAGTGGTGATCAGAATGGAACAGGCAGGTCGAAACAAAGTGGTGATCAGAATTGAACAGGCAGGTTGGAAGCAAGTGGTGATCAGAATGGAACGGTCATGTGGAAACCAAGTGGTGATCAGAATGGAACAGGCAGGTCGAAACCAAGTGGTGATCAGAATGGAACAGGGAGGTTGGAAGCAAGTGGTGATCAGAATAGAACAGGCATGTGGAAACCAAGTGGTGATCAGAATGGAACAGGCAGGTTGGAAGCAAGTGGTGATCAGAATAGAACAGGCATGTGGAAACCAAGTGGTGATCAGAATGGAACAGGCAGGTGGAAACCAAGTGGTGATCAGCATGGAACAGGCAGGTCGAAACCAAGTGGTGATCAGAATGGAACAGGCAGGTTGGAAGCAAGTGGTGATCAGAATGGTACGGTCATGTGGAAACCAAGTGGTGATCAGAATGAAACTGGCAGGTCGAAACCAAGTGGTGATCAGAATGGAACAGGCAGGTCGGAAGCAAGTGGTGATCAGAATAGAACAGGCATGTGGAAACCAAGTGGTGATCAGAATGGAACAGGCATGTGGAAACCAAGTGGTGATCAGAATGGAACAGGCAGGTGGAAACCAAGTGGTGATCAGAATGGAACAGGCAGGTGGAAACCAAGTGGTGATCAGAATGGAACAGGCAGGTTGGAAGCAAGTGGTGATCAGAATAGAACAGGCATGTGGAAACCAAGTGGTGATCAGAATGGAACAGGCAGGTGGAAACCAAGTGGTGATCAGAATGGAACAGGCAGGTGGAAACCAAGTGGTGATCAGAATGGAACAGGCATGTGCAAACCAAGTGGTGATCAGAATAGAACAGGCATGTGCAAACCAAGTGGTGATCAGAATGGAACAGGCAAGTCGAAACCAAGTGGTGATCAGAATGGAACAGGCAGGTTGGAAGCAAGTGGTGATCAGAATAGAACAGGCATGTGGAAACCAAGTGGTGATCAGAATGGAACAGGCATGTGGAAACCAAGTGGTGATCAGAATGGAACAGGCAGGTGGAAACAAAGTGGGGATCAGAATTGAACAGGCAGGTTGGAAGCAAGTGGTGATCAGAATGGAACAGGCATGTGGAAACCAAGTGGTGATCAGAATGGAACAGGCAGGTCGAAACCAAGTGGTGATCAGAATTGAACAGGCAGGTTGGAAGCAAGTGGTGATCAGAATAGAACAGGCATGTGGAAACCAAGTGGTGATCAGAATGGAACAGGCATTTGGAAACCAAGTGGTGATCAGAATGGAACAGGCATGTGGAAACCAAGTGGTGATCAGAATGGAAAAGGCAGGTGGGAAGCAAGTGGTCATCAGAATTGAACAGACAGGTGGGAACCAAGTGGTGATCAGAATGGAACAGGCATGTGGAAACCAATTGGGGATCAGAATGGAACAGGCAGGTGGAAACCAAGTGGTGATCAGAATGGAACAGACAGGTGGGAACCAAGTGGTGATCAGAATAGAACAGGCAGGTGGAAACCAAGTGCTGATCAGAACTGTCCAGGCATGTGGAAACCAAGTGGTGATCAGAATGGAACAGGCATGTGGAAACCAAGTGGTGATCAGAATAGAACAGGCATGTGGAAACCAAGTGGTGATCAGAATAGAACAGGCATGTGGAAACCAAGTGGTGATCAGAATGGAACAGGCAGGTCGAAACCAAGTAATGATCAGAATGGAACAGGCAGGTTGGAAGCAAGTGCTGATCAGAATAGAACAGGCATGTGGAAACCAAGTGGTGATCAGAATGGAACAGGCAGGTGGAAACCAAGTGGTGATCAGAATGGAACAGGCAGGTGGAAACCAAGTGGTGATCAGAATGGAACAGGCAGGTTGGAAGCAAGTGGTGATCAGAATAGAACAGGCATGTGGAAACCAAGTGGTGATCAGAATGGAACAGGCAGGTCGAAACCAAGTGGTGATCAGAATGGAACAGGCAGGTTGGAAGCAAGTGGTGATCAGAATGGAACGGTCATGTGGAAACCAAGTGGTGATCAGAATGGAACAGGCAGGTCGAAACCAAGTAGTGATCAGAATGGAACAGGCAGGTTGGAAGCAAGTGGTGATCAGAATAGAACAGGCATGTGGAAACCAAGTGGTGATCAGAATGGAACAGGCATGTGGAAACCAAGTGGTGATCAGAATGGAACAGGCAGGTCGAAACCAAGTGGTGATCAGAATGGAACAGGCAGGTGGAAACGAAGTGGTGATCAGAATGGAACAGGCAGGTCGAAACCAAGTGGTGATCAGAATGGAACAGGCAGGTGGAAACCAAGTGGTGATCAGAATGGAATAGGCAGGTTGAAAACAAGTGCTGATCAGAATGGAACAGGCAGGTGGGAAGCAAGTGCTGATCAGAATGGAACAGGCAGGTGGGAAGCAAGTGCTGATCAGAATAGAACAGTCATGTGGAAACCAAGTGGTGATCAGAATGGAACAGGCAGGTCAAAACCAAGTGGTGATCAGAATGGAACAGGCAGGTTGGAAGCAAGTGCTGATCAGAATAGAACAGGCATGTGGAAACCAAGTGGTGATCAGAATGGAACAGGCAGGTCGAAACACAGTGGTGATCAGAATTGAACAGGCAGGTTGGAAGCAAGTGGTGATCAGAATGGAACGGTCATGTGGAAACCAAGTGGTGATCAGAATGGAACAGGCAGGTCGAAACCAAGTGGTGATCAGAATGGAACATGGAGGTTGGAAGCAAGTGGTGATCAGAATAGAACAGGCATGTGGAAACCAAGTGGTGATCAGAATGGAACAGGCAGGTTGGAAGCAAGTGGTGATCAGAATAGAACAGGCATGTGGAAACCAAGTGGTGATCAGAATGGAACAGGCAGGTGGAAACCAAGTGGTGATCAGCATGGAACAGGCAGGTCGAAACCAAGTGGTGATCAGAATGGAACAGGCAGGTTGGAAGCAAGTGGTGATCAGAATGGAACGGTCATGTGGAAACCAAGTGGTGATCAGAATGAAACTGGCAGGTCGAAACCAAGTGGTGATCAGAATGGAACAGGCAGGTCGGAAGCAAGTGGTGATCAGAATAGAACAGGCATGTGGAAACCAAGTGGTGATCAGAATGGAACAGGCATGTGGAAACCAAGTGGTGATCAGAATGGAACAGGCAGGTGGAAACCAAGTGGTGATCAGAATGGAACAGGCAGGTGGAAACCAAGTGGTGATCAGAATGGAACAGGCAGGTTGGAAGCAAGTGGTGATCAGAATAGAACAGGCATGTGGAAACCAAGTGGTGATCAGAATGGAACAGGCAGGTGGAAACCAAGTGGTGATCAGAATGGAACAGGCAGGTGGAAACCAAGTGGTGATCAGAATGGAACAGGCATGTGCAAACCAAGTGGTGATCAGAATAGAACAGGCATGTGCAAACCAAGTGGTGATCAGAATGGAACAGGCAAGTCGAAACCAAGTGGTGATCAGAATGGAACAGGCAGGTTGGAAGCAAGTGGTGATCAGAATAGAACAGGCATGTGGAAACCAAGTGGTGATCAGAATGGAACAGGCATGTGGAAACCAAGTGGTGATCAGAATGGAACAGGCAGGTGGAAACAAAGTGGGGATCAGAATTGAACAGGCAGGTTGGAAGCAAGTGGTGATGAGAATGGAACAGGCATGTGGAAACCAAGTGGTGATCAGAATGGAACAGGCAGGTCGAAACCAAGTGGTGATCAGAATTGAACAGGCAGGTTGGAAGCAAGTGGTGATCAGAATAGAACAGGCATGTGGAAACCAAGTGGTGATCAGAATGGAACAGGCATTTGGAAACCAAGTGGTGATCAGAATGGAACAGGCAGGTGGAAACCAAGTGGTGATCAGAATGGAAAAGGCAGGTGGGAAGCAAGTGGTCATCAGAATTGAACAGACAGGTGGGAACCAAGTGGTGATCAGAATGGAACAGGCATGTGGAAACCAATTGGGGATCAGAATGGAACAGGCAGGTGGAAACCAAGTGGTGATCAGAATGGAACAGACAGGTGGGAACCAAGTGGTGATCAGAATAGAACAGGCAGGTGGAAACCAAGTGCTGATCAGAACTGTCCAGGCATGTGGAAACCAAGTGGTGATCAGAATAGAACAGGCATGTGGAAACCAAGTGGTGATCAGAATAGAACAGGCATGTGGAAACCAAGTGGTGATCAGAATGGAACAGGCAGGTCGAAACCAAGTAATGATCAGAATGGAACAGGCAGGTTGGAAGCAAGTGCTGATCAGAATAGAACAGCCATGTGGAAACCAAGTGGTGATCAGAATGGAACAGGCAGGTGGAAACCAAGTGGTGATCAGAATGGAACAGGCAGGTGGAAACCAAGTGGTGATCAGAATGGAACAGGCAGGTTGGAAGCAAGTGCTGATCAGAATAGAACAGGCATGTGGAAACCAAGTGGTGATCAGAATGGAACAGGCATGTGGAAACCAAGTGGTGATCAGAATGGAACAGGCAGGTGGAAACCAAGTGTTGATCAGAATGGAACAGGCAGGTCGAAACCAAGTGGTGATCAGAATAGAACAGGCATGTGCAAACCAAGTGGTGATCAGAATGGAACAGGCAGGTCAAAACCAAGTGGTGATCAGAATGGAACAGGCAGGTTGGAAGCAAGTGGTGATCAGAATAGAACAGGCATGTGGAAACCAAGTGGTGATCAGAATGGAACAGGCATGTGGAAACCAAGTGGTGATCAGAATGGAACAGGCAGGTGGAAACCAAGTGGGGATCAGAATTGAACAGGCAGGTTGGAAGCAATTGGTGATCAGAATGGAACAGGCATGTGGAAACCAAGTGGTGATCAGAATGGAACAGGCAGGTCGAAACCAAGTGGTGATCAGAATTGAACAGGCAGGTTGGAAGCAAGTGGTGATCAGAATAGAACAGGCATGTGGAAACCAAGTGGTGATCAGAATGGAACAGGCATTTGGAAACCAAGTGGTGATCAGAATGGAACAGGCAGGTGGAAACCAAGTGGTGATCAGAATGGAAAAGGCAGGTGGGAAGCAAGTGGTGATCAGAATTGAACAGACAGGTGGGAACCAAGTGGTGATCAGAATGGAACAGGCATGTGGAAACCAATTGGGGATCAGAATGGAACAGGCAGGTGGAAAACCACGTGGTGATCAGAATGGAACAGACAGGTGGGAACCAAGTGGTGATCAGAATAGAACAGGCAGGTGGAAACCAAGTGCTGATCAGAACTGTCCAGGCATGTGGAAACCAAGTGGTGATCAGAATGGAACAGGCATGTGGAAACCAAGTGCTGATCAGAATGGAACAGGCATTTGGAAACCAAGTGGTGATCAGAATGGAACAGGCAGGTGGAAACCAAGTGGTGATCAGAATGGAAAAGGCAGGTGGGAAGCAAGTGGTGATCAGAATTGAACAGACAGGTGGGAACCAAGTGGTGATCAGAATGGAACAGGCATGTGGAAACTAATTGGGGATCAGAATGGAACAGGCAGGTGGAAACCAAGTGGTGATCAGAATGGAACAGACAGGTGGGAACCAAGTGGTGATCAGAATAGAACAGGCAGGTGGAAACCAAGTGCTGATCAGAACTGTCCAGGCATGTGGAAACCAAGTGGTGATCAGAATGGAACAGGCATGTGGAAACCAAGTGGTGATCAGAATGGAACAGGCAGGTCGAAACCAAGTAATGATCAGAATGGAACAGGCAGGTTGGAAGCAAGTGCTGATCAGAATAGAACAGGCATGTGGAAACCAAGTGGTGATCAGAATGGAACAGGCAGGTGGAAACCAAGTGGTGATCAGAATGGAACAGGCAGGTGGAAACCAAGTGGTGATCAGAATGGAACAGGCAGGTTGGAAGCAAGTGGTGATCAGAATAGAACAGGCATGTGGAAACCAAGTGGTGATCAGAATGGAACAGGCAGGTCGAAACCAAGTGGTGATCAGAATGGAACAGGCAGGTTGGAAGCAAGTGGTGATCAGAATGGAACGGTCATGTGGAAACCAAGTGGTGATCAGAATGGAACAGGCAGGTCGAAACCAAGTAGTGATCAGAATGGAACAGGCAGGTTGGAAGCAAGTGGTGATCAGAATAGAACAGGCATGTGGAAACCAAGTGGTGATCAGAATGGAACAGGCATGTGGAAACCAAGTGGTGATCAGAATGGAACAGGCAGGTCGAAACCAAGTGGTGATCAGAATGGAACAGGCAGGTGGAAACGAAGTGGTGATCAGAATGGAACAGGCAGGTCGAAACCAAGTGGTGATCAGAATGGAACAGGCAGGTGGAAACCAAGTGGTGATCAGAATGGAATAGGCAGGTTGAAAACAAGTGCTGATCAGAATGGAACAGGCAGGTGGGAAGCAAGTGCTGATCAGAATGGAACAGGCAGGTGGGAAGCAAGTGCTGATCAGAATAGAACAGTCATGTGGAAACCAAGTGGTGATCAGAATGGAACAGGCAGGTCAAAACCAAGTGGTGATCAGAATGGAACAGGCAGGTTGGAAGCAAGTGCTGATCAGAATAGAACAGGCATGTGGAAACCAAGTGGTGATCAGAATGGAACAGGCAGGTCGAAACACAGTGGTGATCAGAATTGAACAGGCAGGTTGGAAGCAAGTGGTGATCAGAATGGAACGGTCATGTGGAAACCAAGTGGTGATCAGAATGGAACAGGCAGGTCGAAACCAAGTGGTGATCAGAATGGAACATGGAGGTTGGAAGCAAGTGGTGATCAGAATAGAACAGGCATGTGGAAACCAAGTGGTGATCAGAATGGAACAGGCAGGTTGGAAGCAAGTGGTGATCAGAATAGAACAGGCATGTGGAAACCAAGTGGTGATCAGAATGGAACAGGCAGGTGGAAACCAAGTGGTGATCAGCATGGAACAGGCAGGTCGAAACCAAGTGGTGATCAGAATGGAACAGGCAGGTTGGAAGCAAGTGGTGATCAGAATGGAACGGTCATGTGGAAACCAAGTGGTGATCAGAATGAAACTGGCAGGTCGAAACCAAGTGGTGATCAGAATGGAACAGGCAGGTCGGAAGCAAGTGGTGATCAGAATAGAACAGGCATGTGGAAACCAAGTGGTGATCAGAATGGAACAGGCATGTGGAAACCAAGTGGTGATCAGAATGGAACAGGCAGGTGGAAACCAAGTGGTGATCAGAATGGAACAGGCAGGTGGAAACCAAGTGGTGATCAGAATGGAACAGGCAGGTTGGAAGCAAGTGGTGATCAGAATAGAACAGGCATGTGGAAACCAAGTGGTGATCAGAATGGAACAGGCAGGTGGAAACCAAGTGGTGATCAGAATGGAACAGGCAGGTGGAAACCAAGTGGTGATCAGAATGGAACAGGCATGTGCAAACCAAGTGGTGATCAGAATAGAACAGGCATGTGCAAACCAAGTGGTGATCAGAATGGAACAGGCAAGTCGAAACCAAGTGGTGATCAGAATGGAACAGGCAGGTTGGAAGCAAGTGGTGATCAGAATAGAACAGGCATGTGGAAACCAAGTGGTGATCAGAATGGAACAGGCATGTGGAAACCAAGTGGTGATCAGAATGGAACAGGCAGGTGGAAACAAAGTGGGGATCAGAATTGAACAGGCAGGTTGGAAGCAAGTGGTGATGAGAATGGAACAGGCATGTGGAAACCAAGTGGTGATCAGAATGGAACAGGCAGGTCGAAACCAAGTGGTGATCAGAATTGAACAGGCAGGTTGGAAGCAAGTGGTGATCAGAATAGAACAGGCATGTGGAAACCAAGTGGTGATCAGAATGGAACAGGCATTTGGAAACCAAGTGGTGATCAGAATGGAACAGGCAGGTGGAAACCAAGTGGTGATCAGAATGGAAAAGGCAGGTGGGAAGCAAGTGGTCATCAGAATTGAACAGACAGGTGGGAACCAAGTGGTGATCAGAATGGAACAGGCATGTGGAAACCAATTGGGGATCAGAATGGAACAGGCAGGTGGAAACCAAGTGGTGATCAGAATGGAACAGACAGGTGGGAACCAAGTGGTGATCAGAATAGAACAGGCAGGTGGAAACCAAGTGCTGATCAGAACTGTCCAGGCATGTGGAAACCAAGTGGTGATCAGAATAGAACAGGCATGTGGAAACCAAGTGGTGATCAGAATAGAACAGGCATGTGGAAACCAAGTGGTGATCAGAATGGAACAGGCAGGTCGAAACCAAGTAATGATCAGAATGGAACAGGCAGGTTGGAAGCAAGTGCTGATCAGAATAGAACAGCCATGTGGAAACCAAGTGGTGATCAGAATGGAACAGGCAGGTGGAAACCAAGTGGTGATCAGAATGGAACAGGCAGGTGGAAACCAAGTGGTGATCAGAATGGAACAGGCAGGTTGGAAGCAAGTGCTGATCAGAATAGAACAGGCATGTGGAAACCAAGTGGTGATCAGAATGGAACAGGCATGTGGAAACCAAGTGGTGATCAGAATGGAACAGGCAGGTGGAAACCAAGTGTTGATCAGAATGGAACAGGCAGGTCGAAACCAAGTGGTGATCAGAATAGAACAGGCATGTGCAAACCAAGTGGTGATCAGAATGGAACAGGCAGGTCAAAACCAAGTGGTGATCAGAATGGAACAGGCAGGTTGGAAGCAAGTGGTGATCAGAATAGAACAGGCATGTGGAAACCAAGTGGTGATCAGAATGGAACAGGCATGTGGAAACCAAGTGGTGATCAGAATGGAACAGGCAGGTGGAAACCAAGTGGGGATCAGAATTGAACAGGCAGGTTGGAAGCAATTGGTGATCAGAATGGAACAGGCATGTGGAAACCAAGTGGTGATCAGAATGGAACAGGCAGGTCGAAACCAAGTGGTGATCAGAATTGAACAGGCAGGTTGGAAGCAAGTGGTGATCAGAATAGAACAGGCATGTGGAAACCAAGTGGTGATCAGAATGGAACAGGCATTTGGAAACCAAGTGGTGATCAGAATGGAACAGGCAGGTGGAAACCAAGTGGTGATCAGAATGGAAAAGGCAGGTGGGAAGCAAGTGGTGATCAGAATTGAACAGACAGGTGGGAACCAAGTGGTGATCAGAATGGAACAGGCATGTGGAAACCAATTGGGGATCAGAATGGAACAGGCAGGTGGAAAACCACGTGGTGATCAGAATGGAACAGACAGGTGGGAACCAAGTGGTGATCAGAATAGAACAGGCAGGTGGAAACCAAGTGCTGATCAGAACTGTCCAGGCATGTGGAAACCAAGTGGTGATCAGAATGGAACAGGCATGTGGAAACCAAGTGCTGATCAGAATGGAACAGGCATTTGGAAACCAAGTGGTGATCAGAATGGAACAGGCAGGTGGAAACCAAGTGGTGATCAGAATGGAAAAGGCAGGTGGGAAGCAAGTGGTGATCAGAATTGAACAGACAGGTGGGAACCAAGTGGTGATCAGAATGGAACAGGCATGTGGAAACTAATTGGGGATCAGAATGGAACAGGCAGGTGGAAACCAAGTGGTGATCAGAATGGAACAGACAGGTGGGAACCAAGTGGTGATCAGAATAGAACAGGCAGGTGGAAACCAAGTGCTGATCAGAACTGTCCAGGCATGTGGAAACCAAGTGGTGATCAGAATGGAACAGGCAGGTGGAAACCAAGTGGTGATCAGAATGGAACAGGCAGGTCGAAACCAAGTGGTGATCAGAATAGAACAGGCATGTGCAAACCAAGTGGTGATCAGAATGGAACAGGCAGGTCGAAACCAAGTGGTGATCAGAATGGAACAGGCAGGTTGGAAGCAAGTGGTGATCAGAATAGAACAGGCATGTGGAAACCAAGTGGTGATCAGAATGGAACAGGCATGTGGAAACCAAGTGGTGATCAGAATGGAACAGGCAGGTGGAAACCAAGTGGGGATCAGAATTGAACAGGCAGGTTGGAAGCATGTGGTGATCAGAATGGAACAGGCATGTGGAAACCAAGTGGTGATCAGAATGGAACAGGCAGGTCGAAACCAAGTGGTGATCAGAATTGAACAGGCAGGTTGGAAGCAAGTGGTGATCAGAATAGAACAGGCATGTGGAAACCAAGTGGTGATCTGAATGGAACAGGCATTTGGAAACCAAGTGGTGATCAGAATGGAACAGGCAGGTGGAAACCAAGTGGTGATCAGAATGGAAAAGGCAGGTGGGAAGCAAGTGGTGATCAGAATTTCACAGACAGGTGGGAACCAAGTGGTGATCAGAATGGAACAGGCATGTGGAAACCAATTGGGGATCGGAATGGAACAGGCAGGTGGAAACCAAGTGGTGATCAGAATGGAACAGACAGGTGGGAACCAAGTGGTGATCAGAATAGAACAGGCAGGTGGAAACCAAGTGGTGATCAGAATGGAACAGGCATGTGGAAACCAAGTGGTGATCAGAATGGAACAGGCAGGTGGAAACCAAGTGGTGATCAGAATGGAACAGGCAGGTCGAAACCAAGTGGTGATCAGAATAGAACAGGCATGTGCAAACCAAGTGGTGATCAGAATGGAACAGGCAGGTCGAAACCAAGTGGTGATCAGAATGGAACAGGCAGGTTGGAAGCAAGTGGTGATCAGAATAGAACAGGCATGTGGAAACCAAGTGGTGATCAGAATGGAACAGGCATGTGGAAACCAAGTGGTGATCAGAATGGAACAGGCAGGTGGAAACCAAGTGGGGATCAGAATTGAACAGGCAGGTTGGAAGCAAGTGGTGATCAGAATGGAACAGGCATGTGGAAACCAAGTGGTGATCAGAATGGAACAGGCAGGTCGAAACCAAGTGGTGATCAGAATTGAACAGGCAGGTTGGAAGCAAGTGGTGATCAGAATAGAACAGGCATGTGGAAACCAAGTGGTGATCAGAATGGAACAGGCATTTGGAAACCAAGTGGTGATCAGAATGGAACAGGCAGGTGGAAACCAAGTGGTGATCAGAATGGAAAAGGCAGGTGGGAAGCAAGTGGTGATCAGAATTTAACAGACAGGTGGGAACCAAGTGGTGATCAGAATGGAACAGGCATGTGGAAACCAATTGGGGATCAGAATGGAACAGGCAGGTGGAAACCAAGTGGTGATCAGAATGGAACAGACAGGTGGGAACCAAGTGGTGATCAGAATAGAACAGGCAGGTGGAAACCAAGTGCTGATCAGAACTGTCCAGGCATGTGGAAACCAAGTGGTGATCAGAATGGAACAGGCATGTGGAAACCAAGTGGTGATCAGAATAGAACAGGCATGTGGAAACCAAGTGGTGATCAGAATAGAACAGGCATGTGGAAACCAAGTGGTGATCAGAATGGAACAGGCAGGTGGGAAGCAAGTGGTGATCAGAATGGAACAGGCAGGTGGAAACCAAGTGGTGATCAGAATGGAACAGGCAGGTGGAAACCAAGTGGTGATCAGAACTGTCCAGGCATGTGGAAACCAAGTGGTGATCAGAATGGAATAAGCATGTGGAAACCAAGTGGTGATCAGAATAGAACAGGCATGTGGAAACCAAGTGGTGATCAGAATGGAACAGGCAGGTTGGAAGCAAGTGGTGATCAGAATACAACAGGCATGTGGAAACCAAGTGGTGATCAGAATGGAACAGGCATGTGGAAACCAAGTGGTGATCAGAATGGAACAGACAAGTGGGAACCAAGTGGTGATCAGAATGGAACAGGCAGGTGGAAACCAAGTGGTGATCAGAATGGAACAGGCAGGTGGAAACCAAGTGCTGATCAGAACTGTCCAGGCATGTGGAAACCAAGTGGTGATCAGAATGGAACAGGCAGGTGGAAACCAAGTGGTGATCAGAATGGAACAGGCATGTGGAAACCAAGTGGTGATCAGAATGGAACAGGCAGGTGGAAACCAAGTGGTGATCAGAATGGAACAGGCAGGTGGGAAGCAAGTGCTGATCAGAATAGAACAGGCATGTGGAAACCAAGTGGTGATCAGAATGGAACAGGCAGGTTGGAAGCAAGTACTGATCCGAATAGAACAGGCATGTGGAAACCAAGTGGTGATCAGAATGGAACAGGCAGGTCGAAACCAAGTGGTGATCAGAATTGAACAGGCAGGTTGGAAGCAAGTGGTGATCAGAATGGAACGGTCATGTGGAAACCAAGTGGTGATCAGAATGGAACAGGCAGGTGGAAACCAAGTGGTGATCAGAATGGAACAGGCAGGTCGAAACCAAGTGGTGATCAGAATGGAACAGGCAGGTCGAGACCAAGTGGTGATCAGAATAGAACAGGCATGTGGAAACCAAGTGGTGATCAGAATGGAACAGGCAGGTCGAAACCAAGTGGTGATCAGAATGGAACAGGCAGGTCGGAAGCAAGTGGTGATCAGAATGGAACGGTCATGTGGAAACCAAGTGGTGATCAGAATGGAACAGGCAGGTCGAAACCAAGTGGTGATCAGAATTGAACAGGCAGGTTGGAAGCAAGTGGTGATCAGAATGGAACGGTCATGTGGAAACCAAGTGGTGATCAGAATGGAACTGGCAGGTCGAAACCAAGTGGTGATCAGAATGGAACAGGCAGGTCGGAAGCAAGTGGTGATCAGAATAGAACAGGCATGTGGAAACCAAGTGGTGATCAGAATGGAACAGGCAGGTCGAAACCAAGTGGTGATCAGAATGGAACAGGCAGGTGGAAACCAAGTGGTGATCAGAATGGAACAGGCAGGTGGTAACCAAGTGGTGATCAGAATGGAACAGGCAGGTTGGAAGCAAGTGGTGATCAGAATAGAACAGGCATGTGGAAACCAAGTGGTGATCAGAATGGAACAGGCATGTGGAAACCAAGTGGTGATCAGAATGGAACAGGCAGGTGGAAACCAAGTGGTGATCAGAATGGAACAGGCAGGTCGAGACCAAGTGGTGATCAGAATAGAACAGGCATGTGCAAACCAAGTGGTGATCAGAATGGAACAGGCAGGTCGAAACCAAGTGGTGATCAGAATGGAACAGGCAGGTTGGAAGCAAGTGGTGATCAGAATAGAACAGGCATGTGGAAACCAAGTGGTGATCAGAATGGAACAGGCATGTGGAAACAAAGTGGTGATCAGAATGGAACAGGCAGGTGGAAACCAAGTGGGGATCAGAATTGAACAGGCAGGTTGGAAGCAAGTGGTGATCAGAATGGAACAGGCATGTGGAAACCAAGTGGTGATCAGAATGGAACAGGCAGGTGGAAACCAAGTGGTGATCAGAATGGAACAGGCAGGTTGGAAGCAAGTGGTGATCAGAATAGAACAGGCATGTGGAAACCAAGTGGTGATCAGAATGGAACAGGCAGGTGGAAACCAAGTGGTGATCAGAATGGAACAGGCAGGTGGAAACCAAGTGGTGATCAGAATGGAACAGGCAGGTTGGAAGCAAGTGGTGATCAGAATAGAACAGGCATGTGGAAACCAAGTGGTGATCAGAATGGAACAGGCATGTGGAAACCAAGTGGTGATCAGAATGGAACAGGCAGGTCGAAACCAAGTGGTGATCAGAATTGAACAGGCAGGTTGGAAGCAAGTGGTGATCAGAATAGAACAGGCATGTGGAAACCAAGTGGTGATCAGAATGGAACAGGCAGGTGGAAACCAAGTGGTGATCAGAATGGAACAGGCAGGTGGGAAGCAAGTGGTGATCAGAATGGAACAGGCATGTGGAAACCAAGTGGTGATCAGAATGGAACAGGCAGGTGGAAACCAAGTGGTGATCAGAACTGTCCAGGCATGTGGAAACCAAGTGGTGATCAGAATGGAATAGGCATGTGGAAACCAAGTGGTGATCAGAATAGAACAGGCATGTGGAAACCAAGTGGTGATCAGAATGGAACAGGCAGGTTGGAAGCAAGTGGTGATCAGAATAGAACAGGCATGTGGAAACCAAGTGGTGATCAGAATGGAACAGGCATGTGGAAACCAAGTGGTGATCAGAATGGAACAGACAAGTGGGAACCAAGTGGTGATCAGAATGGAACAGGCAGGTGGAAACCAAGTGGTGATCAGAATGGAACAGGCAGGTGGAAACCAAGTGCTGATCAGAACTGTCCAGGCATGTGGAAACCAAGTGGTGATCAGAATGGAACAGGCAGGTGGAAACCAAGTGGTGATCAGAATGGAACAGGCATGTGGAAACCAAGTGGTGATCAGAATGGAACAGGCAGGTGGAAACCAAGTGGTGATCAGAATGGAACAGGCAGGTGGGAAGCAAGTGCTGATCCGAATAGAACAGGCATGTGGAAACCAAGTGGTGATCAGAATGGAACAGGCAGGTCGAAACCAAGTGGTGATCAGAATTGAACAGGCAGGTTGGAAGCAAGTGGTGATCAGAATGGAACGGTCATGTGGAAACCAAGTGGTGATCAGAATGGAACAGGCAGGTGGAAACCAAGTGGTGATCAGAATGGAACAGGCAGGTTGGAAGCAAGTGCTGATCAGAATAGAATAGGCATGTGGAAACCAAGTGGTGATCAGAATGGAACAGGCAGGTGGAAACCAAGTGGTGATCAGAATGGAACAGGCAGGTGGAAACCAAGTGGTGATCAGAATGGAACAGGCAGGTTGGAAGCAAGTGGTGATCAGAATAGAACAGGCATGTGGAAACCAAGTGGTGATCAGAATGGAACAGGCAGGTTGGAAGCAAGTGCTGATCCGAATAGAACAGGCATGTGGAAACCAAGTGGTGATCAGAATGGAACAGGCAGGTCGAAACCAAGTGGTGATCAGAATTGAACAGGCAGGTTGGAAGCAAGTGGTGATCAGAATGGAACGGTCATGTGGAAACCAAGTGGTGATCAGAATGGAACAGGCATGTCGAAACCAAGTGGTGATCAGAATGGAACAGGCAGGTTGGAAGCAAGTGCTGATCAGAATGGAACGGTCATGTGGAAACCAATTGGTGATCAGAATGGAACAGGCATGTCGAAACCAAGTGGTGATCAGAATGGAACAGGCAGGTGGAAACCAAGTGGTGATCAGAATGGAACAGGCAGGTCGAAACCAAGTGGTGATCAGAATGGAACAGGCAGGTTGGAAGCAAGTGGTGATCAGAATAGAACAGGCATGTGGAAACCAAGTGGTGATCAGAATGGAACAGGCAGGTGGAAACCAAATGGTGATCAGAATGGAACAGGCAGGTCGAAACCAAGTGGTGATCAGAATGGAACAGGCAGGTTGGAAGCAACTGGTGATCAGAATGGAACGGTCATGTGGAAACCAAGTGGTGATCAGAATGGAACTGGCAGGTCGAAACCAAGTGGTGATCAGAATGGAACAGGCAGGTCGGAAGCAAGTGGTGATCAGAATAGAACAGGCATGTGGAAACCAAGTGGTGATCAGAATGGAACAGGCATGTGGAAACCAAGTGGTGATCAGAATGGAACAGGCAGGTGGAAACCAAGTGGTGATCAGAATGGAACAGGCAGGTGGAAACCAAGTGGTGATCAGAATGGAACAGGCAGGTTGGAAGCAAGTGGTGATCAGAATAGAACAGGCATGTGGAAACCAAGTGGTGATCAGAATGGAACAGGCATGTGGAAACCAAGTGGTGATCAGAATGGAACAGGCAGGTGGAAACCAAGTGGTGATCAGAATGGAACAGGCAGGTCGAAACCAAGTGGTGATCAGAATAGAACAGGCATGTGCAAACCAAGTGGTGATCAGAATGGAACAGGCAGGTCGAAACCAAGTGGTGATCAGAATGGAACAGGCAGGTTCGAAGCAAGTGGTGATCAGAATAGAACAGGCATGTGGAAACCAAGTTGTGATCAGAATGGAACAGGCATGTGGAAACCAAGTGGTGATCAGAATGGAACAGGCAGGTGGAAACCAAGTGGGGATCAGAATTGAACAGGCAGGTTGGAAGCAAGTGGTGATCAGAATGGAACAGGCATGTGGAAACCAAGTGGTGATCAGAATGGAACAGGCAGGTGGAAACCAAGTGGTGATCAGAATGGAACAGGCAGGTCGAAACCAAGTGGTGATCAGAATAGAACAAGCATCTGGAAACCAAGTGGTGATCAGAATGGAACAGGCAGGTGGAAACCAAGTGGTGATCAGAATGGAACAGGCAGGTGGAAACCAAGTGGTGATCAGAATGGAACAGGCAGGTGGAAACCAAGTGGTGATCAGAATGGAACAGGCAGGTTGGAAGCAAGTGGTGATCAGAATAGAACAGGCATGTGGAAACCAAGTGGTGATCAGAATGGAACAGGCATGTGGAAACCAAGTGGTGATCAGAATGGAACAGGCAGGTCGAAACCAAGTGGTGATCAGAATTGTACAGGCAGGTTGGAAGCAAGTGGTGATCAGAATAGAACAGGCATGTGGAAACCAAGTGGTGATCAGAATGGAACAGGCATTTGGAAACCAAGTGGTGATCAGAATGGAACAGGCAGGTGGAAACCAAGTGGTGATCAGAATGGAACAGGCAGGTGGGAAGCAAGTGGTGATCAGAATTGAACAGACAGGTGGGAACCAAGTGGTGATCAGAATGGAACAGGCATGTGGAAACCAATTGGGGATCAGAATGGAACAGGCAGGTGGAAACCAAGTGGTGATCAGAATGGAACAGACAGGTGGGAACCAAGTTGTGATCAGAATAGAACAGGCAGGTGGAAACCAAATGCTGATCAGAACTGTCCAGGCCTGTGGAAACCAAGTGGTGATCAGAATGGAACAGGCATGTGGAAACCAAGTGGTGATCAGAATAGAACAGGCATGTGGAAACCAAGTGGTGATCAGAATAGAACAGGCATGTGGAAACCAAGTGGTGATCAGAATGGAACCGGCAGGTCGAAACCAAGTAATGATCAGAATGGAACAGGCAGGTTGGAAGCAAGTGGTGATCAGAATAGAACAGGCATGTGGAAACCAAGTGGTGATCAGAATGGAACAGGCATGTGGAAACCAAGTGGTGATCAGAATGGAACAGGCAGGTGGGAAGCAAGTGGTGATCAGAATGGAACAGGCAGGTGGAAACCAAGTGGTGATCAGAATGGAACAGGCAGGTGGAAAACAAGTGGTGATCAGAACTGTCCAGGCATGTGGAAACCAAGTGGTGATCAGAATGGAATAGGCATGTGGAAACCAAGTGGTGATCAGAATAGAACAGGCATGTGGAAACCAAGTGGTGATCAGAATGGAACAGGCAGGTTGGAAGCAAGTGGTGATCAGAATAGAACAGGCATGTGGAAACCAAGTGGTGATCAGAATGGAACAGGCATGTGGAAACCAAGTGGTGATCAGAATGGAACAGACAAGTGGGAACCAAGTGGTGATCAGAATGGAACAGACAGGTGGAAACCAAGTGCTGATCAGAACTGTCCAGGCATGTGGAAACCAAGTGGTGATCAGAATGGAACAGGCAGGTGGAAACCAAGTGGTGATCAGAATGGAACAGACAGGTGGAAACCAAGTGCTGATCAGAACTGTCCAGGCATGTGGAAACCAAGTGGTGATCAGAATGGAACAGGCAGGTGGAAACCAAGTGGTGATCAGAATGGAACAGGCATGTGGAAACCAAGTGGTGATCAGAATGGAACAGGCAGGTGGAAACCACGTGGTGATCAGAATGGAACAGGCAGGTGGGAAGCAAGTGCTGATCAGAATAGAACAGGCATGTGGAAACCAAGTGGTGATCAGAATGGAACAGGCATGTGGAAACCAAGTGGTGATCAGAATGGAACAGGCAGGTGTAAACCAAGTGTTGATCAGAATGGAACAGGCAGGTGGGAAGCAAGTGGTGATCAGAATAGAACAGGCATGTGGAAACCAAGTGCTGATCAGAACTGTCCAGGCATGTGGAAACCAAGTGGTGATCAGAATGGAACAGGCATGTGGAAACCAAGTGGTGATCAGAATGGAACAGGCAGGTGGAAACCAAGTGGTGATCAGAATGGAACAGGCAGGTGGGAAGCAAGTGCTGGTCAGAATAGAACAGGCATGTGGAAACCAAGTGGTAATCAGAATGGAACAGGCATGTGGAAACCAAGTGGTGATCAGAATGGAACAGGCAGGTGGAAACCAAGTGTTGATCAGAATGGAACAGGCAGGTGGGAAGCAAGTGGTGATCAGAATAGAACAGGCATGTGGAAACCAAGTGCTGATCAGAACTGTCCAGGCATGTGCAAACCAAGTGGTGATCAGAATGGAATAGGCATGTGGAAACCAAGTGGCGATCAGAACTGTCCAGGCATGTGGAAACCAAGTGGTGATCAGAATGGAACAGGCATGTGGAAATCAAGTGGTGATCAGAATGGAACAGGCAGGTGGAAACCAAGTGCTGCTCAGAACTGTCCAGGCATGTGAAAACCAACTTGGGATCAGAATGGAACAGGCAGGTGGAAAGCAAGTGGTGATCAGAATGGAACAGGCAGGTGGAAACCAAGTGGTGATCAGAATGGAACAGGCAGGTGGAAACCAAGGGCTGATCAGAACTGTCCAGGCATGTGGAAACCTAGTGGTAATCAGATTGGAACAGGCAGGTGGGAAGCAAGTGGTGATCAGAATAGAACAGGCATGTGGAAACCAAGTGGTGATCAGAAGTGGTTTCTCGTCTGCCAGGATGTGATAAACCATGAAGATGGTTAAAAATGTGTTTACGTAACGATGAAGGCAGATAAGGTCGAGGGTAACCTTTTTTATGTCACATAAGAAAGTCGAATATCCGAAAGGGATAGGTAAACTTTCAAGTTGTATGAAGTATCTTCCTTGACTTGCAAAAGTGTAGAGTCTTTCTTTTTCCTCGGCGATAGTCTTGTAGCTTAAACTTTCCGTATTTATTGAGGATATGGAAGTACGGGAAAGTGCATCTGCAATAATATTTTCTTCACTTCTTATATATTGTAGGTCTGAAGTAAATTGTGAAATGTAGTCAAGATGTCATCTCCCATGTGACAAATATTTGTCGGGCGTGCTGTAGAGGGCATAAGTGAGTGGCTTATGATCAATATATACCGTGAATTCGCGTCCCTGTAAAATATAAAGGAAATGTCGAATAGCCTAAATAGATAGCGAGAAGTTTTCTCGAAAATGTGCTGCATTTCATCTTGCTGTTAATACATTGTCGATATACACGAAAGTGAAAGTTAAACCTCTTAATACTTCATTTATCAACCTTTCGAAAGACTGGGCCGCGTTTCTTAGAACAAACGGCATTCTGGTGAATTCGAATAAATCGCAAAAAGGTGGTGACAGCAGTCTCTGGTATATTACTTTCTTCGACGGGGATTTGGTAATACGCCTTGATTAAATCAAGTTTGGTGAAAATGTTCATACCCTGCAATTCTACCGCGGATCATGTATATGTGGGATAGAATAGCAACCTCGGACCGTTGACGCGTTTAATCGTCGAAAATCACCACATGGTCGCCAGGCAGAAGAATCTCATTTCGGTACCATGTGCAACGGGGATGAACACTGGCTCTTGGAAGGTCGAATTATTCCTAGCTGCAGCATGTGCTGAAATTCTTCCTTTGCCATCTTGTATTCTGCCGGCTGAGTCTTCGCGACGTCGAATGGTTCGGTTGTCCTGTCGTTTGAATGTGGTGCTTAACAGTGTGACAGTGTGTAGTGTCAGTATGTTTGAATGGGGTTGTAATCCCTGGAAATTTACGAAGAATTTCGCGAAAAATCTTGTCGTTCGTTAGTGCTGAGCTGATATTTGTTGAAAGACATTGGAAAGACGTTCCATGGGTTTGGGGTTGGGTTTCGTTGTCTATCAGTGTCTTGGTAGCCATGTTCACCGACAGGTTGAGATTTGTGACGAAGTCTGCTCCTAGTATAGCTATCTTCATATCTGCTTGTATAAAAATCCACGAAAAACTACGTCGGATAGCAAAATTTAACGTAAGTGATTTTCCACTGTATATGTTAATTTTTGTGCCGTTCGCTGCTTGCAGTTTATACAGTGCTGGTGTTAAATTATTCTTCTTTGTTGGAGGGATAACGCTGATTTCGGCACCTGTGTCGACTAAAAATCCATATCCGTGATGCAAGCCACGAATGTAAAATAGGTGACTTTTCTTCGAATATCCAGACGCAGTCGTCGCCATTTACTGGTCGGAATTTGCGTTCAGTGCTATGACTGTAGAATGTTTTATAGACTTTTTACTGAGCTGATTTCGCTGGTTCCCAAACATCATGAATTTAAGCGTTCTACTAAGCTGGCAGCTCGCCCACACCCTTTCACTGTGGAAACTGTTAGATGTAGCCGTCTCTTCTACTCCAGTAGCTTCTTGTCTCACACCTCTCGCCTGTGGAACTCCCTCCTCTTTTACCGTTTCCCTGATAGCTATAATCTCCAATTATTCAAATATAAGGTCAATCGACGTGTCCAGATGATTTGAACTGTCCCCTCTCCTTCTCTTCATCCTTTCCTCTATCACTCCTATTTGGTCTCATTCCAATTCTCTGTAACCCCTTGCTTGCTAGTGTCTTCCCGCCTTCCTTGGGGTGAAACGCTTAAAAAAAAAGAAAAAAAAAGCATTAGCACCAAATTTGTGATGATATCAACATATTCCGGCGGGATTTTGAACCGTGTCGGTTGCTACCCATGTTTCGACAGAAATGCCGCCTGTGATAACGCAGGATGTGTTCGGATCTCATTGACATGGCTTCCATTCATTCGGTAAGGTTAGCTATGTCCGACTGGAGTTGCTGGATTTGGTTCTTTTTTTTTTCTTTTTTTTACTTTAATCGGATTCTGAATGGCGTTGACGTTGTGTGTGCCTACGTTTTCGCAAATTTTGTCAGCGGTTTCTGCCAATTTATCCAGGTCGGCATGTTTTTAACTAAATTAATAAAAAAGACACCTTTTGATTGCATTGTGGCAGTTATCATAATGTGCATTTAAAACTTTTCAAAATTAGAATATTCATTCTAAATTAATATTCATGGATTCTAACATTGAAGTAGAAGAAAATAAGCCCCGTTTTTTGGCATATTGTTTTTATTTTAAGAATATGTTATGTTTATAGAGGCGGTAAATGTTAAATGATCAAAAATGTCGAAATAATAAAAAGTATGAATGTGTTAATGTAAGGTGGATTTCGATTGATTTCCAGTCGAAATTCTCTAAAAGTTTCTCTTTATTTGACGAGAGGAATGGGCAGAGACATTGTTAGAAGGGAAAAGCATTCTCTGATGGATCTTTCCATGCTGCATAAGGAGTCTTCTCGAGCCACACATCTTGCCTGTTAAGAAATTGTGGAGAGCCATGTTCACACACGTTTAGTGTTTGTAAAATAGTTTTCTTTTACTGGCCAAAAAGTGTCAGAAATAGTGGCTTCTTATCGATAGATAGATGTTCCAATCATCCATTTCTGTTCATATATATATATATATATATATATATATATATATATATATATATATATATAAGTGGACATTGAAGTCAGCATTCAGATGCGACAGACTGTTAAACGCAGTCCTCAGGCCAGACGATTGCGTCTAGCATGACACAGACTGTCGCCTCTGAGTGTTGACTTCAATGTCATATTTTATATTTACATACGCTCTATCTCTGATATTGAGCACTTTATCCCATAAATATAGCATACATTAAAACTATATTTCTTCATATATATATAAACAGAAATGAATGATTGGAACATCTAACCTACCGATAAGAAGCCAAGTGATATAACCACAACGCCACCATATTTATCACTTTAAATGCTATTTTTAGTGCATGCTCGTATTTGAGTAGATGTTCCGTTTATTTATTACACAGTATATATATATATATATATATATATATATATATATATATATATATATATGTGTGTGTGTGTGTGTGTGTGTGTGTGTGTATTCATTGAAAACGACAGACAAGGTGACTTTATTTAGTTTTTTATACAATTTCTTATGCGATCTAATTTTTTTTCGGATGATAAATTATATAAAAACTGTCCGAATGTTCTTTTTATCCGATCAACTTTGTTGTATCTATGCTTTATAAAATGTTTTCATTTTTTTTTTTTGTTTCAAAACACTGTCAAGATATTATGTCCATGTTCAAAGTTAATATTATTAAGTGTTGGTTTGTTTGTTTTTATTAATAAAGCTTCCATTATTTTTAACCTTTTTTTGCATGTAGATGATGCTATTATATTACTCTTGTCGATAATTATTTTCCGAATAGTGTCCAGTAGGTCTCCATGAATATTTAAATGAGATCCAATTGAGCTATTGCCAGTAAGGTGTAGAGTTAGTCTGTGTGTCAAACATGTTGTAGTGTGGCCTATATAATTGTTCACGAAATTTTGATTGATCAGGAATACAATTCCTTAATGGGCATTTAAATTCATAAATAATATTTACCCTATTTAATTTTGTTCTAAGAGGTAAATTATTATTTTTAACTATAAGTTTAGAGGTTTTAAATTTTTTATAATAAATAATTAATCTAATATATATATAATGTAGAATCAGATTTCTATTGTTTTAAATCTCAAATATCTGCAAGTTAAACACATAGAGGCTCCCAACAATATGACAACTGATTCATTCTTATGATGAGTTATGTACCTCTAAGTGATTTGAAAAGAATCTTTGTGTTATCGACTGGAATTTTCTTTAAAGGTTATTGTAAATTATGAGTTAATAAATGTTTATTAATCTCACTCTGCTTCGAAAGGTAGCATGCAAGACGTCTACTTATGGAGGTAGTGGTGTGTAGTGGATATAGGTAATTGATTTTTGACAAGTAACAGTCTTTGGTGGCTGACTGTCTGTCTATTTTAGGTCCATCTCTATCTCCCTCTTTTTATCCATTTCAAATTCTTCAGATTTCTCCATGCACGCCACAGAATAATTTCATTTAATCTGAATGACCCTTTAGTTGAGGATATCTTTCAGACAGATCATCAGGTTCAAATTTTTACCTCTTTTAAAATCGTTTCTCGGCCGACGGTTCTCCAACTAATCATCACAAAATACTTTTCTCCTCTCTTTTGATGGCATTGATGTTTGAAGCCAAAGAGACCGGCTCACATCTAACCATGTCCAGTCTCTTAATGTTGGTCCTCTCATTTATGTCAAACCAAAGAAAAATGCACATCAAGAATGAAAACGCATTTCAAATTTTGTCGAAGGAACAGCCAAAAACAATTAACTTTCCAATCATTTATATATATATGTATGTGTGTGCGTGTGTGTGTATGTGTGTGTGTGTAATGGTTAGAAGCTCGTTTCCAAGTGCACTAGCCTATTACGATCGCTCGCTAATCCCTGTTGCAGATACTTGCAGAGGTACATTTGTGTTTCTTCAATACCCACAGTGTCAACCTGTGGCTTATACTGCAACTATGCCGAGCTGACCTTTGTTACGGTTTCTTGAAGAAACCGTCTAATTCGGCCTGATCAACAATTGGAGCAGGGCCCCTATGACCACACTTTCGGCCTGTGCACTCGGCGTCTAAGCTCAAAATGTCACTCTCACTTTCTGCTATCGGGTTTGTTACATTGACTTACGCACAAATACCATTGGGAAAAGTGTGACTCTGTCTTCTCTCCCTATATATGGATTAAATAATAGGACTTGCATCTGGAAAAATCATTGTTAGTCTCAAAAAAATGTTAATGCAATATTCACTAGAAAAAAAATTCTTACAATTCAAATATGTTTCGATTTTAAATAATTCACGAAGGGTTGATAAACCGTAATAAAAGAAATCAAATCTCAACATTCTAACTCTAAGTATAAGCAAGTTTTTTTTTCTCCATTTTCCTTAAATCTTCCTCGTTACTCACAGCATCTTTCTGTAGAATCCCATTGCCATTGTCTCGGTTTTTTACCGTTCCATTCGATAGTAGGGGCTTCAGAATATCTTACTTTTTATTATGAACAAATACAGTTCTGTTTTACTTATTATTCTTTTAAAACTGAATTTATTTAAACTTGAATAAGATATTTTTAAGATGATGAATACATTTTTATTAAATATATTGTGGTCAACTGATTTGTGAAATGACCAAGTTACATGATGAACAGACTTTAATACTAACCTTATAGTATAATTATTCTTCTATGTTTCCTTTCAAGATATAAGCGATCATGGTTCTCCACAACTTCCTATTCTTTGTAGTTCTTAGTAAGGTTTGTCTTTTCACCGTCCCCTGCATTCTTTGAGCTGTCATCCATTTATGCAAGCTTGTTAAAATAAGTTACTGGCTGTTTTCATCTGCCGCTCTTGCTTCAATATGTCCTGTGAGTGTCAAATTCTCCAGTCTCTCTTTCCTCATCATGTGTCCTAGAAATTTTAATTCCTTTTTGTTTCCATTTTTCTTAAAACTTCCTTATTACTCATATGTTCAGTCTATGGTATTCTCAGTATCTTTCTGTAGAACCACCTTTTCGTTGCGTAAAGCATCTATTAGCATGTAAGAGGGCCAATGATATATAGTAGTTTACCATTTTTTTTCTTTGTTTCTAATGATATTTTCTTGTTTCTTAATATGTAATACTTTTTTCTTGTTTCTTATATATTTTCTTGTTTCTTAATACTTTGCTTAGCGTTTAGAAGACATATTTCGTTATTAAAATGCACCTTCTGATTTCGTTGTTACATTTTCCCTCATCTGTTCAAATACTTTCCGGATATTTAAATTCTCATATTTATTTGATTTTGGTGTTTTCGATTCGTAGTTTGCATATACAAACTGTACCTTCTGCTGACAACTATGGTTAAATATTTCTTCTCACTTCCGGTTACTACCTTCTCTCGGTGTTCCTGGAGTTTTCTTTTCTGTCTTTGCTATCAACACCATTCCATATCTCATGCTGTTAAGACTGTGTTCACAGTCCTGGGTATGACGATGAACTACGATGATCCGACAGCAAGTCCTCTGATCGGGAGGTTTTGAGGAGCATGAAACCCCTCTGAATTGATGTTGTTCACAGGTCTACGCTGACCCGGGGCCTTAGCACCTGTTAGAGTCCAAGCTATTAGAAGATAGGGACACCCACCACACAAAAACAAAACACTATGGAAGTACAAAAATACATTTTTATAGTAAAAATACCAGCAGTACATTTTTATATAAATTACCAATAATACTTACATACTAACAAATTGTATTGACTTCGCCTAAATCCGTTTAAAATACTACCAAACAGCCAACATAAAAACTTTCATGACATTAATCCCTATAATATTCGACAATTTCTTAAATCCATCTTTATTCCAAAATATAAATCCAACAAAACAACGCCAAACACACATCACCGCTTCTAGTAATTATGTACACACAAACATATATATGCACAAAAGCTGAGTATCATCTACCATGTAATTAGTTATGAAAGCAGAATAACATATCATTTTTATTACTTCCAAGCTTCCAAGAAAATTTAATTTTGGTATTAAATGACCCATAAGGAGTTGATATGCCGTTAAACAGAATGTGAATTAATCAACTGTGTCCACCAGTAATAAATCCTATTAGGACTTCTAGTTCTCTCAGGATCACCTTGCTATAAAGGTTGAATAAGTCTAGTGAGAAGAGGTATCCTTGTCTTATTCCCCTTTCTATTATTGTGTAGTTACTGAATTTATTTTCTATCCGTATTCAAGCGGTTTACTTCCAAAATCTTGATAGCAAAACGCACACTGCCTGATATTTTGTGAATCCGTTCAGGCTCATCTGATAAAGATCTATTTTCAAGAAGTCACAACGGCGTAAACATTTCTATCTGATTGCAATGAAGTGGAGATGAATGTTATGACTTTTGATAGAAAAGGTGATTTCTTGTCATTCTTGCCTGACAAGATATCAAATCTACAATGACAGATCCTCGACAAACTCCTTTACTTGTGCTGAAAGCAATTCCCATGATGTTGCTTCGATTTTATTCTCCTTATATAATTGGCCGAGAATAAACAAAGAGAGTTCATGTGAATAAAAATAAATGTTGTATTATTTAATGTATTTATAGTAAGGATAGATTAATTTTGAATTCAAAAGTGTTCGAAGGCCAAGGGTCCTTGCCCATAGGAAATGTATGCGCGGCGGGCGGGGTGTCGCAGTTAGCAACTAGGAAAGTGAAATCGGCGATTCGAATTTCTGTCGAGCTTGTTGCCGACATCAACTTGGAAAAGTGTATCGTCAACTAGCACGTACCCGCCAGCCACGGTTTAAATAAAAGGGTAGACTGTGCTCTCTTGCCATGATGTGGCAACTAGTCTAAGTGAAAAGAAAATCTGAAGTCCAGACCAGTTTAAAAATGGATGATCCCTGTCATGTTATCTACTCTAGGTACACCACTGCTGCTATGACTTCATTAACTATAGTAACCCTATATGACCCTAATGGGTTATGGGGGCTCATAATATAACGTGACGATATAACTGTTCATCAAATTTCCAGTGGAAAAGATGCGAATCAGTTGACGAGAGAAGTGGACTTTTAGAAGCATATGCCAGCGACAAAGACACATGTCTCCATTAGAACTTATATTCTTAGAACCATTTTGCTGCCATGAAAATATTGTTTTTTCCCCTCTGTATCTCTGCGTTGAAAATGTATTTCTTTGTAATTTTATTGAAATAAAAAATTCAACTCCTTTTTTTCTGGAGGTGGAGGTATTTCTTTCTTGGAAAAGAAATCCTTAACACAGATAAGAACTTTACATCCTAACAAAGTTGGTTAATTTGTTGACATCCTCAACTGTTTTTTTTTAATCAATATCACCCAATACGAGGCAGTAAAGTCACTAAGACACATGGGGGTTACAGGGTGTGGCTTTGTTTTGGCTTTTTTTGTTGGTTTTTTTTTTATTTTTTTTGTTGTTGTTTTTGTACCTTCTCCCGTGTATAGTCTTCCCTCCATTGCTATTAATTATCAAACTTCTTAGTTCGCACCTCTACCCCGACCGGTAGGGTTTAATCTGGTTCTTAATTTGCTTCATTAAATTATATATATATATATATATATATATATATATATATATATATATATATATATATATATATGAAGAAAAATATACGGAAAAAACAAACAAAAATCCTTATATGCAATTATGCTGTTTTAATGTATAAGGATTTTTGTTTCTGTATATTTTTCTTCATACTGTCGGATCTATATCCATATATTTGCTTACATATATATATATATATATATATATAAACAACACCTATGATTCCTCCATCACGGAGCATCTTATTAAAAACCCAAATTGTGCCGCTAACTTTAGTATTAACTTGTTTACCATCTTGAGTCGTTCTCACTCTCTAAATTGCAGATAAAGGTGTTGGAAATAATTTACGTTCCGTTGGAGAAATTAATGAAAAGTTTTAAAAGCACATACAATGGACAAAATGAGAATGAAAACTCGAAGTAAGACACATTAAGACAAGTCCAGTGCAAGGATCTCGTGCCTCCATCTATGATACGCCCCCTCCAATCTATGATACGCCCCCTCCAAACTATGATACGCCCCCACTCCAAACTATGATACGCCCCCATTCCAAACTATGATACGCCCCCACTCTACTACATTTCAAATTTTCATAAGGTTGTATTCATATACAAATTTTATTGTAAAAATAATGAATCATATGGAATTTTAGTGAACAATTCAAGTAAAAAAATTGAAAATAAATCCAATGTATCTAAATACAAATTAACAACATGTCATAATAGATCATTCCATCTTAAGTAAATCAACAGTTTTGCGGCAATTTTTGGCATCAACTTGGGATTTTACTTGTTAAAACGTTGAATACATTCAACATTATGATTAAAAAAAAGTAGTGAATTTTATAGTGTTTATTCGTAACTTAGCAACAGCAAGACAAATTCACGGATTTGGACAGAAAAAAAGTCCCCAGAATGACTTGAAAATCTACGAAAATTGTTCATCTTTTAATAGTCAGTTGTGCTTAGCTTAATTTGTCACGTATATAAATGACAAAAGACATGCTCATAAACAGGAGGCATAAAATCCAAAGACGGTATTCTAATATTACCTTGCTTTTTATACAAGGTCTCATGACTTGCTTAAGGGTTGTTGTACAGGACAGAAAGTAAAAGACGATGACAACAACAACAATAAATAGCGCTTGAGAAAGCGATGTAGAAGAATTTACTTTAATCAAAATAGATCTGAATTCAACACACTTTTGCCAAAGCTGAATGCTTTTTTTACGTGTACAGTAATCTTGACTTCTTTGGATGTGTTATCGTAAAAGGATCACTTCTTTCCTCGATCTTCAAAACTCCAAGATTCTTATTTCTTCAAAACTCTTGGAACTGATGCTGAACTCTAAAAACAGGAACCAATCTTTTGCCAAAAGTTTGATTGATGTTCCAAGGAGGTTCGGTAACTTTTCATCCAAGCTTGAAGTCGTAAAAGAGAATTATACGAAAATCCTTCCCGCACAGGTCACTCTCGAGGTCGACGAAGCGCATCTAAACAGAAGATGAAATGGAAGAAAAATGCCATTTATTTCATGTTATCCAGTTCATAAAATTCTTTTGAATAAAATAAAAATGTTAAAATCGATCTACGCAATAGATAGACTGCTTTTTATGCTACTGAATAAAATCTTGTGATTTTATGACTTAGCATTGTTAGTGCCGATTTGGGGGTGACGTGAGAGTGGAGATTTTTCGCGTCTGTTGCAGACTCACAGAAAGTCCATAAGCCTATATGGGAAAGGCATACTTTTTCAAATCGACTTCAGGAAAAAAAGATTCGACAGCCAAGGGTAACACTGGCTTTGTGAAACTGCTTCTTTCTTTTTTTTTTTTTTTTCCTCAACTTTCTTTTGAAAAGGAGGTTGCCTAATAAATATCGTACGTTCATGTCATCTATGATTCCTTTCCTGATGGTTTAATAAACATTAGAAGACCAGGATACCTTCCAGGGATTCCTTGTATCTTGTCGGTCAGAGGTTAATTCTGTCGTCTTTTTCTTTCTTTTTCAGATGTGTGGGTAAGGAACAACTATTCACATTAAATAGAAATAATTAACGAGCTTTATTTTCAAGGTCTATATACTTTGGTTCCCTCACCGGAAGACCTGTCCCTTCACTCATGATGAGTCCCTTTTTCTTTTGTATCTGCTCAGGGGTTATTCCCCTTGGATCACTGTATTAATGTATTACCACAATCTCCCTTTCTAGGTCGGGGAGACATTGATTGTATCTACATGTTCAGTCTTTTGGGTTCAATCACCGCTCTTCCTGATCTTGTCCTGAGAGTGTATTCTGGACTAAGTGTTCTTTGGTTCGATGATAAAGATGGTGTGTGTGTGTCTGTGTGTGTCACTGACGCACTCTCCATCGGAATCAAATGGCGCCTATTTCGTCTTATAGTCTCATTAGGCCCTTTGATCGTGATGCTGTTTTGTTTGCCACAGTTCCAGTGACTTTTGGCAGCAGTTACCCACACTTGTTTCCCTGGTAAAAGGTGCTGAAATCAGATCCTCTGTTTTTCCTTCGATCTGATAGCCGTGTTGTGTCCACTAAAATATCAAAAACAATATTTATAAACCAATCACACTCAAGAAAACACTTACATCTTAAAACACACCAATAAAATCATAGAATACAAATCAGAATGTTTGTTATATTAGTCATCATTATTTTTAGGTAGATACTGACCAAATATCGTACGGACGTAGTAGAAGACATACCACGTGTCCTTTTAGAGCCAATTAGGAATAAATAAATAATTTAATTCTGGAGCCGATTTTGTTGCGAAAAAGTGTATAAAAACATACGAAATGCGTTCCCAAACAGGATTGACACACAGCTGTCACCAAACTCCACGCAACTCTCGCTTATGATCTTCACGACCTCAAAAGCGACAGCGTTAACAAACTTCAGACTACGGCATCAACGCCAACAGTAAGAAACAATTTCTAATTATCTTGTGTCCGCATTACTATGAACCATGCACACACGTGTTGACTTTTTCACACAGACACACATATAACATTTTATTGTTTCTCACACAAAGAGAGTTTATATTTTATTTCAGAATTTTATTAACACAAACAAAAAGACATTACTTTCCAATCTAAGACCAATTGCTTGTGTTCTTGTCGTTATATTAAATTAATATTCATTTGTCTACGTTGTCTTTTCTACTGAATTTTATTCTTTCACTGAAAATCGTGTGATTATTCTAGACGGCCAAATTACGAGCGACCCCGTAATAATATTTTGTTAATGTATCGAATCCCTACACTCCAAATTTTAACATTCAACGAAAAACGGAGTAGAAGGATTGCTACAGTAGCATCGTGTGGTAGTGCTGGGTCCAGTTGCATTGGATGAGTTGGTACTGTAGTGCGCAACCTGATCCCCCATCAGCAACTGAGCTGGGCTAATTCTATTCTGTAGTGGCGTTAATCTATATGCCAGCAAGGCAAGGCATGGTGATAAGGAACGTTGAATGAACCCAAAAGAGTGAAGTTGGAAAATCAATGCTCCCCGACTTTAAAAAGGGAGATGTGGTGGTACATTAATACGGTGGTCTAAGGGGAATAACCCTGAGCAGACACAAAGGAAAAAGGAACTCTTCGTGAGTGAGAGACAGGTCTTCCAGTGAGAAAACCAACGTATATACACTACGTGCCAAATTATTATCGCGATAACTTTTTTTCTAATATTTCAAAAACCGTCCAATCAATTCACACAAAATTTTCACTCAATGTTGGCAAAACTGACTTGCGCAATCACTGAAATTTTCGTACTGATCTGCGCAATGTAAACAAACTGGCGCCATATTTGTTATCAGCACGGTGATTTGAGCGTGCCAAATTACTAGAAAAGTGTAAGAATTTAGTGAATAGATGTGCCGAAAAAGCAGTTAAAGTGATGCTGAAAAGAAAACCATCACCTTAGAACTCTCAAAAGGTAAATCTACCCTAGAAATTTCTAAAATAGTAGGGGGTGTCATCAAACAGTGAAAAAGTTCACCGCCGACCCTACACAAGTACGCAAAAGGGCAGATAAAGGCAAGCCAAGCGTTATTTCACGTCGTCTCATGTCACGGCTTAAACGAGAGGCCACGAATAACCCTAGACATTATTAGAAAAAATTTATCTCGATAATAATTTGGCACGCAGTGTAGACTTTGAAAATAAAGCTCGTTAATTATTCCTATTCAACGTGAACAGTTGTTCCTTACCCACACATCTGAGATAGAAAAACACGACAGAATTAACCTCTGACCGACGAAGGAGTTGAGCTCTACTGAAGAGATACAAGGAATCCCTGGAAGGGATCCTGATCTTCTAATGTTTAAACCATCATTAATGTGATGATCTGTCGCTTTAGTCAGAAGGTTTTTGGTTGTCTGGACTGCTCGTTCAGCTTTCTTGATGCTTTGTGGATACCCAGGGCTATTGGTTACAGGCCGAAATCCATATTCTGAGTCAAAAGCAGAAACTGTACTACATGCAAATTGTGGACCATTGTCAGTTACCAAGGTCTCTGGCAATCCATGATGCGCAAACATTGATTTCAGATGGGATGTCACATCTGAAGCTTTTGAGAGTGTGAGGTTCACTATTTCTATGAACTTCGAGTAGTAGTCTACTATTAAGAAATACTGTTTGCTTTTTAGGGTGAAAATGTCCGCTCCTAGTCTCAGCCAGTGTCTATCTGAGAGTTCTGCATGGTTAGTGCGTTCTATTATGCATGTTCTGCATTTCAGCACCAATTCATTTACCTGCTGGCTTAATCCTGGCCACCACACACACTGACGTGCATGCTCCATGCATTGACTATACCCTTCATGGAGTCTCTCAATGATATCATTCTTCAGTACTGATGGAATGACTAATCTTGCGCCCTTAATCAAGAGCCCATCCTGTACACTTAGGAATTCACGCTCTGTCCATTACATTTCCAACAGTCCCAAACATACGTTGTATTCAGGCCATCCATCCTGACACATCTGCATAACTTTGGATCATATGTTGTCAGTTCTAAGGTGTTGACGCCAATTTTCCAGGTAGAGGAAACTTGCTGGTAGGTTCTCAAATTATTTGATCCACGTAAATGTTAATGTTCTCCATTCGCTCCATATCGGTATGTATTACGTTTTCTTTTACTGGAGCTCGTGATAGTACATCGTCTGCAACAAGGCTTTTCCCTGCAACATATACTGTATGAATATCTCATCAGTCACATCCGAAAGCGTTATATCCTTGAGAGTAAGACAACCAAAGTTTATGTCCTTGGGAGGCTCAACGGTGGTATGTGGCCTGTCTCGAGCAGGAAATACTGACCAATAATGTCCTGTTCCGCCCTCATGAAGAGTCCCTTTTACCTTTGCCTCTGCTCAGGGTTCTTCTCCTTAGACAGCTGGCAAATATGGTTATTCTCTAAGCGTAACTTAGATGTGGCACAAGGCCGAAAGTATGGGGCACTCAGTAAGGATTGAACGTCACTACACAGTCGTAATTGTTCTAGAGAGACAAGCTTGGTAACCACTGCACCACGACGGGATGCCCAACGGCTGGGAAATATAAGGCTAGTTTGAAGATGGTGGTTTTCCATTCTTTTCCCATGGCCAAGTCTACTGTTTGTAGCCATGCTTCAAAATCTGTGTATCTGGTTAAGTATTAATAATGGAATCGATTCAATGCATTTTTAGAACAGTGTCAAGTTGTTCAAAGGTTGGTGTTCAAGAACTTTTGTTTCAGATAAACTTGAGTAAGATGAACATTAAAACGTCCTTAAAAATATTTGGTGAATGTAAGAATCGGAAAGCGAACATCGTGTCAAAGTTTAATGTGTGTTGCTGAAAATCGCATGATTGCGAAAGGGCTAATTGAAATCGCTTTTAAACATTACTCACAAAATTAGCAATAACACTAAGTACACGACGAGAATGATCGCATTAAAAATATCGAAGGCCTTTGACAAGGTGCGACATGGGGCGGGTCTCGCCAACTATTAAATCCCCGGAAGTTTTTCTTTTATTCCTAATTCAAGGTAGTTAGTTTGTTGACAGTCTCTTGAAACCCATGTAATCAATGCGGATATTACCAAATGCTTCCTACTCTATACCACCCTCTTTCGACTCTATATATTAACGATCTACCTAAGAACACATTTATATCTCAAGTAAATATCTATGTAGCTGATACCACGGTGTCTGGATGCATCTCCTAAAATCTAGATGGAAGCTGATCTCTCCTCTGATCTAGCTCTAGTCGCTCAATGGCTTGTATGATTCTCATCCTTTCATTCTTTTTATTCAGTTAGCGCATTTTTGCGCAGTTGTGGTCACTCCCCTCTATCTCACAATAGTTAATGGTGACATTCAAGACAGATTAGTGCAATGGCGTGCCGTCCCTCCTCTCAGAGATGGGTTCGTTTTTGAAGTTACTTTCTTCTAGGCTTTGTCTAAAGAGGCAGGACCTACAACGCTATAAAACCTAGTCTGTTCTGTTACTTTACCCATAGACGGGGGAGAAGAGATGGGTATTAGCACGTAAGTGAATATAATGAATTCGTCTGGAATTCGAACTCGGCTCCCCGATTCCAAGCAAACTCCACAGAGGGTGCTTATTGGATCACTGCCATTTTAAATTCTTTAAGTCTAAAGAAAGGGAAGATGAGGGACGATTCAAACTCGAAAGATTTGTGGAGCATGGTGAACAAAGGAAAAACGGTTGGGAGAGATAATCAGTTTTCTGAATTTCAAATATCATCATCCACTGCCACAAGGACGGCTGAGGGTTATTCATTAGAAAGAAAAATGAGAAGAAGGAGACGGAAGAGAGTTCCACAAGCAAGAAGTGTATGGGAAGAAAAATGTTAGTATAGAACTTACGGTTACATATAGCTAGGTACCCCAATGAAAAGCGATACCTAAGGTTTAAAATGCCTTTTTAAAAATAAAAATCTTTCTTGAAGCTTTTATTTTAGTTTTAATTTCAAGCTAATAGATTACATTTATTATTTACACTATTCTGACTATTGTCCTCATCTTTGTTGTTGTTGAAACAACGTTTCGGTCGTTGTACCTTCCGACCTTCCTCAGATGTATATCTATCTGGGTAACTTACAAGCAATTCTGAACTGAACACTTTATTTAAATATAAATAATGTAAATAAGGATAACTCCTCATCCCAGAAATTCAGACAGAGATTAAATTTAATATTTCCAATAAGCAAAATACTTTGTTGTAATCGAATTTAAATTGACTGGAATTATTAAAATTGCTAAAAGTCAGCCAATTGCACAATGCAATTCACTTTATTAAAGAAAACTTTCAAAAATAAAATATATTTTCTTAAATTTTATTTGAGGAAAGTAGTTGATTTAAAGTTTAATTAATGTACTTTGAAGCAAATATTACTTGCTTTTATTTTAAAATATTGCAGAAAATCATTTTTAATACAGAGGTGGATCTTTTTATGAGGTGCTGACAACTATCTCGATGGACATATATTTGGGAATTTTTCCTACGTTACTGTAAAAATTACTTGACGAATGTAACTTGCGCGCCTTTTTTATATAATTTTGTACCTACCTAGTAATCTTAAAAATTTAAGAAAATATACTAAGTAATCTAATATTTTGTTGAATTTTAGGTACTTTAACTTTCTAGTTTTAATTACGTAAACTCTTATTGGGGAAATGTTAGAAATTTACCAATAAATTTTAAATTTGCTATAGCTACCGCTGTTATTTTCTGATAACGTTGAATAAATCGGCACGTTTATACACTGACAAAAAATTCAAAATTCTTTTTAAAATACAGGCGTCATGGAATTGTAGTAAGTTTTTCCATTTATAATTATTAAATATAGTTTTTACTTAATAACATTTTCACTTAACCCTACAAATTAATATAAATTTTTAAAACATGTAAAACTTTATAAATTATTCTACTTTAATTTTTTTTAAATGAAAGCAATTCTTGTAAAAATGTCCTATTCATCGAAAAAAATATATCTTATTCATAAACGAATCAATATATCTTGTTCATAAAAGTAAATTAAAAGCTATTCTAATTAAATAACGTTTTAGTTTTATTGCATTTTTTATTTTACGACTCAGAGCAGATTTTCTGTAACTGAGAGTCCTGTTTTACAAAAAAAAATGATTTTAAATCTTCCAAGGACTTGTGCTTATAACTAATATAAACATTAAACGCTGCAAAAATGAATTTCTTGAAATTTAATAAACTTAAATAAGTGGGAGGTAACAGATGTAAAAAATATATATATATATATTTATCAAGATTTTCTAAAAAAAAAAAACAAACAAACATTTCAGAAATCAATTTCATTCATTTGTGAGTAATTCCATTAAAATCCGATAATTATCTGACTTTTGAAAGAATTCCCAAATCAATATGATTTTCAATAGGATTTTCACCACAAAAATTTCACATACTAATTTATGGTCACCCGCTGACGCAAGTAAAACAAGATTTTTAACCAAAATTTTAAAGGTTGTAAAAAGGATTAAAAAATATAATTTAATGATCAAAACTCATTTGGTCTTTTCTCTTAATAATAAACAAGGATTTTGACGATAAAACTTTGTTTTTATTAAGTTTGGCTTATATTTTCATCATGTATTCTCATTTTTTAGAGAATCTTTGCAGGTACCTTCATCGAGCCATTATACAACAATAAGATCTTGCCTCTAATCTAGTAGTACACTTACATTCATAAAGTCTTGGTAGCGAAGTGGAAAATTCATCAGAACAATTAGAACATACTAATATAGTCTGAATATGATTCACTTTTTTTTGCAGTAATTCTAAAGTAAAGATGATTGTTTTATTTGATTTATTAAAATATTGATTATACAGAATTTCTACTAGATTTGAGCATTTTCATTATTCAGTAATCTCGATATTTTCTTGTGATTCACATTTCAAAAACATTAAAAGAAACTGAATCAATTGACAATGAAGGTTGAAAGTCAGAATGAGAAATAGAAGAATTCCGGAAAATCGACTCTGGAACAAGGTGCGCAGAAGGAAATCTATGATTGCATGCAAAATGTCTACCATGAGGCTGCTCTTCATGCAATGGTCGGAAACATTGAAGTCGTCAGGAGAGGAGATTCCTTGAAGTTGAAATACAGTCAGGACTTCTTTTGAAACATCTAAATGAAAAAGAAAAGAAAAATAATAAACAAAAAATAAAATGTACTGTTTCTTATCGGCGGTTATTATGAATGATGTTTTTTTTTTAAATTACTTTAAAAAAATTCCCCGATAAGTAATTTAAATTCGCAACGAAAAAGAGACCTGATGCATTCTCGTTAATTTTGCAAAAGAAGAAGAAACCTTTCTTTAAAAAATATGGTACATTTTTTTGCATCAACATGACATTTTTTTTTTTTTTTTTTGTAACCAGATTATTTTAGAAATCAAGAAGGAAGTTAATAGTGTCATAAATGAACTAAATCCGTTGTCGAAATGACCTAGAATAAAATTTCAGCTTACAATTTAGTTGTGTTGAACAAAGATTACTGAACCCCTGTTTATTCTAGAATCATCTATTTGTCTAGCTAGAATCATTGTTTCAAACAGCACGCGCAAAAAGAAAATATACAAGGGAGATTACTCTTTAAATAAAATCCAAAGTAAACTCCCTTATATTTTCAGTTTATATTGATGAGTAACATTTTTTTTATGCTTTTTGTTTTGATTAGTTTTTTATACTTACGATATAGCGTTATAAAAGTACCTATTAATTATCAATATTGTAATAAACTCTAGTTTAAATATTTCACCAATATAACCGACTTCAAATTGAAACCATTAACTTCTAAAAACCTTTTTTAGTATATACACGAAAATTCTTTTTTCTATTTTTACCACTTTTTCATCTATAAGGTCTTCTAATGGTAATTAATCTTTGTAACAGTCACCCCGATTTATTAACCCACCCCAAGCAATGACTTTTCTGATATAAGGCCAAAGATGATTATTTTTTATGGCAAGAATTAAAAATCATTTAAGAATTTGTCGGTTCACTCACATCATCAGAGATAGCCTTGTGTTCACAAGAGTAAGAACATAACACTAAAATCATGTTAAAAATGGTAAATTTGTGTGTGTGTGTGTGTGTGTGTGTGTGTGTGTGTGTGTGTGTGTGTGTGTGTGTGTGTTTAAGTGTTTTACGGTGGCGTGTGATAAAAGATGTCACTTCGTATTAAACAATGTTCCGAGCAGCAGAGACTAAATCTCAACTACTACAAGGTGATAATTCGTTAAATATTTATCCCACGAGGTTATCTCACTCGACTAATTATACGTGATGATTTTCTCTACGTTTCTATCTCAACCACTACATTGTGTTACCATGAACAAACGATACTTCAGAACGTACAAACGATCGAACCTTTTAACTTAAGTCACTGGAAATTAAAAAAATCATTTTACTTATATCAATTTATTGTTTTGTCACTTCCACTTCTTTCTTTTTAACGGTAAGGCTTCATCTTAAGGTTACACTTACAGCTAAAAGAAGTGTGTAAAAACTTATTTTTATTCATAATGGTAAATATTAAATTCAAATTCAAATATTATTCAAAAATATTATTCACGCTCGTTATACACACGCATATACATATATATATATATATATATATATATATATATATATATATATATATATATATATATAAGCGCAGTGTACGTGTGTCCATCCGTCCATCATAAACAACCTAAAGTAACAGGAATAGCGTAATTCACGGTTACCTCCCTTGTCAAGAAATGATATCTGCCTTCGCTATAAAAATGTAGCATGAATGAGAAGAGGAGATTTTAAATTCTAAACGTTAACAAGCAGTTAAAGACTCCGTCTTCTCTTCTTTCTCCCTTCCCTAATTTAATAGAGTTAAATTACGCCACATGGTGTCAGGAAGGGTTTACGCCATATATAGTCCGAAAGAAAAAAACGTTACCATGAAAAAAAGGCATTGGAATATACTGTCGCGGTCGCCATTAGCCGCTCCTTAGAAAGACGGCCTTGACCTTCACAACTCCTGATCTTGCAGACTTAAGTCAAGCAACATGCGAGAAACCAGACGACTAGTTCAATATCATTGATGCCAAACCGTACCTCGTGAGCATCGGATTATGCAGCGCTTCCTCAAACACCGAACAACAATTGTATTAATTTTACGGTTTTCTACTTCCGGTGCTTTGTCGAGAGTGTTACTCTTCGGCGCGATCCCGTTTCCGCGGTCGATCTTCCCTGGAAGACGTATCACCTCTCTGACTGGCTTCGCCAAGTGATACACTTTGGCGCGATCCCGTTTCCGCGGTCGATCCGCCCTGTGAAGTCTATCACATTCTGCCTTGGCCCTGTTTAGGGACTCCGTCTTCGCCAAGTGACACGCTTTGGCGCGATCCCGTTTCCGCGGTCGATCCGCCCTGTGAAGTCTATCACATTCTGCCTTGGCCCTGTTTAGGGACTCCGCCTTCGCCAAGTGATACACTTTGGTGCGATCCCGTTTCCGCGGTCGATCCGCCCTGTGAAGTCTATCACATTCTGCCTTGGCCCTGTTTAGGGACTCCGTCTTCGCCAAGTGACACGCTTTGGCGCGATCCCGTTTCCGCGGTCGATCCGCCCTGTGAAGTCTATCACTGTTGTCGGTCCGCCCTGTGAAGTCATTCATTATTCTGACTTGGCCCTGTTTAGGGACACCGATCAACCTGCTGCTGTTCCCGTCTAATTCTCCCATCCGGCAGTCGACCAGCTACATCCATTTTACCGATCAACTCTACATTCGTTATTACCAATACGACCAAAGGCAGCTACCCCTAATCGAAACCAGTCATACCGGACCCGACACCGACTTGAACACATTCTTCAGAGTACACTCTTGTACGATTGGCATTAATAAAATCGACATTATTGCTTCATAAACCTTCGCCTTTGTCCCCTCATTGTCTTGGCTGTTCACACGTTTCCTCATAAAGCTTGCGGGGGCGACATCCTTATCGGCCCCCCGCAACAATACAAATAGACTAAAAAAAAAAGAAAAAGAAAATCACAAGAAACTGTAAGTAAAGCCATTTTGGTCTTTCAATTTTTTTTCTTTGCATTTAAACTACGAACAATTTATAAGGTAAAAGGAAAAACAAATTTGTTCTCTTTATTAAAAAAAAAGATGTTAATCGAATTGAGGACTTGTCCATTGCCCAAAATTATAAGGACACGATAACCAAAGGCAATTTACGGCAAATGCCCAACCTCCTGTAAAAATGGTTTTAACAGGGAATTTGTCAACTAACTGGAAAAGGTTTATTCAAAATTTTCGAAATTATTCAAAAGCCAATCAACTCAACAAAGAACTAGTACATACCAAACATTTATCTTTTTATCAATAATAAAAGACGTAAAACGGCATTTACGAGGAAATGAAATTTGATAATGAAGAGGAGAAAGAAAATTTGGATGCAATAATGACAAGATTCGAAGAATCTTTTATTGGAGAAACCCATGAAGCGTACGAAGCTTACAAATGTCATACTGGAAAGCAAGAAACTTCAGAGAGTATAGAGTCATATATCGCTGCGCTCCGGCAGTTAGCAAAAGGCTGCTATTTGGAGGGGATGCAAGACACAGGCCAATTCGAAGCCAAATAGTTGGAGGGGTTAAAGATGATGCAGTCATGGAAAAGTTTTTAAAGGATAAAAAGCTTACCCTAGACAGATTTAAAGACATAGGCAGAGCCTATGAATCTTCCAAGCAACAAACTCAAATATTTCTTAAGGCACAAATGCAACAGAAGCAATTGTTAGCAGAGTAATACCAAAGAAATATAAAAAGAAGACCCAAGATGCAGTACGCAATGAAAGAAGTACAAATAACTGTATACACTGTGGCAATATTCCATCTCACACTCAAAACGACTGCCCAGTCAAAAATGCAATTTGCCGAAAGTGTTCAAGAAAAGGACATTATACAAAAAATTGTAGGACAGGCAGGTCTAAAATTCGAGAAATGAGGAAGGAAGAACCACACTACGTCTTTGGGTTTATTACAACTAACGATAAGATTAATGCAGTCACGGAAGAAGCCTAGAAAGCTAAAGTTAAAGTTACTACAAAGTTATGTAGTAAAGTAATTCATTTCAAATTGGATACTGAAGATGTAACGGTAGTGTCGGAGTTAGCTCCTCCTAAATTCCCGAATTGTCACTAGGGGTCATTCTCCCTATACTATAAATACTGGGCGACTTCTCGCCCCGTCCTCTTTTTTCTTCAGACCTCGTGCCACATCCCACCTCGCGTGGAGGTGAGGTAAATCATCATCTTTCTTCATTTCAGCGAACACCGCTACATTGTGAGCTTCTGGGAAGACGCTATGAACATTACAAACATACACGTATGTACGAACATTCACAAAAATACGAACATTCACCAAAGAACAAACACAAATTTTCACACACAAACACAATGTTAACTATGTCCATTGTAAAATTGTTTTGTTTAATGCATATTTTTGTTTACATATATTTACATTTAATTATTTAATTGTTTTGTTTACATATATTTGTTTACATATATTTACATTTAATTATTTAATTGTTTTGTTTACATATATTTGTTTACATATATATATACCAGTCTTGTTTGTTTGTCTTCTTTTCATCTTCAGTTGCACTTAACTTGAGTCCAGCAATTTTCTTGTAGTTGGACCTTTTAATATTCTACCAGGAGTTACACCCGTGTTTCTAATACAACAACACGTAAATACACACACACGGTCCTCTACAGTAGTCTCCAGCAGTTATTTTAGAAAAAAAAAACTCCCCAGTTATTAAAACAATGTAACAAATAACTGTATCGGCCAGGTTACCACCAGATAAAAGTTATCGGTCATGTGGAGACTTTATCAGAAACTCCAAAAGCAAAGTCTAAACAGGATTTGTTTGTTATTGAAAATTTGAGGAAGCCATTACTGGAAGCACCAGAAGCAAAAGCTTTTAACTTACTGAAGAGGGTAAATTCTATAAAAAATGAAGTCTACAAATATAGAAAAGAATTTCCAGAATTTTTCACAGGCATTGATATATTGCAGAATATATATAAAATGTGTTTAAAAGACTCTGTGAGATGAAGTTGCGTTCGTCACGTGACGGCCACTGATTCATAGAGTGACGATAGTCAGTCGTTTAGTTAGTGGCATGGTGTCAAGACGGGAATGGTTAAACTGGCCTGTCGTCATGCGGGTAGCATACAAGCCCATAGCGCTGTTGGGAAATATAAAGGATGATATCGCCGTTTTCCTATAGAATCTATCTCTCTTTATTGGGAAATCGCCATGACTCGCAGTTTTAACATTGGGAAATATATTCTCACACTCGAATTCCCGTTGGAATATATGAATATGACCGCCGTTTTCCCGTTGAGAAAAATATGGCTTCTCCAGAAACATAGAAGAATCTTCCGGTAACTCGAATTCTCGTTTGAAATTATTACAAGTAAAACCCTATGTCTTTTTTGTCTGATTCACACTGCTTGTTGTTGCATACATGTGTTATATTTTCTTTGTGTGAGACAAGCGTAAATATTTGTGCATAATTTTGAGTGTAACTTAACAGTATAAAATCTCTTTGAGAACAAAGTATGTTTGTCATTCCTTTTCTTTCAGCGATACTCTTCCGTCCATGTATTAAGGTGTTATTATATCATTGATATAATAATGACCATAACGTGGGAAATGTAAACTGGAAATATTCCTTTCTTGGCTAGCATACCTTTTAGCGCTAAACATTTTAACAAACAAGGAAGAAATGTTAATTTTTTCTTTCGGTCAATTACTCGACCTAATCAATTGATATTCAATAAACAGTTTTCGTCTGTGTGAATTTCAAAGTTTATAGTTAAACCGTGGTTGAGCTAAAGACGAAAAAATGCAGAAAAGGTATGTGAAAAATCTGATCAACGCTTTATCATCTTTTATTATTCTTATTCTTACTCTTATTCTTCTTATTATTATTATTATAAAAGTAATGCAAACGGGTATTGTGAACGTCGGTTTTAAGAGAACTAACTGAACAAAAGACATTTTCATCAATAAGATGCATAAAATCCAAGATCGGAACGCTGATACTAGAGAAAGAAAAAATACTTCAGAAATAGAACGAATATATCAGAGAATTCTTTCACGTCGAAAGAGAACATCCGACAATACAAAGAACTATTGATTTTCTGGAAATATAAAAATCTGAAATGGGATCTGACGGAATTGTAATAGTGATACTGGCACCCTTAGACGGTTTTAGCATAGACAACATTACAGAAATAATAAATGAATATACAATAGTGGTGATATACCGGAAGACCTAAGTAGATATATTTTCATAACACTATATAAGAAGTCAGGTGCAAATGAATGTAAACTCCATCGGACAATCAGCCTAATGAGCTATAAACAAAACTTATCACCTGAATTCTGATGAATAGAGCGCGCAGCAGAATAAGGACAGAAATAGGACTTGAACAGTGCGGGTTCGTCAAAGACACCGGAACACGTGCTCAGAATTTTATCAGAAAGAGCAATACAATTGCAGAGGGACGTGTACCTGTGTTTTATAGATTACGTATAGGCGTTCGATAAAGTACGCCACAAAGATTTATTGGAACTGCTCAGCAACCTTGGTATATTTCGGAAGGATATTAGAATAATCAAGAACCTATACTGGTAGCGAACCGCCTGCATGCAGATAGAAAATGTCTTCAGCAGATATACATAAATAGAAAGTGGACTTATTTAACCGGACTTATTTAACCTATACAGCTAGGCAATTCTGAAAAAACTAGAAGTCCTACCAGGATTTATTCTTGGCAGTCACAATCTTAACAACATAAGATCTGCTAATGATACAGTTTTCATAACAGACACGGAAAGAAAACTACAAAAACCCCTACAAAATTTAGTGAAGGAAATCGAAAAGAAAAGATTAACGATCAACCGCAAGAAAACGGAATGTATGGTTGTTAGGAAAAGGATGAGCCCAAAAGGCGAATTTTAAATCGGAGATGCCAAAACCAAACAAATGTGGAAAGTCTTTTAACAGAGGACGGAAAATGTGACACTGAAATCCGAAGGCGCATTGAGATAGCGAAAGATGCCTTCCAAAAGCTAAGCAGAGAAACAGAAAATTTTCGTTAGAAACAAGAGAAAGAATACTAAACTGTTAAGTGATATTTGTCCTCCTGTATTGCAATGAGTGCTGGACAATCTCCACAAATATGAAGAGGAGACTTGAAGCAACATAAATGTGGCTCTACAGAAAGATGCTGGGGATACGAACCAAAAATGTGAGCAACGACGAAGTTTTAGAGAAAATGGAAACAAAAAGGAAACTTAACATCAGGAAGAAACAGTTGATGTTTCTAGGGTACATAATGAGGAAAGAGGGCTTGGAAAATTTGATACTCACAGGACAGATTGAAGTCAAAAGAGAGAGAGGAAAACAACTCATAACATACTCAGTGAGCTTGAGTAATTCGATGGTGGTATAGGGTTTAGGGGAAATAACAGAAAGACAAAATTTATTAAGAGCTACAAGGAACAGGAAGTTGTGGAGAGCCATGATCGCCTTCACCCTGAAGGGTCACGGTAAATAAAGAAGACAAATCTTCACCAAAAAGATTATTTTGCATTTCAATATTAATCTTTTTTCTAACCGATCAAAAATAAATATGATTAACCGATGAGTGAACAGCCAAAAATAATTCACTTCTACAGTCAGTCCAGGAAATATTTCTCGTTAATATTACCAGAAGATGAATTGGTTTCATGAGAGTCAATACAGAATTTATTAATTTATTTCTTCAAACATACTTGCTATAATGGATTTCAATTTTAAAAAAACGTATTCGAGTCAGAAGTTTATTTAATACAAGCTTAGTCTTTCCTTTGCTGTTATTAAACTATATGTACTTACATTGTAAATACATACCGTTCACAAATACTTGGAAAAAATGAATTGTTTCTTGAGAACCCCTTTTTAACCTTTTATCTTCAACCAGTTAATGTGTTTATGCTTCAGTCATTTGTGGCTTTAATTCATGTAGGTGTCGTGTCCATAAAAAAATATACAAATAAAAATTAATTATAGTGACAAAAATAATTATAATAAAATAATTATAATTATCATTAATTCACTCATTCTAAAACAAGGAGAATCGATCCCACTTTTTTCCTCGACACACACAAACACGTGACATTCTCACTGTCGGACAAGCAGTTAACACGAACAGGCTGTCAAAACGTGCGTCAACGAAAATTTCGTCTCTTTTTTCCTTTTTCAGGCCATTTATCTCAACAAAAATTCGAGATGAGAAAAGCCCAGACACTTCTTGTATTTTTCCAACTAAATTATCTGGACACTACACACATGTATAAAAACATGGGTGAAACACTTTGCTTATTCTTTATCTTATCCTTCTGTCGAATTTCGATCCATATTTGATCAACATTTGACCCCAAACTCACAATTTTACTCCTGTCTCTCGTTTCTCCAACACGACAATACAACCAGATAATAAATAGTACTCGTTTGTTGTGGATAGTATATTGGTCAGATATTTAGGTTGGAAAACACGTGTCTCCTGAAATGTTTATTCCACAACAAAATTGGCGGACTTGCATGTGTGTCCGGGTAATAAAATAGAAAGAAACAACTAATGCCAATATATATATATATATATATATATATATATATATATATATATATATATATATATATATATATATATATACAAACAAACGATAATGTATTATTAAAAATACAAAAGGTTACATTGTTGCAGACGACAAAGACAATGATATTGTTGGGGACGTAGGCAGTCAGTAACAAACACCTACAGAGAAATTGCCAACATACTCCACGTCACCCGAAATTACGATTTTACCGCGCAAAGATACATCATCGCTGACTCACTCACCATCAAAAAAACTCAACCAACTCTGTGGACATCGATTCTCAAACATTGCTTATCTAAAGTGAATTATATTCGGTACCTAAGTAAACATCAATGTGCGAACAACCTTAAAAACATTACAGTCAAAGGTAGATCACTCTTTAAAAACTCCTTCTAAAAAGACACTTATCGACAATTATTAATATCAATACAAACTTAAAAAGACTGTAAATGAACGAACAATTACGAAGAGAGACATTCTGAAATCTAAAACATCATACACATTTTGCCAACATAACATATACCAATTATCCTGTTTGTATATTGTTTTGAATTGTATATAAATGTTATATTAGTTTCTAATTGAATATGTCTTCTTGTTCTTAATCGTATTTATTTAAATTTCGTTTATTTATTTGTTGTGGATGCAGAAAGTCACGCAACCTACAGTACACAAATTCCTTCTGATTCTTTCAAGCATAATTAATAAATTCTGCACATCCCCAACAGTCTGATATTTTCTTCGGCAGACAAGTTTGTATAAAACACCTCAAGAACAAGGATACATG